>JANAVB010003400.1:12055180-12387680 GCA_029216955.1 Iris pallida | reverse complement strand
AGTCTATAAACTGAATCAATAAACATGATATATCATAATGATGAAAGGAAAACACGAGCTGGATGAACTGGATAATAAACATAGTATCAATACCTGAATCCCGCAAGCAATATCATCACACCCGGACCCTACAATTGTCATAATCATCCGCCATCCAGAGCTGCTAACTAACTCCACGCAATAACTAACCTGAAGAGATCATCAGGTCCTCAGGGGATATAGCAAGATACATAAAAACATGCCTATCTAGCAGTTTATCATGCAATAAAGATAATACAGAAAATAAACGAGAAAAGACCAATCAGCACGAAAACACGACTATATACGACTGGAAGAACTACTACGCCTAAACGAACTGCTAGAGAAGAACAAGAGAACACGATATCACGATGTCAATGGATAACCAATCGAATACTCAAACCCTCATCCCTAGTGTGGACTCGCAGGTTTGAACAACTACTAGCCCTCGCCCCTAGTGTGGACTCGCAGGCTAGCATCACCCTCGCCCCTAGTGTGGACTCACAGGTGTGAACCATATACTACTAACCGTCGTCCCTAGTGTGGACTCGTAGGCTAGCATCACCCTCGTCCCTTGTGTGGACTCGCAGGTGTGGACATATAACTACTAACCCTCGTCCCTAGTGTGGATTCGCAGATTAGCTTACTAACTCTCGCCCCTGGTGTGGGCTCGCAAGTTAGCTTAACTACTAACCTTCGCCCCTAATGCGGACTCACAGATTAGCTTACTAACTCTCGCCCCTGGTGTCACTACTAAAATATCATCAAATAGCGACGTACTGTAGCGACGACAATAAATGGCGTCGCCAGTAGCGACGTCGTTTTAAACACGTCGTAAAACGTCGCTGTCTAGCGACGTTCTGCGACAGGAGGGTACTACGTCGCCGAAAAGCGACGTTCAGCGACATATTTTATGTACATGTCGCCAAGTTGGCGACGTTTAGCGACGTCAAAACGTGACGTCGCTAAGTTATTTTACTTAGGGCACGCAGCTGCCTTCTTTCCCCCTCATTCTCACTCGAAAACCCGAAAATTTCATTTCCCCCCCTCCACCCCTCCCCCGGCGACTCCCTTCCCCTCTGTCAGTGCCCCCTCCGGCGACCCCCTCCCCCCCGGCGACTCCCTCCCCCTCCGGCGAGCTCCTCCTCCTTGAGATCCTCCTCCTCGAGCTTCTCCTCCCCCAATCCGACCTCCTCCTCCTCTTCCTCAGGTAAACCCTAACCTAACTCCTCTCCTTCCTCCTCCTCCTCTCCCACGGACACACACACACGCACACGGACACACACGGACACGGACACACACGCACACACACACACAGACACGGACACACACACACACACGCACACACACACACAGACACGGACACACACGCGTGGACACGTGCACGAGACTGCACTGTGTCATTTGTGTTCGTGTGTGTTAAAAAATAATTTGGACACGATTGTGTCCTGTTTTGGTGGACACTCGACACGTGTGACTCTATGACACATATACATATCATTACCAACCATTAGATTTTGCTATTAATTGAATTTGGATTTCGAATTTAGTTTATCCCCAATTTTCTGATACGTAGTTCACTATATATTAATTTTCTGAGATTAACATTGGTTTAAACTGATTTTGAATGATTAAACCATTATGATTAATCCCATATCTTCTCTGAGAATTAATGTGCATGTTAGGGTTCACATTGATTGGGGATTCTTGGATTTTCGTATGCCATTGACTGTCAAAACTGAGAACAATTTTAATACACTGTTTTCACATATTGGCACACACACATTACACTGAATTTTCTCGAGAAATTATGCACTGTTTACACCTATCTACACACACACATAAGTGTAACCTGAGAATATAAACACACACTACTGCTATCTACTGATTTTCCTGAGATTGATACACTATTTGTGTATACTATTTCTCTTATAGCTCACTCACATTACACTCAAAATCGAGAATAGCTAATTCACTCACACTATTGATTCCTATGTACACATACACATTGAGACACCTAGCCCATGTTATGTACACACACATGGCACACTTTACCCTATATACACACACCCTATTGTACACACACACTGTTAGCACACCACACACATGACACACACACATATATATACGTGTCAATCTGAGAACAGTTTGTGCATTGTTTCCTCATATTATATATATATATATATATATATATATATATTGCAGTCCATATTATCTCTTTATATCAGTCCAGGCATTTATTTAGTTCCAGTACTATTATTTGTCTTGTATTCAGTTGTTCAGTCCCATGACTGACATATAGATTAGGTATTGTTTGGTTGAAGGATTACCTTTTTAGTTCATTCCACCCTTGCACATCGACATTATGTTGGACACGTACACATAGCCTAGATGGTATTGTATACATATATACATAACTATATCATGTAACTCATATGTGATATAGGCATATAGCCTATGTTAGAGTGTCTAAATATATGAAGGCATGAAAGTTGCCTTGTCTTGTAATATAGGCATATAGTATATACATGCCTATATATATATATATATATTATGTATATATCTATATAGATATTACTTGTGTGTATGAGATAGCTTGAGTTGACTTTGGTCATTATTGGTACTTGAATTGATCGGAACAAAGACCCCCAATGTCGGTATCGGTCAATATTTGGTATCGGTCGGTATCGGATTGGAACATGCCAAACCGTATCGGTATCGGCCGATACTTTAAAATTATATGAAATAGTAGTCACCCCCAAGGTTGACTATTTTAACTGAAAGTCAAAGTAGAGTAAACATCTGACCTAGATTGGACTAAGAGTTGACAAAGTCAACTATAGGTCAACCCTTGACCTAGTTTGACCTTGTTTGACTTTGTTGACTTAGCTTGACCTTGTTTGACTTTGTTGTCTTCATGTTTGTTAAATGACACCCAGATACTAGTTTTAGTTGTTTAAATGACACCCAGATACTAGTTTTAGTTTCAGTTTGCTTTGTTAACTCACTATTGCTCATTACTTGGTAGGTCATGACTAGAAATAGGATATTTGACTTACATTTGACCTTGTTTGACCAAGGTTGACTATTTGACCTTAGTACAACCTAGTTTGACCTAGTTTGAACTTGTTTGACTTTGTTTGACTTTGTTTGACTTAGCTTGACCTTGTTTGACTTAGTACAACCTAGTTTGACCTAGATTGCATATCATTATTATTAGTAACTGTCCGCTACTAATGTGTGTCCCATAATAAGACATAATATACGAATTTGTGCCTGTTGGATAATGTGTGTCCATCTTTGCAGAATTATTTCCAAATGGATATGAATTACTACTTGCGGAATCGTTCATGGATGTACAATCGTCGTGCTGATGATATGTGTGGTGTGCGGAATGAATACATAGCGGGAGTAGAGCAGTTCCTGCAGTTTGCTAAGGCGTTCCCTCAGTACATAGACGGCACCAAAATTAAGTGTCCGTGTGTGAAATGTCATAACGTGAAATATTATCCAGAAGTGGAAGTGACATATCATTTGTACTCGAGGGGTTTCACGCCTAATTACTATCAGTGGACCGCACATGGAGAACTTGTGTCTTTAGCATCAGAGCCGGAGCCTTATATTGAGCCGTATATGCATGCGGGACCTAATTTTGTTTCAGATAATCATGCATACGACGACGGGTGCGTGAACATGGTTTTCGACGCTGCGGGGCCAAGTTTCGTTCATGATGCACCTGAGGAGGCACCGAACGCCGATGCTGCACAGTTCATGGAGTTGTTGGAGAATGTAAGGACTCCATTGTATCCTGGTTGTGAGGATCATTCACTGTTGGAGGTGGTTACAAGACTGTTGAGCATTAAGTCAGATTTTAACATGTCGTAAGAATGCTACAACCGAGTGTTGGAGTTGATTATAGAGATCTTGCCGGCGGGTGCTAAGTTGCCTAAAGACTTCTACCGGTCTAAGAGGATGGTGAGATCGCTCTGGATGGGATACGAGAAAATCGATTCCTGTCGCAATGGGTGCATACTGTACTACAAAGACGACAAGGACACAGATGTGTGCAAATTTTGTAGTGCTGATCGCTATAAGACAACTAGTACAGGAAGGTCTACCGGTACAAGAAGACCGACCGATTCAATGCACTACTTGCCTTTAACGCCGCGGTTGCAAAGATTATTTATGATGAAAGAGACGGCCAAAAATATGAGTTGGCACATGCGAGAACAGATTGAAAGAGTGTTGGATCACCCATCCGATGGAGAAGCGTGGAAGCACTTTGATCGAGTGTATCCAGATTTTGCTTCAAATTCGCGAAATGTCAGGTTGGGACTATCTTCTGACGGTTTTACTCCTTTTGGTCTTTCGGGATCCCAGTATTCATGCTGGCCTGTGATTGTTACTCCGTATAACCTACCGCCTTGGATGTGCATGAAGACTCAGTACATGTTTCTAACCGTTATAATTCCTGGTCCGAACAATCCCAAGAGGAATATTGACGTGTACTTATAGCCTTTGATAGATGAGTTGAATCAGTATAATTCCTGGTCAGACATAATCTTGATGTCATGCATATTGAGAAGAATGTGTTTGATAACATAATTAATACTGTGATGGACGTAAAGAAAAAAATGAAAGACAATCCCAAGGCCAGGTTGGACTTAAAAGAAATATGCAAACGCCCTGCGTTGCATTTGATACAGCAGAATGAAAAACAGTTCCTTCCGAAGTCAATTTTCTCGCTGGACAAGGAGGATAAAGTGAGACTTTGTCAGTGGATCCAGGGCCTAAAATTTCTAGACGGATATGTGTCAAATCTGAGAAGATGTGTCGATCCGAAGGAAAATAAATTGACGGGTATGAAGAGCCACGATTGTCACGTATTCATGGAAAGGTTAATTCCGATTGCATTTCGGGAATTCTTACCGCAGGCAGTTTGGGATCCATTGACGGAGCTTAGCATATTCTTCAGGGATCTTTGTTCTAAGAAATTGCTCGTTGATCGTCTAGAAAAGCAAGAGAAGGACATTGCGGTAACACTATGCAAGCTAGAGAGGGTGTTTCCTCCTGGATTCTTCGACTCTATGAAGCATTTGCCGATTCATCTATCCTATGAGACACGTGTTGGTGGACCCGTCGAATATCGATGGATGTACCCGTTCGAGCGACATTTGAATCACCTAAAAAGAAAGGTGAAAAATAAGGCACGGGTCGAGGGTTCTATTTGTGAAGCCTATGTTCTCGAGGATATTACAAACTTTTGTTCGATGTATTTCAAGCCTCATGTTGCAACTAATAGAACGAGAGCTTCCAGAAACGACGAGGGAGATCATGAAAGTAATGATACAATATTGAAGGTATTCAATGCTCCAGGAAAGCCATCGGGTAAGATAAAAAAGAGATATCTGAACGATGATGAGCTAAGGGCTGCTCAGGTGTATGTATTGCTCAACTGCGACGAGGAGGAAGTAGAGAAACTGGAGGGGTAAGTAATTAATACATCTATATTATTTTAATAGTGTTAATTATTATACTATTACATTAATTGAACGATGTTGTTTTTAGCATATTTAATGATGATGTGAGGTCGGGTAGGCCACACATAACAGAAGAAGAACTAGAACAAGAAATGAGGCATTATTTTCCATCATGGTTGAGTGCATATGTAAGACTTGAGAACTCTGTAATTACCTTTTTGTATATGCACTTGATTGAGAATGAGCTTAATTGCTTCTTTCGTGGTATTTAGGTCGATCGTCCATACGCAAGACTTGAGAATGAGTCTATTAGAACGCTAGCCAAGGAACCAATTTATGCTGCAAAAATATGGCCAAGCTACTATGTTAATGGGTTTAGGTTCAAGTCAACAACTTGCCCGATCAGAGACAACTTTGTGGATCTCGATTCCACCAAAAACAGCTGTTTGTGTATCCGATCTTCGAACTACAAAGATGTTGATGCGGGCAACGATTTCTATGGCGTGTTACGGGAGATCGTGGAGCTGACATATAGTTATGGAATAGAGCCTGCTAAGATTGTGTTATTCAGGTGTGATTGGTTCGATCCGATTGAAGGTCAAGGTTGGAAAGTAGACAAGCACGGTCTTGTTGATATAAACTATCAGCGTCGATATCAAGCCTATGAACCATTTGTCCTATCAAGTCAGGCTCAGCTCGTATACTTCACAAGTTATCCTAAACGGAGAACAACAAGGTCGGACTGGTGGGCAGTATGCAAGACCAAAGCTAGAAATACCTTTGAGGTTGACGATATAGCTTATCAACAGGATGAACTACCTCTTGTAACAAATATTATAGAAGTGGACACGACGGAAGTTCCCTATTACACATCTAATTGTGTAGAAGAAGTAGAATTATCTGAAGAGGAAGATGGAGATGAAAGTGAAGATGTAGAGGAGGAAGAAGAAGAAGAAGAAGAAGAAGAAGAAGAAGAAGAAGTAGATGAGCTAAACGAACTAGATGAATTTTCAGAAGAGGATTAAATCTGTACGTTTGTTTTATCATCATATTTGACACTTTAGTGACACTTCTATCATATAAATCTGTGACACTTCAGTGACACTCTATTGACACTTTTATTGACACTTCAGTGACACTTTTCGACTATAATATTTTCCAAAAATCTGTGATGTCTATCATATAAATATATTTTTTTGTTTTATTGTCATATGTTTTATTGTCAGGTATGACTAGACCATCTGGACGACGCGGAGGATTATATATTAGGCAGTCCCGTCAGCCTCGGGCTGGGGATGGAGAGGGCGGTTTCGTACCCTCATCCTCATCTCCGAGTACGCCAGTGTACCATTCTGTTCCCGGTCCATTACCGGGATAGGCTAGTTATAGCAGGTTGGCGACTCCTCTCTCGTCGTCCAGCCTTCCTGTTCCCGGTCCATTACCGGGACAGGGCAGTTCAAGCAGGTTGGCGACTCCTTCCTCGTCGTCTAGCCTTCCTGATCCCGCGTCCAGCATCCCTGATCCCCCATCCAGCATTCCTACTGTCGACGACTCTATGGAGGGAGCCCACGCCGATCATATGGAAAACGGCGATCAGACTGATCCTGCCCAGGCAGGAGGTGAGAGCGACCCTCCATGCGCTCCCCCGGGCGAGACGCGTATGGAGATTTGGACGGACGGGCCTATGAAGTAAGTTAATTAATTATTATATATTTCTCAAATGATTATATGTACATATATATTCATAAAAAATTATTATTGTATAGATATCGGCCTTCTGCAGTACAGAGACAGCTGGGGACATTTGTGAAGCAGAACTATGGTGGGTCTTGGCTCAACTACTCAGATGCTCCCGCAGATAGGAAGGTCTTTTGGTTCGCCCACTTCAAGGTCAAAAATTTGTTTATTTTAAATTTTAATAATCATTTGTGTATATTATACAACTTTTGTATTTTACTTCTTGTAGAGGACCTATTTCTATCCACCACACCGGGCGACGAGGATCGAGGGCCAATTTTCTGCCGTCATAGCCAAGCTCATCCGTGATGCGATCGACGACCAGAAGCATCGTGATCGCGCCGGACGTCCGATCCAGGATTGGATTACGCCAGAGTAGTGGACTGCGATGAAGGATAGATTCAGCAAGCGCCAGTACCAGGAGTGGTCTGAGAAGGCCAAGGTGGCGCGGTCGAGCGCCGGTAAGTGGTGTGGTGGCTCCATTCCGATGACGGAGCATTTTCGTCGTCTGGTACGTTTCCTATGACGGACATTAATTTATATATAGTTCGATATAATGTTTAATACTAATAATAGATAATATATTTTAATAGGTAAAGAAGGGTGAGGACCCGAACATGGTGACCGTCTTCCTGGTCACCCATCGGAGGGCTGGGGACTTCATTGACGAGAGGGCGACGCAGGCATATGTACGTTCTATTCAACTAATATTAACTGACTATAATTTAGAAAACAGGAAAATAGATATCAATATAGACTTTAGTAAACACTTACACGTTAGCAAACATGTTCTAGGCCGAGTTTGTTCGGCTACAGAAGGAGGCGGCTGATGCTGCTGCTGCTAGTGCGCAAGCAGAGGGAGGGGCTGGTACTTCCTTCCAGCCGCCTGCAGAGCCATCGCCGGACGAGCTCTGGATGACCGCCGTTGGCGGTCTTCAGAAGGGTACGTACTACGGTACGGGATCCAACGGCACGTATTTGGCTTCGGAGTCATCCCGGGCCCCCTCTGTCAGTGCGCAGTCTCCGGCTACGCAGGCGTCGTCACGAGCTGAGGATGTTCGTCGTCAGATCGAGGAGCTGCATCGCGAGTTGCAGCAGCAGATTTCTGATGCGGTCGAGCGACGATCCGACCCTCCGATCGTCACCGGACGATTTGATGCGGTCGAACGCAGTATACAGGAGCTGATGAGTCTGCATCAGGCTGCAGCTGCCAACTTGCAGACGCTCACCGAGTCTACGCAGCGTACAGAGCGTAGACAGGTCGAGCTGGACGGATCGCAGAGGAGCCTTTCTCTCTCACTCGCTCAGTATACTGAGAAGGTGGTGAGTACCCTTGCTGCGCATGGTGAGCGACTGCGAGAGCTGGATCAGGTACATCCTCCGGGTCCATCGACGGCGCCGACTACAGATACTGCACTGCCTCCGGCGCCGACTCCAGACATTGTACTGCCTCCTACTGCCCCTACGGTACAGCTCACCCAGGAGCAGCATGACTACATTCTATCCCAGTTGCGCGACAGGGGTCCGCAGTGATTTTATTGGTTTTTTTATGACTTGTATGTATTGGCCCTATGGGCAAATTGTTTATTCATACACTGTTGTTTATACACTTGGTGGGAGACTTTTTATCATCTTTTATTTTTATTTGACTCTATTGGATGTTTGTGAGGATGTGTGTCTGTGATATTTACTTTGCACTACCTCCTATTTTTATTGTGATATTTACTTTGTGATATCTGCGACGGGATGACAAATATACCTACGCTGGGTTATAAGCGATGATCTGATATACAAAGGAGATGCTGCCGAAATTTAAAAAAAATATATTGTGTATTTTTGTTATGATGTGTGTCTGTGTTTACAGTGAATGTGAAATACAGTGTTCGGAACCATCGACAGTTTCGATTACTGTTGTATGTTTTATCTTGGATAGAAATAGCAACAGTTCAGGGTGCACTTCTGAGAGCTTCATTTTCACGTCCTTCACTTTCTCGGACGTCGTAAAGGTTCCCAAGAAGGTGAAGGACGTGAAGAGGAAGCTCTGAGAAGTGCACCCTGAACTGTTGCTCTTTCTATCAAAGATAAAACATACAACAGTAAGCGAAACTATCGATGGTTCGAACACTGCACTTCACACACACTGTAAACACAGACACACAGCATAACAAAAATATCAATTATATTTTTTTAAAATTTTTTTATATTAGCGACGGATAGCGACGTTCTGCGACGTACTGCGACGTCACACAGACGTCGCTATACGTCGCTAACTAGCGACGTTACGTCGCTCGACGTCGCTAATATACGTCGCTACGTTGCCCACGTGGCCACGTGGATGCCATGCCTCGTCATCATTTATAAACTTTTGAAGCGTCGCTAGTGGTCGCTTTACGTCGCAATGTTGGCGACGTACTTGTATGTCGCTATCTGTCGCTCATTTTGCGACGTCTAGCGACAATTAACTACGCGTCGCAAATAGCGACGTTTGGCGACTAAATTGCCATCTGCGACTTGCCTATAAGCGACGTAGGTTTTTCGTCACTAAATACGTCGCAAATCATTGTTAGCGACGTATTTCCTGTATTTAGCGACTAACCCTCGTCCCTAATGTGGACTCGCAGGTTAGCTTCAAGAATTTCAAGGTACATCAGTTCCGATATGACTTATTCATCCTATGACACGATGTGACTCAGTCCAAGTACAAGAGATGACACGACACGACCCATTCACGATACACGAGAAAACCAATCCAATATGAACTACAAAGCTAATTATACACAAGGCTATATATAAATTAGCAGAGATGATATAAAAATCACATATAAATAATCAACTAGTAAAACTGTATAATAATATAAATATGCATGTAAATAAACTGTAGAGGGAGGCAAGGTATACTTGCCTGGAGATCTTTAGCTAGTGAAACCGGTAATCCCGTTGGGTCCATATTAGTCACATTGGCTATGGTCGATGTGAAGAAGTCCAAACTTGCGAAAAAAAGGAAACGTTCAATTAGACATAATCGAAATTAGACAAGCCAGTCAAGAGAAGAGTTTTGGTTAGGGTTTGATTGAGTTTATAAAATCATATTTAAAATATTCAATCATTTATTTGGAAATTTATTTTGAACCTTGTTTAGAAACTAAATGTATATTAGGGAAACATATGTTTCATTTTTTTTGAAAATTTCCTTGTGTAAAAGTAGAAGTCCAAAACATTATTAAAACCCCCTTCCTATATAAAACTCAAAGTAATAATAATTATATTTAAAAAAGTCTCACAACAAGTCTACTTCTATTTAAATAACAAACCCAATATATTATAGAGGCCCGAGACAAAAACCTAAAATATTTATTAATCATATAGATATTTATTAACCATAGAGATATAAACTAAATATTACTAGAGCCCAAAGCCCAATATGATCTTAAACCCATACACAAGCAACCAAGATAAGTATATATATAATATATATCTTGATAGCTTGACTGTTCAAAGGAACCCAAATTAAATATAAAACCCCCAAACCCATACTAATAGTAATAGCTACAACCAAAACCAGATAATATTTTTGAATCACTTTCCAATGGATTCGGTCTAAGGCCCATAGTCCTTAGTCCAACCTTTGGAACCAACACTACTCTGTTGTTCCTTTAAGAAATAATAAAATGAGTGAAACTAACCATTTAAGGAGGAAAGAAAAGAATGAGAAAGTACATAGGAACAGACATGATGGAATAGATCAGGAGTGAGAAGAGAGTTCACCTCGAAAGGGCAGGGGGGTCGATCAGATGCTTCTGGGTGGCGCGTCGATTTCCGGCTTGGGCGGCGCAATGTGCTCTGGCTGGTCATCGGGGACCACCGACAAGCAGCGGTGGTTTCGGATCTATGCGAAGTGAGGGGATCCCCACCGAGGCGCCATGACCGTAGGGCTTGGCTCGGCAGAGTGAAACATGGCTTCACTTGAACTCCGGTCAGTGCAATGACAATCATGGTGGTGAGGTTGTCCATATACTGATTTCCAACGGGGAGACGGTGGTTGCTCGGGGAGGTGGACAAATAGTGTTTGTAGGAAGTGGCAGCGGCGTCGCAGCACCGCGGAACATGAAGGGCTGTATTGGTTGTTCTGGTGATTAGAGGTGGCGTGAGGCGACGGTCGGGATACCGAGGTTGTCGTGGTAGTGGTGAACGTCTAGATGATGATGGCACTGATGGCGATCAATCGCAGGTGGTTGCGACGAGGAGCTGTCGGGGTCGTGAAGAAGATGAAGAAGAAGAAGATGGTAATGGTGGTACAGCGATTACCATGGAGGACGGCCACGGTGGTGGCGGTTGGCCGAAGTGAGGCGTGGGTATGGGAAGACGATGAAGAAGTTGCACGCGGAAGAGGTTTAGTGTGCGGCTAGGGTTTTACAATCCTCCTTATTGCTGCTACATCATTGTATTTATAAGGGGTGATGGAACGGATATGGGTTTAGTCTTGAGTGTTTTGGGCTAGGTTTGGGCCAAGGAGTTGGGCATGGTATTAGCATGCATATATATATAGGCATTTGGGTTGGGAAGGAACCATAATTTGGTGGAGTTTCTTAAGGAGTTTGTTAGAAAGAACTAGAGGTTGGGCTAAAACGTTATTGAAAATGCGAATTATAAGTACAATATGCAAGGCCCTAAACAAAACAATATCATACTTATTGGCGTGAAGACCCAACAATTAAATATTACATATAGGATGAAGCCCCAAGAATATAGCCTAAGCAGCTTAATTCGTTATTTAATAGGTGGACCCTAGAGAATTAAAATTAGGGAAACCTTTTCCATGCAAATAACGTTAATGTAATGTCGATAACATTTATATATACATAACAATTATTTATGAAAATAAATAATAGACCTTTAAAAAAATAAACTAGTACATATATACCATATACATCTATGTGGTCATCTTTGGACGCACCATATAACTACATGGGCTTAGGTTGGGTTCGGGTCAATCTGTACTAGACTGGTACAATCAAGTCTCCTAAGAAGTCAAAAAGTCTTAATAATAATAATTAACTATTTATAATGGTCATGTCACAACTTGGCCTAGTTTTTCTGGTTAGGACACACTTATGGCTCGGTCTTCCTTACCATAGCTAATACACTAGTGAAGCTACGCCACTGCACTATCCGTACCACGATTCCTAGTCACCTTATACTCCAATTCCTAACCATAACTAAAATCATCTACCGTAATAATTATCTAACTAATTATTTATAAAAACAAATTTTAAAAAAATCACCATTAAATAAATAAATAAAATATTTTAGAAAAAAAATTTCGGGAAGGGAAGCTACAAATCTACCCACCTTAAAATAATTTTGTCCTCGAAATTCTAATTCATAACTATTCCTTAAAATTCAAAGTCCATATTTCCTTGATCTCCTCAAATTTAATTCCTCAAAAATAGTTCATATCCTCCTCCTAATCATTTTGTAACTACGAAGCCTCGAGGACTTCTACCCACCTTTGGGCACACTACTCCTCAAAACACAGGTCGCTAAACTTTATAACCTTCCAACTAGTGGTTAACTTACTACCAACAGCTATCTAGGACATATGGCTCTATAATCCTCATTAGCTATAAACAAACAAAACTCAACAATCATGCAATATTATATTATAATCTAGGAATTTCTGTTGAATTCTAGACAGCACGATCATTCGTCACCCCGGAATAGGAAGGGACGGAATCAATGGTACGGAAAGCAAGGAAGTATAATCAAGAGCAAATATGGAGTTTTCAAGGACGTAGAGAATATCTAGAAGAGATTTTAAAGCAGAGTGGATTGAGATTTCTAAGGTTTAGTCAAAGTCGCTGGCTCGTATCAGTACAGTTACGTAACCGATACGATATGGTCTGACCTGTATGGGCCACCAAAAAAACTTGTCAAGACCCGTACCCGTTTTTCGGACGCGAGCTCGTGAGCAAGCCAGCTACGTATCGAGCGGACTCCAGCCCGACTCGAGTACGTATAAGCTGTCAAGGTTATGGGTATCATGTCTAATCTAAACTATATCTCAATCCACATGAATCATATAAACAAGAATGAACAAGTATGGGTCGTGGTCTGCAGCCCACTAGCATGCATGTCCGATTAGACTCCAAGAAATAATATGAGTCTATAAACTGAATCAATAAATATGATATATCATAATGATGAAAGGAAAACACGAGCTGGATGAACTGGATAATAAACATGGTATCAATACTGAATCCCGCAAGCAATATCATCACATCCGGACCCCATAATTGTTATAATCATCCGCCATCCAGAGCTGCTAACTAACTCCACGCAATAACTAACCTGAAGAGATCATCAGGTCCTCAGGGGACATAGCAAGATACATAAAAACATGCTTATCTAGCAGTTTATCATGCAATAAAGATAATATAGGAAATAAACGAGAAAAGACCAATCAGTACGAAAACACGATTATACACGACTGGAAGAACCACTACGCCTAAACGAACTGCTGAAGAAGAACAAGAGAACACGATATCACGATGTCAATGGATAACCAATCGAATACTCAAACCCTCGTCCCTAGTGTGGACTCGCAGATTTGAACAACTACTAGCTCTCGCCCCTAGTGTGGACTCGCAGGCTAGCATCACCCTCGCCCCTAGTGTGGACTCGCAGGTGTGAACCATATACTACTAACCCTCGTCCCTAGTATGGACTCGCAGGCTAGCATCACCCTCGTCCCTTGTGTGGACTCACAGGTGTGGACATATAACTACTAACCTTCGTCCCTAGTGTGGACTCGCAGATTAGCTTACTAACTCTCGCCCCTGGTGTGGGCTTGCAAGTTAGCTTAACTACTAACCTTCGTCCCTAATGTGGACTCGCAGATTAGCTTACTAACTCTCGCCCCTGGTGTGGGCTCGCAAGTTAGCTTAACTACTAACCCTCGTCCCTAATGTGGAATCGTAGGTTAGCTTCAAGAATTTTAAGGTACAGCAGTTCCGATATGACTTATTCATCCTATGACACGATGCGACTCAGTCCAAGTACAAGAGATGACACGACACGACCCAATCATGATACACGAGAAAACCAATCCAATATGAACTACAAAGCTAATTATAAACAAGGCTATATATAAATTAGCAGACATGATATAAAAATCACATATAAATAATCAACTAGTAAAACTGTATAATAATATAAATATGCATGTAAATAAACTGTAGAGGGAGGCAAGGTATACTTGCCTGGAGATCTTTAGCTAGTGAAACCGGTAATCCCGTTGGGTACATATTAGTCACATTGGCTATGGTCGATGTGAAGAAGTCCAAACTTGCGAGAAAATAGGAAACGTTCAATTAGACATAATCGAAATTAGACAAGCCAGTCAAGAGAAGAGTTTTGGTTAGGGTTTGATTGAGTTTATAAAATCATATTTAAAATATTCAATCATTTAATTGGAAATTTATTTTGAACCTTGTTTAGAAACTAAATGTATATTAGGGAAACATATGTTTCGTTTTTTTGAAAATTTCCTTGTGTAAAAGTAGAAGTCCAAAACATTATTAAAAACCTTTCCTATATAAAACTCAAAGTAATAATAATTATATTTTGAAAAGTCTCACAACAAGTCTACTTCTATTTAAATAACAAACCCAATACATTATAGAGGCCCGAGACAAAAACCTAAAATATTTATTAATCATATAGATATTTATTAACCATAGAGATATAAACTAAATATTACTAAGCCCAAAGCCCAATATGATCTTAAGCCCATACACAAGCAACCAAGATAAGTATATATATAATATATATCTTGATAGCTTGACTGTTCAAAGGAACCCAAATTAAATATAAAAGCCCCAAACCCATACTAATAGTAATAGCAACAACCAAAACCAGATAATATTTTTGAATCACTTTCCAATGGGTTCGATCTAAGGCCCATAGTCATTAGTCCAACCTTTGGAACCAACACTACTCTGTTGTTCCTTTAAGAAATAATGAAATGAGTAAAACTAACCATTTAAGGAGGAAAGAAAAGAATGAGAAAGTACATAGGAACAGACATGAGGGAATAGATCAGGAGTGAGGAGAGAGTTCACCTCGAAAGGGCAGCGGGGTCGATCAGATGCTTCTGGGTGGCACGTCGGTTTCTGGCTTGGGCGGCGCAATGTGCTCTGACTGGTCATCGGGGCCCACCGACAAGCAGCGGCAGTTTTGGATCTATGCAAAGTGAGGGGCTTCCCACTGAGGCGCCGTGACCATAGGGCTTGGCTCGGCAGAGTGAAACATGGCTTCACTTGAACTCCGGTCAGTGCAATGACGATCATGGTGGTGAGGTTGCCCATATACTGATATCCAGCAGGGAGACGGTGGTTACTCAAGGAGGTGGACAAACAGTGTTTGTAGGAAGTGGCAGCGGCGTCGCAGCACCGCGGAACATGATGGGCTGTATTGGTTGTTCTAGTAATTAGAGGTGGCATGAGACGACGGTCGGGATACCGAGGTTGTCGTGGTAGTGGTGAACGTCTCGATGATGATGGCTCTGATGGGGATCAATCGCAGGTGGTTGTGACGAGGAGCTGTCGGGGTCGCGAAGAAGATGAAGAAGAAGAAGATGGTAATGGTGGTACAGCGATTACCGTGGAGGATGACCACGGTGGTGGTGGACGGCCGAAGTGAGGCATAGGTATGGGAAGACGACGAAGGAGTTGCACGCGGAAGAGGTTTAGTGTGCGGCTAGGGTTTTGCAATCCTCCTTATTGCTGCTACATCATTGTATTTATAAGGGGTGATGGAACGGATATGGGTTTAGTCTTGAGTGTTTTGGGCTAGGTTTGGGCCAAGGAGTTGGGCATGGAATTAGTATGCATATATATATATATATATAGGAATTTGGGTTGGGAAGGAACCATAATTTGGTGGAGTTTCTTAAGGAGTTTGTTAGAAAGAACTAGAGGTTGGGCTAAAACGTTATTAAAAATGCGAATTATAAGTACAATATGCAAGGCCCTAAACAAAACAATATCATACTTATTGGCGTGAAGACCCAGCAATTAAATATTACATATAGGATGAAGCCCCAAGAATATAGCCTAAGCAGCTTAATTCGTTATTTAATAGATGGGCCCTAGAGAATTAAAATTAGGGAAACCTTTTCCATGAAAATAACGTTAATGTAATGTCAATAACATTTATATACACATAACAATTATTTATGAAAATAAATAATAGACCTTTAAAAAAATAAACTAGTACATATATACCATATACATCTATGTGGTCGTCTTTGGACGCACCATATAACTACATGGGCTTAGGTTGGGTTCGGGTCAATCTGTACTAGACTGGTACAATCAAGTCTCCTAAGAAGTCAAAAAGTCTTAATAATAATAATTAACTATTTATAATGGTCATGTCACAACTTGGCCTGGTTTTTCTGGTTAGGACACACTTATGGCTCGGTCTTCCTTACCATAGCTAATACACTAGTGAAGCTACGCCACTGCACTATCCGTACCACGATTCCTAGTCACCTTATACTCCAATTCCTAACCATAACTAAAATCATCTACCGTAATAATTATCTAACTAATTATTTATAAAAACAAATTTTAAAAAAATCACCATTAAATAAATAAAATATTTTAGAAAAAAAATTTCGGGAAGGGAAGCTACAAATCTACCCACCTTAAAATAATTTCGTCCTCGAAATTCTAATTCATAACTATTCCTTAAAATTCAAAGTCCACTATTTTCTTGATCTCCTCAAATTTAATTCCTCAAAAATAGTTCATATCCTCCTCCTAATCATTTTGTAACTGTAAAACCCCTATTTTTTTCTCAATTATTTTTTTATTAATTTATTAGACTTAAAAATGAATTTATACAAGTTATGGTTTTATTTTTATTTTTTTGATGATGACCCGGTTTGGCCAATTCAGTCCGAACAGGGCCCGAACCAAATTTTAGCCCATGTGAGCATTGGGGGTGACTAAGGTGGCCATGTGGGCATATTTTATGTACGTAAAAATAATTTCTAAATTATTTTAAAATTTCATTTACAATTTTAAATTATTTAACTATTTGTGCAATTATTGGTATTTTATTTATTTTAAATAATATTTTATAAAATAGTACATTTTGTGGACCCGGAAAAGGGTGTGCAGTATAAGTGCACTCATTGGGTCGATCTTATTAATTTATTATTATTAAAGTTTTTTTGTGGAGATTTAATAACAATATTTCCTATTTAAATATTATTATATTTTGAGTTGATTTATTGAGGATTGAATTTACATATATATAGATATGCTCAAATATATTAAATTTTTGAATAGTTGACTTTTAAATGGTATTTGAATTTTAAATAGATTTTGGTGTATGTATGGATATATACATATATAGATATGTCGGTATATATATATATTTAAAAGTTGAAAATATTGGATAAGAAAAAAATATATTAACTCATGTGGTGGTCGGCCCCACCAATGTGGCAGCCGACCACACACAAAGAAACGCAACAACAGCAGCGTGAAAGGAGATCCCCCCTTACAAGCAGTAGCTTGTGGCCGCTAATATATATGTATATATAAGTTAGATATATATACACACACACACACACACACACACATATATATATATATATATATATATATATATATATATATATATATATATATATATATATATATATATATATATATATATATATATATATATATATATATATATATATATATGTGTGTGTGTGTGTTTTGGAAAAACCCTAATCCTTAATTATTTCTCCTACTCCACTCTCCTTCCTTCCTTCCTCCTCTCACCTCTGTTCCCGTACCTCTCCTCGGCATGCATGCCACCCTCGTCGGAGCGACAGCATCTCCACCTCCCAGTCGTCACGACGACAACAACAACAGATTCCCACTTTAAGGTATCCCACTTCCCCGATCTATATCTCCCTCATTTTAAATCCGTTTTTAGATCCGTAAATTCGTGTAGGAAGCCCCCATGATCCTCTATCATCCCCTTCAAATAGATTTATTTATTCTGCAATAAATTTTAGTTTTAATTAAATTAAAAATATCAAAAAATCAGTTTTTATAAACCTTAAAAACCCTATACGAGGTACGTCCCGACAAACCGGGCGACCCCGTCGCAAACCGAGAGTACCGAAAGGTCCATATCGACTTTGCGGACGTGCAGGCTTTGGCAGAATTCAAATTGGTTGCGTGTGCGCGACGAATTTGACCCGTATCCGTCAAATTTTCCCGTATCGGGCTTTTCGGAATTTCCCAATTACTTTGTGCACACTCATCAAATCGCGACGAAACTTGCGCCATTGGACTCGAAATATTTTTTTGGTCCTGTGAGCCAAGTTTAGTCCGATTCTGAGACCGTTGATCGGGACGCTATTTTGGCGGGCCCACAATCCCACTCAACGGGCGATTTTGTGCACAGCCCACCAGAATCCAAAATTGGACATACCGTTGGGTTCGTCTTATCAAGACAAATCTATAGACATATAGTTTGATGACTTTAGAGACCATAGATATTGGCACGCATTTCGGTGCGAAGCGGGTCCAACGGCGGACATCGTTTTGATCCAAAATTACGATTTTGCCCCTGTTCCAGAATTTAACTTTTGGATCGGCGTTTCCTAGGCATATCTATTATTCCAAACTCGTTCGTGATATTTGTTTCACCATTCGGAGCTTCTTGTGGATTTTGACTTTCGTGTTGACGATTCTGATTGTTGGATTTTGCTGCTTCTCGCACCACCCGCCGGCAAGATACCTTGCCTTATTTACTGTTTATAATTAGATGCATCTTTATTTATTTATTACTGCATATTTATTATCTGTTTTTAGTTGGATCCATTATTTGCTATTTTTAGTTCACTTTATTTTGCTTTTAGTTATTTTTTCTTCTTGCCTTTTTGTATGCATATGGACCTAGTCTTAGCGATCTACCTTCTGTTAGTGACCTTGGGAGGGAGAAGATAGTTAAATGTATGGGCTACCCTAATCCAAAAGCTGTAGTAACTGCGTACTACGGTAGTCGAGTCACGAGGGTCACTAGCCTCGAGCTATGTGGACTGATGGGTCACGTGGGCCGCTAGCCTCGAGTTATGCCGGCTGATAGTATTGGTACTTGACGTGTGCGTGTTGTGAGTTGTTACCTTGTCCTGGGGGAGTCAGCCTTCACCTGCCCATACATCGATATGTCTTCTAAATTGCCTACTAGATAGGTCAGGGGACCTTAGCAAATTTCATGTTCCAGTCATGGCATGGAAAAATGTCACATCGCGGAATAGTAAGTTACCACTTGTCCTTGTTTGGTTGTAGGGGTAGCCTACTATTTCGATGATGGGATATTGAGCCGTGTTATGGTTTGGACACTTTTACTTTGTCTTTATTTTATGGTGCATTTATATTCAGTTCATATGGCATGTTCTTCCTGTATCTTGTTACGTCCCTCTGAGGACCTGATTATCTCCCCAGGTGTGTATGCTTCTGTGATATTGCAGGTGTTCTAGTCGAGGCTGTGATCTTCTCCATCCTTTCGAAGATGATTGTACTTGGCTAGTCTTGTTAATTCCTCTATTCCTTCTTGTACCATTTTATTTGAGATAATTGGTAGTGGACTTTGTCTCCGCCCAACGTATTGTACAAAGACTTATTACAGTTGATTATATGATATCTTTTATTCTTCATTTGTGGATGAGATTAGATTACTCTTGGTTTACTACATTTTACAGCTTATATATTCATACGAGGTTTCCATATATTGGAGTATACTTCGTATGTATGCAGCTGACATGGATACGTACCTAGTCCTAAGTATTTTGGGACTGGAACGTTACATGTTTTTGTGGTGGCCCATGCAGGTCGAGTTTGTCACTTCGGTTACGTAATTGTACCGATGTGAACCTGTAACATAGGATTAGAATCTAGGAATCTCATCCATACAGCTTGACTTCTTTCCTTGGCTTCACATTCCGAACTCTCGATCGACTTCCTTGAATTGTATCTTGCTTGATTCATTTCTACCGTTGATTCTTATTTTCGTGCTTAGTGTCAACTAGGAAGATGACTACACTAGTATATGCTCATAGGTCAAACACATGGCTAGAATGGTTTTATTGGCAATTGGAATACGTTTAAGACTCTAATTGAGTTAGTAAAGTTTTTTTTTAAAAGTGTGATTTAATGATTGGTAATTTGTAAAGTAGGATATTGCCACGGAAAGTTTTAATCTTGAGATTTCTAATTAGTAAATACCATAGGATTGATACTGCGGGAAGGAGATAATATATATATATATATATATATATATATATATATATATATATATATATATATATATATATATATATATAGCTAGAATCTTTATACCATTGATTTAAGAAATTGATTGGATTTTTGATTTTTGGTATTTATGAATTATGGGGTTATAGCTATACATCTTTGAACAAATATAAAATTGATTTGCTTTTCGAGTTGTAATATTTTTAATTTTTGGGTGATAGATATACATCTTTGAATTTTCGAGTTTTAATATTTATGATTTATTGGATTATGGTTATACACCTTTGAACGGTTATAAAATTTGGTTTGAAAATGATCTTAGTTTTTAAAAAAAATGGTCGTAGGAATTATTTAAATTTGAGTTGTACAACTTGCGATTTTCGTGTTTGTTAAATTTTGAATTTTAAGTGGAAGTAATGACGGTGAATTTTGGTTTAAAATATTGAAAGTTATGAAAACGATTTTTGAGAAATTTTTATTTTAAATGGTGTCCTATGATTGAGGATTTACAAATCTATTTAGATTTTTGGTAAAAAAAAAGATTTTTACTGATAAGATTATTTGAAAATTAGTTTAATGAGGGATTGCTAATATTAAAATTTTTGGAAGAATTTCGAAGAATGTGATGGAAAGTTATTTTGATTGATTAAAGAAAGTTACCATTTAAAAGTTGTGAGTTGTTGGAATAACATAGCATGAATAGAAGTTAAAATTGATGAGAGCATTGAGCTTAATTTTTGAGATTGCTTTTAATATGCCAAGAGTTTTATTATGAGTTATTTGAAAATTTTAGAGTGTTAAATTTTGATTGATTGTGAAATTTTATGGATTCGTAAATTATGAACTCTTGAGTTAAATAGTTGAATTTAAACGTTAATTTTGGAAAATGTTAGTAGTAACGTGATAAAATTTTGCTTTGAGATTTATGAGAGTGATTTAAATTTTTATGATGAATTTGAACGGCTTGGAGTGAATACAAATTTTGGTGGTCTATTTTTGAAAGTTTAATTTTGAAACTTTTGGAGGATACTTGAGTCAAATTTTAATGGTAGGCCCCAAGATAACCCTACTGAGTATTCCACACTAATTGCCATGTCACCCATGACCATGATAGTAGTATATACACAAGTGTTGTTAGTTATCTACCAAGCTATGTGACGGTATTTCCATCTCGACTGACTCGACCTTCCTTCAATTCCAGATCTTTTAATTGCGACCTCCTAAACCATTTGCAATTTGAATAATGATCCAATGGTTCCTTAAACGTATTCATCTAGGAGACTATCTTCTCTCCGGAATTGTGTTCCTAAATTATTTTACTGGATTCTTTAATTAATTTTATTTCATGCCTTAACTTGATCTTCTTTATTTTTGTGCATTAATTATCACCTCGTGAACTCCCACTTTCTAGTCTTGATCTTCTTGCGTCCCCTACCGTGACTTATATATTGGGAGTAGAACACTAAATTCTTCCTTCCAACAAATTTCATATGTAAGACCTAGACAAGCCCACCTTCATGTAGATATATCATGTTCCACTAGAACACGTCTCCTTGTACACTATTTTTATGATATGACCTTCTGGTCAAGATGGCCAAACTATAATCTTTACCATGATACCGATATATTTTTCGACCACGGATAGGGATTCAACCTCGACTCAATTCTTTCGACCCAATATGTGATTTTGTTCTACTTAATTCCTTAATGTTTAAACTTGTGCTTTATCTTGATTGCTTGACTTATTGTCCCATCATACTACTAGTTTAACTTTTGTAAGTTGGGTAGAATACCTCACGGCCCAACAAAGCCTTTGTCCTTGTGACCCATGTTGATAAGTTTGCTCAGACTATAAATTTAGAGGACCCTACCTTATCTAGTCTACCAAGCCATAAATAAAGAAACACTAGGACAACTGTATAGGCCCACACTTCGGACGAGCCTTGATTTTAAAAGATCCGGGACTATTTAATTTCCTTCATCAGTACATCCCTTGCACATATTTTGACTATCCCATGCTGCTAATGTAGCTTCAGTTTTGCAAGCTTATATCGTTATCAAGCTTGATCATGACATATTTTATTGGGTGCACCCACTAACATATTGTCTAATCAGAACCGGTGCATGATGGTCTGATCAACCTAATGCATTTTGGTTCGCTTATCATATATCATTCTACGTGGATGAAGACATAGTAAACTTGCCTTAGAGTCTCATCCGCGACAGCCTTGGCAATTCTCTTTTGAATTATTTTTGCCGCCTATGAGCCCCGTAATTCGTACTCAATATATAACACCATCTTTGAAACCTTGTTGTTCTTGTCTTTTACTCATTTTAGAAAGACAAGGCACTGTACTTGCTAAGATAGACTCAATGTATCATCTTTGGTTGCCCAATCGGTTAATTATACACAAATGTAGATAGCCACCGACCGACCCATGTGGCTATATCCTCGCCTTTAACTACTCCTCATTTCTCAACCCTAGAATTATTATCGTGTCCTTCCAATTGTTCTTGAGCACTCGAGAATGATTCTAATCATTCACTTAAATCAAACTCTCAATCGAGGCGATTAGTCTCCAGTTTCTCTCAAGGAACCATATCTCCCAAACGTCTAATTATTCTCTTTGATCTACTCAATCCCCTATTACTCTCCAATTTGGATTGTCAAAATTTTGCTACCTTCACTGGCAACCCTTATTCAATTCCATAACCATGATATATTTTTCTATATATCGACTCCACAATTCTGCATTGCATGGTGGTGTTGAACGCCGATTTATTGCCTCCACCCAAATTTAATTGTATGTTGGTATTGATAACTCATTTCTACCCGTCCACCCTATCTACCTTATTATTTCTAAATTTTGAGGACGAAATTCTTGTAAGTTGGGTAGGATGTAAAACCCCTATTTTTTTTCTCAATTATTTTTTATTAATTTATTAGACTTAAAAATGAATTTATACAATTTATGGTTTTATTTTTATTTTTTTTTGATGATGACCCGGTTTGGCCAATTCAGCCCGAACAGGGCCCGAACCAAATTTAAGCCCATGTGAGCATGGGGGGTGACTAAGGTGGCCATGTGGACATATTTTATGTACGTAAAAATAATTTCTAAATTATTTTAGAATTTTATTTACAATTTTAAATTATTTAACTATTTGTGCAATTATTGGTATTTTATTTATTTTAAATAATATTTTACAAAATAGTACATTTTGTGGACCCGGAAAAGGGTGTGCAGTGTAAGTGCACTCATTGGGTCGATCTTATTAATTTATTATTATTAAAGTTATTTTGTGGAGATTTAATAACCATGTTTTCTATTTAAATATTATTATATTTTGAGTTGATTTATTAAGGATTGAATTTACATATATATAGATATGCTCAAATATATTAAATTTTTGAATAGTTGACTTTTAAATGGTATTTGAATTTTAAATAGATTTTGGTGTATGTATGGATATATACATATATAGATATGTCGGTATATATATATATATATATATATATATATATATATATATATATATATATATATATATATATATATATTTAAAAATATATATATCTATTATATAAAACACAAAGGTTTTTGAATCCTAGGGCTGACTGTGCCAAGATAAAGAGTGGCTGGGATTTAATCTTGGTGAATCAACGGTTGTGGGGTTTTATGGGGGAAGAGCATTATTGGGAGTGGGGTTTTATGGAAAAGAGCATTATTGGGAGTGGGATTTTATGGGGAATCCAAAGATGAGGGTCCAAGATTATGATAATTAAACTAAAACAAAACATATATATATTTTAAAGAAAACTAAATAATTGCAAAAAAAAAAACTAAATAGCCCAGAACTTTCTCCTCCGCACAGAAAAAAAAGCTCGGACTCCAAACGAGCATTATTGCAAACGAACAGTGGAGGCACAGCATTATTGCAAACGAGTATTAAATAAAGCTCGGGCTCCAAACTAAAAAACAAACTAAAAAAAAAACTAAATAATTGCAAACGAACAGTGAAGGCACAGCTCGGACTCCAAACGAGCATTATTGCAAACGAAAAAATATAGGACTCCAAACGAGCATTATTACAAACGAAAATAGCAAGCTCGGACTCCAAACGAGCATTATTGCAAACGAAAAAGGCTCGGACTCCAGAACTTTCTCCTCCATTCCCACGAACTTTCTTCTCCGCACAAAACTTTTCCATTCACCCCCCTAACCAAACGGAACAGCTTCCTCTCCTGGGGAATCGTCGCAATAATGCTCTCTGCCGCCTCATCTGCCCAATTGGTAATCCTGCCCGCATTGGGGATCCCGCGCTCACAGCTTCCTCTCCTCTTAAACCCTCATGCAAAGCTTCCTCTCCTCTCCTTTGGTAACAGAATTGGCCTAAGCTTCCTCTCCTCTCCTCCAGCGTCTGTTTTTTTGGTATTTTTGGGGGAAATTTCTGTGGGGAGATCGAGGAGAAATTGAGAGGCTGATCGATCGGAGCAGCAGGTGAATTTTCGAGTAGATCCTTCTGAATTCCTTTATAAATTTCCATTTTGATCAACTGATTACGTGTTATTCTTTGTCAATTCATTTCTGGATTTTTGTGGGATTTTATTTTATTATTTTTGACACACTTTACTATAATTTTCTTAGTGGAATGTTGATCTATTCAATCCCGCGTTAAAAATTTCTGTGGGGAGATCGAGGAGAAATTGAGAGGCTGATCGATCGGAGCAGCAGGTGAATTTTCGAGTAGATCCTTCTGAATTCCTTTATAAATTTCCATTTTGATCAACTGATTACGTGTTATTCTTTGTCAATTCATTTCTGGATTTTTGTGGGATTTTATTTTATTATTTTTGACACACTTTGCTGTAATTTTCTTAGTGGAATGTTGATCTATTCAATCCCGCCTTAAAAATTTCTGTGGGGAGATCGAGGAGAAATTGAGAGGCTGATCGATCGGAGCAGCAGGTGAATTTTCGAGTAGATCCTTCTGAATTCCCTTATAAATTTCCATTTTGATCAACTGATTACGTGTTATTCTTTGTCAATTCATTTCTGGATTTTTGTGGGATTTTATTTTATTATTTTTGACACACTTTGCTGTAATTTTCTTAGTGGAATGTTGATCTATTCAATCCCGCCTTAAAATTTGATCTTGAGATGTTTGTCAGAGAAAAGTTGAGTTTTTTCTTTCTTTCTATTTGTTGATTAATTCGAGGATATTGGTTTATTTAGTTCTAGATGAGTAAAGTTCTTAGTTTTTGAGAAATTGCTTATGTTTAGAAGTACAGTCATATAATTGGCATTCACCCAACAAAATTTTCTATATGAGGTTTTGATTTTTTTTTCCCCTATGACTTTCCTATTTGGTCATTTTGGGGGAAATTGATTTAATTTAGTTTAGCTGTTGGTTGAATTAAAATCTTTGTTCTGCGAGAAGTTTCTTAGAAGTAGAGTTATATCATGGATGTCAAATTGTTTTAATGACTTTGTTTAATTTTTATGGATTTGGGGAAATTGGTTTCTTAGTTTAGCTGTTAGATGAACATAAATTCTTAATTATTGAGAAGTTGCTAATAATTCTGAACAGTAGTAAGCGTTATCGATAATATTAGTGTAATTTATACTCAAGGTACGTCCGCCTCTACTTTATAACGATGTGCTCCTAGAAGCCTGGTAATTCTCGAAATCGATCGTTTTTTTCTTTTAATTGGATTGGTTGCTTAAAGATTCTATTTTGATGCAAATTGGTGATTTGATGATTGTGCTTCGGAGGACATTTGGGAATTCGATAGCATTATACTAGAGTCCTGAAATGGATCCAGTAGAAATCTGCTGATCCACTCTGTAGTGGATCCCTAGGTTGTTGTTTCGACGAAAAAGTTGAGAGCTTTTTCAATAGATTTTTGTAAGCATTACCAATTTGGTAAAAAATGATAATATCAAACGTAATAAGAATCGCATGATTTTTTGATGCATATTAGTGATCTGAGTCCTGAAATGGATCCAGTGGAATTCTGCTGATCCACTCTGTAGTGGATCCCTAGGTTGTTGTTTCGACGAAAAAGTTGAGAGCTTTTTCAATAGATTTTTGTAAGCATTACCAATTTGGTAAAAAATGATAATATCAAACGTAATAAGAATCGCATGATTTTCTGATGCATATTAGTGATCTGATGAATGTAGTCCGAAGGAAGAAAATCGCCATTAGGTCTTTAAACATTCAATAGCATTTGAAATATTTTGTTTTTTCAACAAGAAATTTACAGCTTTCTCACTAAATTTGAACTGTACTGCCACCAGCTTTTTGGTCCTCTCTTTTTTGTATGTTAGTTGTTCAACATGAAAAAGGACAATTCATAGCAATAGAGGATGAGGGGTTCAATTCCACATGGCAACCAAGACTTAGCTGACACAAGATTTCCTGACCACCTTATGATCATGCAGGAAGATATATCAATTGCAACTGAGCAAAATAGCAAACAAATTAACATGCTAAAAAAGGGGCTTATGCAACTGCACTAAATGTATTCCTATAAGCAGACATGGCAAGATATACTGTCAGCTGAAGAACAGAAGTCTGTAGTTTCTGATATAAGATATCAAAAATAATTTTAGTGCAGTTGCATTGTGCATTAGTCTTCAAGTGTATCAGTTTTCTAATCCATAATGGAAGATGATAGAGTATAAACATCACATTCTAATCGTTTGGTGGGGTTAGTATAAAGAGGAGTTGAAACTTCTGTAAGCCCCTTATTGGCCAGGAGACGTTTCAGAACTGGATTTCAGGGGCACTTCATAATCAAGAACCTGGGTTTTCAGAGAGTGAGGGAGAAAGGGGGTGCGTAATTTTGAACTCCCACCAATTGGGAGTTTTTGAATAGTAGAAACCATGATCAACATTGTTTTAACTGTAACCCTTCTATTTAGTTTGATCAAAGATGAGTATAACACCATTAAGCAAATCAAACACCTTCCCTGTTATCTAGATTCTTTCTTAGTCTAGGATAATTTGGAAGGTCCATGTACCTTCATGGCAAGTGCTGCCAATGCCAATAGCTTCTCTTCAAGGAATTTGGCACCAATTAAAATGTTGTAAACAAATTGACAACCAGTTGCAGTCAAAGTTTCTACAGCAGCTCAATTTCAAATAAGGGTACATATCTGCTTATACTGCAATTTGCAATGTAACTTAAGCAAACAGTAAAAGTGCAAGAGTAAGAGTATCAACAGAGCGTGCTATAATTAATTTGGTGTTAATGTTAGTAACCTTTTGTGGAGGAGGCATGCCTCCCTCCAGGCACTTGGGCTAGAGCCTAGAGCTCCTTCTCATGAACATGTATACATCCCACTGTCATCTTTTATGTGTTTTTTTTTGTCAGAATAATGTTTTATCAATTTGGAACAGCATCAGGAAACAAGGGTTGACAATCACACGTGGATACTTTTTTTTTCTTTCTTTTTAATTGGAAGGATTCAGAAGCCAGATTGACAATCGTCCGGAAATGTTCCCAAGGCTATTAATTCATTGAATTTGAATCCCCAATTGCCAAAATATGTTAATATTCAATTCCTCAATCTCAGTTGCAGTTGTCTCCAAACTCCAAGCTTTTTTTAAATGGGTTCTGATTGGTTTTTGTTTAGATCAACAGAAAATTGGTTCTTTTGTAGAGAAAAGAACCAAATTTTGGTTCTTTTTGGTCTGATTATTGCTGGTTTCCATAATTTTCGTGTGAATTTTAGTGGGTTTTGAGAAAAGAAAGAACCAAACTTTTGGTTTTCTTTGGTAACTTTAGCGTGCAGACAGACGATTATAAGGATTCATATTACCAGTACAAAAGTGCAGGTACTGCTGATTGCTTCACATTCGTATGTAATTTTCCTTTTCAGAGCACATCATATGCATGACAGGAAGTCTGAGTTCAGAAGTAGGAGCCTGAACTTACTTGATATGTTATGAACTGTTTCACTCTCATACCAAGTCTTCAAGATCACCAAATTCACAAAACCCAGTATAGCTAGCGCCACCCCTACGAATCAAAGCTGCTGCTGTCAGGTTACTACCTGCTTCTACGGAAGAGGTGTACTTTGTACCGCCCGGAGGTCATATAGATCGACACCCGGAGCGAGTGGAACGAAAGTTCAAAATTTCATTGCCTTAAACAAAATCAAAGGTGCGACCATCCCCCTTTCCGTTATTTCTGCATTTCATTCTCTATTTTCTGTCTCTATTGTTCAACTGCCATAATAATAGTCTTTCAAGAGGTGTACTTTGGTTCTGGCTCTATATCATGCGACATTCTTGATACAGGTACATGTAGTTCCAAGGGGATTACATTGGTGGCTGATAGTTTGTTCTTCCTCTTATTGTTGTTCTTCTCATATGTTTGAGCCATTTCAGTTCTACAATATTACATTAGGCTGATTTTTTGACTACTGATTAATCAGATTACTCCCTCGATGAATTGCAATTGTACTTCCAGTTTGAATTTTTTGGATAGCCCTCAACGTGATTGATCAGATTAAGCACCCAATTACTCGGCCAAGATATTTTAAGCCCCCCCTGAAGTTTTTGATGTGGGAACTATAGTAGTAGTCTTCCGGAGTGGGTTCTTTTGCGTCAAAGTTGGTTCTTTTTTTTCCTGTTGATTTTTTGTGTGGGTTGTCTGGAATTTTATACTATAAGATGCTCAATCAAGTAAAGTTTGGAACTTTTTGTGTGTATATTATTGGTTCTGGCTCTATATCATGCGACATTCTTGATACAGGTACATGTAGTTCCAAGGGGAATACATTGGTGGCTGATAGTTTGTTCTTCCTCTTATTGTTGTTCTTCTCATATGTTTGAGCCATTTCAGTTCTATTTTGGATCAATATTACATTAGGCTAATTTTTGACTACTGATTAATCAGATTACTCCCTCGATGAATTGCAATTGTACTTCCAATTTGAATTTTTTGGATAGCCCTCAACGTGATTGATCAGATTAAGCACCCAATTACTCGGCCAAGATATTTTAAGCCCCCCCTGAAGTTTTTGATGTGGGAACTATAGTAGTAGTCTTCCGGAGTGGGTTCTTTTGCGTCAAAGTTGGTTCTTTTTTTTCCTGTTGATTTTTTGTGTGGGTTGTCTGGAATTTTATACTATAAGATGCTCAATCAAGTAAAGTTTGGAACTTTTTGTGTGTATATTATTGGTTCTGGCTCTATATCATGCGACATTCTTGATGCATGTACATGTAGTTCCAAGGGGATTACATTGGTGGCTGATAGTTTGTTCTTCCTCTTATTGTTGTTCTTCTCATATGTTTGAGCCATTTCAAGGTTTGGAACTTCCTCTTATTGTTGTATTCGATGACTCTGGTCTAAGAGAGCTAAAAATATTCGTTAATTGTCATTGTGGCGCTGAAGTGCTATGAAGAAATACCTAAATTCAATGTGGCAGATTTTTTTTTTATTTTGCCATTGTTTAGTCCAACGTGGAGTTCAACTTAGCAATCTTCAGATGGACCTCAAGTTCAACTTAGCAATCTTCAGATGGACCTCAAGCAATCTTCTCATTTTCAGGCTGTTTGACCTTACTCGATATCCCTTCTTGGGCGGCTTAGGTGGCTTCGAGCCACAGCCTAACGCGAAAAAAAGGATATCTCAAAAAAAAAAAAAATATATCAAGTGGGATTCAAAGGGTGGCTACCAACCTAATTAACAGAAAATGTCTTCAACCGAAAAGTTTTACTAAATTTGCACAGAACAGAAAAAAAAAAGTTTGGAAAAAATTACGAGAAAATGTTTGCGGAAATTAACAAAAAATATCAAACATAATAAAAAAAATTATTTGGCATCAGTGACATTGGCGCCATTTGACTCTGATGCCAAATAATTTTAAAAAATGTTCAACGCCAGTGGAAAAGACGCATTAAATTTTTTGGCACCAGTGGACTGGCGCACAAACCCAAAAAATAAAATAAAAGATATGCATGGCGCCAGTGATAGCAACGCCGGATTTAAAGAAAAAAAATGGTCGCATATCTTATTAGGATGGTCGCATATCTTCATGGTAGTATACGAACTGAAGAATGGTCTCCGCTATAATTATTCTTCCTAATAAAATTCCAGCAAACAAGTATGTGAACACATCAACATAGGTCCTGGTCGCATATCTTTAGGTCCTGATGGACCACATGTTGCAACTTGCAAGTATAAGTTGGTCAGATACAGCCTTTGAGAAACAAGATCAACTAACATTAGCTTTTTGGAATCCGGCGCAAGTGTCCTTTGAGAAACAAGATTAACTAACATTACCTTTTTGAATCCTAGGGCTGACTGTGCCAAGATAAAGAGTGGTTGGGATTTAATCTTGGTGAATCAACGGTTGTGGGATTTTATGGGGAATCCAAAGAGTAGGGTTTGCACTCATAATGGTTGTGGATGAGCATTATTGAGAGTGGGGTTTTATGGGGAATGAGCATTATTGAGAGTGGAATTTTATGGAGAATCCAAAGAGTGGGGTTTGCACTCATAATGGTTGTGGATGAGCATTATTGAGAGTGGAATTTTATGGAGAATCCAAAGAAAATTTACATCTAGCAGTGGTTGGGATTTAATATTTTGATGGGGGTCTCATAATTATTATTGTTCGTTTAAAATTGGGGGTCCAAGATTTTGAGGGGGAATACCTTAAATGAACCGTGCCCGATGGGCACGGGTTATGACTAGTATATATATATATTTAAAAGTTGAAAATATTGGATAAGAAAAAAAAATATTAACTCATGTGGTGGTCGGCCCCACCAATGTGGCAGCCGACCACACACAAAGAAATGCAACAACAGCAGCATGAAAGGAGATCCCCCCTTACAAGCAGTAGCTTGTGGCCGCTAATATATATGTATATATAAGTTAGATATATACACACACACACACACACACACACACACACACACACACACACACGCACACACACACACACACACACACACACACACACACACACATATATATATATATATATATATATATATATATATATATATATATATATATATATATAAAAAAATATATATATATATATATAAATATATATGTTTTGGAAAAACCCTAATCCTTAATTATTTCTCCTCCTCCACTCTCCTTCCTTCCTTCCTCCTCTCACCTCTGTTCCCGTACCTCTCCTCGGCATGCGTGCCAGCTTCGTCGGAGCGACAACATCTCCACCTCCCGGTCGTCACGACGACAACAACAACAGATTCCCACTTTAAGGTATCCCACTTCCCCGATCTATATCTCCCTCATTTTAAATCAGTTTTTAGATCCGTAAATTTGTGTAGAAAGCCCCCATGATCCTCTATCATCTCCTTCAAATAGATTTATTTATTCTGTCATAAATTTTAGTTTTAATTAAATTAAAAATCTCGAAAAATCAGTTTTTATAAACCCTAAAAACCCCGTACGAGGTACGTTCCGACAAACCGGGCGACCCCATCGCAAACCGAGAGTACCGAAAGGTCCGTATCGACTTTGCGGACGTGCGGGATTTGACGGAATTCAAATTGGTTGCGTGTGCGCGACGAATTTGACCCGTATCCGTCAAATTTTCCCGTATCGGGCTTTTTGGAATTTCCCAATTACTTTGTGCACACTCATCAAATCGCGACGAAACTTGCGCCATTGGAGTCGAAATATTTTTCTGGTCCTGTGAGCCAAGTTTAGTCCGATTCTGAGACCATTGATCGGGACGCTATTTTGGCGGGCCCACAATCCCACTCAACGGGCGATTTTGTGCACAGCCCACCGGAATCCAAAATTGGACATACCGTTGGGTTCATCTTATCAAAACAAATTTGTAGACATGTAGTTTGACGACTTTAGAGACCATAGATATTGGCACGTATTTCGGTACAAAGCGGGTCCAACGGCGGACATCGTTTTGACCCAAAATTACGATTTTGCCCCTGTTCCAGAATTTAACTTTTGGACAGGCATTTTCTAGGCATATCTTTTATTTCAAACTCGTTCGTGATGTTTGTTTCAGCATCCGGAGCTTCTTGTGGATTTTGACTTTCGTGTTGATGATTCTGATTGTTGGATTTTGCTGCTTCTCGCACCACCCGCAGGCAAGATACCTTGCCTTATTTACTGTTTATAATTAGATGCATCTTTATTTATTTATTACTGCATATTTATTATCTATTTTTAGTTGGATCCGTTATTTGCTATTTTTAGTTCACTTTATTTTGCTTTAAGTTATTTTTCCTTCTTGCCTTTTTGTATGCATATGGACCTAGTCTTAGCGATCTACCTTCTGTTAGTGACCTTGGGAGGGAGAAGACAGTTAAATGTATGGGCTACCCCAATCCAAAAGCTGTAGTAACTGCGTACTACGGTAGTCGAGTCGCGAGGGTCACTAGCCTCGAGCTATGTGGACTGATGGGTCACGTGGGCCGCTAGCCTCGAGTTATGCCGGCTGATAGTCTTGGTACTTGACGTGTGCGTGTTGTGAGTTGTTACCTTGTCCTGGGGGAGTCAGCCTTCACCTGCCCATACATCGATATGTCTTCTAAATTGCCTACTAGAAAGGTCAGGGGACCTTAGCAAATTTTATGTTCCAGTCATGGCATAGAAAAATGTCACATCGCGGAATAGTAAGTTGCCCCTTGTCTTTGTTTGGTTGTAGGGGTAGCCTACTGTTTCGATGATGGGATATTGAGCCGTGTCATGGTTTGGACACTTTTACTTTGTCTTTATTTTATGGTGCATTTATATTCAGTTCATATGGCATGTTCTTCCTGTATCTTGTTACGTCCCTCTGAGGACCTGGTTATCTCTCCAGGTGTGTGTGCTTCTGTGATATTGCAGGTGTTCTAGTCGAGGCTATGATCTTCTCCATCCTTTCGAAGATGATTGCACTTGGCTAGTCTTGTTAATTCCTCTATTCCTTCTTGTACCATTTTATTTGAGATAGTTGGTAGTGGACTTTGTCTCTGTCCAACGTATTGTACAAAGACTTATTACAGTTGATTATATGATATCTTTTATTCTTCATTTGTGGATGAGATTAGATTACTCTTGGTTTACTGCATTTTACAGCTTATGTATTCGTACGAGGTTTCCATATATTGGAGTATACTTCGTATGTATGCAGCTGGCATGGATACGTACCTAGTCCTAAGTATTTTGGGACTGGAGCGTTATATTTTTTGTGGTGGCCCATGCAGGTCGAGTTTGTTACTTCGGTTACGTAATTGTACCGATATGAACCTGCAACATCGGATTAGAATCTAGGAATCTCATCCATACAGCTTGACTTCTTCCCTTGGCTTCACATTCCGAACTCTCGATCGACTTCCTTGAATTGCATGTTGCATGATTCATTTCTACCGTTGATTCTTATTTTCGTGCTTAGTGTCAACTAGGAAGATGACTACACTAGTATATGCTCATAGGTCAAACACATGGCTAGAATGGTTTTATTGGCAATTGGAATACATTTAAGACTCTAATTGAGTTAGTAAAGTTTTTTTTAAAAGTGTAATTTAATGATTGGTAATTTGTAAAGTAGGATATTTCCACGGAAAGTTTTAATCTTGAGATTTCTAATTAGTAAACACCATAGGATTGATACTACGGGAAGGAGATAATATATATATATATATATATATATATATATATATATATATATATATATATATATATATATATATATATATATATATATACCATTGATTTAAGAATATATATACCATTGATTTAAGAAATTGATTGGATTTTTGAGTTTTGGTATTTATGAATTATGGGGTTATAGCTATACATCTTTGAACAAATATAAAATTGATTTACTTTTCGAGTTGTGATATTTTTAATTTTTGGGTGATAGATATACATCTTTGAACAAATATAAAATTTAATCGATTTTTGAGTTTTAATATTTATGATTTATTGGATTATGGTTATACACCTTTGACCTGCATGGGCCACCATAGGCTCGTATCAGTACAGTTACGTAACCGATACGATATGCTCTGACCTGCATGGGCCACCAAAAAAACTTGTCATGACCCGCACCCGCTTTTCGGATGCGAGCTCGTGAGCAAGCTAGCTACGTATCGAGCGGACTCCAGCCCGACTCGAGTACGTATAAGCTGTCAAAGTCATGGGTATCATGTCTAATCTAAACTATATCTCAATCCACATGAATCATATAAACAAGAATGAACAAGTATGGGTCGTGGTCTGCAGCCCACTAGCATGCATATCCGATTAGACTCCAAGAAATAATATGAGTCTATAAACTGAATCAATAAATATGATATATCATAATGATGAAAGGAAAACACGAGCTGGATGAACTGGATAATAAACATGGTATCAATACCTGAATCCCGCAAACAATATCATCACATCTGGACGCCACAATTGTCATAATCATCCGCCATCCAGAGCTGCTAACTAACTCCACGCAATAACTAACCTGAAGAGATCATCAGGTCCTCAGGGGACATAGCAAGATACATAAAAATATGCCTATCTAGCAGTTTATCATGCAATAAAGATAATACAAGAAATAAACGAGAAAAGACCAATCAGCACGAAAACACGATTATACACGACTGGAAGAACCACTACGCCTAAACGAACTGCTGGAGAAGAACAAGAGAACACGATATCACGATGTCAATGGATAACCAATCGAATACTCAAACCCTCGTCCCTAGTGTGGACTCGCAGGTTTGAACAACTACTAGCCCTCGCCCCTAGTGTGGACTCGCAGGCTAGCGTCACCTTCGCCCCTAGTGTGGACTCGCAGGCTAGCATCACCCTCGTCCCTTGTGTGGACTCGCAGGTGTGGACATATAACTACTAACCCTCATCCCTAGTGTGGACTCGCAGATTAGCTTACTAACTCTCGCCCCTGGTATGGGCTCGCAAGTTAGCTTAACAACTAACCTTCGCCCCTAATGTGGACTCGCAGATTAGCTTACTAACTCTCGCCCCTGGTGTGGGCTCGCAAGTTAGCTTAACTACTAACCCTCCTCCCTAATGTGGACTCGCAGGTTAGCTTCAAGAATTTTAAGGTACAGCAGTTCCGATATGACTTATTCATCCTATGACACGATGCGACTCAGTCCAAGTACAAGAGATGATACGACACGACCCAATCACGATACACGAGAAAACCAATCCAATATGAACTACAAAGCTAATTATAAACAAGGCTATATATAAATTAGCAGACATGATATAAAAATCACATATAAATAATCAACTAGTAAAACTGTATAATAATATAAATATGCATATAAATAAATTGTAGAGGGAGGTAAGGTATACTTGCCTGGAGATCTTTAGCTAGTGAAACCGGTAATCCCGTTGGTCCATATTAGTCACATTGGCTATGGTCGATGTGAAGAAGTCCAAACTTGCGAGAAAATAGGAAACATTCAATTAGACATAATCGAAATTAGACAAGCCAGTCAAGAGAAGAGTTTTGGTTAGGGTTTGATTGAGTTTATAAAATCATATTTAAAATATTCAGTCATTTATTTGGAAATTTATTTTGAACCTTGTTTAGAAACTAAATGTATATTAGGGAAACATATGTTTCGTTTTTTTGAAAATTTCCTTGTGTAAAAGTAGAAGTCCAAAACAATATTAAAAACCCTTCCTATATAAAACTCAAAGTAATAATAATTATATTTTGAAAAGTCTCACAACAAGTCTACTTCTATTTAAATTACAAACCCAATACATTATAGAGGCCCGAGACAAAAACCTAAAATATTTATTAATCATATAGATATTTATTAACCATAGAGATATAAACTAAATATTACTAGAGCCCAAAGCCCAATATGATCTTAAGCCCATACACAAGCAACCAAGATAAGTATATATATAATATATATCTTGATAGCTTGACTGTTCAAAGGAACCCAAATTAAATATAAAAGCCCCAAACCCATTCTAATAGTAATAGCTACAACCAAAACCAGATAATATTTTTGAATCACTTTCCAATGGCTTCGGTCTAAGGCCCATAGTCATTAGTCCAACCTTTGGAACCAACACTACTCTGTTGTTCCCTTAAGAAATAATGAAATGAGTGAAACTAACCATTTAAGGAGGAAAGAAAAGAATGAGAAAGTACATAGGAACAGACATGAGGGAATAGATCAGGAGTGAGGAGAGAGTTCACCTCGGAAGGGCAGCGGGGTCGATCAGATGCTTCTGGGTGGCGCGTCGGTTTTCGGCTTGGGAGGCGCAATGTGCTCTGGCTGGTCATCGGGGCCCACCGACAAGCAGCGGCAGTTTCGTATCTATGCGAAGTGAGGGGCTCCCCACCGAGGCGCCGTGACCGTAGGGCTTGGCTCGGCAGAGTGAAACATGGCTTCACTTGAACTCCGGTCAGTGCAATGACGATCATGGTGGTGAGGTTGCCCATATACTGATATCCAGCGGGGAGACAATGGTTACTCGAGGAGGTGGACAAACAGTGTTTGTAGGAAGTGGCAGCGACGTCGCAGCACCGCGGAACATGAAGGGCTGTATTGGTTGTTCTGGTGATTAGAGGTAGCGTGAGGCGACGGTCGGGATACCGAGGTTGTCGTGGTAGTGGTGAACGTCTAGATGATGATGGCACTGATGGGGATCAATCGTAGGTGGTTGCGACGAGGAGCTGTCGGGGTCGCTGTAGAAGCATGGAAAATACTAAAGGAAATAATTCATGCGGCCAGGAAAGATCCATGCGGCTCAGGGAATCATGCGGCATAAGGAGCTATGCGGCCAAAGGCATTCCATGCGGCTCAGAGGACACGTGGCCTAATAGTGCTCCCCTCCGACCCATGCTACATTAATTGCTATGATGGCTGACCCCTCTGAAAAGTTGACAGCCCTGACACAAAGGCAGGTAATTATGACTCTGTCATAATGATGAATCTCTAGGGAAGAGGAAAGAAATCTCTGACACAAATCCCCTGAGAGCCACAAAAATGCCACGTGGCCTTGCCACGTGGGCTTTCGTATGCGGCTCGCTTCTCATGCGGCTCAGAATAAATCCTATGCGTCTCAGGCCATAGAAGCCTCATGCGGCTCGAGCAAAGGACTTCCCATACGGCTCAGAGTGAATCCATCCTATGCGGCTCAGGCCATGAAAGCCTCATACGGCTCGAGCGAGGACTTCTCATGCGGTTCAAGAGGATCATGTCTATGCAGCCCAGGCGGATATATACCTATGCGGCCCACAAGGATTATTCCTCTGTGGTTAGAGGACTCAAGTGAGGGCCACTGCCCACGCAGCCCTGACACGTAGGCTTAACCATATGCGGCTCACATTCATATGCAGCTCACATTCATATGCGGCTCACTAGTCATGCGGTCCAGATCCCCCCAGCAGCTCCTAGGACACGTGTCCTAAACCGATTAATTCCTCAGATTTGCTGCCATTAAAAATTGGGTCAGATCCCAATAAATCTGGGACACATGGCAGAAAAATAGATCTGATTTATTCGCAGATATCAAAAGATCAGTATAAGGAAGATTTATTCCAATCAGCATTAATTACTCATGGGATTTGGTGTAATCTACATCTAAGGGCCCAGATTCATCATAATCAAAATGAATGGCCAAGATGGACCAATCCCCTAGCCGCCGCCATCTCTAAAAGATAATCATTGGCAACCCTAATGATCACATCCCATTATTATAAATAGCAAGGTGCCATTCCCTTGTAAAGATATACAATTTCAGAGAGAAAAATACGTATATACAGAGAGACTCCCCAATAGTCAGAGAAAAGAATACACAGAGAGAGAGAGAGAGAGAGGCCAGAAGAGCAACAGAGGAGCAAGAAGTGCATTTCTTCGTCAACGCCAACCATCTTTTCACAAGGAGCCAAGGCTGCATACCGATCGTCCAAGGAGTAAGGCAGGGCTGCCGTCGCCTTCCCGAGCCTCTATCCGTCACCCCCCAGAATCTAAAATAAACAATTGTACTTAGACTGCTATACCTAGGTTTTCGTCCCTAGGCTTTCTTTGTACAGGCGAGTTTGTAACGTGAAGTAAAAGTTTGGTCCTCTGATAATTGTTCTGTTCTTTTATATTTCATGGCAAACACGATGGCGACTCTGCTAGGGACTAACTTCTCCATGGCCGAGGAGTTGGTGACGCAATCGGATGCAGCCAAGCTTGGCTCCACTAAACAAAAGATGGTCGCCCGGTTCGACCAATAGGCGTTCGAAGAGATGCTCTCCGACAAAAGCACTGGCCCGGTCCAGAAGCGAGCCCGCACAAAGAAGGCCCGTAAGGAGTGGAGACCCCGATCCTTCGTTCCTGCTGAAGCTCTTGCAGAGACACCCTCTGTTGTTCAAGACGGCGAGCAAGATTCTCCTGCGGCCCCACTTCAGATCATAGACAACTCTGCTGTCCCCAAGTCCGGCAGAAGAAAATACTATGATGCTGGACTTGCAGGGGCAAAGAGGAACTCTATGAGAACCGAGCCGCATAAGGTTATCAGCCGCAGGGAGAAAGCTCATGCGGCTACATCCTTCCGCCGCAGGGAGAAAGCTCATACGGCTACATCCTCCAGCCGTATGAAGAAAACTCATGCGGCCATATCTGTCAGCCGTATAGCTTATGCGGCTACAGTTGCCAACCACACGAATGAAACTCATGCGGCTGTGGAGTCAATCGCTTGTAGAAAACCCATACGGCCACAATTGCCAACCGCATGCGGCCAGCCTGTACGGTCGTGACTCCTAGCCGCACAAAAATAATTCGTCCGACGGCAGAAGACAACCGCATGCAGACAGCCTGCACGGTACCCAACTCTAGCCGCATAGCGTCCGTTTCACGCTTCTCTCGATCAGTCTTCGACCGTCTCTCATGCGGTCCTGACCCTAATGATTCTCTGGATGATAAGCCAGACCCTGTGGTACCCAACTTGGACTCCTCCTATTACGCACCCACAAGTAATAAAAGGAGGAAGTCTAGGACAGCACGGGCTCATCGGGCCCAGTCAGCTGTCCCAACCTCTGACTATCGGGGCGTCCCGTTGACTATCACACGGGCCTCGGATGGGAAGTTGTATACAACCGCTCGAGTCCAGCCCCCGGCGACAAACAGACAAAGTGGTTCCTCTGACCTGCGGGAGGCGATCCTCCACAAAAAAGAGAAGGAGTGTCGGCGTGCAAAGAGTCCTCGCTTGGACATCGCTGTACCCAAATCATCGTCAATTGCTGCTGCAACAACGCGGCAGTGACGGAAGATCTGCCGTCCGTCTTCCAAAGGCTACAGCACCCGAACTCAGAAGATGAGGCACCTCCTGTTGTCTCCTGCAATTCCGCTCAAAAAGTCCCCGCCGAAGGGAGAAGGAAAAAGACGAGTATCTCCAGTCCCAAGATATCAACCACCACAGCTAAAAAACTATCGTCTAAACGGTTGTCCTCTACTGGTGTATTCCAACACACCAGTTCAAAGACAAAATTTACCGTGATGGGAAATTCATCATCCACATCGCTGGGGGTTGAGGGAACTGGGGGTAGCACTCCTCCGAACATCCGCAACAATTCGATGTTTCAAAGAACCGAGCCCGGACAAACAATTCTTCCATCAGGGGCAACAGACGCCGATGTCCCCGAGGACATTCATAACTCTCAAGACGAAGCAAGCTCTGGAGCTGGGGATATCGTTCCCTCCGAGTCCGAGCCCGAAGAGAACATTCCCACCTATCCCGATGACTTCTCGGTACATGGGTACGTTTCGGAGGGCACATCCTCCACCGTTCCTTCCATCCCTCCTCATGTATGGACGGTCTTCATGACGGACAGCAATCAAGGTGGTTCCAATGATCGCCAGCGCATCGACAATCTCGAAGCCATATTACTTGCTTTGGTCAAATCTGTAGACGAGATTAAAGCGGCCCTGCCCACTCTACAAGGAGGAACGCCTGGTCAAACAAGCACGGGCCCCGCGGTCAATATAGATTCAAACTCTGCGGCACCAAACCCGGGCAATAATCCTCCCGAAATAACAGCCCCTACCGCAACAGATGAGACCCGAGAAGTGAGAAGAGAGGTCCAGGAGCTCCGAGCCATGTTCCATTTCCGAGAAAATGCTCAAGATCTCAGAATACGGCAACCATACCCTGCTGAATGGAGGGATGTTCCATTCCCACCAAGATATAAGCCGTTCAATATCAACCCGTATGATGGCAAAACCTCAGCAAGTCGGTACATCACTTACTTTGAGGTCACCACCGGCCATCTGCCCCATGATGATGCGATCCTCACACGATTATTCATCGAGGCATTGGAAGGAGTCGCCTTCGATTGGTACCGCAATCTACCGGACAACTGCATCCACTCCTTCGCCGGCTTCAAGCGCCTGTTCTTGGAACGATTCTACGAAGTAGGACAAGACGTCACTATGTCTACTCTCATGGACGTCGTCCAAGGGGAGAAGGAGTTGACAAGGAACTACATCGAGCGGTTCCGCCAGACCGCTATGAAGCTGCCTTCCGGAAATCCAGACTCCTCTTTGATTGAAATTTGCCAAAAGAGACTGCTTCCAACGATCAGTCTCTGGATGGGCGAAAGTCAATTCAAAGATTGGAAGGCGTTCATCATCAGTGCCACATGCACCGAAGAACGACTGAAGAAGGCTCGCCAACTGGGATTGCACATCTCAGAAGGAGAAAACAAAGGCAAGCGTCCCAACAACGATAATGGGGGTAACCCCTCCAACAATCGGGACAGCAAGAGAAAGCAGGCTATGGTGGCCGACACGGCCCAGAAGCCCGAGTCACAACCAGCAGACAAACAATGGCCTCAGATCACTTACTCTTTCTAAGACGGCCACGTCAAGCCTATCTTGGACATGCTCATACAAGGAGGTAGAATTCAGCTTCCTCCACCAAGGCGGGAGCCTCGACCGGCTGATTTGGAGAACCCAAAGTTCTGCCATTACCACCGTTATGTACACCACGCTACACATGACTGCTACCAACTAAAACGGTACATCCAAAGCCTCATCGATTCGAACGCTCTGGCCATCGACTTCGAAGAAGTAACCGTAGCAGCCAATATGGTGTCCGTACAATTCGGCAGCTTCCCTCCGACGGAGACTCAAGATGGGGTAATCCCCGTCCCTCTAGCGACGATAGAGATTACCAATTTTCCACCTCCCCGGGAACAGGCTGCTGGTCTAGTACCTCTCACCACCTCACGAGGGGAGGTCATGTGGGTCCATCCAGACTTGGTGTCAGAAGTAACTCGGCCCACACCATCTCCCACTAACAAAAAGAGTAAAAAATCAGGACCTGACACATAATCTCAGCAGACAACGAGGAAGCTATAGCCGTCATCACGCGGTCCGGGGCGCAGTCCCAACCTGTGGTTGACAGCCCAGCTGAAAATCATCAACCTACTACAACTGATGCTCCGAGACCGGCTCAGCCTTCGACGACCGACAAGCCTAGGCCGAAGGAGACTCGCTTCAACAAATTCCTCCAAATGGACGCAGCCCAAGGGCTAGAGAGGCCCTATAACTTTGACATCTTAGCACAATTGGCTAACACTCCGGCCAAATTGTCACTATACGAACTCCCAAGGCTCTCCAAGGACGTTCGTATTGCATTGAGCGAAGCACTCTAAAATGCCGATGCTTATCTGGCTCAATCCAACCTCACCGGGGAGGACTCACCCGTGGATCTCCAAGACAGTGCCTGCACGGGAGCAATGCCTAATATCGTCTTCACTCTGCAGGACATGCTCATCAAAACCAACCTACATGATCGCCCGCTATACTACATAGGATACATCGGCGACGTGAAGGTGGATCGGATGCACATTGATCCTGGCTCTTCCATAAGCATCATCCCGAAGGGTCTGCTACATCATCTCCGCATCCCAATGCATCGCCTGACACCTACAAGCACCGCCATCAGCGGTTTCAATTCGGGCAGGAGCTACCCTATTGGGAAGATTCGTCTGAAGTGTTAAATTGGCGACCTCCAATCCGAAGTCACCTGCTACGTCATAGATGCAGACACTTCTTACAACATCCTCTTGGGGCGCCCATGGATACATGATTATATGATCGTGCCTTCCACGCTACACCAGTGCTTCAAATACGTCGACAAATACGGCTTCGTGAAGACAGAATTTGCTGATATCGATCCCTTCAAAGGGGTCGAATCCTACTACTCAGAATCCTGCCTATACGAAAAGTCGAAGAGGCACCTTGATGAAGGAGACGCACAAGCTTATACCGAGACAGCCACGGGATCAGAAGGACCCCTGACGATCCACCTCCAAGCTCGCAAACCAGGCAAGTCTGTACCCCTTACCGCCACTCTGCGGAAGGACGCAATCAGCCTCTCAGCGCAGGAGGAGCAAATGAGACCCACAACGGAGCCACTGACAATCAGGCTACCAAGAGTCAGTCAACCCCAAACAGAGAAGCTCAATCCCTCCGATAGGCCACTGACGATACGCCTTCCCAAGAAGGGTCGTCACCCCGACGCAGGGTCTGACACTTCTAGCGAACCGGCCACTCCTCGCTCCACCTCGAGTACCAATATGGGGGTTGCTAGTCTGCCAGCAATACCACGCTCAACTCCATCAACTGAACCACTGACAATCAAGCTTCCAAGGTCGTCCTCTCAGTCTTCATTTACGTAGGGGGTAGCCGAAGAGGAACCGGAGCTAGCCAAGTATATGGCTACCCACACCAATGTCCCCTCCGCTGACGATGTAATCCCCCTAGAAAAGATACCTTACTTCATCAATAAAGGGTTATCTTTGAACTACACCGAGCTCAATAAGCTATGTACAATGTATGCTATGGAACACGGTATAGGCGCTCACCTACACACACAGGTGACAAATGTGTACACCGCGATCCAGCTTACTCCAGTAGAAGACGCTTATCGAATATTCGAGGAAGGAGATCATCCGATCATCTTCGGCCGGACGAACAACCCGTATCCCCTCACCATAGAAGAAGTCGACCTCGGATCAGATGCCGGGAGACTGCCTCTGTATCTCTATAGCCCTCAATCCAAATATCTCATGCAGAAACAGGGGTATAATCTGGAGACGACACCAGGATTGAACTACGGCACCGGACGACGATTACCTTTGAAGCCGCCAGTCCCGGCGGGCAAACCACGGAACTACTATAACAAAACTCGATGCGGGTTAGGGTATGTAACGCCTACTACGACCCCTAAAAGTTCAGATGAAGAATGTGACTGGCAGTCACATTCAACCGGATCACCAACTTTCGACTCAGATTCCAGCATCGGAGATGTGTTCAGACAAGTCATGTCAGTCAACATGGCGTTCGTCGACGCTTACGAGGAAGACGAAGATATCCCCGAAATCCTCGAGCTAGAGCCATGGGCCCAGCAATTAGACGCACAATGGAAAAAGCGGTTCGAACTGAGAGAACCTCCTACTGAAGATGAGGTCATACAAGTGGATCTCGGCAGCGAATCTTCTTCAAAACCGATTTTCATCAGTAAATGCCTAACTGACGAAGAACGGGAGTCGCTGTTAGAACTTGCCAGAGAGTACATTGATGTGTTCGCCTGGACCTATGAAGACATGCCAGAGTTAAATCCTGACATCGCTCTTCACAAACTCAACATTCGACCAGATACGAAGCCGGTTAAGCAACAACAGCGACGCTTCCGTCCAGGCATCATGGACGCGATCAAAGCTGAAGTCAACAAACTGATAGTTAGAGGTTTCATTCGTGAGGAGCAACATCCCGATTGGGTCGCCAATATAGTACCCGTCCTCAAGAAGAATGGGAAGATTCGAATCTGTATCGACTTTCGTAACCTGAACGAGGCGTGCCCCAAAGATGAATTCTCCCTTCCTATCACAGACATCATGATCGACAATACTTACGGCTTCGAACGCATGTCATTCATGGATGGCTTCTCGGGGTACAACCAAATCAAAATGTCTCCTGACGACGAAAAGCATACATCATTTCGAACACCGATTGGCACGTACTGCTACACAGTCATGCCTTTCGGTTTAAAGAATGCTGGTACCACATATCAAAGATCCATGAGCATCATCTTTAGAGACCACTTATGCAAGACGATGGAGTGCTACGTTGACGATATAGCCGTTAAAAGCCGTAGCAAGGGAGACCATCTGCAGGATCTAAGGACGGTATTCGACCTAATACGAACGCACAATTTGAAGATGAACCCCACGAAGTCCTTTCTGGGCATATCCAGCGGGAAGTTCTTAGGCTTCATCATAACTGCAAAGGGTATCCATGTAGACCCTGAGAAGACAAAAGCAATCATGGAGATGGGTCCCCCGAAAAATCTCCGCGAACTCAGAGGCCTTCAAGGGAGGCTGGCTTACATCAGAAGGTTCATTTCCAACCTCTTCGGGCGATGCCGACCATTCACGCACCTCATGAAGAAAGGAGTCTCATTCGTATGGGACAAGGAATGCCAGCGTACTTTCGACAGCATCAAAGAATATTTGTCAAATCCTCCGGTCTTGGTAGCTCCAACCCCTGAAAAACCATTCCTACTCTATGTACGAGCAATGGAACACTCCTTCGGTGCCCCGTTGGCACAAAATAACGATGCAGGCCACGAACAAGCCATATACTATCTCAGCCGAATGATGGTTGGGCCAGAGCACCGATACACCGCTGTAGAGAAGGAATGCCTCGCCTTGGTGTTCGCCATTCAGAAAACGCGACACTATGTCACCGGACAAATGATACACGTGATCTCATGGGTCAACCCTCTCAGAGTCCTCATGACCAAACCAGGGACACTTAGCTCTCGACTCACTACATAGGCAATATTGCTGTCCCCTTATCATATGATCTTTGTCCCACAAAAGGCAGTCAAAGGTCAAGCCCTGGCAGACTTCTAAACACAAACAAGGTCTCATGTTACTAAATAATCAAACATGATCAAACAAACAAAACAAATAAACAACCTACTTCTAATCCTATCTCTAATCAACTAAGTCAACATAGTCAATGGTCAACTACCGGTCAACAACTAGTCAATTTGTCAATATCCAAGTACTTGGTCAAAACTGGTCAACAACTAGTCAATTTGGACTATTGGGTCAATGGCTAATCTAGGGTTTAGACTTAAATAGTCTATAGTGTTAAAAATATCAAGACCAACTATATCCTAAGTTCAAATATACACATGTATACTCCACATTAAACTAGACTCATAACTTCTAACCCTTAACCTTAACACATACTCTAAAATACCTCACATAATCCCATATATCTTACCCTATAATACCCATATATCTCTAATGTAACCCCATAGAACCCATACTATTCTAAGTGTATCATCTATACATACATATAGACTAACCATCTCATATGCCAAATCTATATAATATATGCAAAACACTTTAACCCATATTACTTATCACATATATCCCTATAATATATATACACAATGCATAGCATTAGTCTAACAAGGAGGTTTACTAGCACAAGCAGCAATTAACCAAAACAAGGGGACAGGACATGCAATGGTTATTATGATATACTGCAGGATATGCAAGTGGTGAAAGTATGTGAAGTACAGGAATGAAGGAGTGCATATGAATTAAGGATATGTAATGAATGTTATGTGAAGTGCAGGGCCTGTGCAAAGGTGCAGTGCCAATTTGTGTGGACACTTCAGGTATACAGGATACTAAGGTAGTGCAGTAGTTCATCTATATGTAGGACATGATCAAATTTGTAGGTTATATGCCTAAGTAGCTAGGGAATGAAGTGTCGGTTGCAAGAGCGTGAAGTGTAAATTGTGTATCTGAGTCTAACGTGTCAGGAAAGTCGTGTGATAATGATGAAGCACAAGATGGCATGTCCGAGTAGGACACGAAAGTCATGGGTGCCTTACTGGAAAGGGTAAGGAAAAATTAATAAATCATCAAGGCTGTAAGACATACTAACATCCTATATGGAAATTGGTTGGTCAGGGGAATCATCTACAATGGGTTATTATTCTAAAACCAATGCTAACTATCATCTCTAGGGTACAGACACCCTACAAGTCGTCATATCATTACACTATGAAAGAACTACACATGAATAAGTTCAAACTAAAATATCCCTACTCCTAAGTTATTTGATGATGAAATACAATTTTATAACAACAGAAGGGTATGATAGAGATAATATGTTAAAAGAAAAACTTCTCAAGATATAATCTGATAATCATATGCGTCTGTCCAAAATCATGTTACTCAGAGTCTTTGTCATGCTAGTGAGCAAGGCTACGATAATCATAGAGTCCTTGACTAAGGTACAAACCTCTAGAATCATGGTATTTAAAATTTTTGCATTACCGCATACTTGACAGTGAAAACCTTAAATTTCCACACCCGAGAAATACGTCCAAAATCTGACTATATGTCCTCACTATGCCAGCTAACATGACTATCAAAGATTCTAGATACCATAACTGAGGTGACCTAGCCCATATGATTTATCTTGGCAAAAAAAAATTAAATCGACAATGAATACCAAGGATCAGATTTATCTACGAACAAGAATGATAAACAAGATCTGTTGGAACTAAATTTCGAGATGGTTAAAATATGGCATGGAACGGAATTGAGATGAACAGAACCTGCGATAAGCTCTTCTACTGCCTGTGCACCCTCTGTTTCCATAGCAGAAGCTCGTCTCTGCTGGCCTCCTCCAACCTGATGCTGCACGAATCTCTGCTGCTGAGTCTGTAAGCGTAGTCCCTTCTGTTGGCTCACCGGAGCCCTCGCTCCTGCCCCCTCAGCTGTCCGTCCAGGAAACTTGGGACACTCTCTTAATTGGTGATATGATGCTCCGCAAAGTAGGCACTTGCCTAACCTCATTCGGCATTTACTCCAATCGTGCCCTGGTTTCCTACAGAAAGGGTAACTGGTAACATGCTACTGTCTAGGGGTCTGCTGCATCTGTAACGGTGGTCCCTTCGGCTGCTCTGTCGGAGCCCTAGCTCCTGCTGCTACCTGAGTCATTGCTATCTGGCTCTCTGGACACTCCCTACACCGATGCTCCGCTGAACCACAAAGTAAACACCTGCCAAGCCTCATCTTGCAGTCGTTCCACCCATGGCCTGCCTTCTTGCAGATGTTGCACCTAGCGTCCTGCTGCTGTCTGGATGCCTGGTGGAAATATGCACGTCCCTGACCCTGAAGGTGCTGTTGAACAGGCCCTTGTTGATACTGATGCTAAATCTGTACATCAGGCCTCTTAGCCTGACCTCCACTGCTGCTAACTCCATGAATGTCATGTCCCCTCTTGAACAACTGTTGCCACTGAGTTTCCACTATCTGCTGAAAGAAAGAGAACAACCGCGCCACGTCCTCTGATCCTGATGGCGACTGCTGCTGAAGAACGTTCGGAATGACTGGGAAAAGTCTCGGAGTAGGAAGAGGTGCACTCCCATAAGCTGCAGATATCCCAGCCTGAGCTGGCATAACAGGAGCTGCAGTCTCGGGGCCCTGCTGATCAGGACGATGAGTGGCAGACCCCTCAGTGGTGTCTTCCTGATCGTGACGATGTGATCGCGTCTCCATAACCATCCTGAAGACAAATCAAACGAGAGGACAATCACTGAGAATGAAGCGATAACATCAAGAGAGGACGATTTATTTTCAAGGAAAGACAATAATGCAACAAATTTTAGGTAACATGAATCTGATTAAGAGTTTTTCCTAATGTGATCGACTACCTTCAAAATATATCCTAATCCTACTGCAGGCTGTAGTGATACTCTAGTTCGAATACCACTACATAAACTTGACCTGCATGGGCCACCACTAAAAATGTGTCACGACCCGTACCCAATGTAAGGGTACGAGAAGTTGTTACGTCCAGCCTACGCCGCAGTGTCGGTGGTAGAACGCTGTCCTAGGTCACATACATCTAACAGTTATAAGGTACCTTTACAGTTTATACACATCGAATGGAGGTGAAATAAATAAGTACAACTCAATCACAACTAAGGAAGAAAGTACGATACGATAGAATAGAAGAACACATAATCCACAGATGATAAATACAAGATAGAGAGATAGCTGAAATCTAAGATAAACATCTCCACAAATCCAGAGTATAAACTCCCAATATATACAAGTGTATCTGACATAACATGAAGATAAATAGAACTAGCCTAGCTAACTAGCCTTGTCTATAGGGGTAGTGTCATCAGCAAGTGCTATGTCGTCCTGAGGGTCCAGCTCAAGTGTGTCGTCTAAGCCTGCTCCGTAATAGGTGGGACACAGCTCCTCAAAGTCATCTATAATATTTCAAAAGGTCCAGTCAGGACTGGAGCGAGCACAGTACATCTCATGCAGTTCATATCATGACAGGAATAAAATACAGGCAATAGAGTAAGATACATGAAACGCTAAAGAATATACATGAAGTAAAAGAGAAGACTGTAATAAAATATCTACTATAAGTATAGAGCTACAGTGAACTAGTGATTTAGAGTACAAGTTAGACATGTGAACAGCTTGATAATAAACATGAGAGTTTGCACATGACTACACTACTTTGGAAATTGTCCACATGACTATTTATACTCCCCCGTACCCCAATCAATACACAAGGATCCGTTCAAGTTATGTTATTGCACATAAAATTCACATGGGGGCCCATAAATGGGTGCACTGAATATGAACATGGGGGCTCCGTGAACATAAGAGTACATGAATCATGAGAATGCACATGAATGGTAAAAGCACAAGAATACATGATGAAAGTGAAACGCACATGACATGATGTATCTGATGCTCCCGAGGGGGATAACATCATATGAAAAGATCCATATAGTACTAATCCGTGTTTCCAGTGTCAGCATCAAGTAAAATAATCTAGAGTAAGAAAATACTCCTAGCAAGTATGAAACGGTCAGAGAATGTACTCGCCTGATATCCTGAACGTCTGAATGAAATACTGCCTGAGGAGTGGTGTCTGGCTCCTAATCAGAACAGTACAAGTCATAACATGTCCAACTAATAAAGTAAGGTACTATGATGCAGTGTACATGATATTAGGTCAATTCTAGACCAAAGTCAACCCTGGTCAACTTTAGTCAACTAATAGTCAAAGCTAGGTCAACTAGACCCAATGAAGTCTCACTAGGCCTAACCAGTCTACCCTAGCAAGTATACACCATACACAAGTCTATATGACTACTCATGTGCATATTTACCATATGTCAAAACTACACAAGGATACCATAGGCTATGTTACTTAGGTTATATGCCATAGGCTATTATAGGCAATACACATACAATCCATATATTCATATACACATATATATCAATAGAAATTCTCTATTTTATCATATTAACACATTTAGCTATATATAATATATATATATATATATAGAGGGATAGATGGAAAGTATGTATGTGTGTGTATAGCAGTTAGGAACATGTGTGCACTGTCAGTTCAGGATTTGGTTAGTGTGTGTCATTAGGTGTCATAAATGTGTATGTGAATAAGTGAATAGGCAGTTAGAAAATAGTGTAATGGCATTCTCCGATTTTGCAAGGTAAGATATGTATGTGGGCTGAAATCAATATGTGCAAAAGTGGATATAGGCAGTGGGTTAATCCCAGGTTTAGATCATAGGTTCAATACAGTGTCATTAGAATATGGGTGACAGGTTATATGGAAAACATTCCCAGATTTCAAAATAAATGACAGTAGCAATTTGAATCCAAGACCTAAACTAAATCGAAATGGCAGGAACGTGGGAACCTAATCCCCATTGCAATTCAGAGTTACCCAACAGTGTGTAATATGTGTACATTAATTTAATTCCCTGCTAACTTTAGTTCACAAACAGCATACCTGTCTCAGGAATTTCGAAAGACAGTGTATCAGTGTCAACAGTGTCTCAGTCCAGGTTTAGTGTAGGTGTGTGTGTGTCTGTGTACATAAGAGTATATGTTCCAATGTGTTTATATGTTCTCAGGAACTAATCAGTGAATTACAAACGAATACTAATTTCTTAGGTTTCAACAAAGTGACAGTGATATGTGGGAAAAATTAGTGTACGTGTACCTGTGTATATAATCCCAGTTTTCTCAATGCAACCATTCACATCTACTACCACCTAATCATGCTAGAAAAGCCCTAACATATGAACTACATACTGCATAAGAGAGTAACAGTGATTTAATACGAAATCGAACTTAACAGGAAAAATGGGCATGCAGTACATGAACTCGGTTTTGGAAAAAATTGGAAATAAATTGCCAAACCCCAAATGTAGATTCGAACACTCATTCATGCTAACACAAACCCTAACATGATATCTAATTGTAACAGCAACTAAACCACATTACATTATATGATATTAACATTTAAATGTAAATCAAAAATGGAGAAAATAGTGAGTTAATTCACTGATACTCAACAGTATCAGAAAATAGGGATTTTCTATTTCAACATAGAAATAACAATTAATATGTTAGGTTAATGGTTGGTAGTTAGTGACTAACATGTGTACGTGTCTTACTACTTCTTCACGTGTCCAAAAACAGGACACAAGTGTCCAAAACCACACGAACACAACACACTGAACTGGACACATCAGCAGTGAACCCGTGCACGAGTCCTAGCTGACTCGACATGAATCCAATGGACACGAGACTTTGGGAGTGTCGTGTCAGACACTGCCCCTAGCTCTGTGTCCAATCTCACGTGTCCACGAACCCAACAATACCCGCACGAGCACCCGAATAGCAGGACAGCCCGGCTGCACGCGCGTTAGACGTGTCCACGAGTCCAATACGACACGAACTGGACTCGAATCTAGCTCAGTCACAAGGAAAACGATAAGCCACATTAAAATACAAATTCCTATTCAAACACAATCCGAAAATAGAGTCGAAAAGCCCACTGTGGCATTACGTAGAACACCACAGCACGTAGGCTGGACACGTAAGGGACACGACTCATCACGAAATCTATTCCTACAGTTAGAGGACACCTAGGACTATGCAAATATGCCAAGAAATCGAAAATCAAATGGCTAAATAGAAAGTTACCTATGTGGTGCTCCTTTTCAAGGAAACTCAAAGATGAAGATCCTCTCTAGCTAGCTCAAAGCTCCAATAGAGTCCAAAACTGAGGTTCACCTCCACCAACAGTAAGGAAACACTATTAAGATTACAATGCAAGAAATTTGAATGAAAATGGATGAGTATTGATCAAAATAGAAAAGGTTAAAGGAAGAACCAAACCTTGATCTTGAAAAATGGAAGAATGAACAAAAGAGGCAAGAAATTTTTGAGAGGCATTAAATAGAGGGGGTGTGGATCCCTAGTGGCCGGCCCTATTTTCTATGGTTAGGGTTTTAGGAAAACAATCCATGGCTCTCCTATCATCTAGTCAAATCAAGGGTCCAAAATCTAGGTTTACACACTAGTCTAATTTGCAACCTAGTTAGCTCTAACTAACCATGACTTAACCAAAATTAATCATGACTAACTAATACTAACCATGGTAAACTAAGACTAACTATGACTAATCTAGGTTAGGTCCAATCTAGGTTAGGGCTAATCACAATATATGGCAACTAATTAAATAATATTAAAATCATACTATTCTAATAAATATATTAATTTCAAATAATTTCAAAATGACAAAAATACCCTCAAACTAGAAATGTGGTAGTGACAAATCTACCCTCCTTAAAAAAATTTTAGCCTCGAAATTGAAAGGCGAAACTAAACAGATGAGAAGGATAGACAATCATACCTCACGGTCCAAAAAGATAAGGGTATCGCTCGTGCATCTCATCCTCCCGCTCCCAGGTAGACTCTCCTAAAGAATGATCCCTCTATGAGACACGAACCAAGGGTATCACCTGGTTTCTCAGTACCTTCTTTCGGTAATCCAGAATCTCCACTAGCTGCTCTGGATAACTGAGAGTAGGTCCCACCTCAATCTCCGAGTGATCAAGTACATGGCTAGGGTCAGCCACGTACCATCTCAACTGTGATACGTGGAATATGTTATGGATACCCACTAGTGCAGGTGGCAAGTCTAGCCTGTATGCCACGTCACCGACTCTCCCGCTGATCACGAAAGTTCCGATGAAGCGCGGGCTAAGCTTTCCACCTCCACTAAAACGTATGGTACCACGAGTCGGAGATATTCGCAGAAAAACCATATCTTTGACCTAAACACAAACAAGGTCTCATGTTACTAAATAATCAAACATGATCAAACAAACAAAACAAATAAACAACCTACTTCTAATCCTATCTCTAATCAACTAAGTCAACATAGTCAATGGTCTACTATCGGTCAATAACTAGTCAATTTGTCAATATCCAAGTACTTGGTCAAAACTGGTCAACAACTAGTCAATTTGGACTATTGGGTCAATGGCTAATCTTGGGTTTAGACCTAAATAGTCTATAGTGTTAAAAATATCAAGACCAACTAAATCCTAAGTTCAAATATACACATGTATACTCCATATTAAACTAGACTCATAACTTCTAACTCTTAACCTTAACACATACTCTAAAATACCTCACATAACCCCATATATCTTACCCTCTAATACCCATATATCTCTAATGTAACCCCATAGAACCCACACTATTCTAAGTGTATCATCTATGCATACATATAGACTAACCATCTCATATACCTAATCTATATAATATATGTAGAACCCTTTAATCCATATTACTTATCACATATATCCCTATAATATATATACACAATGCTTAGCATTAGTCTAACATGGAGGTTTACTAGCACAAGCAGCAATTAACCAAAACAAGGGGGCAGGACATGCAATGGTTATTATGATATACTGCAGGATATGCAAGTGGTGAAAGTATGTGAAGTACAGGAATGAAGGAGTGCATATGAATTAAGGATATGCAATGAATGTTATGTGAAGTGCAGGGCCTGTACAAAGGTGCAGTGCCAATTTGTGTGGACACTTCAGGTATACAGGATACTAAGGTAGTGCAGTAGTTCATCTATATGTACGACATGATCAAATTTGTAGGTTATATGCCTAAGTAGCTAGGGAATGAAGTGTCAGTTGCAAAAGCGTGAAGTACGAATTATGTATCTGAGTCTAACGTGTCAGAAAAGTCGTATGATAATGATGAAGCACAAGATGGCATGTCCGAGTAGGACACGAAAGTCATGGGTGCCTTACTGGAAAGGGTAAGGAAAAATTAATAAATCATCAAGGCTGTAAGACATACTAACATCCTATATGGAAATTGGTTGGTCAGGGGAATCATCTACAATGGGTTATTATTCTAATACCAATGCTAACTATCATCTCTAGGGTACAGACACCCTACAAGTCGTCATATCATTACACTATGAAAGAACTACACATGAATAAGTTCTACAAAACTAAAATATCCCTACTCCTAAGTTATTTGATGATAGAATACAATTTTATAACAACAGAAGGGTATGATAGAGATGATATGTTGAAAGAAAAACTTCTCAAGATATAATCTGATAATCATATGCGTCTGTCCAAAATCATGTTACTCAGAGTCTTCGTCATGCTAGTGAGCAAGGCTACGATAATCACAGAGTCCTTGACTAAGGTACATACCTCTAGAATCATGGTATTTAAAATTTTCGCATTTCCGCATACTTGACAGTAAAAACCTTAAATTCCTACATCCGAGAAATACGTCCAAAATCTGACTATATGTCCTCACTATGCCAGCTAACATGACTATCAAAGATTCTAGATCCCATAACTGAGGTGACCTAGCCCATATGACTTATCTTGGTAGAAAAAAATTAAATCGACAATGAATACCAAGGATCAGATTTATCTACGAACAAGAATGATAAACAAGATCTGTTGGAACTAAATTTTGAGATGGTTAAAATATGGCAAGGAACGGAATTGAGATGAACAGAACCTGCGATAAGCTCTCCTACTGCCTGTGCACCCTCTGTTTCCATAGCAGAAGCTCGCCCCTGCTGGCCTCCTCCAATCTGATGCTGCGCGAATCTCTGCTGCTGAGTCTGTAAGGGTAGTCCCTTCTGCTGGCTCACTGGAGCCCTCGCTCCTGCCCCCTCAGCTGTCCGTCCAGAAAACTTGGGATACTCTCTTAACTGGTGATATGATGCTCCGCAAAGTAGGCACTTGCCTAACCTCATTCGGTATTTACTCCAATTGTGCCCTGGTTTCCTACAGAAAGGGCAACTGGTAACATGCTCCTGTCTAGGGGTCTGCTGCATCTGTAACGGTGGTCCCCTCGGCTGCTCTGTCGGAGCCCTAGCTCCTGCTGCTACCTGAGTCATTGCTATCTGGCTCTCTGGACACTCCCTACACCGATGCTCCGCTGAACCACAAAGTAAACACCTGCCAAGCCTCATCCTGCAGTCGTTCCACCCATGGCCTGCCTTCTTACAAAAGTTGCACCTAGCGTCCTGCTGCTGTCTGGATGCCTGGTAGAAATATACACGTCACTGACCCTGAAGGTGCTGCTGAACAGGCCCCTGCTGATACTGATGCTGAATCTGTACATCAAGCCTCTTAGCCTGACCTCCACTGCTGCTAACTCCATGAATGTCATGTCCCCTCTTGAACAACTATTGCCACTGAGTTTCTACTATCTGCTGGAAGAAGGAGAACAACTGCGCCACGTCCTCTGTTCCTGATGGCGACTGCTGCTGAAGAACGTTCGAAATGACTGGGAAAAGTCTTAGAGTAGGAAGAGGTACACTTCCATAAGCTGCAAATATCCCAGCCTGAGCTGGCATAACAGGAGCTGCAGTCTTGGAGCCCTGCTGATCAGGACGAGGAGTGGCAGACCCCTCAGTGGTGTCTTCCTGATCGTGACGATGAGATCGCATCTCCATAACCATCCTGAAGACAGATCAAACGAGAGGACAATCACTAAGAATGAAGCGATAACATCAAGGGAGGACGGTTTATTTTCAAGGAAAGACAATAATGCAGCAAATTTTAGGTAACAGGAATCTGATTAAGAGTTTTTCCTAATATGATCGAGTACCTTCAAAATATATCCTAATCCTACTGCAGGCTGTAGTGAAACTCTAGTTCGAATACCACTACATAAACTCGACCTGCATGGGCCACCACTAAAAATGTGTCACGACCCGCACCCAGTGTAAGGGCACGAGAAGTGGTTACGTCCAGCCTACGCCGCAGTATCGACGGTAGAACGCTGTCCTAGGTCACATACATCTAACAGTTATAAGGTACCTTTACAGTTTATACACTTCGAATGGAGGTAAAATAAATAAGTACAACTCAATCACAAATAAGGAAGAATGTACGATACGATAGAATAGAAGAACACAGAATCCAGAGATGATAAATACAAGATAGAGAGATAGCTAAAATCTAAGATAAACATCTCCACAAATCCAGAGTACAAACTCCTAATATATACAACTATATCTGACATAATATAAAGATAAATAGAACTAGCCTAGCTAACTAGCCTAGTCTATAGGGGTAGTGTCATCAGCAAGTGCTGGGTCCTCCTGAGGGTCCAGCTCAAGTGTGTCGTCTAAGCCTGCTCCGTAATAGGTGGGACACAGCTCCTCAAAGTCATCTGTAATATTTCAACAGGTCTAGTCAGGACTGGAGCGAGCACAGTACATCTCATGCAGTTCATATCATGACAGGAATAAAATACAGGCAATAGAGTAAGATACATAAAATGCTGAAGAATATACATGAAGTAAAAGAGAAGACTGTAATAAAATATCTACTATAAGTATAGAGCTACAGTGAACTAGTGATTTAGAGTACAAGTTAGACATGTAAACAGCTTGATAATAAACATGAGAGTTTGCACATGACTACACTACTTTGGAAATTGTCCACATGACTATTTATACTCCCCCGTACCCCAATCAATACACAAGGATCCGTTCAAGTTATGTTATTGCACATAAAATTCACATGGGGGCCCATAAATGGGTGCACTGAATATGAACATGGGGGCTCCGTGAACATGAGAGTACATGAATTACGAGAGTGCATATGAATGGTAAAAGCACAAGAATACATGATAAAAGTGAAACGCATATGACATGATGTATCTGATGCTCCCGAGCGAGATAACATCATATGAAAAGATCCATATAGTACTAATCTGTGTTCCCATCGTGTCAGCATCAAGTAAAATAATCTAGAGCAAGAAAATACTCATAGCAAGTATGAAACGGTCAGAGAATGTACTCGCCTGATATCCTGAACGTCTGAATAAAATACTGGCTGAGGAGTGGTGTCTGGCTCCTAATCAGAACAGTACAAGTCATAACATGTCCAACTAATAAAGTAAGCTACTATAATGCAGTCTACATGATATTAGGTCAATTCTAGACCAAAGTCAACCCTGGTCAACTTCAGTCAACTAATAGTCAAAACTAGGTCAACTAGGTCAACTAGACCCAATGAAGTCTCACTAGGCCTACCCAGTATACCCTAGCAAGTATACACCATACACAAGTCTATATGACTACTCATGTGCATATTTATCATATGCCAAGACCACACAATGATACCATAGGCTATGTTACCTAGGTTATATGCCATAGGCTATTATAAGCAATACACATACAATCCATATATTCATATACACATATATATCAATAAGAATTCTCTATTTTATCACATTAACACATTTAGCTATATATAATATATATATAGAGAGGGATAGATGGAAAGTATGTATGTGTGTGTGTATAGAAGTTAGGAACATGTGTGCACTGTCAGTTCAGGATTTGGGTAGTGTGTGTCATTAGGTGTCATAAATGTGTGTGTGAATGAGTGAATAGGCAGTTAGAAAATAGTGTAATGGCCTTCTCAGATTTTCAAGGTGAGATATGTATGTAGACTGAAATCAATGTGTGCAAGAGTGGATATAGGTAGTGGGTTAATTCCAGGTTTAGATCATAGGTTCAATACAGTGTCATTAGAATATGGGTGACAGGTTATATGGGAAACATTCCCAGATTTCAAAATAAATGACAGTAGCAATTTGAATCCAAGAACTAAACTAAATCGAAATGGCAGGAATATGGGAACCCAATCCCTATTGCAATTCAGAGTTTCCCAATAGTGTGTAATATGTGTACATTAATTCAATTCCTTGCTAACTTCAGTTAACAAACAACATACCTGTCTCAGGAATTTTGAAAGACAATGTATCAGTGTCAACAGTGTCTCAGTCCAGGTTTAGTGTAGGTATGTGTTTCTGTGTACATGAGAGTATATGTGCCAATGTGTCTATATGTTCTCAGGAACTAATCAGTGAATTACAAATGAATACTAATTTCTCAGGTTTCAACAAAGTGACAGTGATATATGGGAAAAATCAGTGTACGTGTACGTGTGTATATAATCCCAGTTTTTTCAATGCAACTATTCACATCTACCACCACCTAATCATCCTAGAAAAGCCCTAACATATGAACTACATATAGCATGAGAGAGTAACAGTGAGTTAATACGAAATCGAACTTAACCGAAAAAATGGGCATGCAGTACATGAACTCGGTTTTAGAAAAAACTGGAAATCAATTGCCAAACCCCAAATGTAGATTCGAACACTCATTCATGCTAACACAAACCCTAACATGATATCTAGTTGTAACAGCAACTAAACCACATTATATTACATGACATTAACATTTAAATGTAAATCAAAAATGAAGAAAACAGTGAGTTAATTCACTGATACTTAACAGTATCAGAAAATAGGGATTTCCCATTTCAACATAGAAATAACAATTAATATGTTAGGTTAATGGTTGGTAGTAAGTGACTAACATGTGTACGTGTCTTACCACTCCTTCACGTGTCCAAAAATAGGACACAAGTGTCCAGAACCACACGAACACAATACACTGAACTGGACACAACAGCAGTGAACTCGTACACGAGTCCTACCTCACTCGACACGAATCCATTGGACACGAGACTTTGGGAGTGTCGTGTCAGACACTGCCCTTAGCTCCGTGTCCAATCTCACGTGTCCATGAGCCCTACAACATCCACACGAGCACCCGAGTAGCAGGATAGCCCGGCTGTGCGCGCACGGGGCATGTCCACGAGTCCAATACGACACGTACTGGACTCGAATCCAGCTCAGTCTGAAGGAAAACGATAAGCCATATTAAAATACAAATTCCTATTCAAACACAATCCAAAAACAGAGTCAAAAAGCCTACTGTGGCATTACATCTAACACCACAGTACGTAGGCTGATACGTGTCCGATACGGACACGTAAGGGACACGACTCATCATGAAATTTATTCCTACAGTTAGAGGACACCTAGGGCTATACAAAAATGCCAAGAAATCAAAAATCAAATGGCTAAATAGAAAGTTACCGATGTGGGGCTCCTTTTCAAGAAAACTCAAAGATGAAGATCTTCTCTAGCTAGCTCAAAGCTCCAATAGAGTCCAAAACTGAGGTTCACCTCCACCAACAGTAAGGAAACACTATTCAGATTACAATGCAAGAAATTTGAATGACAATGGATGAGTATTGATCAAAATAGAAAAGGTTGAAGGAAGAACCAAACCTTGCTCTTGAGAAATAGAAGAATGAACAAAAGAGGCAAGAAATTTTTGAGAGGCATTAAATAGAGGGGGTGTGGATCCCTAGTGGCCGGCCCTATTTTCTAGGGTTAGGGTTTTGGGAAAACAATCCATGGCTCTTCTATCATCTAGTCAAATCAAGGGTCCAAAATCTAGGTTTACACACCAGTCTAAGTTGTAACCTAGTTAGCTCTAACTAACCATGACTTAACCTAAATTAATCATGACTAACTAATACTAACCATGTCTAACTAAGACTAACTATGACTAATCTAGGTTAGGTCCAGTCTAGGTTAGGGCTAATCACAACATATGGCAACTAATTAAATAATATTAAAATTATAATATTCCAATAAATATATTAATTTCAAATTATTTCAAAATGATAAAAATACCCTCAAACTAGAAATGTGGTAGTGACACTGTTCAAACCATAAGAAGATACACATGGTGCAAAGGGGACTAACAAAGAACTGGAACCCCAAAGCCACGACGATCATAGAAGGCAATAATCTCACCACCATGTCTCTAGAAACTTTGATAGGCAAGCTGATGATGCATGAGCTCGATCTCAAAGACTTTGAAGAAGCGGCTCCAAAGAAAATAGAAATTGCATTAAGAGCTCATCGCCGAAAGACTGCTCCAGAAGATACCAACGATGATGATCCTGAAGGTGATGATCAAGCACTGATGGTCCGCAAGTTCAAGAAGTTTTCTCGCTTCAACCAAAGAAAGAAGGAACAACACAAAGAAGATGATGAAGAGCCCATTTGTTTCGGCTATAAGAAGACGGGGCACATCAAGAAAGATTGTCGTACTGCAAAGAAAGAAAGCTGATATGAAAGATTGTACATAGGCCAACCTTTCACAAAAATGCCAATACAAGTATTTGGCATGAGAGCGAAGCCAGTGACTCAGAAGAAGAAGAGGACACTCCCCAAGATACAACAAATTTCTGCCTATGGCAACGTCCGAAAAGGTAACAAACGATCCTTTTGATGATTTTACATTTCATGAACTTGGTGATGCTTTTAGTAACTTGCTTGAAGATCACAAGAAGTTGCTTAGCAAGTATAAACATGCAAAGGATAAGATCAAAACTCACGAAGTCGAGATTCATAGACTTTCAAGTTTACTTGATAATGTTAGAGACACACCACCCACAGATAACACTGAGGAGGTATCCAAGCTTAAATTAAGCTTACATGATATTGAAACTCGCATTATGAAACAAATACGTAATATTACAGCACTCAATAAAGAACTAGTAAATGAGAAAAAGAAGTATAATATTGCTGCTGTAGGAATTGATGCTTTAACTGTCAAGTATAATGATATGTGCGACACCTCTAAAAGATTAGAGATCAAACTGGGGAAACAAGCTGTTCAGCCTCAAACCCAGTCTCACAGTCACAACAGGTACACTAAATAAAAGTTTGTTCAACACAAAAGCACATGTCACAAGAGAAACACATATACTCATGCTGCTCATAATCATGCTTTTATGTACACTTATCCACATACAGCATGAAGAACACCCACACATACACATGGCACAAATAGACATACTCCTATGCACACGCATTCTCATGCAGTACATCAAACACATGGACAGCACTATTATCATGTACCTAACACGAATATACATGCTACATGTCACTACTGTGGTAAACATGGACACACTTTACCACAGTATAGAATTAGAAAATTAGTTAATTTAATACTGTATGCATGGGTACCAAAGACTAACCTTTTAGGACCCTCAAAGATTTGGGTACCAAAGGTCACATCTACTCATGGTGTAGGTGGACCTTCCTTCATTCTCTGGAAGCAAGTGGATTCTCGATAGTGGGTACTAGTGGCACATGACTAGAAATACAAATCCATTCGCAACACTATCGATGAAGAGGGAAGGATATGTGTCCTTCGGAAATAACTTAAAAGATTATATCATAGGTAACGGTACTATTGGCAGTCCTCTTTCTCCCATCATTAAGGATATCTATTTAGTGACCGAGTTAAAGCATAACCAGCTCAGCATTAGTCATCTTGCTGATCATGGATATGATATTAACTTTGGTAAAACTAAATGCTCCATATATGATAGATCATCTGGAGACATCGTTTTTGAAGGCATAAGAGAAGATAATATATATATTCTATCTTTCTAGAGATACTAACAATGCAGGAAGATGCCTCTATGCTCGTAAAGATGAAAGACTACTTTGGCATATGCGTCTTGGTCATGCAAACATGGATACTATATCAAGACTGTCAACCAAGAAGCTAGTAAGAGGACTACCTGAGATTACCTTCAAAAAGGATACGGTATGTGCCGAATGTGAGAAAAACAAAACTACCAAATCCTCTTTTAAATCAATCAACTCTATAAGTACTACTAGACCTTTGCAACTGCTTCATATGATTTTTTTTGGTCTTAGTAGAGTAGCCAGTCTTGGTGGAAAACTCTACGCCTTTGTAATTATTGATAATTTTTCTAGATTTACTTGGGTTTTCTTTCTCACAAATAAAAGTGGTACTATTTCTATTTTCAAAGTTTTTGCTAAAAAGGTTCAAAACGAAAAAGACTTCATGATTACTCGAATCCGAAGTGATCATAGCGGCGAATTCGAAAACTCCGATTTCAAAAAGTTTTGTGACTCAAATAGTTTTAATCAAGAATTTTCGTATCCTAGAACTCCCTAACAAAATGGTGTTATGGAATAGAAGAATAGGACTCTTGGTGAGATGGAAGAATAGAAAAAATTGACATGACACTATTTATAAAATCTTTTGGTGACATCATTCTCTTAGTGTAAATTTATGTGGATGACATCATATTTGGGTCTACTAATGAGGTATTGTGCCAAGAGTTTGCTAAGTGTATGCAGAATGAGTTTGAGATGAGCATGATAGGGGAGCTCAACTACTTTCTTGGACTGTAAGTCAAACAATACTCACAAGGCGCCTTTATCAGCCAATCAAAGTATACAAAGGATATGCTGAAGAAGTTTGATCTTGACAACATCAAACCAATCAGTACACCAATGGCTAATACAACAAAACTAGAACCTGATGAAAGCGGCAAACCAATTGATCAACGTAAGTATCGAGGAATTATTGGTAGTCTACTTTATTTAACTACTAGTCGTCCCGATATTATGTTTAGTGTTTGCTTGTGTACTCGATATCAAGCTAACCCTAAGGAATCACACATGACCGCGGTTAAGCGTATCTTTTGATATCTTAAAAAGACTGTTTCGATGGGCTTGTGGTATCCTAAAACCACTTTCTTTGACTTAATTGAATATTCCAATATCGATTTTGCGGGATGTAAAGTCGACCAAAAAGTACCAGTGGTACATGTTATTTATTAGGTAAGGCTTTAGTCTCTTGGTTTAGCAAGAAGCAGAATTCTGTAGCACTATCAACAATAGAAGCTGAATACATCGCAGCTGGATGTTGTTGTGCTCAGATTCTGTGGATGAAGCAAACCCTTGAAGACTATAATTTTCTGTTTAAGCACGTACTAATATTCGGTGATAGCACTACTGCAATTAACCTGACCAAAAACCTAGAATGTTACTCACGCACTAAGCACATAGAACTTAGACATCTTTTTCTACGTGATCATCAAATGCATGGCACTATCAACTTAGAATTTATTGACACTAATCATCAGCTAGCAGACTTTTTCACAAAACCACTTGCCGAAGAGCGTTTCAATTTTCTTTGTCGAAAATTAGGAATTTTGGATGAAAATTTCGTACAATAAGTTGTACCTGCACAAATAACTATTCAAACATAATCGTATATGGTAAAATTGTTTTGGGTACAAGCCGAAATGGCTCTTCTGACAACAAGACGTAAAACCCTAAGCGATACGGTGTATTAGTCTTCGGACAACAGCTAGCTGGAATCCGGCCCCTACTGCTAACCTGAGGCGATTCACTTGTACTGATCATTGTTTAACAAAGTTTGTCGCAAGGTTTTATTTATTTTATGGCTAATATAATTCATCATTGCTTATTCAAGATAATTCTTTTTATTCGTTATCAACATTTTTTTAGCTTTTTGGAGTTCTGGAACCAACCCCACAGAAGTTAGGCCAAATTTTGCCTATGGCAGAGTTAGGGCCTAACTCTGTGTACTAGGTACCAGAACCTTCAGCCATTCCTGGCCATTCATCCGATTTGATCCAAGGGCCACGATTTAACTAGTGCAGCCGACCCTACTCTTCATATGCACGAATTTGGACTCTCTTTCCTCATTGCTACCACCTTTAACCTATCTCCAAAGCCTATTTCTCCAAACCCTAACCCTAGAAACTCCATTGTTGGTGCTCTCCCTTCTTCAAAATTGAGATTTCTTGTTTTTTGGATATTCTCTTCAATTCTACTTCATTATTTTGAGGTATAAACTCTTGCTCTCCATCTACTCTTTCATTATTATTCTTTATATCTTTGTCTTTACTTATCATATGGCTCCTAGACTTTTTAACTGGGGAAAGGGGGTTAGAACCGAAGGTGCCTCTTCATCAAACCCTCATTCTCCTCCTCCAAATGTCCAACTCATTCATCCATTATTCAATCCTCCTCCTTCTCCCCCCAATGCCAAAAATTATAATGAGGAAATTTTTGTCTCATTAGAAGCTTATAATGAGTGGTACTCAAATTTTTGCTCAAGAAGTGTTGTACCAGGACACACGATTAATTTCACAATATTTTTCGAGTTTGATCCGAACTTTAAGGATCTTTGTCTCGATGAACTTGTATCCACACAATCAATCATATACCTCAATGCAATACAAATATTTTATTACAATATGACTCACGATGACAACCAAATTTACTCTCGGGTCGTCGGTATTGAAATCAGGTTTGATGATTTTGATCTTGCTGAATATCTTGAACTTCCTGATCACAACTCTTGGAAAAAAAATTATTGATGCTCGTGATTTCCAATTCGTTGGAGATATAACTCTTAAAGGGTTCAAGGATATGAAGTGTGCACCCAACACCCGTCCTCAAAAACTTCAGGCTAAGTTTTTCAACAACCATTTCTACAAACTTCATCGGATTATTTTTTTATCCATCCTGCCCAAAGCAGGATCTACCGATGAGGTTACTTATCATGAGATTACAGCCCTTTATTTTCTTTACTTTACCATCTCCTTCAACTTTTCTCACACGATGATGGATTGGATGATTCGTGCAAGGAAGAAACCCAAATCGCTTATCTATGCGATGTATCTTCCGGTGATCTTTCATGCTTTCAACGTCCCTTTGGACGAGTGTCAGTTTTTACCTGCTCCTGCCTTTCTGTCCAAGGCACGCAGGACTGCCCCTGCTCCAGTTAAGAAGGAATCTTTTGACTCAGATGCACCTCAGACTGAGCCTCCTGCCATCCTAAACTCCATTCTTGACATGTTGTGGGACCGCTTCCGTTTGGACGACGATCAATACACCCAGCTGGACTACCGGACCACTTTACAGATGAGCACCATCAGCAACACTCTGCATGATATTCAATACAACATAGCCCGGTATTGCCATTTCCTATTGGTCGGGATCCTTGTCGCAAAGGCTACAGGATTGACCACCCATGGGTATTGCGGTACTTGGATCCTGATACGGCGTTTGTTGATCCTCGTCGCTCTGCTAGCGAGTCGTCCGAATCAGCCGGTCCATCCTGTTCCGATGCTCCATGATGGTCATGGTCTTTTATCTGCTGCTGCTACTGCTGTTGTTCACTTTAGTTATGTTTTTATCTTTTCATGTCTTAGCACTCTTTGCACTATATTTTTTTAGACTTCAGTTTATCATATATGCACTTCTAGTTTATTTCTTTTGGGTTTATCAAAACTCCTTAGCTGTCTCTTATGATAATTGGTTATGGTTATGAATAGTGTGCTAGCTATCCTAACTTTGTCACCTTTATCTCTCTTTACGGGGGAGCTATGATTCACTTTGCTAAATGACAAAGGGGGAGAAGCATAGATATTTGGTTGATATGATCTTATATATTGTTGGATATTATATGATCTTGGATATTATGTTGTGCTTGAAAAAAGATCTTTGTATCAAGGCATAACCAAAATAATTAATTACGGGAGAGCCGACATATCTATTTATGGTGGAGCTACTCAATACAAACTACTCCCTTCAACATGTGGCCAGTTATGAATGTTGCGACAAGCAAATATCGTTTTGGTCAATTGTCAAATGGGGGAGATTGCTGACCCAAACTGGATCACATTCAACCTATTTAGAGAATTAATAAATTAATACTCGACATGATCCAATACAACACATTGAGCTCAAATTCAAGAACATCTTCTACAACATATCAAGCTCAAGACAAACGTCATCAACAAGTTGATCATTGCAATTGTACTTGTACTGAGTCTGTACTTTTCATTTTATTGAGTCTAGGAACATGTACGTTGAGTCGTACTGTGCTATCTTGAACCTAGACTTCACTCTCCAAGCTCCACCATACAAAACAAGACAATCACCAAACCAAACCAATCCTCTCATAGCCCATTGTATGTTCTTGCCCGATAGAAATCGAATTTGGGCCGAACTCTGCCTCCAAAAATTTAGGATGCTAATTTTTAGGGCCTGCTTGATACTGGTTGTCCAACGTTCAAAATTTTGAATTCTTGGGACAGAATTCTTGCCGAATTCTGCCTCCTCAGATTAGTATAAAATAGAGCCTGAATTCTCTCATTTCAAATCATCTCTTACCTTCAAATATTTAAGCTTTCTAAGCTCGACTACACTAAGCCCCACTCTTCCATATCTCCTAAGCCACAACTCTCCTTAGCCCAAGATGCTCAGTGCGATATCAGCTAGAAGTTGTGATCAAAAGAGAAAGAAAAGTCACTTGGACAATTCCAAGTTTCGCCTTTGCGAAGTTGTAAGAAGTTGGCATGCTCTTCTGAGTAAAGGCACGTGGTTGTACCCTATTTCATAAATAGTGGATTTCAATCCTGAGCGAGAGTCCTTAGGCCTGGACTATTCCTCCACGAGGGCAACCAGGTTAAATCGTTGTGTTTGTGTATGCTCTTCTGATCTCTATTTATTTTTGCATTACACTATGATTAATTACTCTCTTGGTAGTTGATTTCTGGACTTGATATAGAGTTGCATTTTTAATTGGTTATCATAAACACAAACTTTATTTACCCCCAGGGTTGCCTACACGTAACTTCATCCTACTCTAATGTTTATCGGATAATGAGGCAAAGGAAGCACTTCGTGGAGCTAAGGATGGTACTTGTAGAGCCTACTAACTAGGTCCGAAACTGCAAGACCAACTCAGACGCATGAGCTACAACTGGCCCACGATGATAGCAGACTCATTGGCGTACGCTAAGAAATGTCTAACATGCCAGATCCACACAGACTTCATTCACCAACCGTCAAAATTCTTACACCCGACAGTTGTATCCTGGCTATTTAAAGCATGGAGATGGATATCATTAGTACAATTACCCAGCCTTCATCAAAAGGCACCGGCTCATTTTGGCTATAACTGATTACTTTTCCAAGTGGATGAAAGAGATACCACTCGTTAACGTAAAAACCTTAAATTTTATCAAATTCGTTAAATATTACGTCATCTACCGATTGGAGTTGCCTCGGAGGATCATCCAAGACAATGGTCCGCAATTTGTTAGTAGCGTCTTCCGCCGATTTTGTGACCAGAATCAAATTCAGAGTATAGCCTCAACTACGTACAACCCACTAGCAAATGGGTTGACAGAGGTTATCAATAAAATGATTATCAAACTCCTTAATAAAGTCATGTCTTCTAACAAGCATGACTGGAACGAAAAGCTCGGTGAATGCCTTTGGGCTTACCGAACCACAGTCCGGACACCTACTGGTAGTACGTCGTTCTCCCTGGTATACATAAGTGAAGCTCTACTCCCTCTAGAACTTCAAATCCCCTCTCTATGAGTGGCTTTTAATATAGTCATATGACTACCAAAGATAACCACCATTTGCGACAACAAGAATTGGAAGCATTGGACGAGAAATGCCTCCTAGCTCAACAGCGTATTGAGCTATACCAAGCATGAATATCGGGAGCTCTTACTAAAAAGGTCAAAGAAAGGTCATTTTGGGTCGGTGACCTCGTCCAATCCTTTAGAAAGCCGATGATTATGACCCACAAGATAGTCGAAAAATTCTAACATAAATGGGAAGGACCATTCATCGTGGAAACTGTCTATTCTAATGGTGCATATCGGCTGGCAAAGTCTAACGGAGACTTGCTCGTGATGCCTATCAGTGGCCAGTTCCGCAAGAAATAATATGTTTAAGTAAGGATAGGAGTGTAAGTGTCCCTAATTGTAACCTTCACTCTTACAGTCATACTTATCATATCTGTATTTGAATGTCTACAACGTCCATATTACCTCTGAGTATACATTCTTACCTTTCGACTTTTTTTCGAATTGTCCATATTACCTCTGTTGATAAAATTGTTATTTTAACTTATCACCTGCTTCTAGTCCTATGCACATTAATGATGATAAGACCACAAAAAGGATTCTTAAAAGAACGAACATGTCCATATTATCTCTGAGTTGTTCTTACGTTTCTTACCATGTTCTTTCAACCTCTGAGTAAGTTACCTATCTAGAGTCCGATGTTTGTCATATCCAGATTACCTATGATTAAACATTCTCACCCCTCGATTAATTACCCCCATGGTGCCTATCATTTCTACCTACCATCTGTATTTAAAATCCTATAAGGATGATTAGTCCACAAAATTCACCTATAATGTCCACATTTCACAAAAACTCATATATACTAGCGAAAGGTGATTAGATTTTTCATTGATATTCATGATTACATATTATAGAAGCATGAAAAATCTCAGCTGATAACATTCCTCCACCACAAAGCAGATGATACAAAGGCTCAGACCGAGTATTAAAAAGACAAAAGATGATACGGAAACAAGTTCTGTTATTGCTATGCCTACAAAGATCTAGTACAGATTCATCAAGGATATACGCAAAAGACTAATCCTACTTCTTCGACAAAGGATCGATCATAGGTTCAGTAGACCCTAGAAGAGTCTATAATAGACTTAGTCTTCATCAAAGTGCAGGCTTTGATCCAAGTACCCGGCCCGTTCAACGGCCTATTTTTATCAGCAAAGACTTGGGAGACACCGTTTGCCTCCAGCACAAGCCCGACTGCTACACTAAAGCACAGTAAAATAGTTTATCTGAAGGCACAGTCTACTCGTCGCGATAAAGCACAGTGACTTTACCCAAAAAATAGCCTACTCGTTGCCTCTAAAATCACAGAGGCCCCGTGTAGAAGCATGGAAAAGAATAAAGAAAGATCCATGCGGCCAGGGAGCCCCCATGCGGCTCAGAGAGCTCATGCGGTTCAGGGATCCATGCGGCTCAAGCGCCTATGTGGCTCGAGTAAATTCCATGCGGCTCAGAGAGGATCCACGTGGCCTGCAAACAGCTCTACCCTTTTGTCCTTTACTGCATTAAATACCTTGACGGCTGACAGCTCTGACATGGTGGCAGTTCTGACAAAAAGATACAATTATGACTCCCTCATAATGACAGGACTCCTAGGGAAGCAAAGAAAATCTCTGACATGATCCCCCCGAGATCCAGAAACTGTCAGGCGGCCTTGACACGTGGACAGTCGCATGCGGCTCGAGCAGAGACCACCCCATGCGGCTCAGACCGAAGCTGTCCCATGCGGCTCAGGCCGAAGCTGTCTTATGCGGCTCACGAGGACTATCTCCATACGGCTCATGAAGAAGCTACCCATTATGCGTCCGCCTACGCTCATGCGGCTCAGATTATCACCATGCGGTTCAAATGTTCAGGGGCCACTCCCCAAGCAGCCTTGACACGTGGCCAGCCTTATGCGGCTCAATCCTCATGCGGCTCAGATTTCCTCAGTAGCTCACGATTAAGACACGTGGCATGATGGTGGAACACGTGGCATCAAATCAACAAATCCTAATAAAATATTAGGATCAAATCAGATCATTTGCAATCAGGTAAATCAATGACACGTGGCGAGAAATCCGAGATTGGCAAATCATGAGGATTTATGTCAATCATTATTAATTACCCATAAAAGATTTGATGCAATCACATTAATTGCTCAAAGCTCTTATATTCAAGATGAACGGCCCAGATTAAGTGATCCTCAGCCGCCGACTTTTTAGAATGGGCAATCATTGCAAACCCTAGTGATGCCCCCCACTCTTATAAATAGCAAGGTGCCATTCCCTTACGAAGAAAGAGATTCTAACATATTTTTTTTACAGAAGAGGAGATTCTTTGATAAAAAAAGAGAGACACAGATATCCAGAGAGCCAGAGAGAGAATATACAGAGATCAAAAGGAGAGCATTTCTTCCTTAACGCCAAGCAGTTCTTCTACAGAGTCAAGGCTGTACCCGATCGTCCAAGGAGTAAGGCAGAGCGGCCGTCGCTTTCCCGAGCCTCTACCGTCAATCCCCAGAATCTAAAATAAACAATTGTACTTAGATTGCTATACCTAGGCTTTCGTCCCTAGGCTTTCTTTGTACAAGCGAGTTTGTATTGTGAAGTAAAAGTCCAGTCCTCCGATAATTGTTCTGCTCTTTTATATTTCATGGCAAACACGATGGCGACTCTGCTAGGGACAAACTTTTTCACGGCTGAGGAGTTGGTGACGCAATCAGATGCAGCCAAACTTGGCTCAACACAACAGAAGATGGTCGTCCTCTTCGACCAACAAGCGTTTGAAGAAATGCTCTCCGAAGGAAGCACTGTCCCGATCCAGAAGCACGCCCGCACAAAGAAGGCTCGCAGGGAGTGGAGGCCAAAATCATTTGCTCCTCCCCAGGCCCTGGACGGAGTACTCTCTGCTACCTAAGACGGGGAATGCAATTCTCGTGCGGCCCTACTTCAAGCCATAGAGGACTCTGCTGTCCCCAAGTCCGACAGAGGAAAGCACTACGATGCTAGACTTGCAGGGGCAAAGAGCGATTCTATGTGCTCCAGAAAGAAATTGAACAAGGGCACTAGCCGCAAAGCGAAGACTCATGCGGCCAAGATTGCCAGCCGCATGAATGATGACCATGCAGCTGAAACTGTTAACTAAATGCATAATACTCATGCGGCCAGGATTTCTAGCCGCATGGAGAACACTCATGCGGTCAGGGTTTTCAGCCGCATGGAGAAGACCTATGCGGCTACGACTGCCAGCCGCATGAAGATTATTGATTCCAGCCGCATGACGCCTACTCCACGCGGCTCTGTCTTCGACCGCCTCTCCTATGGTCCTGATCTCTTGTGCTCCCAAGAAGACGTGTCTGATTCTCTCCAACACCACTTAGACTCTTCCTACTATGTGCCCTCACGTACTAGAGGGAAGAAGTCTAGGGCAGCACGAGCTTGGCATGCTCGGTCCGCTGATCTGACCTCTGACCATCCGGGCATCCCATATACTGTTATACGGGCCTCTGATGGGAAGTTGTATAGAACCACTCGAGTCCAGCCCCCGGCGACAAACGGACAGAGAGGTTCCCAAAAGTCTCCCAAAATCTAGGAAGCAAACATGGTCGATCCGGACCCATCTGACTTGCGTGAGGCCATCATCCACAAATGCAAGGAAAGAGAAGGTGCCCCGAGGTGCAAAGAGTCCTCCCACGGACGTCCCTGCACCCAAGTTATCGTCAACTGCTATTGCAATAATGCAACGGTACGAGAAGACCGGCGGTCCATCTTCCAAAGACTGCAACAACCATGCTCAGAGGATGAGGCACCTCCCGTAGTCTCCTGCAACTCTGCTCAGAAAATCTCTGCCGATGGGAGAGGGAAGAAGACTAACGCTCCCAGCCCGAAGGTTTCAACCACTATGAATAAGAGACTATCGTCTAAGCGGGTGCCCACCACCGGAGTTTTTCAAGGTACCCGTTTAAAAATAAAATCTGCTACATTGGGAGATTCATCGTCCACACCACCAGGGGTTGCTGGGACTGGGGGTAGCACTCTTTCGAACCTCTATGACAATCCGATGTTCCAAGAAGATGAGCTGGAGGAAACAACTCTCCCATCAGATACAGCAAATCTCGACGTCCCCGAGAACGTCCACGACTCTCAAGATGAAGCAAGCCCTAAAGTTTGGGGTACTATTCCTTCTGAGTCCGAACCAGAGGAGAACATTCCTACATACCCCGATAACTTCTCGCTATAGGGGTATGATTCGGAGGGCACGTCCTCCACCGTTCCTTCCATCTCTTCTCATATACGGACGGTGTTCATGACGGACAGCAACCAAGGTGGTTCCAGTGATCGCCAGTGCATCGACACTCTGGAGGCCATATTATACGCCTTGGTCAAGTCTGTAGACGAGATCAAAGCGGCCCTTCCAACTCTCCAAGGAGGGACGCCTGGCCAAACAAGCGCGGGTCGTACGATCAATGCGGACTCGAACTCAGCGGCACCGAACCCGGGCAATAATCCTCCTAAAATAATGGCTCTCACCGCTACAGATGATGCCAGGGAAGCAAGAAGAGAGGTCCAGGAGCTTCGAGCCATGTTTTACGCCCGAGAAAACTCTCAGGACCTCAGAATACGGCAACCATACCCCGCTGCATGGAGGGATGTCTCCTTCCCGCCAAGATATAAGCCGTTCAATATCAATCCTTATGATGGCAAGACCTTCGCAAGTCGATACATCACGTACTTCGAGGTCACCATCGACCATCTGCCCCATGATGATGCCATCCTCACACGATTATTCATTGGAGCATTGGAAGGAGTCGCCTTCGACTGGTATCGCAACCTGCCAGACAACTGCATCCAATCCTTCGCCAGCTTCAAGCGCATGTTCTTTGAGAGATTCTATGAAGTAGGACAGGACGTCATAATGTCCACCCTCATAGACGTCGTCCAAGGGGAGAAAGAGCTGACAAGGAACTATATTGAGCGGTTTTGCCAAACCGTAATGAAGTTGCCGTCTGGTAACCCGGACTCCTCCTTAATTGAAATTTGCCAAAAGAGATTGCTCTCGACAATCAGTCTCTGGATGGGCGAAAGTCAATTTAAGGACTGGAAGACGTTCATCATCACTGCCACTAGCGCCGAAGAACGGTTGAAAAAGGCTCGCCAACTGGGATTGCACATCTCAGAGGGAGAGAACAAGGGCAAGCGTCCTAATACCAAACAACGACAATAGGGGTAGCCCCTCCAACAATCAGGACAACAAGGGTAAGCAGGCTATGGTGGCCGACACAGCCCAGAAACCTGAGTCAAAATCGGCAGACAAACAATGGGTCAAATTACTTACTCCTTCGAAGACGGTCATGTTAAGCCTATCTTGGACATGCTCATACAAGGAGACAGAATTCAACTCCCTCCACCAAGATGGGAACCTCGGTCGGCAGAAATGGAGAGCCGAAAGTACTGTCATTACCACCGCTACGTCCACCATGCTACGCACGACTGCTACCAACTAAAATGATACATCCAACATCTCATCGATTCAAACCCTCTGGCCATCAATTTTGAGGAGGTAACCGTGGCGGCCAATATGGTGTCCGTACAATTCGGCAGCTTCCCTCCAACAGAAACTCAAGACGGGGTGGTATCCATCCCTCTGGAGACAATAGAGGTTGCTAATCTTCTACCTCCTTAGGATCAGGTTGCTGGTCTAGTGCCCCTTACCACATCACGGAAGAGATCATATGGGTCCATCCGGACATGGTACTTGAAGTGACTCAGTCTACACCACCTTCCATTCGAAAGAAGAAGGGTGAAAAAGTCAGATCTACCGTACAATCTCGATAGATGTCGAAGAAACGACGGCTGTCGTTACCCGATCTGGGGCACAATCCCAACCTGTGGCTGATAACTCGACCGAAGATCATCAGCCAGCTACTGCTGACACTTCGGGACCGTCTCATCCTCCGACGATCGACAAGCCTAGGCCGAAGGAGACTCGCTTTGACAAATCCCTCCGAAAAGAGACACCTCAGGGGTTGGAGAGGCCCTACAACTTCGACATCTTGGCGCAGTTGGCCAATACACCGGCCAAATTATCCTTATACGAGCTTCTGAGACTCTCAAAGGACGTTCGCGTGGCTTTGAGCGATGCACCCCAAAATGCCGATGCCGATCTGGCTCAGGTCAACCTCATAGGAGAGAGCCCGCCTATAAATCTCCAAGACAGCGCTTGCACAGGAGCAATGCCCAATATTGTCTTCACTTCACAGGACATGCTCATCAAAACCAATCTACACAATCGTCCGTTATACTACACCAGATACATCGAGGACGTAAAGGCGGACCGAATGTACATTGATCCTGGTTCTTCCATAAGCATCATTCTGAAGGGTCTGCTACATCATCTCCGTATTCCTATGCATCGCCTGACGCCAACAAGCACCGCCATCAGCGGTTTCAATTCGGGCAAGAGCTACCCAATTGGGATGATTCGCTTGAAGTACCAAATTGGTGATCTCCAGTCAGAAGTCACCTGTTACGTCATAGATGCTGATACTTCTTATAACATCCTCTTGGGGAGACCTTGGATATACGATTATATGATTGTGCCTTTTATGCTGCACCAGTTCTTCAAATATGTCGACAAACACGACTTCGTGAGGACATAATTTGCCGACATCGATCCCTTCAAAGGGGTCGAATCCTACTACTCAGACTCCTGCCTATACGAGAAGTCGAAGAGGCACCTGGATGGAGATGTACGAGTTCAGACTGAGACGGCCTCAGGATCAGAAGAACCTCTGACGATCCACCTTCAAGCTCGCAAACCTGGCAAGTCCGCACCCCTTACGGCCACTCTACGTAAGGACGCGATCAGCCTCTAAGCACAAGAAGAGCAAATGATAATCCGGCTGCCAAGGTCTGGCCAAGTGCTAAGACCCACAACGGAGCCACTGACAATTAGACTGCCAAGAGTCAGTCAGCCACAAATGGAGAAGCTCAACCCCGCCGATAAGCCAATGACGATATGCCTTTCCAAGAAGGGTCGTCACCCCGATATAAAGTCTGGGGATTCTAGCGAGCCAACAACTCCCCGCCCAGTATCAGATGCCAAATTGGGGGTTGCTAGTTTGCCAATGACTCTACGTTTTGCTCCACCAGTAGAACCCTTGACGATCAAGCTGCCCAGGTCATCCTCTCAGTCTTCATTTATACAGGGGGTAACCGAAGAAGAACCGGAGCTGGCCAAGTATGTGGCTGCCCACACTGATGTTCCCTCCACAGATGATGTAATCCCGCTAGAAAAGATACCTTACTTCATCAATAAAGGGCTATCTTTGAACTACTTCGAGCTTAATAAGCTTTGTACAATGTATGCTATGGAACACGGTATAGGCACTCACCTACACACACAGGTGACAAATGTTTACACCGCTAACCAGCTTACTCCCGTGGAAGATGCTTACCGCATAGTCGAGGGAGGTGACCATCCAATCATCTTCGACTGGAAGGATGATCCACAGCCCTTCACCCTAGAGAAAGTCGATCCTGAATCAGATGCCGGGAGACTACCTCTGTATCTTTATAGCCCCCAATCCAAATACCTCATGCAAAAACAGGGATATGATCTGGAGGCTAAGCCAAGCTTGAACTACGACACCGGTCGACGATTGCCTTTGAAGCCACCAGTCCCGGCTGGCAAACTACGAGACTACTACAGCAAGATCCGATGTGGATTAGGGTATGTTATGCCCGTAATGACCCTTGAAAGTTCAGATGAGGAATGCGACTGGCATTCACATTCAACCGGGTCACCAACTTCTGATTCGGACACCAGCATCGGAGGCGTATTCAGACAAGTCCTGCCAGTCAATATGGCATTTGCCGACGCTTACGAAGAAGATGAAGACATTCCTGAAATCCTCGAGTTAGAGCCGTGGGCCCAACAGCTGGATGCCCAATAGGAAAAGCGGTTCAAACAGAGAGAGCCTCCTACTGAAGATGAGGTTATACAGGTCGACCTCGACAGTGAATCTTCTACAAAACCAATCTTTGTCAGTAAAAGCCTAACAGATGAAGAGCGAGAGTCGCTACTGGAACTTGTCAAAGAATATATTGATGTGTTCGCCTGGAGCTATAAAGACATGCCAGGACTAAACTCCGAGGTTGCCCTTCACAAGCTCAATATTCGGCCAGATGCGAAACCGGTCAAACAACAGCAACGACGATTTCGCCCGAGCATCATGGATGCGATCGAAGCCAAAGTCAACAAGCTGATAGCCAGCGGCTTCATTCGTGAATAACAACATCCTGACTGGGTCGCCAATATAGTACCAATCCTCAAGAAGAATGGGAAGATTCGAATCTGCATCGACTTCCGCAATCTGAACGAGGCATGTCCCAAAGATGAATTCTCCCTCCCTATCATAGACATCATGATTGACAACACATGCGGCTTCGAACGCATGTAATTCATGGATGGTTTCTCGGGGTACAACCAAATCAAGATATCTCCGGACGATAAAAAGTACATAGCATTCCGAACACCGATTGGCACGTACTGCTACACAGTCATGCCTTTTGGTTTAAAAAATGCTGGCGCCACATATCAAAGAGCCATGAGTATCATCTTCAGAGACCACTTACGCAAGACTGTGGAGTGCTATGTTGATGATATCGCCGTCAAGAGCCGCTATAAGGAAGACCATCTGAAGGATCTGAGGACGGTATTCGACCTGATGCGAGAACACAACCTGAAGATAAATTCCACAAAATCCTTCTTGGGAGTATCTAGCGGAAAATTCTTGGGTTTTATTATTATAGCCCAGGGTATTCATGTCGATCCAGAGAAGACGAAGGCAATTATGGAGATGGGTCCCCCGAAAAATCTTCGCGAACTCAGAGGCCTTCAAGGGAGGCTAGATTACATCAGGAGGTTCATTTCTATCCTCTCCGGGCGATGTCGGCCATTCACCCATCTCATGAAGAAGGGCGTCTCATTCGTATGGGACAAAGAATGTCAGCGTGCATTCGACAGCATCAAAGAATATTTGTCGAACCCTCCAGTCATGGTAGCCCCGGTTGCTGGAAAACCATTCTTACTATATGTACGAGCAATAGAGCATTCCCTTGGTGCTCTGCTGGTACAAAATAATGATGCAGGCCATGAACAAGCTATATATTATCTCAGCCGAATGATGATTGGGACAGAGCACCGTTACACCGCCATGGAGAAGGAACGCCTCGCCCTGGTGTTCGCCATTGAAAAGACGCGGCACTATGTCACATGACAAACCATACATGTGATCTCGCGAGTCAACCCTCTCAGGGTCCTCATGACCAAACCAGGAGCACTCAGCTCCCGCCTCGCCACATGGGAAATATTGCTGTCTCCTTATCATATGGTCTTCGTCCCGCAAAAGGCTGTTAAAGGTCAAGCTCTGGCAGACTTTTTAGCAGCCCACCTAGGCTCGGAGTCTTCCAGAGTATATGAAAGAATCCCAGATAAGGTCATCGACACACATGTGACCTCCCACGATGATATATGGCGAATGTTCTTCGACGGTGCTTCGAGAACTGGACCCAAGGGCAATATCGTCGTTGGAGTCGGGGTGGTATTGATTTCTCCTTCTGGACTAGTGATTAATCGTGCTTACTCCCTCACGGAACCCTGCTCTAACAATGTGGCCGATTACAATATGTTGGTCATTGGCCTCCAACTTACAAGAGAGCTGGGGGTAGAATATCTTGAAGCATACGGCGATTCGTAGTTAATCGTCAATCAGATCCGGGGTTCGTACGAAGTCCGCCACGAAGACATGATCCCCTATCACCAAATAGCGATCAACATTATCTCGTCATTTGAGGGATTCTTTATGGAAAATGTTCCCAGACTCCAGAACATCGAAGCAGATGCCCTAGCAGGCCTTGCCGCTTCCCTTATAGTGCCGAACCATACTCATCATTCGATTGACGTGATAGGCCACGAACTGGTCTGTCCCAAGAACAACGTTCAAGTCGTGGCGAGTAATTCCGCCCAAACGATCGACGAAGCGCCAGACTGGAGACAACAATTCATAGACTTCGTAGTCTACGACATCCTGCCCAAGAACCCAAAGGGAGCCACTTCCATCAGAAGGCGTTCTTTCAGATTCTTCTACGATACATAGACGAAAATGCTGTATCGGCGATCTTACGATGGGTTATTACTTCGGTGTCTGTCAAACGCAGAAGCCAAAAAAGTCGTACGCGAAGCTCATGACGGTGTCTGCGGGGCCCATCAGCCTGGCCCCAAATTACAAGACCGTCTTCGCCGAATGGACTACTACTGGCCCACGATGATAGCAGATGCGATAGACTATGCAAGAAAATATAAAGCCTGCAAAGTCCACGCAGACTTCATCCACCAGCCATCCGAGTTTCTACATCCAACAGTGGCGTCCTGGCTATTTGAAGCATGGGGAATGGGTATCATCGGTCCGATAGCTCTACCTTCATCCCGAGGACATCGCTTTATACTCACAATTACGGATTACTTCTCCAAATGGGCGAAAGCTGTCCCGCTTGCAGAAGTAAAGACTTCAAACGTGATCAGCTTTCTCAAGCATCACGTCATCTATCACTTTGGACTGCCCAGAAGGATTATCCACGATAATGGTCCACAGTTTGCAAGCCACGTCTTCTATCGGTTCTGCGACAAGCAACGCATCCAGAATATTACTTCAATACCATACAATCCAGCTGCGAATGGGCTGGCAGAAGCATTCAACAAAATAATCATCAAACTTCTCAAGAAGTTCCTATCGTCCAACAAACGCGACTGAAACGAGAAGCTTGTTAAATGCTTATGGGCGTACCGTACTACAGTCCGAACAGCCACTGGGAACACGCCATTTTCCCTGGCGTATAGGAGTGAGGCAGTCCTCCTATTGGAGACTCAAATACCCTCACTCCGTGTCGCCCTTACTTACCAACTGAGGACGGATGATAATTACCGTCGCCAGCTACAAGAGTTGGAGGCCTTAGATGAGAAGCGCCTCTTGGCTCAGCAACGGATCGAGCTATACCAAGCACGCATCTCCGGAGCCTTCAACAAGAAGGTTAAAATCAGAACATTCCAAGTGGACGATCTCGTTCTGGCAGTCCGGAGGCCGATGGTCATGACTCACAAAACCGTCGGCAAATTTCAGCCAAAATGGGAAGGCCCGTTCATCATTGATGCTGTATTCTCCAACGGTGCTTGCCACCTCGCAAAGCAAAATGGAGACTTGCTCATGTTGCCCGTCAATAGCAAGTTCCTGAAGAAATATTATGTCTAAACGACATATTCCAGACCATCGAGTCATGTACCCGCTGGTACCGCTGAACTCATTTTCATAATATTCCAGATCATCGAGTCATGTACCCGCTGGTATCGCTGAACTCACTCTCACAATATTCTAGATTACCGAGTTATGTACCCGCTGGTACCGCTGAACTCACATTCATAAATTTTAAATTATCGAGTCATGTACCCGCTGGTACCGCTGAACTCACATTCCTAAAATTCTAGATTACCGAGTCATGTACCCCCTGGTACCGTTGAACTCACGTCCTCCTTCCACAAAAATCCCAGATTATCGAGTCATGTACCCACTGGTACTTCTGAACTTACACTTTGATTCCAAAATTCTCAGATTGTCGAGTTATGTACCCGCTGGTACCTCTGAACTTACATCTCGATCACTCTTTTGGGGGAAAGTTATGTAGAACCATACCTCTGAACTTTCTTCCTGAACGAGCTCATTCCTCATGATCCACTACCCGCACTCCTAGTGCACAAAAAGGGTAACAGATCCACAAATTTCTGAAACGACCATGTCGATGTTACCTCTGAGTCGTCTTAATTCTGCCAAAAATAAATCACCCCTCTACATAGAACTTCTATATCCTCATTACCTCTGAGTCGTTCTATGTACCCCCTTCATTGGGCCCACTCCTGCCATGTCCTCATTACCTCTGAGTGGGAAGGCTCCGTCGAAGAAACCCTCATGCTTGCCATGTCCTCATTACCTCTGAGTAAGTATGTTGATTCCTTTTTGACTTATTATCTGTACCCACAACCGGTGTACGCCAAGGATAGTAGGTCCATAAATATCCTCTATTGAGTCCACTCCTGCCATGTCCTCATCACCTCTGAGTAGGAAGATTCTGCGGTAAGAAAACCCTCGTGCTTACCATGTCCTCATTACCTCTGAGTAAGTACATTGGTTCTATTTCATCCTATTATCCGTACCCTAAGCTAGGGTACGCCAAGGATAATAGGCCCACGAATGTCCTTTGCTAAGCTTCTTAGGACAGGCCCATCAGTTCTCATTATGCCCTGGGAGCCCAGCTGCTCCATGGCATTCTTTTTTCCAATACTCGGAACATCCACGACAACCTTATTGTGGGACCGTTCTAGATATCCCCAAATCAAACTTATTAATCGTACCTAAAACCAAGGTTTACCAGGGGTAACAGGTCCACAGATAAGCCCCTCATGCGGGGCAAACAATACCATAATACCAGAGGCACAATAAGCAATACAAATGAAGGGTAGAATGGAAAGTACTCTTTATTTGAAGGATGAAAAAGCATTACATATTTTGGGACCATTTCCCTCTCAAAAAGAAAAAGAAAAGAAAACAAAAGAAGAAAAGGCCGACTATAGTTCGGCATTACACAATTCCAAGAGACGGTTTTTCACCAAGGTGGTCCCACGCTCAAGCCTCTGTTTAGCTCGGCGCTCAGCCTCCAGGGACAACTGCTCCACATCACTCAAGTACATATATGCCTGCCAGTCATTCTCCATCTTCTTCAGGACAAGTTCCAGATTGGCAGAAGCTCTACTAAACCTGTCAGCCTCCTGAATAGCAACCCCTTTCTCAGTACGGGCAGCTTCGAGCTCGGACTCCAGGAAGGCCAGCTTTCTCTGGAGCTCGAGGATCTGCTCCCGGGTGTCAGCTATCCCGCGGGAGGCAGCTGTAACACCCAGTTTTCCAGATAAGGGTATTTTTGAAATTTTGTAATTATAATTATTATTCATTGATATTTATTTCACATTATGATTTTTGGTGATTTTTAATAATTTCTAATCTATTTAAAAACTGGTTTAAGTCATGACTTGTGATTTTGTGTGCAGCTAGTGAAACCGTAGAGACTGCATGACCTAGAGCCTAACCATGTCATTAGGATGATTAATTATCATTTTTAGCCTAGGGGTATTTTGGTCATTTTGACTTATTTGAATTATTTGGTGATTTGTTGAATTGGTAAATTCTAGTTTCACTTTGATTTGTTGAGACCTAGTGGACTAGCCTAGAAGCTAACCCTAACCATGGTGACCCTAGCCTAACTCAAGTTAACCTATTTTAGTCATTAGAGAATAGTTTTAGAATAAGGGGATGTGGTTTAGTGAATTTAAGTCATGGCTTATGGTTTCATGAAATGACTTATGGCTTAATTATTTAATTGATCATGACTTAAGCCCATGGGCCATTTAGTGAACCCTAACCCTAATTATTGAACCTATGAGCAGCCACATAGGGATCCCCACCCTATTTAAACACTTGTTCATTAGGGCTTGCCTCTTTTTATCATTCCTACACTTGGAGAAAAGAGAGGTATTCTTCCCCCTTCCAAAAATTCCTATTTATTCATTTAATCTCCTTTTTTATCCTAGTCTTTTGCATTAGGTTCTAATTTTTGTATATTTAATATTTCTGGAGATTAATCTCAGTTTTGGGCTCAATTGGAGCATTTGGCCATCAAGAGGAACACCCCCCATTTGGAGCTTTTCTTGTAATTTGCACCTGTAGGTAAAACTTCTCAAATTGATTTAAATTTTAGTTTTCTTTGTATATAGGGCTAGATCTAGGAGTCCCCTAGGTGTCCCTGAAATTTGGGTAAATTTCATGTCCGTTTGGTGTCCGTATCGGACACGTGTCGTAGTGTTGTGTAGGTGTTTGTTGTAATGCCTCAATGGATTGAATGATAATGTTTTTCAAAACAAATTATATATTTCGATAGCTCTTAATATGTAGATTATATATTTATATGTCTGAGCACGAATCGGGTTGGTTTTCGTGTCCAAAATGGACACACAACTCGTGCACGACACTGCGCACTGGCCTCGTGCGGCTGTCCTGCTGCACGAGTGTTCTAGCGGACACGACACGGTGACTCAAGCCATAAAACTTGGTACATGTGTTGTCCTAATGACTGACACAAGACCTATAAAGTTTTATGGGACCTCGATGTGTGTGCGCGAAGAAATCGCGTGTGCACGTGTTTTGCCCTACACTGTGCATGCATTTTTTGTGTCCCTGATATGCCCTAATAACGTCGACACGATACGACCCCGACTCAGTTCAGGCACTTGGACACAAAGACCTATACCTAGACTAAGTGAGTACACGACCACGTGTCCTCTTGTGGACTGTGTCGTGTCCAATTCCCTGAGGAATGGCAGCACGATGCTGTGCGTACCTGTCAACTTTTACCTATCGACCCCTCTGTTGGACACCTCGTGTCCTATTTTCTGGACACGAATACACCCCACAGGACACGTGCTTATAGGAGAGACACTCGAACACACTGTAATTGGATTTAATTGGAATTTAGCTTTGATTTAGCATTCTTCATGATACTCACTATTTTTTTTCTGATACCTGGGTTTCGAATGGGGATTGATTTGGGTTTTTGAGATTTGATCTATTCATTCCTATTGATGCTTAGATTCTAGATAGGATTCGACATATTCATTTCAGTTTTGGTTCATATAGGTTTCCATATACTTAGCTTTCAGTTGGTTGTTAAATCTATATATATGTAGCAATGTCTATATATATGTGTATGCATTGATATATATATACATATGTGTTGAACAAGGATCAGTTCAGTCCCTGTTCCTGGTTCCAGTTGTGGTTATGTAATTGGGATTTATTTCCTGTTCCTGAGATCGAATTTGAGTTACAAGTTATCTATATGTGTTTTGTCTAAATGTTTATGTTTCTCAGTTTTGTCTTTTGGAGAGAGTGAATCTCAGGTTAGGGGTTCATGGGTTTAAGTTGAGGGCTGTGTATTAAGATGAGTGTGTGTTAGTTCAGGCCTTAGTTCAGTGTGTGTTAGAGCTTAAGGACAAGAGTATGGCAGGTGGAGAAGGCAGCATGGCCTTGGCAGCCTATTGCCCTTGTGTATCAGTTGGGGTATCTCAAGGTATGAGTTATGTGAGTGATTTTGTGAATAGTTGAGTTGGGTTGTGATGTTGACCCACTACCTTGATCTTTATTTTACCTTGAATTCCCTATAGTTAGATGTTGGCTAGATATTAGTTAGATTATGGTTGATGTTGTGTGAATATAGAGAATGGTTAGAGAGTAGGGGTGATGGAATGGTAGGAAGGGAGGGGGAACTGTTGATCACTGCAGCAGCCTTGCCTTGGCAGGTTGAAATACAGAAGCAGCAAGCAACTGCCTAGCTTGCAGGCTGTAGCAGTAGCAGGGACTTGGCTCCCTGAGTTGAGCTTGGATTTTCTTGGCCTGGCCCCTAGCAGCTGCTAGCAGTGCCTGAGCAGTAAGCTCAGTTAGCAGTAGGCTTACCTTGTGTGAGAGTGCTGTAGAGTAGGCAGCAGTAGCTAGCAGCAGGGAGAGCAGTGGCTTGGCCTTGTTTGGCCTGAATAGGCTTGGTAGAGGTTTAGAATTGGGTTTTGGGTTTGTGTTGGATTGATATATCACTGTCAATTTCAGAGTTCCTGGGTTTGTACCACAATGTATGATACGCACTCCCATTTGCACCTAAACTGAGAACAATATATTTCCCTATTGACTCACACACACATATGTCTACACATGTAATGCACACATTCTAAAATCAATTACACTCTCACATGTGTCTTAACACTATCACACACAAACTAAAATGAACCCTCAAGCTCACACCCTACACACATACCCTCTCATGTACACAAACTCACACACATGCTATTCCCTATCACCCTATGTATATATATATGTATGTATATATATGTACACCTATATGAGATATTGTCATGTAGTCTATATAATATGAATGTGTGTTAATTATATTTAATTAAATAAATGTGTATATGTGTGAAAGCTATGAAATGGTCTAGGTATGATATAGCTATATGGCCTATGGCCTATATACAGGGCACATAGCCTATGGGTGTATACCTATGGCTCATAGCCTGTATGTGTGGATTGAATGCTTAGTGATTGTGTTGTTGGCTTGTATAGCCTTGATAGTGTGTGTGTGCTTACTAGAATAGGCTGGTTAGGCTTAGTGAGACTTGTTTGGCTTAGGCTTGACCTAGTTGACCTAGTTTGACCTAGACAGTTGACCAGGTTTGGCTTAGAGTTGACTTTGACTTGGAATTGACTTAGAATCATGTGGATTGCATCGTAGACTCCATTTATCGTATTTTAAACATGTTATAACCTGTACTGCTCTATTTAGGACATTGTGGCTCCGGTGCAGGCATCTGATATTACACTACTCTTTTCAGAGTAGCAGGCAAGTATATTCTCTGATAGTTCTCTCATTTAATTGCCAGTTACTGCATTTCAGTTCTATTTAGTTTTATGCGATTCTCTGTTACAACACGTATGGATATTTCTGGATTTATGTATGCGACACACATACCTTACTTATCTGGCCTCTAATACTGGAATCACTGGAATCATTTCGGAATCTATTACTGGAATCACTAGAAATATTTCGAAATCTATTACTGGAATCATCATATTTTGGCTGGACTTACCTCGATTTTCGTGTCGAATTTTGGATTCATTTATTTTACGGGGCGGGAAAATACCGAGTAAGACATGTAGACATACCCCAAATCTGGAATCTCCAACTGGAATCTACTGGAAGCATAGCCATCTCTCGCCTGATCAGTGAGAGGTGTGCCTGATTACCCACAGCCATTTACATATCGATCTCGGTATTTTAAAACACACTATTAGATTAGCTGGACTCACCTGGATTCTTGATCACTACTAGAATCATCTGGTACTGGATTCATATTATTTTAGATTCATCCCGTACTGGATTTATAATAGTTTTATACTTGTTTTGCAATTACTTTCTGGACTTATTCTGTTACCTTAGTTCAGCTAGATTTATTTTACAGTCTTTATTACCATCATTCTTCTCTTGTTTTAGTTACTTACTTTCCTTGTATCTTATCTGTTCTCCATACCATCACCTGTATATAAACTGCCATATTCATCAATAAAACTGTCTATAACTGCTTTATAGTTCTCTGTCATCACTTGGGTTTTCTTGATGAGTTGTACTCGTTCCTGTCCTGACTGGACCTGTTGAAAATTTTACAGATGATTGCCCGGAGGACACATGCCCTACATATTACGGACCAGGAGACGGGTTAGCTACCTTGGGCCCTGACACTCAGGAGTGATTGGGAGATTAGCTGGTTGTTGTTTAGCTTTTATGTTTAGAATTGGAGTTGTATATATATAAGTTGAGATTGTAGTTGAGATTGTTTGAGATTATATTTTTAGTTGTTGGATTTTACTTCTGTTATTTAGCCTTTAGTTATATCTTCTGTGATATCTTATCGTTCTTCGACTGTGATTGAGATTCATTATATCTATACTTGTCCTCCGTTCGGAGTTGAGTTTTGACAAGTACATTATATAATTGCGTGAGTTGTTGATTAGATAGTAACCTAGGACAGCGTTCTACCGCCGACACTGCGGCGTAGGCTAGATGTTGTTGCGTGCTCGTACCCTCACAGTGGGTGCGGGTCGTGACACATTTTTAGTGGTGGCCCATGCAGGTCGAGAATCGCATTAGTACGATATCGTGGAAGTACGGCGACTTAGTTGTACTGCTGCGAGCCTGCGATAGGATTGAGAGATAGGCTTTAACGGAGAGGTTGCTCGATCACAGTTAGGACTACTTGAGAGATTCCTGGACTACCCTTGAGAATCTTATTATGAACTTCAAATTGAAAATCCTTTTCCCTCTTGTTTTGATTCACCCTCACTCCTTGATGTTTAAGGAATCTTGTACTATTAACTTCCTTCATCATTATCCTTACTTATATTTTGTCTATCTTATGTTTCTAATTGAGCACCAGTTTTGCAAGCTGATCTTTTCGAGCTTGATCATGTCATATTTTATTGGGGCCCGGTACCCACTAACATATTGTCTAATCAGAACCGGTGCATGATGGTCTGATCAACTTATTGTACTTTGGTTCGCTTCTCATATATTATTCGACATGGAGGAAGACATAGTTAAATTTGCCCTAGAGTCTCATCCACGACAGTTTTGGCAATTCTCTTTTGAATTATTTCCATCGTCTATGAACCACGTATTGTGCTTAATAACATCGCCTTTGAACTCATTATTGTTTTGCCTTTCACATATTTCAGATGGAAAAGGCACTGTACTTGATAGATCAACCCAAGGTATCATGTTTAGTTTCCCTATCCAAAGAAAGAAATTGCCTTATTTCTATATCCTTGCATCATCCTTTAAATTCTAATTCTTTGATCGTGACCAGTTGACCGGGTCATCCTCCTTATCATCCAGTGTTTGGGGTCTTGTTCAGTTGAATTAATTCAATTGTGACATGGATACCAAATCTTGGATACTCGTGCTCAGTCTTCAATGGTCTCCTTCTTCATCTTGCCCAACTTCGATATATCCTGAATTGATCAACTTAGGTCGTGCCAGGACTAAATCGTCTTTTATATACTGTGTTATTGGATTTCAATTCTATTGACACTCGTGCCTTAACCCTTCGATTTTGATCATCTTTAGAAGGGTAATCCTTCATAATAAGTTTCTAGTTGTCTTTACCAGTTTTATATAGGATGGTAGACTGTCCCTTTGCACCTCCTTTTGAGGGAGCTAGGCCACCTGTAGCTCAGCACCAGCGGGGTGGAGCTCTTGCGATGGCGGTCGAGGAGACCGACGCTGCAGGTGATGGATTAGCATGTTTGTCCTTCTCATTCTTCCTCCCCACCTTCCTTTGTGATTCCATTAGTACCTGCCAGGATATTGTTTTGATTTCTAGATAGTGTAGCGACCCCGTTCGAGACTGTGAAATCACGACCAGTAGGATGGTATTGCTTCGACTTGATTGATTGGGGGTTTGACCTAGGAGGGGTGCGATCATCTTAATTTCGAGGACAAAATTTTTATAAGGTGGGTAGGATTGTAACACCCAATTTTCCAGATGAGGGTATTTTTGAAATTTTATAATTATAATTATTATTCATTGATATTTATTTCACATTATGATTTTTGGTGATTTTTAATAATTTCTAAAAACTGGTTTAAGTCATGACTTGTGATTTTATGTGCAGCTAGTGAAACCGTACAGACTGCATGACCCAGAGCCTAACCATGTCATTAGGATGATTAATTATCATTTTTAGCCTAGGGGTATTTTGGTCATTTTAACTTATTTGAATTATTTGGTGATTTGTTGAATTGGTAAATTCTAGTTTGACTTTAATTTATTGAGACCTAGTGGACTAGCCTAGAAGCTAACCCTAACCATGGTGACCCTAGCCTAACTCGAGTTAACCTATTTTAGTCATTAGAGAATAGTTTTAGAATGAGGGGATGTGGTTTAGTGAATTTAAGTCATGGCTTATGGTTTCATGAAATGACTTATGGCTTAATTATTTAATTGATCATGACTTAAGCCCATGGGCCATTTAGTGAACCCTAACCCTAATTATTGAACCTATGAGCAGCCACATAGGGATCTCCACCCTATTTAAACACTTGTTCATTAGGGCTTGCCTCTTTTTATCATTCCTACACTTGGAGAAAAGAGAGGTATTCTTCCCCCTTCCAAAAATTCTCATTTATTCATTTGATCTCCTTTTTCATCCTAGTCTTTTGCATTAGGTTCTAATTTTTGTATATTTAATATTTCTAGAGGTTAATCTCAGTTTTGGGCTCAATTGGAGCATTTGGCCATCAAGAGGAACACCCCCCTTTGGAGCTTTTCTTGTAATTTGCATCTATAGGTAAAACTCCTCAAATTGATTTAAATTTTAGTTTTCTTTGCATGTAGGGCTAGATCTAGGAGTACCCTAGGTGTCCCTAAAATTTGGGTAAATTTCGTGTCCGTTTGGTGTCCGTATCGGACACGTATCGTAGTGTTGTGTAGGTGTTTGTTGTAATGCCTCAATGGATTGAATGATAATGTTTTTCAAAACAAATTATATATTTGGATAGCTCTTAATATGTAGATTATATATTTATATGTCTGAGCACGAATCGGGTTGGTTTTCGTGTCCAAAATGGATATGCAACTCGTGCACGACACTACGCACTGGCCTCGTACGGCTGTCCTGCTGCACGAGTGTCCTAGCGGACACGACACGGCGACTCAAGCTACGAAATTTGGTATACATGTTGTCCTAATGACTGACACGAGACCTATAAAGTTTCATGGGACCTCGATGTGTGTGCACGAAGAAATCGCGTGTGCACGTGTTTTGCCCTACACTGTGCACGCGTTTTTCGTGTCCCTGATACGCCCTAATAACGTCGACACAATACGACCCCGACTCAGTGCAGGCACTTGGACACAAAGACCTATACCTAGACTAAGTGGGTACACGACCACATGTCATCTTGTGGACTATGTCATGTCTAATTCCCTGAGGAATGGCAGCACGATACTGTGCGTACCTGTCAACTTTTACCTATCGACCCCTCTGTTGGACACCTCGTGTCCTATTTTCTGGACACGAATATACGCTACAGGACACGTGCTTATAGGAGAGACACTCGATCACACTGTAATTGGATTTAATTGGGATTTAGCTTTGATTTAGCATTCTTCATGATACTCACTGTTTTTTTCTGATACCAGGGTTTCGAATGGGGATTGATTTAGGTTTTTGAGATTTGATCTATTCATTCCTATTGATGCTTAGATTCTAGATAGGATTCGACATGTTCATTTCAGTTTTGGTTCATATAGGTTTCCATATATTTAGCTTTCAGTTGGTTGTTATATCTATATATATGTAGCTATGTCTATATGTATGTGTATGTATTGATATATATATATACATATGTGTTGAACAAAGATCAGTTCAGTCCCTGTTCATGGTTCCAGTTGTGGTTATGTAATTGGGATTTATTTTCTGTTCCTAAGATCGAATCTGAGTTACAAGTTATCTATATGTGCTTTGTCTAAATGTTTATGTTTCTCAGTTTTGTCTTTTGGAGAGAGTGAATCTCAGGTTGGGGGTTCATGGGTTTAAGTTGAGGGCTGTGTATTAAGGTGAGTGTGTGTCAGTTCAGGCCTTAGTTCAGTGTGTGTTAGAGCTTAAGGACAAGAGTGTGGCAGGTGGAGAAGGCAGCATGGCCTTGGCAGCCCATTGCCCTTGTGTATCAGTTGGGGTATCTCAAGGTATGAGTTATGTGTGTGATTTTGTGAATAGTTGAGTTGGGTTGTGATGTTGACCCACTACCTTGATCTTTATTTTACCCTGAATTCCCGATAGTTAGATGTTGGCTAGATATTAGTTAGATTATGGTTGATGTTGTGTGAATATGGAGAATGGTTTGAGAGTAGGGGAGATGGAATGGTAGGAAAGGAGGGGGAACTGTTGATCACTGCAGCAGCCTTGCCTTGGCAGGTTGAAATGCAGTAGCAGCAAGCAACTGCCTAGCTTGCAGGCTGTAGCACTAGCAGGGACTTGGCTCCCTGAGTTGAGCTTGGATTTTCTTGGCCTGGCCCCTAGCAGCTGCTAGCAGTGCCTGAGCAGTAAGCTCAGTTAGTAGTAGGCTTACCTTGTGTGAGAGTGCTGTAGAGTTGGCAGCAGTAGCTAGCAGCAGGGAGAGCAGTGGCTTGGCCTTGTTTGGCCTGAATAGGCTTGGTAGAGGTTTAGACTTGGGTTTTGGGTTTGTATTGGATTGATATATCACTGTCAATTTCAGAGTTCCTGGGTTTGTACCACAATGTATGATACACACACCCATTTACACCTAAACTGAGAACAATATATTTTCCTATTGACTCACACACACACATGTCTACACATGCAATGCACACATTCTAAAATCAATTACACTCTAACATGTGTCTTAACACTATCACACACAAACTAAAATGAACCCTCAAGCTCACACCCTACACACACACCCTCTCATGTACACAAACTCACACACATGCTATTCCCTATCACCCTATGTATATATATATATGTATGTATATATATGTACACCTATATGAGATATTGTCATGAAGTCTATATAATATGAATGTGTGTTAATTATATTTAATTAAATAAATGTGTATATGTGTGAAAGGTGTGAAATGGTCAAGGTATGATATAGCTATATGGCCTATGGCCGATATACAGGGCACATAGCATATGGGTGTATACCTATGGCTCATAGCCTGTATGTGTGGGTTGAATGCTTAGTGATTGTATTGTTGGCTTGTATAGCCTTGATAGTGTGTGTGCTTACTAGAATAGGCTGGTTAGGCTTAGTGAGACTTGTTTGGCATAGGCTTGACCTAGTTGACCTAGTTTGACCTAGACAGTTGACCAGGTTTGGCTTAGAGTTGACTTTGACCTAGAATTGACTTAGAATCATGTGGATTGCATCGTAGACTCCATTTATCTTATTTTAAACATGTTATAACCTGTACTGCTCTATTTAGGACATTGTGGCTCCGGTGCAGGCATCTGATATTACACTACTCTTTTCAGAGTAGCAGGCGAGTACATTCTCTGATAGTTCTCTCATTCAATTGCCAGTTACTGTATTTCAGTTCTATTTAGTTTTATACGATTCTCTGTTACAACACGTATGGATATTTCTGGATTCATGTATGCGACACACATACCTTACTTATCTGGCCTCTAATACTGGAATCACTGGAATCATTTCGAAATCTATTACTGGAATCACTGGAATCATTTCGGAATCTATTACTGGAATCATCATATTTTGGCTGGACTCACCTCGATTCTCGTATCGAATTCTGGATTCATTTGTTTTACGGGGCGGGGAAATACCGAGTAAGACATAGACATACCCCAAATCTGGAATCTCCAACTGGAATCTACTGGAAGCATAGCCATCTCTCGTCTGATCAGTGAGAGGTGTGCCTGATTACCCACTGCCGTTTACATGTCGATCTCGGTATTTTAAAACACACTATTAGATTAGCTGGACTCACCTGGATTCTTGATCACTACTAGAATCATCTGGTACTGGATTCATATTATTTTAGATTCATTCCGCACTGGATTTATAATAGTTTTATACTTGTTTTGCAATTACTTTCTGGACTTATTCTGTTACCTTAGTTCAGCTAGATTTATTTTACAGTCTTCATTACCATCATTCTTCTCTTGTTTTAGTTACTTACTTTCCTTGTATCTTATCTGTTCTCTATACCATCACCTGTATATAAATTGCCATATTCATCAATAAAACTGTCTATAACTGCTTTATAGTTCTCTGTCATTACTTAGGTTTTCTTGATGAGTTGTACTCGTTCCTGTCCTGACTGGACCTGTTGAAAATTTTACAGATGATTGTCCTGAGGACACATGCCCTACATATTACGGACCAGGAGACGGGTTAGCTACCTTGGGCCCCGACACTCAGGAGTGATTGAGAGATTAGCTGGTTGTTGTTTAGCTTTTATGTTTAGAATTGGAGTTATATATATATAAGTTGAGATTGTAGTTGAGATTGTTTGAGATTATATTTTTAGTTGTTGGATTTTACTTCTGTTATTTAGCCTTTAGTTATATCTTCTGTGATATCTTATCGTTCTTAGACTGTGATTGAGATTCATTATATCTATACTTGTCCTCCGTTCGGAGTTGAGTTTTGACAAGTACATTATATAATTGCGTGAGTTGTTGATTAGATAGTAACCTAGGACAGCGTTCTACCGTGGATACTGCGGCGGCGTAGGCTGGGCGTTGTTGCGTGCTCGTACCCTCACAGTGGGTGCGGGTCGTGACAGCAGCCGCTTCCCGAGCTGCACAATCTTCAGTCCGACGGCTCCATTGATCGTACAATTAAGTCAGATCCCGGCGGTCCTTCAATATAGTTGGCTTGATCAATTCCCGAGCAAGCCACACCTTCTCCACCGCGGTTATGAGGAAAGTGCGCTCTTGGTTTATTGCCGCGGGTAAATCAGCTTGCTGCAGCATGCGAAACTGGGCCATAAGACGATCAACCTCTAGCAACTTAGGCTCCAGAAGTGCAGCTAGTCCCGCCCCACCGGGGAGTGTTCTAAGGATATTGATTTGGCCACCGGCGCATTGACGGGCCATAGCAAAGGGAGTCCCCCTCTCCACAGCTGCCTCGATCCCTCTCTTCAGGTGGCGTGAAAGCTATCGACCACATCTTGGGACACTTCATCCAAAATTTCTGTAGAGGACGACGTCAAAGGAAGTGTGGCGGGCAGTACCGAAGGAGTAGCCTAAGAACTTGCCATCCCCGCCACCAGGGAAATAAATTCTGTGCGAAAAGATGCATGAATAGCAGCTAGCTCCTCTTCCGCCGCCCGAAGAGCTTGGATACTCGGCAAGGCGGAAAGGTTAACCCCCGAAACCATATTCGCGGAGGATGTAAAACCCCTATTTTTAAAAAAAAAATTATTTTTATTTATTTTATTAGACTTAAAAATTAATTTATGCAAATTATGGTTTTATTTATTTTTTTTGATGACCCGGTTTGGCCAATTCAGCCCGAACTGGGCCTGGACCAAATTTAAGCCCAAGTAGACATGTGGTGTCATCAATGACGACCATGTATGCATATTTTAGGGGTGTAAAATATTTCTTAATTTTTTTTAAGGTTGGGAGTATATTTTCTAAATATTAATTAGTGGTACAAAAATTTACGTTTTTATTATTTAATAATGTGTTACAAAAATGGTACATTTTTCTGAGTCCAAATGAGGGTGTGTGGTAAAGTTCACACGTGGGAATAAATTTTATTATTTTATTATTACTAAAGTTATTTTTGTGAAAATTTAATAGGCATTTTATTGTTGTTGATATTATTTGATATTATGTGATATTGTCATTGTTGCCTTTTACGACAATTTAAATTTGTGTATATATGTAAAAATATATATTAGATGCATCATATATATAGTTAGATAATATTAAACTTTATTTCAAATTTGTGGAGATTTAATAAATATGTTATCCTATTAGATATTATTATTATTATTTAGTTGATTTTAATGTCAAATGAATTTAAATATATGTGTATATGTTTTTAAGTTGATTTTATATATGATAGATGATATTAAAATTTTCTTTTTGGATTTTGTAGAAATTTGATTGGGTTCATTTTGATATATATATATATATATATATATATATATATATATATATATATATATATATAAATATAGATACTATATATAAGATAAGTTTAGATAAGAAAAAAAAAATATAAAACATAGTGGGTGGTCGGGTGGGACCACCCACATGTATAGGAATAAGCAGCAGCAGCTTAATGTTGCGCGCCCCAAGCAATGAGGAGCAACACAAACAACAGCATGCAATTGTGGCCTTGTGGCCGACCCATACCCCATAGTATATATATACTTATGTATATATGTAGGCCTAAATTCCAAACCCTAATTTCTTTTCTTCAAATTTCTTCCTCCTCTCTTCGCCTTCCTCCTCCACACTCCACGGCGAAGCTCGGACGCACCATGGCGAAGCCATGCTCGCGAAGAAGACAAAGGAACCATCGACAACAACAACAGATTCCCACTTTAAGGTATCCCACTTTCCCGATCAATTTCTCTGCCAATTCTACTCCGATTTTCGATCCGTAAATTCGTGTAGAAAGCCCACATGACCCTCTTCGAGATTCTTCAGGTGGATTTTGACATGGCCATCCAACTTGTTCGAAAAATCGAAGCGAAGTTGGAGAAAAACCACTTTTCTGGAATATTAAAAACTGTTTCAAAACACCAACTTGTCGGCCACTTTTCTCGCTATCCATTAAACATTCATAGAAAATAATTGAAGGCAGTCAAAGACAACATAACCGATATTGTAACGCACCTTTTGGATTCACTTTTTATCTAGTGTGTAGAAAGTTACACGTTGTTAAAGTTTTACGAAAAACTGTAAATTTTGTTTTCAAAAAGTGGGAAAACACCCGATACGGCGTGCGCCCCGATAAACCGGGCGACGTGGTCGCGCACTATACACATTGAAAGGCGCGTATGGATGTTGTCGACGTGTGGGAACTAACAGAACCCGATTTCGTTGCATGTGCGTGACGAAATCAATATGTATCCGTCGAGATACCCCCGTATCGACCCTTTGCAAATTAAGTCACGACTTTGTGCACGCTCATCATATCGCGATAAAACTTGCGCCATTGGACTCGAAATAATTTTCTGGTCCTGTGAGCCAAGTTTGGTCCGATTCTGAGACCGTTGATCGGGACGCCATTTTGGCGGGCCCACAATCCCACTAAATCGGCGATTTTGTGCACAGCCCACCGGAATCCAAAATTGGACATACCATTTGGTACGTCTCATCAAAACAAATCTGTAGACATGTAGTTTGACGACTTTAGAGACCGTAGATATTGGCACGCATTTTGGTGCAAAGCGGGTCCAACTGCGGACATCGTTTTGACCCGAAATTACGAAAATGTCCCTGTTCCAGAATTTGACTTTTGGACAGGCGTTTCCTAGACATATCTTTTATTCCAAACTCATTCGTGATGTTTGTTTCAGTATCCGGAGCTTCTTGTGGATTTTGACTTTTGTGTTGACGATTCTGATTGTTGGATTTTGCTGTTTCTCGTACCACCCGCAGGCAAGATACCTTGCCTTATTTACTGTTTAAATTTAAATTCATCTTTTTTTAATTATTTACTGCATATTTATTATCTGTTTTCAGTTGGATTCATTACTTGCTACTTTTAGTTCATTTATTTTTGCTTCAGTTATTTTTCCTTCTTGTCTTTTGTATGCATATGGACCTAGTCTTAGCGAACTACCTTTGTTAGTGTCCTTGGGAGGGAGAAGACAGTTAAATCTATGGGCTACCCCAAATCCAAAAGCTGTAGTAACTGTGTACTACGGTACTCGAGTCGCGAGGGTCACTAGCCTCGAGCTATGTGGACTGATGGGTCACGTGGGCCGCTAGCCTCGAGTTATGCCGGCTGATAGTATTGGTATTGACGTGTGTGTGTTGTAAGTTATTACCTTGTCCTGGGGGAGTTAGCCTTCACCTGCCCATACATCAATATGTCTTCTAAATTGCCTACTAGAAAAGTTAGGAGACCTTAGCAAATTTATGTTCCAATCATGGCATGGAAAAATGTCACATCGCGGGATAGTAAGTTACCCCTTGTCCTTGTTTGGTTGTAGGGGTAGCCTACTGTTTCGATGATGGGTTATTGAGCCGTGTTATGGTTTGGACACTTTTACTTTATCTTTATTTTATGGTGCATTTATATTCAGTTCAAACTCCTGGGATCTTGCCCCAAAAAGTGGCCTTAAAACTGACAGCAGATCAACAACATTCAATGCAAAAGATTTTCACACGTGGCAGGATGACGTGGCGAGGAGCTCATGCGGCCAGAATAACCTATGTGGCCCGAAAGTCCATGCGGCTGAGATATCCATGCGGCCGAAACATCCATGTGGCCGAGACATCCATGCGGCCATGACATCATATGCGGCCAGGAGAGTTTACGCACAGCCATGCTTCTTATTCAAAGTATTTTAATTTTGCAAATTGAAAACTTTGAAGGGGGTCTTGTAGAAGCATGGAAAAGAATAAAGAAAGATCCATGCGGCCAGGGAGCCCCCATGCGGCTCAGAGAGCTCATGCGGTTCAGGGATTCATGCGGCTCAAGCGCCTATACGGCTCGAGTAAATTCCATACGGCTCAGAGAGGAGCCACGTGGCCTACAAACAGCTCTTCCCTTTTGTCCTTTACTGCATTAAATGCCTTGATGGCTGACAGCTCTGACAAGGTGACAGTTCTGGCATAAAGATACAATTATGACTCCCTCACAATGACAGGACTCCTAGGGAAGCCAAGAAAATCTCTGACACGATCCCCCCGAGATCTAAAAACTGTCAGGCTGCCTTGACACGTGGACAGTCGCATGCGGCTCGAGCAGAGACCACCCCATGCGGCTCAGACCGAAGCTGTCCCATGTGGCTCAGGCCGAAGCTGTCTTATGCGGCTCACGAGGACTATCTCCATGCGGCTTATGAAGAAGCTACCCATTAAGCGGTCGCCTACGCTCATGCGGCTCAGATCATCACCATGCGGTTCAAATGTTCAGGGGCCACTCCCCAAGCAGCCTTGACACGTGGCCAGCCTTATGCGGTTCAATCTTCATGCGGCTCAGATTTCCTCAGTAGCTTGCGGTTAAGACACGTGGCATGATGGTAGGACACGTGGCATCAAATCAACAAATCCCAATAAAATATTAGGATCAAATTAGATCATTTGCAATCAGGCAAATCAATAACACATGGCGAAAAATCCGAGATTGGCAAATCACGAGGATTTATGTCAATCATTATTAATTATCCACAAAAGATTTGATACAATCACATTAATTGCTCAAATCTCTTATATTCAAGATGAACGGCCCAGATTCAGTGATCCTCAGCTGCCGACTTTTTAGAATGGGCAATCATTGCAAACCCTAGTGATGCCCCCCACTCTTATAAATAGCAAGGTGCCATTCCCTTACGAAGAAAGAGATTCTAACATATTGTTTTACAGAAGAGGAGATTCTCTGATAAAAAATAAGAGAGACACAGATATCAAGAGAGCCAAAGAGAGAATATACAGAGATCAAAAGGAGAGCATTTCTTCCTCAACGCCAAGCAGTTCTTCTACAGAGCCAAGGCTGCACCCGATCGTCCAAGGAGTAAGGCAGAGCGGCCGTCGCTTTTTCGAGCCTCTACCGTCACCCTCCAGAATCTAAAATAAATAATTGTACTTAGATTGTTGTACCTAGGCTTTCGTCCCTAGGCTTTCTTTGTACAAGCGAGTTTATATTGTGAAGTAAAAGTCCAGTCCTCCGATAATTGTTCTGCTCTTTTATATTTTAGGGCAAACACCCCGTTGTCTTCGAGACAAAGACCACTTGTCTCCCTAAAGCACATAGGCTCCATCTTCTCCAGAAGTACAGTCTAATCGTTGCCCCAAAAGCGCAGCCAACCTTACCTGAAGCACAGACGACATGGTCCTACCTAATCGGTTTGCTTAAACTGTCTCTCTTAAAGATAGGATTGGGATTAATCAACTTGGTAAATGCAAATATCGTATCAGATTGATTTAAATCTCGGACGAAGATTACACAGAATCCAAATCTGAAATGAAATCCTAAGATTTGCTCGGCTATATTCGAACAAACAAATTGGCACACGCCACGTGTCACCTCCTTCGGTTATTTTGATAACTACCAGAGATCTCGTTTGAGGGAAATCTCAACACCCGCCACGTGTCAGCACAACAGAAGCCCGTACCGAGCAAGGACGACAGATTCCTTTATATCTCGAAACCCTAATGCACATCGAATATGTGCCCCTCTCCCCTATAAATAGGAGAGGTTTTTTTCTCCAACAACATGATCGACAAGGAGAAGAAGATCCACAGAATTATCAAAATCTTCAACTTCGGCATCCTCCTGATCGGCAACCCTAGAGTTCCATCGAAGACACTAGAAAGTGAGAGCAAGTCTCATATCATCATCGGATCGTGAACGGAGTAAAGGAGCCACTGCAATGCTCGATCTCCACCGTCACACATTTCCAGAAACTTTTGTACTTAGATTTCTTCACATAAAAATCGATTGTACTCTTTTTTACGTTCAATATACAAAAAGTTCGTTCAACCTTTTGTCATGTTGAACAAGATGGCGACTCTGCTAGGGACTACCTTATCCTCCAACGAAAGGTGGTGACGTAGTCCGATGATGACTTGCTGAGATCCTCTCAGAAGATGTTGGTCGTATACTTCGACCAGCAAGCTTTTAAAGATCTCCTTTGTCTAGAAAAGTCGATCCCTTCGAAGCGGTTCGTAAAATCGAAGAAGACTCGACGGACCTGGGTGCCTAAGGTGGCTGCGACGAGCAGTACGATGGAGGGGACTGCATCTCAGACCCCCCTCTTCGATGAAGCCTCGAAGATCCCTTCGACCGCTGATGCCAGGCCGCCTTTCTCAAATCCCATGCTCGGGAAATACAGAGAAGATCACGGCTATCCTATGGAAAGCTTGACAAAGGTGCAATACCGAAAGGAGTAGATGACGGCTCGTCCGCTCGTGAAGTGTGGACACACACAAAAAAGAAGAAGAAAATGATGACTTTTTATTGATTGGCGCAAGGTACCACAAATCGAGTACGCCTGAGAGATCCTACACTGAGGATCCCGAGTACAAAAAAGAATTCTGGGAAATGGGACGATGGAGATCGAGCGACAGTTGCTCCTTTACTCCGTTGACACTCCGATTACAAAAGTGTGAGAAAACCTAAGAAAATTGCTAACTCTCGGCTCACTGGCAAGAAGTGCAGCAATTTAGCTCTTGAAAATGCTCTCCGTTCTCTTGTTTTGAAGAGGGATGAAGCCCCCCTTTTATAGTCATTCTCGAGCTGGAATGATGTTATGTGCCTATGTACAGAGACAAGCTGGTTCTTATGTGGGTGCATAGTCCTGCTTTGGGCGCATAGGGTGTAGGCGCATACCAGCTGCAAGATCGTGTTTGGTCATAATTTTGATGTGGCCGCGTGCTTCGACGCACGACTGCTCATGGAGACTGACGTGGTCATGTGCGTCGGGGCACGTTTTGATCGTGGCTTTTACTTAGTCAGGCTTGGGCACATAGCCATGTCTCAGGCTATGCGCCCTCCTTTCGGGGGAGCTAGTCTTAGGCACATGGAGTTACACTTGAACTGGACGCATGGGGCTTCATTCAGTGGGCGCATAGAGTTACACTGACTGGGCGCATGAAGCTTCGTTTATCTTGGGCGAATGGAGCTATATTTTGCTGAAAATTTTTCATGCTTCTACAGGACCCCCTTCAAAGTTTTTGACACTTGAACAAGTTGAAAATACTTTAAAAGAAGCATGGATCGTCTTCTCGCTAGCCAATAGTTGCATAGTTTTTGGCCAACCTATCAGGGAGATACGACTGTTGAGATTTTCCCCGAAATCAGAACTGACAGATTCATTGGAACTAAATTTGAAGCGGTCCATCCTTTATGCGCCGTCCACGTCAGCAATAGACAGTCGTATAATATGCAGAGAGCTGGTCCTTCACGTGGGCGCATAGGCTGCAGTGGGCGCATATACCACAATGGGCGCATACAGTATGTGGACGCATAGGAAGTGGTCCATGTCTTCCTATGCGCCCACTGCAGCCTATGCGCCCACTTCAGGAAAATACAGACCCTGGGAGAGAATTTATTATTTCTTTCTCTCTGAATTTTTCAGAAAACTCTTCGCCTTCTTTCTTTGAGAATCATGTCTCTCAAGGCCGTCAAGAGATCCGCGAAGGGCAAGGGGGCTGCGTCGAGTGGCTCTCCTCCTGCGATAGATTCCTCGGTAGTCCAGGATACGATTTTGGGTGAGGGCATGCTTTAAAAAATAAAGTCTCGAGCGTTAATTTACGACGCACGGACTTCTCTTCTGCCTGGGCGCTTGTGCCTAGGGCAACATACTTTCTGTGAGCGTCACTATGCACCCACAGAAGTCATGCGCTAACACAGTGGTGTGCTATGCGCCCACGTGTTGCCATGTTTATGCGCCCTTTATCCGCCTACTAGCTGTCCGTGTGTTTATGCACCCACATACCTTGTTTTGGGTGCATATCCATTTGGGCGCATAAAAACCTTTCAGAACAGTTTTTCCTGCAGTTTTTCCCAGTTTGACTGTGTTTCTGCCCTTTTTCATATTCCGTAGGGATCTGGCTAGCAAATTTCTCCAGGACCGGTATCGATGATTCTGGGCATGGTGGAGATGCAACACTTGACACCAACATCAGAGAGCTCAGAACTCTTCGTATTTTGTAAGGGTTTTTCTCAGATGGTAGGAAGAACCTTTATACATCGAAGAGTCAGACGGTAGTCGGGCATTACCGTGAAAGTTCTGCTTTCACGGTTTTTCAAGTAGGCAAAAGCAACACCAGGGATGTTGTTTTGAAGGTATGGTCTCTTGAAGAAAGGGGCCCACGACGTCCGCCATATGGAGGAGAGGAGATCGTCATTTGTAGATGTTTTAGCATGCTATATTTGCCCTCCTCCGTGTAGCTTCTTGAAGGTTCAATAGCCTTGTTTGCTTGCTCAACAGTAAAATATGACTTCCTTTGACGAAAGTGTGGTGCTGTCAAACTGACCAAGCTATGTGTTGCTGATGAGTAGCAGATTCTCCCTTCTTTTGGATATCAATGTATCCTTTTACTTGAAATGAAGAACCTTCTATTTTATCCATGAGACGTAGTCCTGTGAATGTAACTGATTTTGAATAAACAGAGTACATTCGCTCCATTCTTTGCTTGTAATATCTATGGTGATTGTGTTGGAGAGCCAATCATTTATGTAAAAGAGTATCCTGCTAGGGGAGCTCCCACCCTCTTTTTTGTTTGCTTGAACCCAACACCCTTCTGTATGCTGGTGGTGCGGGTAGTAGATTTGAACAAAAAACCCAACGGCGAAAATATAGATGTGATAGGTTTTATGGTCTTGACACCATGTCTTTTATCCAGGATTAAGTATAGGTGTCGAGTCGGAAGACTACTGGTATCAGAGGAAATATGGACGTGACACACGATAATCAGGAGCATTTTTGTCCTCGAGAGCTTAGTCGGGTATGAGGAGCGGGTTAACACTCTGAGGAAAGTTATGAACGACCTGGAGGGTCAAGTGGGCAGGTTCCAAGACATCAAGTAGCGGAGTCCGACGTCACTGTTCCGTGCAGAGGACGACGCTTTGAAGACAGCTTTTGCGATGGAGAATGCTACCTTTCAGGTAAGGAAGGATGCCCTCGTTCAGGAAATTGGCGAGCTGGCTGATCAGTATAGCCCGTTCAATGCTGCAAGTGAGGCACGTGCTGCCTCGAAGAACAGGCTGGCTATGTAGATCATTGAGAAGCACAATTATATTGCGCAGATCAGGAATGAGATCTCCCAGTTATAAGCCAACTTGAGGGCGGCATCATCCGAACAAGAGGATTATTTATCCCAGGCTGCTATGACTGCCACCGCTTCTGTCCATTTATAAGGACAGCTGGAGAAGTTGGAGGGGGAGCATCAGAGTCCAATCCTCTTTGAAGATGAAGCTGCACGTCAAGAAGAGGCACGACGTCGAGCTGCTGTGAAATCTGAGGCCGAGATTGCAGCTCTGAGGGACAGCATTAATCGCATGTGTATCTCGTAGATTTCTGTAATTCTTTTTCTTTTTGGCCGTCACGGCTCTTGTACCCTTTTTCTGCCGCTTTGATAGACGTTTAAGTACTGAATATAGAATCATTTTAGAAGTGAATGTGGTTTTGTAAAACAACGATGCTAAAGGTAATGAGGACGTAGCAAGGACATTTCTAATGGGTATTCCGCTGGGGAAATTTTATGTGGCCCTATTATCCGTTTTACATTCGAATGATTCGAATTTAGATAATAAGTTGAATGAAGTTGCTAGTAGAGGTAATATGGACGTAATAGCAGAGGATGTTCTATATCTCACCAGAGGTAATATGGATATGGAAAGATATATAGCATTAGGGAGGAGTGGATAGTTCAGAGGTAGTGTGGACATGACTATCTTTGATGAATGCTTTGCTCAGAGGTTATATGGACGTGGCAAAACATTTGATTATTCTGCTGGGAAAATAATTCAGAGGTAATAGGGACGTGATTTGTTTTCGTCAAATTGAGTTTGGACAGAGTCAAAAACGGAAATAAATTCACTAGGGAAATATTTAGAGGACCTATTATCCGGGCGTATTCAAGACTCTTGAAATACGGATAATAGTTTATAGTTTTTTTTGGAATCATATAAATATCGTACTCTATATTTACATGGCTGAACATATGTGAACATTATGTAAAAGAGGTTACACATAGTACTTCTTCAGGAACTTGCCATTGATAGGCATCATAAGTAAGTCACCGTCAGGCTTGGTCAGCCGGTACGCACCGTTGGAATACACCGATTCTATGACGAAAGGACCTTCCCATTTAGGCTGGTTTTCTTTTGTTTTGTGCGTCATGACCATCAGTCTTCTTACTGCTAGGACCAGATCATCAACTTGGAAGATTCTTTCCTTCACTTTTTTATTGAAAGCTTTGGAAAGGCGTGCTTGGTATAGCTCAATACGATGTTGAGCTAATAAGCATTTTTTGTCTAGCGCTTAGAGCTCTTGGAGTCGCAAACGGTAGCGCTCTTCAGTAGTCAGCTCGCTGGCTAGGGCTACATGAAGGGAAGGAATCTAGATTTCTAGGGAAAGAACTGCTTCGCTCCGATAAACCAGAGAGAATGACGTACTGCCTGTTGGAGTCCGAACCGTTGTACGATAGGCCCATAGACATTCATCGAGCTTCTCGTTCCAATCGTGCTTGTTTGAAGACACGACCTTCTTGAGAAGTTTTATGATGGTTTTGTTGAAGGCTTCTGCTAGCCCGTTAGCTGCTGGATTGTAGGCAGTAGAGGCTACGTTCTTGATTCGATTCTTGTCGCAAAACCGATAGAATGCATGACTTGCGAACTGTGGACCATTATCATGGATGATCCTGCGATGTAGGCTAAAGCGGTAGATGACGTGATGTTTGATGAAACTGATCACGTTTGACGTCTTTACTTCGATGAGCGGTATAGCTTTCGTCTATTTGGAGAAGTAATCGGTTATAGCTAGGATGAACCGATGTCCTTTGGAGGATGGCGGGCTGATTGGTCCTATGATGTCCATGCCCCAGGCTTCAAATGGCAAAGATACTGCTGTGGGGTGTACAAACTCTGAAGGTTGATGAATGAAATCAGCATGGAACTGGCAAGCTCTATACTTCTTTGCATATTTAACAACATCTGCTATCATTGTGGGCCAGTAATAACCTATTCGTTTGAGGCGATCTTGCAATTTTGGGCCTGGTTGATGTGCACCACAAACTCCATCGTGAGCCTCCCGGAGTGCATGCTTGGCTTCTATGTCTGATAAGCATCGTAACAGTAGCCCGTCATAAGAGCGTCGGTACAGCATCTTGGTAGCTGTATCATAGTAAAATCTGAGGGATCGTCTTTGGATGGATACTGCCTCCTTCGGGTCCTCGGGAAGGATTCCATCGACAGCATAGTCTATGAAGGGAAATCTCCAGTCTTTAGTATCGACGTTTGTTTCTGTTGTGTAACTGTAATGAATATGCAAGGCAACTTTCACACAGAATAGTTATCGACCCGACACTGTGATCGACTATTGAGTATTGGTCGGAATGGTCAAGGAGGCAACGAGACCGGCTAGGGCATCTGCTTTTATATTCTGTAGTCGAGGCACGTGCTCGATGAAGAATCCTGCGAAAGTAGACACCAGCTCGATTGTTGCTTTGTGGTAAGGGATGAGATCTTCGTGGCAAACTTTATAATCCCCTCGGACCTGACTAACTATTAGCTTGGAATCGCCGTAAGCCTCTAGATAGTCAACTCCCAGTTGCTTTGCCAATTGTAGGTCGATTAATAGGGCATTATATTCGGCCACGTTGTTGGTGCATGGTTCCACGAGAAAATATGCACTGTGTATAACCAGATGATCAGGTGACATGAGCACGACACCTACTCTAGCCACAATATTCTCTTTGGGTCCTGTTCTTGATGCGCCGTCGAAGAACATTCGCCAAATGGGGATTTTTTTCAGTTGCAGCATTAGACTCCACCACTTCGTCGGGGATTTCGTCGTAGAGTTTGAACGACTCCGGCACCGGGTGAGCTGCTAGAAAATCAGCTATTGTTTGTCCTTTTAATGCCTTCTGAGGAACGAAGATCATATCGTACGGAGTCAACAGCATTGCCCATATAGCTAAACGGGAATTGAGAGAGCCCGGTTTAATCATGAGTATTCTGAGAGGGTTGACTTTAGATATAATGTGGATAGTCTACCCAGACACATAGTGGCACATTTTTTGGATGCAAATACTAGTGCGAGGCATTCCTTCTCCACCAGTGTGTATTTGTGCTCGGCACCCACCTTTGTGCAACTGAGGTAGTAAATTGCCTGTTCATGGCCGCCTTCGTTCTTCTGAGCTAAGAGGGCGCCGAGAGAATGATCCATAGCGCGGACATATAGTAAGAAGGGCTTCCCCATTATTGGAGCAACCAATACTAGAGGGCTTGTAAGATACGCCTTGATGTCGTCGAATGCACGTTGATACTATTTAGTCCAGACGAAAGATACGCCTTTCTTCATGAGCTGAGAGAATGGTTGGGACCTTCCAGAGAGGTTCAAAATGAATCATCTGATATAGGCTAGCCTTCCTTGTAGTCCGTGTAGCTCTTTGGGGTTTCTTGGAGGATGCATGTCTAGAATAGCCTTCACTTTCTCCGGGTCCAGATGTATGTCCTTTGAAATGATGAAGAAACCAAGGAACTTGCCGCTGGAGACTCCCAGAAAAGACTTGGTTGGATTCATCTTGAGTTGGTGTGCACACATTAGTTCGAACACCGTTCTCAAGTCTTGGAGGTGGTTGCCCTTGAGACGACTTTTGACTGCGATATCGTCTACGTAGCACTCCACAGTTTTACGTAAATGATCGCAAAAAATTATGTTCATGTCTCGCTGGTATGTTGCCCCTGCATTCTTCAATCCGAAGAGCATCACCGTATAGCAGTATACCTCCAACGATGTTCGAAAAGATGTGTGCTTCTCGTCGTCGGGAAGCATTTTGATCTAGTTGTAGCCTAAGAACCCATCTATGAAGGACATTCGTTCGAAGCCGCAAGTATTATCGATCATTACGTCAGTGATCGGTAGGGGGAACTCATCTTTCGGGCATGCAGAGTTCAAATCATGGTAGTCGATACAGACTCAAACTTTATCGTTCTTTTTCATGATCGGAACGATGTTGGCAACCCAGCCTAGGTGTTGTCCCTTGCGAATGAATCCACTGGCAATGAGCTTCTTGACTTCATTCTCAATGGCTTCCATGACGTCTGGTCAAAATCGTCGTTGTTGTTGCTTCACTGGCTTAGCTTTAGATGAGATGTTCAGGTGATGCATGGCGACTTTAGGGTCCAAGCCTAGCATGTCTTCATAGCTCCATGCGAAGACGTCGATGTATTCTCTTATAAGCTGTATAAGAGATTGGCGTTCATTGCCAGATAGGCTTTTGCTGATGAAGATAGGTTTGAAGGATGCTTCATCTCCTAGATTGACTTGGATGACCTCGTCTTCGGCAGGTGGTTACCGTTGTTCGAAGTGCAACACCCACTTGGTGTCCATCTTTTGAGCCCATTATTCGAGTTTGGTTGATTGGACATCGTCTGTAATTTGGTCGGCGAAAACCATATTGACGGACATATTTGCTTTGAACATGTCGCCGATGCTGGAGTCTGAGTCCCAGAGGGAGGAATCAGAGGAATGAGAACAACGATCTGCTTCATCATTTGATCTTTCTGGAGTTGTTGGAGGAGAGACATAGCCCAAACCAACACCGCTTCATTGATAGTAGTTCTCAGGTTTGCCGGGGGGAACAAAGTGTCGTATTGGCAACCGTCGTCCTCGGTCATAATTTAGCCCTTTGTCGCTTTTGATGTCATATCCCATGTTCTGGATGATATTCTTGGCCTGCCAACTATACCGAAAAATTTGTATTTTCCCGGAGACATAGTCGGCTTCTGTGTTGTGGTTGGGGGAAGTAGAGTCTGGAAAGAACTTTCTCTCGCCAATTATACGAAGATGATTAGCTCTTCATCCTTCTTTCTGGCTGGAACGATGAGGTAGATGATACATTCAGGGTAATCTTTTTCTCGCAGATGAGATATTGTGACTGGCATGCAGAGGTGTGGTCCTATGCCTTTCTCTAGAGCGTATATCGTATCTATATAGTGGTTTACAGATTGATAGACATCGGAGTAATTCAAAGATAAACCTTTACTAAGGAAATACGCAAGTTTTTCTTCAGGGATAACATCATCCACAGAAGGTACATTATTATGAGTATTGACATACTTATTGAGAGGGTCATCATCTGGAAGAGGAGCCATAGTCTTGGCCGAGTTCAACACTATAGAAGCATGGAAAATATTGCTTTTAGTCCCACATCGAAAAGGAGGAAAAGAAAGGGCTCACTCCATTCTATAAATAGAGCCCCCTTGCCTCCTTTGAAAAGGGCACCAACTTCTCTTCCCGCCTTCCAACTTGGACTCTTCCTACTACGCACCTTCGGGTGCTAAGTCGAAGAAGTCTAGGACAGCGCGGGCTCGTCAAGCTCAGTCAGATATCCTAAGTACTGACCATCAGAGAATCCCGCTAACTGTTATGCGGGCCTCTGATAAAAATTTGTACAGAACCGCCCGTGTCCAGCCCCCGACGGCAAACGGACAGGGTGGTTCTCAAGAGTCTCCCAACAAACGATCAAGGACAAGTTCTTTTACTAGCCCCGTATCAGGGAGCAAACATGATAACTACGTACTCGTGTGCTCGGGATACCCGGGCCCACAAAGCGAGTGCAAAGGTTGATCGAGATGTCCTTGACTTGCGAGATGTGATCCTTCACAAGCGCAAGAAAAGAAGGGGATTCTCTATGCGGCTCGAAATCAACATAAAGCTTCATGCGGCTCACAAAACCCAGGAAGCTTCATGCGACTCAAAACCAAGGAGGCTTCATGCGGCTCACAAAACACAGGAAGCTTCATGCGGCTCAAAAAGACCCAGAAAGCTTCATGCAGCTCAGAAAGCTCCATGCGGCCTTATGCAGTTCAAAAGTCTGCCTATACAGCCGGCCATACAGCTGGCCATTATTACTCTGGCATAAAGGCGACAGCTCTGACAGATATGATGGCTCTGACATAAAGACAAGACGTGACATAAAAAGACGAGAAAATCTTCATAATATTTGGCACAGTTCATAAATTCCAAAGAAAGTTTTTTATGCGGATCACATGTGTGGCTTTCATACGGCTCTGTCATGAGACCACTCTCATGCGGCTCAGTCATGAGACCACTCTCATGTGGTTCGGACATGAGATAATTCTCATGCGGCTCGGACATCAGACAACTCTCATGCGGCTCGGTCATAAAGCAACTCTCATGCGGCTCGGTCATGAAGCAACTCTCATGCGGCTCGGTCATAAAGCAACTCTCATGCGGCTCGCTCATGAAGCAATTCTCATACGGCTTAGTTGTGAGACACTCTTCATGCGACTTGGGGACAGTCCTTCATGCAGCCCAGCCAGGATACATCATTCATGCGGCTCGCCATATAGCGACAGTTGGAACACGTGGCAGAAGTTGACTAAGTCTTAAACAACTCGGATTTATTGCCACCAACAGATCATAATAGTTCAGATTTATTGCAACCGACATAATAGTCCAGATTTATTGCAACAAATAGATCAAGATTAATCTTAACCAATCCACAACGGCCCACTTCTTATGGCGCAGTTACAAGGATGTGGCCACGTGGCTGTACACCCCACTCATCACAAACTCCTATAAATAGCATAGGATTATTCCTTTGCACACACACAGAGACATAGAGAGTAACACAGAGACAGATCCGAACAGAGAGAGAGCATTTCTTCGCCGGAGCCGAGGTTGCGTTCGATCGTCCAAGGAGTAAGACAGAGTTGATAGCACTTTTTCGAGCCTCAACCGTCACCCCCCAGAATCCAAATTAAACAATTGTACTTAGATTGCTTTTCCTAGGTTTTGTTCCTAGGCTCTCTTTGTACGAACGAGTTTGTAATTGTGAATCAAAGTTTAGGCCTCCCATAAAACTGTTCTGTTCTTTGATAATCAATGGCAAACACGATGGCAACTCTGCTGGGGACGAACTTCTCCACTACTGAGAAGTTAGTGACACAATCGAATGCAGCCAAGCTCGGTTCCACGCAACAGATGCTTGTTGTTCGCTTCGGCCAGCAAGAGTTTGAAGAGATGCTCTCTGACGGGAGCGCTAGCCCGGTCCAGAAGCGAGCCAACACGAAGAAGGCCCGCAGGGAGTGGAGGCCCAAAACTGCTGCTCCTCCCCAAGCTCTGGAAGAAGTGTTCTCTGCTGCCGAAGACGGCGGAGAAGACTCACATGCGGCCCCACTTCAGGCCACAGAGGACCCGGCTTTCCCCAAGTCTGGCAAAGGAAAGTACTACGATGCTGGACTTTTGAAAGGAAATGGGAACTCTATGCGGTCCAAAAAGAAGCCGCATAAGGGCTCCAGCCGTATGAAGGCTCATGCGGCCACCAATCTCAGTCGCATGGAGAAGGCTCATGCGGCCGCAAATTCCAGACGCATGCAGAAGGCTCATGCGGCCGTAAATTCTAGATGCATGCAGAAGCCTCATACGGCCACAAATTCCAGCCGCATACAGAAGGCTCATGCGGCCCCCACAATTTCCAGCCATATGCAGGATGCATATGCGGCCACCAAGCCCAGCCGCAGGGAGATGGCTTATGTGGCATCCAATCCCAACCGCAGGCCATCCACCCTATGCGGCACGAGTTCAGTCTTTGACCGACTCTCATGCAGTCCTGACCTCAGAAGCTCTCATGAGGATGTGCCAGACTCTGTGCGGCACAATTTGGACTCTTCCTACTATACACCGTTGGGTGCCAGAGCAAAGAAGTCTAGGACAGCACGGGCTCGTCGAGCTCAGACAGCTGTCCTAACTTCTGACCATCAGGGAGTACCGCTAACAATTACGCGGGTCTCTGATGGAAAGTTGTATAAAACTACCCGTGTCCAGCACCCGACGGCCAACGGATAGGGTGGTCAAGTGTAACACCCACTTTTCCAAAATAAAGGTAAATTTGAACTTTTGTATTTTTAAATCATTAAAATATTTGATTTTAGTCATGATATGATTTTTGGTGATTTTTAGTTATTTTAATACTATTTAATATAGTGAAATGTGAATTTGTGTTTTGCTAGTGTAACATTAGTCATACATGACCTAGAAGACTAATCATGACCAATGAGACCTAATCATGTGTTTAGGATTTCAAATTTCTACTTTTAAGCCTAAGGGTATTTTAGTCATTTGACACTTTTGTGATTTTGTGAATTATATTAATTAAATATGTGTTAGTTAAATTGTTGAGTCTTGACCTAGAAGTTAGCCTAATCTAGATTGTTAATCATGACCCTAGAGACTAAGTTAGATGGGTTCATTAAAGAAACTACATTAGTGAAATATCTAGATATTTTGTAGAAAGATATTTTGGACTAAAAGTTAAAGGATGCTACTTTAATTGTGAGCCATTGGATTAGCTAGAAATTGTTGGAGGAACCTTAGCCCCTCATCCTAAACCCTAACCCTAACCTAATGACAGCCATCCTACCCTTTCCCCCACTATAAACCCCTCTCAAACTTAGGGCTAGCCTCCCTCCTTAGAAAATTTGGATCCAAGAAGAAAGAGGTGAGTTCTTGCCTAGTAAATTCTCTATTAATTCCATTTTAATTCCTAAATTCCTCAAACTTGTTGCAATAGTTCCTAATGATGATTTTCTTGCTGTTGTGGAGGGTTGGTTCAGTTTGGATTTAATTTGGAGGACTTGGGATACCAAGAGAGGAGCTCTCAAGGAGTTATTCTTTTCATTGATCTTCCCATAGAGGTATATCACTCATTTCTCCATAAAATCCCTGTCAATCTCCATGAATAGGAAGCCCTAAGGGTCCCCCTAGGGTTTGGATAGGATTCGAGCTTGGTGTCAGAGGTTTCGTGTCTATTCTGGACACGTATCAGTGCCAGTGACACTGTGTTCGACGAAATGCCTCAAAGGGCATTTCGATCGATTTATTTCATTGTGTTTGAACAGAAAGTTTGATCTTGATCTTGTTTATAGGTTCCTGTCCTTGTGTCATAGTTGTCGTGTCGCTTTGTGTCGTTTTGGTGGCTTGGACACGCGCGTGCACACGGCCGCGCGCTGCCACAGTTTTCCCCTGCTGCTCGGGGTTGACACAGGACACGACACGGCACGTTGTGCCATGAAACTTCGTGGACAGTTGGGGGCACCCACTGACACCATGTCCATGAAGTTTCATGCGACCTCGATGTGTGTGCGCGAAGAAATCGCGCGCGCACTGGCCACGCACTGGCTGTGTTCTCGCTAACGGCAAGCTCTGATACGCTTCTCGTGTGCGGACACGGCGACACTAGGACCCAATTCTGGGTGTTGGACACGTGACCCTACACTAGACGAATACCTAGACATAACCACGAGACACGAGATTGCTTGTGTCGTGTCCTTTTGGGCTCGACATCTCCCCACGAGGCTGTGTCTGGACTATTTTATACTCTAAATGTTAATCTTATTTTGGACACGTTCGTGTCCAGTGTTGGGACACGATACAACTTGTGACACACCCCCACATATGTATGAATGTTTGTCAACCATTTATTTGGAGTTTTAATTGATTTTTGAATGTGAAATGGGGTTTTGACATTGTTCTGATACTGGTTCAGTATCAGTGAAGGTTTCACTGTTGTCCTTGTTTCGATTTCATTCAATGGATTAATATCATGTATTATGGGATGATTTAAATTACTACACATCAAATGTCATGTTTAGGATGTAAGGGATTCTTTTTGTGATTAAATTGTTGAATAGAAGTTGAATTACAGGGAGGGAATAACTAGTTGTTCACTGATATTGGTTTCCAATTTAGTTACTGTTATAAACATTTTTCCTGAGATTTTGAATTGTTTAACTGAGATTAATGATAGATTAGTTTAGAATTTAGGTTGTGAAAACATGTTGGTTGTTGTTGTTTCTATTTGAATGAATGTCCCCAATTGAAAACATGTTGGTTGTGTTCATATATGATAATTTTGGGTTGTATGTTTAGAAAACTAATAATGAAAACCTGGGATTTTATTCAGAAAACTGAGATATGATAATAGGATTTCTGAGATTGTTCATGTTTATAATTTTCAGAGATTCAATAAAAATCTGGGTTTTCAATGGGTTTAGATATGTAAACTGAGTTTACAATGCTAGTTAGGATGTTTTGTTTCAATATATTAAAACTGATTTTTTATGTTTCCTTCAATATGATGAACTGAGAACTGTGCTTAGATTTGATGTTTGTTTGGTTCACAAAAGGAAACTGAGTTTTTGATATGTAAACTGAGTTCAAATGCAAATTCTGAGTTTTCCTAATCAAATGTTAAAAACTGAGAGTTCAATGTTATTAAACTGAGATTGTGGGTGTTAAGTAATTTGGTTTTCAATATTATTTAACTGAGATTTCCTTATGTGTTTAGAAACCTGAGATGTGAACTGTAGACTGAACCTAAGGATTTTTCTATCACACACAAGCCTCATATGTTCACACACACAGGTCTTATGTATCACTCACCTCACTGTCCATTACACACACTGTTACCTAGCATTTTCCCCCTCTTTCACTGTTTGTATAATTCCTGCACCTATACATAGCCACTGTCCTTCTAAACTACCCTCACACACACATTGCACACTATACACATTCCCCCTCTCTATGCAAATGTATATGGTATGTATCACATATGGTGTTGTAATGTATTCACATGTTAGCCTATAGGTTTATTTCCTAAGTATCTTATATAACACACAATATGAGTTTTCCTATTAGTTATATATTTAGATATATGTGTATTCCTATATTAGGGTATATTATGATATCTATAATATATATATATATATGTGTATTGTATATAAATGCTTTGAGGGTTGTTTTAGTATGGTTGCCTATTGGCCCATGGTATAGCTTCTTAGCCTATGGCCTAGTCTCTTAGCCTATGGTTGTGTTTGCTTATCTAGTGAGCCTAGATTTGACTTGTGTAGCCTTGTTTGACCTAGTTTGACTTCTAAGTTTGACCAGAGTTGACCAAGAGTTGACTTTGGCCTAGATTGACCTAGAATCATGTAGAATGCATAGTAGGACTTCATTTTACTATTCTGGACTTGTTGTGACTTGTGTTGCTCTGATTAGGAGCCAGACACCACTCCTCGGGCAGTACTTTTCATATTGGACATTCAGATACAGGCGAGTACATTCTCTGATCGTTTCATACTTGTCACGATTTATATTCTCGCTCTAGATTACTTTTACTTGATGCTGTCACGTTATCATCACGGATTAGTACTATACGGATCTCTTCTTGGGATGTTATCCCCCTTAGCGGGAGCATCGGATACTTTATGACATGTGTTTCATGTACATCATGTATTCCTCGCTTCGGCGTTATTCATGTACACTCATGTTCTCTCATGTTCTTACATGTACGTTCATGTACTCTCATGTTCTTTCATGTACGCTCATGTTTCCTCATGTGTTTCCTGTATAACCAAAATATCATGTACGTAACGTAACTTGACTAGATCCTTGTGTATTAATTGTGGGTAGGGGTGAGTATAAATGGTCATGTGATTTACCCATCATGTTCACTCTGTTACTTTTCATGTTTTATCATGTACGCATCAGCCTTAATGGCTGATGTCCCACATGTTCACTCATGTACATCATGTTCAACCTAAGCCAATTACATGCCATCTCGTACTCTAAATCACTAGTCACTTACAGTTCTTACTTATCATGTATATATTTCCAGTTATCAAATATCTCTCCTGTTTCATGTACATCTTCTTACAGCGTTTCATGTATTTTATTCTATTGCCTGCTTTATATTTCCTGCCATGATATGAACTGCATGAGATGTACTGTGCTCGCTCCTGTCCTGACTGGACCTGTTGAAAATATTACAGAGGATGAGGATGAGGCCCTTTTTTACCACCCATTACGGAGCAGGCTTAGACGACACCTGCGACCTGGCTCCTCTGGAGGACCCAGCTGCAGTTCAGGATGTTACTCCCATAGTCTAGGCTAGTCAGCTAGGCTTTATCTTTCTTTTCAGCATTGTTTTTGGCTTTCAGTTGTTGTTTTGAGATGTATATATTCTTTCGTATTCTGTAGTTGAGACTTGTACTTGGAATATTTTCTGAGATGTTATCTTAGACACTAGACTCTTCTGATTATCTGTACTTCACTTTTGAGTTCTATATCATATCGTACTTTCTTCCTTAGCTGTGATTGAGTATACTTTTGCTATGTCACCCCCATTCGGGGAGTATAAACTGCCTGGTATTATATATTGTTAGATGTTGCGACCTAGGACAGCGTTCTACCGCCGACACTGCGGCGTAGGCTGGACGTACCCACTTCTCGTGCCCTTACTCTAGGGTGCGGGTCGTGACACGTTTTTAGTGGTGGCCCATGCAGGTCGAGTTTATGTAGTGGTATTCGAACTAGAGTATCACTACAGCCTGCAGTAGGAGTAGAATATTTTGGGGTACTCAATCACAGTTAGAATTCCTTGAGAGATTCCTGGGATGCCCCTTGAGAATCTCATTCCTAACTTCTAATTTGAATTCCTTTTCTCTTGTTTGATTTACCCTTACTCCTTGATATTTGAATTTGATTTTGATAAATCGTTGTTGATTTGATTTTCTTATCGAAATGAATTTTATGACCCGAGTTACGGTATCTTCTGATAACATATGTTGACGGAAATAACAGGGATGGTAAAACGTCTACTTTATTATGGAACCTAGAATTTACCGCAGCTATATTAGCCGGCGTGGCAAGAACATAGGGACCTGACTTCGGATGTACATATCTTGATCATGAGATTGGAATTTCTCGCAGCTATACTAGTCGGCATAGCGAGGATTCCAGACGACTTGATCATAGAGATGCATACCCTAGTTATGAACCCTACCGTTCATTGCAGCCTTGCTTACTAGCGTGGCGAGGATTCTGAGTATCATGATTCTGGACAGACGCATGTGATTATCAGATTATATCTTGAAGGTTTTTAAAGTATCACCTCTTTCATTTCCTTTCTGTAAAAAAAAAAATTGTTTCCATCATCAAATAACTTAGGAGTAGGGATAACTTTAGTTGACTAATCTAATTCCTTGTAGATTTTATTAGTTATTACTCTTTCTTAGTATGATGATTTGATGAGTTGTGATTAGGCCTTTATCTTAGGAATGATAGTATAGCCCTGGCTTTAGAATAGGGACTCTTGTAGCTGGTTCTCTGTTGTTTATATTTACCAGTTTTATATAGGATGGTAGACCGCCTTACAGCCTTGGTGATTGTTGTTTCTGTAACTATTCCAGTTTAGCACCCAGCTTGCTTGTATGTTTTGATATCCTATGACCGTTTTGGTTTAGCTTGACTAGTATACCTAGATGGGATCTTCAACTGCCACCGTATGCCATGACCCTGTATGCCGTTCTTTAAATTGTATGATTTAGGTAAGTTCTGAGACTATGATTGTTGGGGACGAGACTATAGAAAAAGTACGACCATCTTAATTTCGAGGACGAAATTCTTTTAAGGGGGGTAGACTTGTAACACCCACTTTTCCAAAATAAGGGTAAATTTGAACTTTTGTATTTTTAAATCATTAAAATATTTGATTTTAGTCATGATATAATTTTTGGTGATTTTTAGTTATTTTAATACTATTTAATATAGTGAAATGTGAATTTGTGTTTTGCTAGTGTAACATTAGTCATACATGACCTAGAAGACTAATCATGACCAATGAGACCTAATCATGTGTTTAGGATTTCAAATTTCTACTTTTAAGCCTAAGGGTATTTTAGTCATTTGACACTTTTGTGATTTTGTGAATTATATTAATTAAATATGTGTTAGTTAAATTGTTGAGTCTTGACCTAGAAGTTAGCCTAATCTAGATTGTTAATCATGACCCTAGAGACTAAGTTAGATGGGTTCATTAAAGAAACTACATTAGTGAAATATCTAGATATTTTGTAGAAAGATATTTTGGACTAAAAGTTAAAGGATGCTACTTTAATTGTGAGCCATTGGATTAGCTAGAAATTGTTGGAGGAACCTTAGCCCCTCATCCTAAACCCTAACCCTAACCTAATGACAGCCATCCTACCCTTTCCCCCACTATAAACCCCTCTCAAACTTAGGGCTAGCCTCCCTCCTTAGAAAATTTGGATCCAAGAAGAAAGAGGTGAGTTCTTGCCTAGTAAATTCTCTATTAATTCCATTTTAATTCCTAAATTCCTCAAACTTGTTGCAATAGTTCCTAATGATGATTTTCTTGCTGTTGTGGAGGGTTGGTTCAGTTTGGATTTAATTTGGAGGACTTGGGATACCAAGAGAGGAGCTCTCAAGGAGTTATTCTTTTCATTGATCTTCCCATAGAGGTATATCACTCATTTCTCCATGAAATCCCTGTCAATCTCCATGAATAGGAAGCCCTAAGGGTCCTCCTAGGGTTTGGATAGGATTCGAGCTTGGTGTCAGAGGTTTCGTGTCCATTCTGGACACGTATCAGTGCCAGTGACACTGTGTTCGACGAAATGCCTCAAAGGGCATTTCGATCGATTTATTTCATTGTGTTTGAACAGGAAGTTTGATCTTGATCTTGTTTATAGGTTCCTGTCCTTGTGTCATAGTTGTCGTGTCGCTTTGTGTCGTTTTGGTGGCTTGGACACGCGCGTGCACACGGCCGCGCGCTGCCACAGTTTTCCCCTGCTGCTCGGGGTTGACACAGGACACGACACGGCACGTTGTGCCATAAAACTTCGTGGACAGTTGGGGGCACCCACTGACACCATGTCTATGAAGTTTCATGCGACCTCGATGTGTGTGCGCGAAGAAATCGCACGCGCACTGGCCACGCACTGGCTGTGTTCTCGCTAACGGCAAGCTCTGATACGCTTCTCGTGTGCGGACACGGCGACACTAGGACCCAATTCTGGGTGTTGGACACGTGACCCTACACTAGACGAACACCTAGACATAACCACGAGACACGAGATTGCTTGTGTCGTGTCCTTTTGGGCTCGACATCTCCCCACGAGGCTGTGTCTGGACTATTTTATACTCTAAATGTTAATCTTATTTTGGACACGTTCGTGTCCAGTGTTGGGACACGATACAACTTGTGACACACCCCCACATATGTATGATTGTTTGTCAACCATTTATTTGGAGTTTTAATTGATTTTTGAATGTGAAATGGGGTTTTGACATTGTTCTGATACTGGTTCAGTATCAGTGAAGGTTTCACTGTTGTCCCTGTTTCGATTTCATTCAATGGATTAATATCATGTATTATGGGATGATTTAAATTACTACACATCAAATGTCATGTTTAGGATGTAAGGGATTCTTTTTGTGATTAAATTGTTGAATAGAAGTTGAATTACAGGGAGGGAATAACTAGTTGTTCACTGATATTGGTTTCCAATTTAGTTACTGTTATAAACATTTTTCCTGAGATTTTGAATTGTTTAACTGAGATTAATGATAGATTAGTTTAGAATTTAGGTTGTGAAAACATGTTGGTTGTTGTTGTTTCTATTTGAATGAATGTCCCCAATTGAAAACATGTTGGTTGTGTTCATATATGATAATTTTGGGTTGTATGTTTAGAAAACTAATAATGAAAACCTGGGATTTCATTCAGAAAACTGAGATATGATAATAGGATTTCTGAGATTGTTCATGTTTATAATTTTCAGAGATTCAATGAAAATCTGGGTTTTCAATGGGTTTAGATATGTAAACTGAGTTTACAATGCTAGTTAGGATGTTTTGTTTCAACATATTAAAACTGATTTTTTATGTTTTCTTCAATATGATGAACTGAGAACTGTGCTTAGATTTGATGTTTGTTTGGTTCACAAAAGGAAACTGAGTTTTTGATATGTAAACTGAGTTCAAATGCAAATTCTGAGTTTTCCTAATCAAATGTTAAAAACTGAGAGTTCAATGTTATTAAACTGAGATTGTGGGTGTTAAGTAATTTGGTTTTCAATATTATTTAACTGAGATTTCCTTATGTGTTTAGAAACCTGAGATGTGAACTGTAGACTGAACCTAAGGATTTTTCTATCACACACAAGCCTCATATGTTCACACACACAGGTCTTATGTATCACTCACCTCACTGTCCATTACACACACTGTTACCTAGCATTTTCCCCCTCTTTCACTGTTTGTATAATTTCTGCACCTATACATAGCCACTGTCCTTCTAAACTACCCTCACACACACATTGCACACTATACACATTCCCCCTCTCTATGCAAATGTATATGGTATGTATCACATATGGTGTTGTAATGTATTCACATGTTAGCCTATAGGTTTATTTCCTAAGTATCTTATATAACACACAATATGAGTTTTCCTATTAGTTATATATTTAGATATATGTGTATTCCTATATTAGGGTATATTATGATATCTATAATATATATATATATATGTGTATTGTATATAAATGCTTTGAGGGTTGTTTTAGTATGGTTGCCTATTGGCCCATGGTATAGCTTCTTAGCCTATGGCCTAGTCTCTTAGCCTATGGTTGTGTTTGCTTATCTAGTGAGCCTAGATTTGACTTGTGTAGCCTTGTTTGACCTAGTTTGACTTCTAGGTTTGACCAGAGTTGACCAAGAGTTGACTTTGGCCTAGATTGACCTAGAATCATGTAGAATGCATAGTAGGACTTCATTTTACTATTCTGGACTTGTTGTGACTTGTGTTGCTCTGATTAGGAGCCAGACACCACTCCTCGGGCAGTACTTTTCATATTGGACATTCAGATACAGGCGAGTACATTCTCTGATCGTTTCATACTTGTCACGATTTATATTCTCGCTCTAGATTACTTTTACTTGATGCTGTCACGTTATCATCACGGATTAGTACTATACGGATCTCTTCTTGGGATGTTATCCCCCTTAGCGGGAGCATCGGATACTTTATGACATGTGTTTCATGTACATCATGTATTCCTCGCTTCGGCGTTATTCATGTACACTCATGTTCTCTCATGTTCTTACATGTACGTTCATGTACTCTCATGTTCTTTCATGTACGCTCATGTTTCCTCATGTGTTTCCTGTATAACCAAAATATCATGTACGTAACGTAACTTGACTAGATCCTTGTGTATTAATTGTGGGTAGGGGTGAGTATAAATGGTCATGTGATTTACCCATCATGTTCACTCTGTTACTTTTCATGTTTTATCATGTACGCATCAGCCTTAATGGCTGATGTCCCACATGTTCACTCATGTACATCATGTTCAACCTAAGCCAATTACATGCCATCTCGTACTCTAAATCACTAGTCACTTATAGTTCTTACTTATCATGTATATATTTCCAGTTATCAAATATCTCTCCTGTTTCATGTACATCTTCTTACAGCGTTTCATGTATTTTATTCTTTTGCCTGCTTTATATTTCCTGCCATGATATGAACTGCATGAGATATACTGTGCTCGCTCCTATCCTGACTGGACCTGTTGAAAATATTACAGAGGATGAGGATGAGGCCCTTTTTCACCACCCATTACGGAGCAGGCTTAGACGACACCTGCGACCTGGCTCCTCTGGAGGACCCAGCTGCAGTTCAGGATGTTACTCCCATAGTCTAGGCTAGTCAGCTAGGCTTTATCTTTCTTTTCAGCATTGTTTTTGGCTTTCAGTTGTTGTTTTGAGATGTATATATTCTTTCGTATTCTGTAGTTGAGACTTGTACTTGGAATATTTTCTGAGATGTTATCTTAGACACTAGACTCTTCTGATTATCTGTACTTCACTTTTGAGTTCTATATCATATCGTACTTTCTTCCTTAGCTGTGATTGAGTATACTTTTGCTATGTCACCCCCATTCGGGGAGTATAAACTGCCTGGTATTATATATTGTTAGATGTTGCGACCTAGGACAGCGTTCTACCGCCGACACTGCGGCGTAGGCTGGACGTACCCACTTCTCGTGCCCTTACTCTAGGGTGCGGGTCGTGACATCAAGAGTCTCCCAATAATGATCAGGGACAAGTACTTTTACTAGCCCCACATCAGGGAGCAAATATGATGCCAACACACTCGTGTGCTCGGGACTCTCGGTCCCACAAAACGAGTGTAAAGGTTGCTCGAGATGCACCTGACTTGCATGATGTGATCCTTCACAAGCGCAAGGAAAGAGAAGAAAGCTTGGTTTGCAGAGAGTCCTTCCATGGACATCACTGTACTCAAGTCATTGTCAACTGGTGCTGCAACAAGACAACAATACAAGAGGGCTGGCAGTCCGTCTTCCAACGACTGCAGCGGCTAAGACCGGTCCTAGAACAAAGCTCGGGAGACGAGGCGCTTCCTTTCGTCTCCTGCAATTCTGCCCGGAAGGTCCCTACCAGCAAGAAAGGGAAGAAAGTAAATGTTTCCAACCCAACGATCTCTACTAGCACAGCCCAAAAACTCTCGTCTAAACGGTTGACCACAACCACCACAGGAGGAGTTTATCAAGGCACCCGCTCTAAGACGAAATCTTTAACACTTGGAGATTCGTCATCTACATCCCTGGGGGTAGCCGAAGCTGGGGGTAGCACTCCCCGGAACATCCATGACAATCCAGTGTTCCAAGAAGATGAACCAGGGGAGACAGTTCCCCCAACAGATGCAACAGAACCAGATGCCCCTAGAAACGTCCATGGGTGCCAAGATGAAGCAACCTCCTATGCAGGGGGTAGCAATTCCTCCGAGTCCGAACTGGAGGAGAACATTCCTACATATTTGACGACTTCTCCATTCGAGGGTATGATTCGGAGAGCATATCCTCCATAGCTCCTTCCACTGTTCCTCATGTGAGAACATTATTTATGACTGAGAATGATTCGGACGGTCCCAACGATTGACAGCACCTCGACACTCTTGAGGCCATATTTCATACCCTGGTCAAGTTAGTATACGAGATCAAGGCAGCCCTGCCGACTCTCCAAGAAAGAACACCTGGCCAAACAAGCTTGGGTCCCGCCGTCAATGCAGACTCAAACACAACTACACCAACCCCGGGCGACAATCCTCTCAGAATGTCGTTTCCCACGGCTGTAGAAGAGGCCAGAGAGGCAAAAAAAGAAGTCCAGGAGCTCCGTACAATGTTTCACGCCCGAGAAACCTCTCAGTACCTCAGGATACAACAGTCGTATCCCGTTGCATGGAGAGATGTCCCCTTCCCTCCATGATACAAACCATTCAACATCAATCCATATGACGGAAAGACCTCTGCGAGCCGGTATATGACCTACTTCGAGGTCACAATAGACCATCTACCATATGACGATGCCATCCTCACGCGATTGTTCATCGGGGCATTAGAGGGGGTCACATTCGACTGGTACCGCAACTTGCCGGATAACTGCATCCATTCCTTTGTCGGCTTTAAACATTTGTTCTTAGAAAGGTTCTATGAGGTGGGACAAGATGTGACAATGTCAACCCTCATGGATGTTGCTCAAGAAGAAAAAGAGCTGACAAGAAATTATATTGAGCGGTTTCGCCAAACCACGATGAAGTTGCCCTCCGGTAATTCGGACTCTTCTTTGATTGAAATTTGCCAGAAGAGGCTGCTCCCCACAATCAGCCTCTGGATGGGCGAAAGTCAATTTAAAGATTGGAAGGCCTTCATCATCAGCGCCACTAGCGCAGAAGCAAAATTGAAGAAGGCTCGCCAACTGGGGCTGCATATCTCGGATGGAGAGGATAAGGGCAAATGCCCTAATACCAACAACAGCAACGACAAGTTCCTCAAAAAAAAATTTGTCTAGACGACATCTTTTAGTAACTCCCAGATTATTGAGTTATGTACCTTCAGGTACCACTGAACTTACTCTCTGACTGCTCCATCTCATCTCCTAGTCATAAACTAGGAACCTCCAAATTAAATGCTTTTCTCCTCCAGAGTTTGCCTCAAAATCTATTACCCGCACCACTAGTGCGCAAAAGGGTGATAGATCGACAAAACTTATCCTAATCTATTACCCGCACCACCAGTGCACAGAAGGGTAATAGGTCCATAAAAGTTATCCTAATCTATTACTCGCACCATCGGTGTACCAAAGAGTAGTATGTTCATAAAATATCATTCGAATCTATTTGCTCGTATTTCTATATGCACAAAAGGGCAATAGGTCCACAAAATTTTCCAACGGAAAAAACAACCATGTCTATATTACCTCTGAGTTGTTTTCCCGTCCGTCACAAATAAATCACCCAATACATAGAACTTCCACGTTGATAACACCTCTGAGTTGTTCTGTGTATCCCCATTTGGCCTACTCCTACCTTGTCCTCACTACCTCTGAGTAGAAAGACTTTGTTTTGACCCATATTTGCCACATCCTCATTACCTCTGAGTAAATATGTTGGTTTTCTCTCCACTTGTTATCAGTACTCGTATTGCCAGTACACAAAAATGGTAATAAGTCCATAAAAATTATCCTAATCTATTACTCGCACCACCGGTGTACCAATGAGTAGTAGATCCACAAATATCATTCGAATCTATTACTCGCACAACCAGTACACAAAAAAGGGTAATAGGTCCACAAAAATTCCTCAACGGGAAAAACAACCACGTCCATATTACCTCTGAGTTGTTTTCCCGTCCATCACAAACAAACCACCCAATATGTAGAACTTCCACGTTGATAGCACCTTTGAGTTGTTCTGTGTTTCCTTATTAGGCCCACTCCTACCACATCCTTATTACCTCTGAGTAGGAAGGCTCTACTTTAGACCCATATTTACCACGTCCTCATTACCTCTGAGTAAATATGTTGGTTTTCTCTCCACTTATTATCCATACTCGTACCGTCAGTACACAAAAAGGATAATAGGTCCACAAATGTCCTCTGTTGACCACAAATGCTGTATTAGGTCCTCTAGTACATACACCCCTTCTTCACAATCATATGCTTCTGGAACCCAGTTGTTCCGTGGCATTCATTACCCGTTACATAGAACTTCTACGTCCATATTACCTCTGAGTTGTTCTATGTATCCTCATTCGAGTTCACTCCTACCACGTCTTCATTACCTCTGAGTAGGAAGGCTATACTTTAGACCCATATTTACCACGTCCTTATCACCTCTGAGTAAATATGATGGTTCCCTTTCTCAACTTATTATTCGTACCTAAAACCAGGGTACGCCAAGGATGATAAGTCCACATAAAATTTCCAGTGGAAGTACCCAAACCTATCACGTCCATGCTACCTCTGATAGGATTGCCACACCTAAATAACTCTACTTTCTATGCTTCTTATTCAAAGTATTCCAAATTTACAATTTGGAAAGTTTGAAGGGGGTCTTATAGAAGCATGGAAAATATTGCTTTTAGTCCTACATCAGAAAGGAGAAAAAGAAAGGGCTCACTTCATTCTATAGATAGAGCCTCCTTGCCTCCTTTTAAAAGGGCACCAACTTCTCTTCCCGCCATCCAACTTGGACCCTTCCTACTACACACCTTCGGGTGCTAAGTCGAAGAAGTCTAAGGCAGCGCGGGCTCGTCGAGCTCAGTCAGCTGTCCCAACTACTGACCATCAGAGAATCCCGCTAACTGTTATGCGGGCCTCTGATGGAAAGTTGTACAGAACGCCTGTGTCCAGCCCCCGACGACAAACAGATAGGATGATTCTCTGGAGTCTCCCAACAAACAATCAAGGGCAAGTACTTTTACTAGCCCCGCATCAGGGAGCAAACATGATACCTATGCACTCGTGTGCTCGGAATACCCGGGCCCACAAAACAAGTGCAAAGGTTGATCGAGATGTCCTTGACTTGCGAGATATGATCCTTCACAAGCGCAAGAAAAAAAAGGGATTCTCTATGCGGCTCGAAATCAACATGAAGCTTCATGCGGCTCACAAAACCCAGGAAGCTTCATGCGGCTCAAAACCATGGAGGCTTCATGCAGCTCACAAAACCCAGGAAACTTCATGCAGCTCAAAAAGACCCAGAAAGCATCATACGGCTCAGAAAGCTCCATACGGCCTTATGCGGTTCAAAAGTATGCCTATACAGCCGGCCATACAACTGGCCATTATTACTCTGCATAAAGGCGACAGCTCTGACAGAAATAATGGCTCTGACATGAAGACGAGCCATTATTACTCTTCATGATATCTGGCACAATTCATAAATTCCGAAGAAAGTTCTTTATGCGGATCGCATGTGTGGCCTTCATGTGACTCTGTCATGAGACCACTCTCATGCGGCTCAGTCATGAGACCACTCTCATGCGGTTCGGACATGAGACAATTCTCATGCAGCTCGGACATCAGACAACTCTCACGCGGCTCTGTCATGAAGCCACTCTTATGCGGCTCAGTCATGAAGCAACTCTCATACGGCTCGGTCATGAAGCAATTCTCATGCGGCTCAGTTGTGAGATACTCTTCATGCGGCTTGGAGACAATCCTTCATGCGGCCCAGCCAGGATGCATCATACATACGGCTCGCCATATAGCGACAGTTGGGACACGTGGCAGAAGTTGACTAAGTCTTAAACAACTCGAATTTATTGTAACCAACAGATCATAACAGTTTAGATTTATTGCAACTGACATAATTGTCCAGATTTATTACAACAAACAGGTCAAGATTAATCTTAACCAATCCCCAACTGCCCACTTCTCAAGGCGTAGTTACAAGGATGTAGCCACGTGGCTGTACACCCCACTCATCACAAACTCCTATAAATAGCATGAGATTATTCCTTTGCACACACACAGAGACATAGAGAGCAACACAGAGACTGATCCGAGCAGAGAGAGAACATTTCTTTACCGGAGCCGAGGTTACGTTCGATCGTCCAAGGAGTAAGGCAGAGTTGATAGCACTTTTCCGAGCCTCTACCGTCACCCCCAGAATCCAAATTAAACAATTGTACTTAGATTGCTTTTCCTAGATTTTGTTTTTAGGCTCTCTTTGTACGAGCGAGTTTGTAATTGTGAATCAAAGTTCAGTCCTCCCATAAAACTGTTCTGTTCTTTGATAATCAATGGAAAACAACCACGTAGGATAACTCTTCAGGATTGGGGGGATGGGCATCAGTAGGTTCCTTCCGGGGTGTCTTGCTGAGAGTGATGGTCAATAGTTTGACCTTGTCAGGGTTCTTCTTTTTCATCCAGATTGTGAGAGGCTTCGGAGTACTTTTTGGAGTAGTATGTCCTTTGACTCGGATAATCAAGGGACCATCGTTGGAGGATGGACTTACTTCAGTTTCATTATCAGCTTTATTACCGTCCTCCTTGGGGGGTTGAGACTGGTAAAGTACCGAATCTCCATAGTAAGCTTCGATGCCTTTGAAAGGATCAACATCAATGAACTCCGTCTTCACGACACCGTTACTATTGACGTACTTGAAGCACTGGAGGAGTATGAAAGGAATAATCATATTCTCGTGTATCCATGGACATCCTAACATGACGTTGTAGGATACATTAGCATCGATCATATAGCAGGAAACTTCCGTTCGGAGATCACCGATCTGACATTTGAGATGGATCTTGCCTAGCGGATGGCTTCGACCAGTATTGAAGGCCATGATAGTCGTGTTGGTTGCGAATAGCTTGTGTAGAGGGATTCCCAGAATTTGAAGCAAATATCTAGGAATGATGCGGAGGAAGGATCCTGGATCGATTTGTATGTGGTCCACCTTGATCGCCCCGATATACCCTGTATTGTACAAGGGTCTATCATAACAATTATTCTTGAGTAGCATGTTCTTCTGTGAGAAGGTGATATTGGGTACCACTATCATAGTACTGTGGCAGTGGGGACAGGAGACGGGATCTTCAGCGGAGGCTTTGACTTCAGCGAGGTAAGAGTCGGCGTGTAGTAATGCCTCACTTAAGGCCTTTCGCGTCTCTTTGGAGAGTCACAATAGATCGAGCAGAGACAACCTGGCAGGCGTATTGGCTAGCTGAGCAAGTATGTCAAAGTTGTAGGGCAGATCTATGCCTTCGGAAGCTGGTGCCTTTAAAGATTTGTCAAACCGCGTCTCCTTCTGCTTGGATCTGTCTGTTGTTTGAGGCCTGGACGGGCCGACTTCTGAGCTTGTGGGGGCAACAGGAGCTTGAATAGGTACTTCTTCTTCTTGTACGAGACCGTACATCCGAAGATAAGTCTTCTCTGATCCCTGTTGGAAGATCCTTTGGATGTATCGACTTTCAGGACTTCTTTTCCTTTACCTCCACGAATACGGATAGTTTGAGGATGCTTGCCCTTGTCTTCAGATTTGGGTGTCTTAAACCCCAGTAGTTCTAAGTTAGGAACGTCGTTTTCAGCAGCATCAGCGGCCCCAATGAAAGTGGGCTATGTATCATACTTATGTATACCCAGACAAAACTTGACTGTAGGAAGGAAGTTGTGTCGGCAAGTATACATAAGTTCTGAGTCTGGTATGCCGAAGGGCATCTTCAGTGCCAGCCGCCTGAAGCATTTGATGAAGGCGATAACCGACTCAGTCCTCCTTTGCTTGGTCTCGATGAGGGTGGACATGCTAACATGCATGCCACTCTCGTAAAACCTGTTGAGAAACATCTTCGCCAAGTCTTTGAATGAGTTGATACACCCGTCAGGCAGACTGCATAACCATTCGAAGCCTACCCCCTGCAAGGTGCTAATAAACAACTTTGACAGGAACGGATCGTCTCTGGGCAAGTACAGAGTCTGTGTGTTGAAGTACGTCATGTGCTGACGAGGAAAAGTCAATCCGTCAAATGAGTTCAGCGTCAGGCTTGTAGTTAGGATGGCAAATAGCGTTCTCCCACTCAGAGGGGTACGGTTGAGATATCCCCATCTTCTGAAGCTCATCTTTGTGTGAGATGGTGTTGAGGCGAGCGACCAGGGAATCAATTGCATCCTGTTGGTTGAGTAGGTGTTGGGAAACGACTGCTGAACGGTTGTCAGGCGTTGTTGGTGAAGGACCACCCCCGGCATTTGTAAGATTTGGAGGAGACGCAACGGAATGATACTCTTTTTGTAGTGAAGGAGGGTTGTTGCTGTGAGCTGGACTAGCGTGGGCCGAGACGTTCTATTGAGATGGAGGAACAACCCCAGCAGCTTGAACTGCCATGATACTGGTAAGAATATCAGTGATATTGGCGAATGCTATTTTGAGACCCTCTAGCCGTTTGCTAGTCTGATCACTGGCTTTTTCAGGTCTTTTTCCGTCTGCCATGTATGTAGATAGCATGCAAGGATGAATAGAGGAAGCAGTGCAACTGGTGCTGATATTGTCTGTCTCCGAGTGGGTAAGTCCTACATCTTCAGGTAGAGGAAGTAGATAGTCGCCATCGGATTCGAAGGGATCATCTTCCTCTGAAAGGCTACCCCCAGTGTGAGGGTCATCTGCTTCAGATTCTGAGGGAATGCTACCCCCGGCTTGGGAATCTTCGTCGTCCATACGGAATCTCACCTTTGATCGAGTGCCCATATAGACTCCTTCAGATGTGACAGCCTGTTAGCCATCTGTTAGTAGACTTCTTCTTCTTCTTCTCGCGAAGTTAGGAGAGAAAGTTGGGTTCGTAGTCCACCGTCTTTGATTGGGGCTGCCATAAGGGGGACCCCACGAAGCCATGTTTGATGAAACACATAGTGGCTTCTCGTCGTCAGAGAAGTGCAGCCGTCGAAATACGAACTTTCTCTGAGGTACTTTTGTTGTTTGGGAGCAACAACAGTTGATAACAATACTGGTGCACGGAAGTGCACTATGAATTGTTATGTTCTTCCTCGCTTTACGCTTATGATTTATCATATTGTGCAAGTCAGCGGAAGGGAGTTTTGGCTTACAATCCATATTGTATGCATCGTCGAGCTTTGCATGCGGGTTCGTAAGGAGAGTAGGCGCATCCAGACTTAGTTTATGTGCAGGGGCAACCCCCACACCTAAGTTATGTGATGTCCTTGAAGACAGCCCCGTGCTATACGCGTTGGGGCCTATCTTTTTGTTGTGGGCACATAGGCCTTGGAGACTGGCTTTGGGCGCATTCTCCTTGACAACATGTCTGAGCTTCCTTGATGTGGGCGCATAGTATGGATCCAAAGTGCCTGGGCGCATAGCTTTGGGCACATGGCTTTGGATGCCCAGCCTGTTGAAGACAGAAGAGTTTTGGTTGGGGCTATGCACCCAAACACTCCTTTGGGCGCATGGCCTTGGGCGCATGCCTGGTGGAGCAGCGCTATTTTCTTCCAGTTTGGCCTCCTTCGTTTCTGAGCCGTGTTGGGTCTGGCCAGAGTGTCGCACACCCCAATTCTTGGCATCGTAGTGTTTTCTTTTGCCAAGTCTCGGGTGTTGAACACCCTGTTGTTGGTTGTGCAGGGAAGAAGTCACTGGGCTAGTAGAGCCTAGAATGGTGTGAGCCTTCTCCATTTAGGGAACTTCTGCGGCAGAGTCCTCCAGCTGCATATCTGCTATGACACTAGCAGGATATGCACAGTGAGCCTTCAGAAGCCAAGTCTTACGAGACTTGTTTGGCTTCGCTGATTTTGAGGGAGTAGAGCCGTCCCTCGAGAGCATCTCTTCGAACGCCTGCTGATCGAACTTTACGATCAGCATCTTCTGAGTACTCCCCACTTTGTCGGTATCGGATTATGTCACCACCTTCTCGTCAGAAGAAAAGCTAGTCCCCAGCAGAGTTGTCATTTTGGGGGACACACACAAAAAAAGAGGAAGAAAATGCTGTCTTTTCTTTTATTGGTGCAAGACACCAAAAATCGAGTACGTCTGAGAGATCCTGCGCTGGGGATCCCCGAGTACAAAAAATAATTCTGGGGAATGGGACGATGGAGATCGAGCGCCAGTTGCTCATTTACTCCGTTGACACTCTGATTACAAAAGTGGTAGAAAACCTAAGAAAATTGCTAACTCTCGGCTCACTGGCAAGAAGTGCAGCAATTTGGCTCTTGAAAATGCTCTCCGTTCTCTTGTTTTGAAGAGGGATGAAGCCCCCCTTTAATAGTCGTTCTCGAGCTGGAATGATGTTATGCGCCCATGTACAGAGACACGCTGGTTCTTATGTGGGCGTATAGTCCTGCTTTGGGCGCATAGGGTGTAGGCGCATACAGGCTGCAAGATCATGGGTTGGTCGTAGTGTTGACGTGGCCGCATGCTTTAGTGCACGACTGTTCGTGGAGACTGACGTGGCCATGCGCTTCGGTGCACGTTTTGATCATGGCTTTGACTGAGTCAGACTTGGGCGCATAGCCATGTCTCAGGCTATACGACCTCCTTTCGGGGGAGCTAGTCATGGGCGCATGGAGTTACACTTGAACTGGGCGTATGGGGCTTCATTCAGTTGGCGCATAGAGTTATACTGACTAGGTGCATGGAGTTTCATTTGTCTTGGGCGCATGGAGCAATATTTTGCTGAGATTTTTTCATGCTTCTACATGAAGGATGCTGCAAAGGTAAGAACTTCTGTCTTCGATAGAATAACCGGTCCATCAGGTATGGCCATATTGGATTCCAAATACAATGCATTATCTAATCATGGTAGGAGGAGATCCAAGGCAGCACTCACCCTATGTAATCAAAGTGCTATGCCGATGGCGGACCAGAGGCCTGCGTTGACAGTAACGTACGCAGCCGATGGATAGCTATAAAAGACCATCCCAGACCCTCCGAAGCTTCGTCCGGCAGAACCCCGTCATCCCTTGAGCACCCACTCGCACTACTGAAGGCCAGGGGTACGTCATCAGCGACTCTCTGATCATGGCATACTCGGACCTCACCCACAGGAATTCGAAGGGAGAATGCCTTCTCCATATCACTTTTGCTGCGCACAGCGCTCCTGTGTACACGAAGGAAGTAGAGGCATAAAGACTTCGTCTGCTTCCTGTGAGCGTAGGACAAGAGGAGAATCTGAGACACAGTTGGTGTCTAAATAAAGACCGAATTGTACTCAGATTAACATCAACTGCGACTGTTGTCATGCAGATCCATCACCGCCAAAGAGGAGGTCCGTCTTTCGAAGGCTACGACCGAAACTTACGAGGAAGAAGAAGAGCTTCGCATTGCTTCATGGAATATTGCTCGGGACTCTCCGTTCCAGAAGAAGCTATCCAAGAAACCCCTTTCCTCGGTTGGCAAGTCCAATAACCGGCCTGGGGGTAGTAAAAAGCTTGTCCCCAAGGAAGGCATGTTCCAGCACACACTCCAAAGATGGATCATCGTCGCAAGAAGACGGTTCATCGACCGTTGCACCTGCTGGGGTTAGCCAGCCTGCTATGGTGTATAACAATCCTTCAGTTCAGCATGACGAAGAAACGTATGACATCGACGCTTCTGTTGGCGCAAACAGTCAGAAGATCGGGGTCAGGAATAATGTCGAGTCAGAGGATGATCGCAGCTTGCTAGTCTTCCCGCAAGACGATGAGCACCATCACTCTGAACCAGAAAGCGAAAGATCTACCACCCCTTCTACTTACACGCATATAGCATCTGTGCACATGGCAGCAGATGACAACGAAGAATCAAGCGAAAGTGCTTATCAGCAGAAACACATTGAGGCTCTTGATGGAAGTCTTAACGCATTGAACATATCCATGCAGACTTTAGCCTCTATTGTTCTATAGATCAAGGATAGATTGGTTCCCACTTCCTCCACACCTGCGGCTCTGACGATTCGTGATAGGTCTAGTACCCTGCCCGTCATAAACTAAGTCGCGCAGTCGTCAGCCACTTCGTCGACCATAAATCAAGCAGTATCCAATGAAAAAAACAAGCACTCGAGGAGCTATACGCTCTCCATGATGCCAAGGAAAAGCAAGCCACACTCCGAAAGATGGGCATCCGGCAGCCTTATCCTGCTGAGTGGGATAATGTGGTTTATCCTCACAAATATAAATACAAGACTATCACCCCTTATGATACTAAGGAGTCGCCCAGATGATACTTGAGGTACTTTGCCTCAGTAACATGACACCTGCCAAAGGACAACGTCCTTCTCACCAGCATCTTCGTTGGAGCTCTACAGGGGGTGGCCTATGAATGGTTCTGTAGTTTGCCCGACAACTGCATTAAATCATTTGAAGACCTGAAGAACATGTTCCTAGGACGTTTTTATGAAGGAGGGCTGTACATGACGATGTCTACTCTCATAGACATCGTTCAGAAAAAAAAAGGAGCCCGTATGAGCGCACATTGAACGCTTCCGCCAGGCTCCACTAAGGCTACCTTCAGGCATGCCTGAGCCCATGCTCACGGATTCATGTCGCAAGAATATGCTCCCTGCCATCAAACTTTGGCATAGTGCTCCCTGTACCTAGTGGACGCCCATCATAACTGAAGCAGAAGTTGCTCAGAAAAAGGCACATGACGCATAACTCCTATGTCTGAACTTTCCCTCTATTGAAGATAAAGGGAGGCGAGTAAGAGACGGTAAAGGCAAGCAAGCTATGACCGTCAATAATATAAAGGGTCCAGCATTCGTGAGCTCCAAGCCAGCCGAAGCACAGAAGCCGAAGGAAACATACTCCTTCAATGACGAAGACACGCTCGAATTATTCGAGATGCTGACCAAGGGCGGCAGGCTGCAGCTTCCACCTCCCAAGCGTCCTAACGAAGTGGAAAATATGGATAATCCTAAGTACTGCCATTACCACCAGTAAATCTACCACGCAACATGTGACTGCTACGTGTTGAAAAGACATATTCAATGTCTTATTGACGCCAAAGTTATCTCACACGATTACGAGAAAAAGACTGTGACGGCCAATATGGTCAAGATACAGTTCGGGAGCTTTCCGATCGCTAAGACTCAAGACGGCGTCGTACGTATCCCAAAGGCAATAATGGAAGTCGTTAACCTTCCGCCCACCAAGGACAATGCTTAGGGCCTCATCCCCTTCACAACACCGCAAGGTGAAGTAATATGGGTTCATCCAGATCTCACTCCTAACATGATTGTGCCAGCAGCGTGCCTAGTTAAAGGGTGGAAGGTCACGACATGTTGCATGGTCTCCTCCTCGGCAGAAGACACCAGGGTGACCACTCATTCGACTCTCTAGCGAGAAAAAAACCAGGCTCCTGAAGAAGGGATGCCCCCACTGGTGACCCATTCTATTCCCGATACAGCACAAGTTGGACCTTCTCAACCTCTTGTCGCAGATAAGCAAAAACAAAAGGAGGTCCGCTTCGATAAGCCTTTAAGAAAGGACTCGGCAGTAGGCCCGATCAAGCCCTACAACTTTGATATACTGCCACAGTTGGCCAACACGCCGGCTCGGTTATCACTCTTCGAGCTTCTCCGACTCTCCAAAGCAACTCCGGACGCCCTCAATGAGGCGCTACAGAATGCAGAGGCTTACCTCGCACAGATGAAGCAGCCCAAGGAAGACCTTGCGATATATCCATATTGCTATAGCATGGTCGAGGTGATTCCTAAAATCACCTTCACGCAGCACGATATGCTGCTAATGAACAACCGGCATAACCGACCCCTGTACTATACAGGATATGTGGGTGCTATCAAGGTCGATCGTATTCACATCGACCCGGGCTCATCGTTCAGCATTATCCCTCGAAGTCTGCACCAAACTCTAGGGATCCCGATGTACCGTCTCACGGCATCAAACACCACTATCAGCGGCTTCAACGCAGGAAAGAGTGAGCCTCTGGGCAAGATTCTGTTGAAGTGCTAAATAGGTGATCTTCATACTTAAGTTACCTGTTACGTCATCGATGATGACATAAACTACGATAAGTTGCTTGGACGGACATGGATCCACGAGTACATGATCGTCCCCTCCACCTTTTACGAGTGCATGAAGTACGTGACCAGTGATGCAACCGTCAAGACGGAGTTTACTGACATTGACCCGTTTCGAGGTCTCGAAGCATGCTGTACGGATGCCGATCTGTACAAACCACTTCCCTAGGATGACGAGTCCAATGATGCCGACAATGAAACAGAAGCTACAGCCGTCATGGAAGGACCCATGAGGGTTCGACTGAAAGGGAAGCCACCTAAGACTCCAGCCCCTGGTCATCAAACTACGGGGCAAGGCTCCATCACGGTCGCCTCAGACAGCATCAAGCCAGGAGCCCTACAAATAAAGCTCTCCCGAAAGGCCCCGATACGTGCTTCAAAGCCGTAGGATACTCTGGCTGCACCTCCCACGGTGATCAAGATGAAGCAAAAATCTCCTCCACCTCCTTCTGCAATAGCTCTTACCGACGAGGAATTAAAAGATGGCGTCTACACCAATACCGAGGCACAGTCTTTAGATGATGTAATCCCTCGGGATAAAATTTTGCATTTTATTAATAGAAAGTTGTCTTCGAATTACTCATGTGTGCATTGGAACACTAAGTATTTCTTAGACAACGCTCTATGTACTCTACAAACGCAAGTGACAACTTCCAACCTTGTAAACCGAGTTGTCCCCTCCAAAGGCTCCTACTTCCTAGTCCTGCCAAGGAACCCGGAGGAGCAACCTATCGTCTTCGATCAACTTGAACATCCGCAGCGGCTGCCCCAGGAGAACCGGAACCCGACGACGGTAATATCCAGCTCTACCGTTACGCTGCTCAAGCAAAATATCTCATCTAGAAGATGGGATACGACATGAAGATCAACAAAGGGCTGAACTACGTTAAAGGTCGGCGGCTTCACTTACGAGTTTGTACTCCGAAAGGGAATCCTCAGAAGTACTACCAACATACTCGCTGGTGGTTGGGGTATATTACTCTCATGACCACTTCAAAGAGTTCAGAACCGGAGGCTCCACTATAGTCGTATTCTTCCGACTCTTCAACCTGGGATTCTGATACCAGTATAGGCCGGGACCTCCAAAAGGTACTATCCATCAACATGATTTCCACAGGCAATCCCGCAGAGGAAGAAGACCAGGCACTCAATTTCTTCGAAGAGGAGCCCTGGGCTCAACGCCTTGCCTCTTAATAGGAATGGCGTTTCGAACAGCGAGAGCCTCCCACCGAGGACGAGGCGGTCTAGATCGACTTAGGGGATGAAACTTCCTATAAAACCCATCTTCATTAGCAACACTAACAGAAGCTCCTGCGCCCTCATGAGTGCTCGTAGATCCTGGTGAAAACTTGTTCAACCCTCCTACACAAAATCCCAGTACGTAAAGCCCTCCACGTCCATATTACCTCTGGATCACTTTTTTACACCCTACTGTGCATCAACCATGTCCATATCACCTCTATGTAGTTGCATCTCCCGTGAAGACTCTGTGTCATCATGACCACATAGAAAATATTTCACGTCTATATCACCTCTAAAGTGTCCTTTTATAACCGTGTCTACCATGTTCATATTACCTCTGAGTAGTCACCCCCGTTACGATAACCCAAAAGTTGTCGTAACTCTCTAGAATACAGCCACGTCCATATTACCTCTGAACTGTTATTCTAGTAGAAGGATGCTTGCCATGTCCATATTACCTCTGAGTAAAGCACCCTTTCCATGATAATCCTCCATAGTTGTCATTTATAGAACACTTCACGTCCGTATTATCTCTGAGTCGTTCTATACCTCTATAGATTATATCCTTACCATGTCCATATCACCTCTGAGTAAGGAAAGTTTTTCTACAAAGATTCGGTGTTTACCACGTCCATATTACCTCTGAGTAAAAACCATGTCCCCAATAAAGTCGTTCCCTTGTGGGAATTCTGTAGCATTTGGGTTCCTAGAATTTATTTTCAATTTTGGAGATTTTTTTTTAATTTTTATTTTAGTTAAAATCAATTATTTACTAGGATGTTGATTTGGGATCGTAAGATTTTTTGCCTAAGCCTATAGGTTAGATATACGGAAATTAGGTCATATATGGTCTCCAGGGTCCCCAGGCAGCCTCTAGAGTATTATTTTACCATTTTAGAATTTCCAGGATTTATTGGAGATTTTTAGATAATTTTTATATATTATTTCATTATTTTCTTATGCTTCTAGGATTTTTTGTGAGAGCACCCGAGGGTATATTTTAGGTCAAAGAATTTATATAGGCTCTAGAACCCTTAAAATATTTTCTAGAATTTTCTAGGAATTTCTAGAAATTTTTTGGGATTTATTTGGATTTTTTAGGATTTTTCCTGATTTATTTATTTATTTTTCTGTATTAAAAACCTAATTTTAAATAAACCTACCCAGTCAGCCGACGGGGGGCCCACACGTCAGCCGCTGTAGCGGGGTGGGCGGGCCCCATGTGGCAGTGAGAGGGGCCGCTAACGCTCGGTCTCCGAGCTGTGAAGTGACTCCTATCCGAGTCAACCTCGGAGCCGACCAAGCCGAGCTAAGCTCGGATTAGTGGTGGACCGTAGGATTATTGGCGGGGGTAACTTGATGCTGACACGTGTCCCAGCCGCCTAAAGAGTCAGCCGCCTCTCTCTCTCCCTATATATATATATATATTAGTTATTAGGTTATTCCAAAACCCTATATTTTTCCAGCAGCTTTAGTGGGAGAGTTTGTTAGGGATCTTCGACTTCGCGGAGCGATTGCCGTTGATCTAGAAGTCCTTTTTGCGCGCCGTTTTTTTTATTGGAAGCGTATTGAGGTTAGGTTTCTGATTATATAATTTATTTTCTGATATTTTGATCTCGAATTTCTGAATAATTATTTGAGTGTCGGTTGTCCAAAAATTTACACGTCGCACGGTTTTCGATGTTCCGAGCAATCCCGAACTCTGTTTCGTGATCCGTTTGAAGTTTTGGAAAGCTGACACCGAGCCCTAAAACATATAATTTTTTCAGAAATTCAGAATTTCATCTAGTATTTTATTTTGTTCGTAGAAGTCAGATTTGGTCAACGGTTTATCGATTTGGTCATAGTTAGCCATAATGGCGATAACTTTTGACCAAATCGTGATTTTGCGGCACGGTCAATTCCGGTGCACTCATGGCGCTGAAATCTATCATGTTGTCTCAACTTTGAATTCATAATGTTTGACTATTAAGTCAACAGTATGTTTCGGTTTGCGTGCCACGGGTCCCGAATTTGGAACCGTGACTTTCCTTGGCCAAATATTTTTGTGTAGATTATTATTTCAGAATTAAATAGGTTAAAATAGGGTTTTAGATAATATATTCCAGAATTAGAATAGTATTAATTGATTTAACCAATTAGCCACTTTCTAGGATTTTTAGAGTGGGAATTATATATCTAACTTGTGGTTGTTTGTGCGACGGGGTTCGTGGGTTGATGGCTTGATTTGATAGCTTCTAGGCCGGAGTTCATATTGTCTTCAACTTGTGAAATCAATTCATCCAAGAGTTCAGGCAAGTACTTGTTGACACCTTCATGTACATTTACTTTATATTGTCGTATTTCACTTATACATGCTATCTTCTGTGTCTTGACTGTTACACACACGAGAGTTGAGTGTTTGACTATTGATCATGTTTTCTCATTGTTATCTTGATCTTTATCGTGATCGTGTTTTCGTGATTGTGAGGTATGGATATTGGAGGGGTACAATTACTAGGCACGTGGACAAAGCCTAGATGGTATCGTTGGCAACTCTCCCGGTTACGGGGGCGGGCCTTATAACCTCATCGTTCGCCCAAGCCGTCCATGTGTAGGAACGTTGTACTTCTCACGACACGTGCACTACGAGTGGTTACATGAGTCTCTTTACTTTTCATGATTGTTACTTTCTTTATCAGTTTCTTCCATCTCATGATTTCTTGTTCATATTGTTCATTATTTCCATTGATTCTTACTTTCCATGTTTAGTGTTTTATTACTTTATATTGTACTTGTATCATGTTGGTTTAGACTTGTACTTGTTCCAATCCTGACTGGATAACCATTTTTCAGTTGTAGACGACGTGATCTGTCCAGAGGTTTACGGTGAGTATGTTGGAGACACTGACGTCACTGGCGTACCCGGTTCCAGCACTGATGCGAATTAGCATATTTTCTTCCTTATGGATTCGCATTAGTTAGTAGTTATAGTTATGGAGTTTAGTTGTCTATTTTATTTTCTATTATCCGGGTTTGTTCCCGAGACTTTCTGAGTTGTAGTGGATTTTTTATATTTATAATATTGAGACTATTGGATATTTTAGTAATTTTTTGCTGGCTTAGTTGTGGATGATATATATGCGTGTTGTGCTTGTTGTGGACCATTGTTATCATAGACAGCGTACTACCGTCGATGTTGCGGCGTAGGCTGGACTTGGCCACGTACTCGTATCCCAAAATTGGGAGCGGGTCGTGACAAATTCATATCCATGTACAGATTTTATAAACATGAATATGAACAAAGAAAGGAAAGAAAAGAAAATTTCATATGTGATTGAAATATATTTGCAATGACAAAAAAGATTCTCTCACACAGAGGAAGACAAAAAAAGAGAAGAAAATAAGAACTGAGAAAATTGAGTTCGAAGCTCCTCCATGCGGCCTCTCAAGTGTCCTCTCCGACCGTCGACTGATGCCTGGACACTTCGCTCAACCTCCTGACGTTGGGCATCTTCATCTCCAACAGAAGACAGGGCTTATTTCGTAAGGACCAATTCGGCCTGGCGATTGCAATTTCCTCCTTCTTCCAGACCTAAGTTGCAAGATCGACTGCGCCGTATGGGCTATTACTGGTCCACTATGATGGCTGACGTCATGGAATATATGAATAACTGCCGAGCATGTCAGTTGCATGCAGATTTCATTCACCGACCTTCGGAGCATCTATACCCTACTGTGGCCTCCTATCTATTTGAAGTATGGGGAATGGATATCATTGGGCCAATCAGCCCACCTTCTTCCAAAGGACGTCAGTTTATCCCTGCCATCATAGATTACTTCTCCAGTGGGCGGGAGCAGTGCCATTGGCAGAAGTAAAAGCCTCGAACGTAATCAGCTTCATCAAGCACCACGTCATCTACCGGTTCGGGGCCCCAGGAGAATTATCCATGACAGTGGCCCCCAGTTCGTGAGCCATGCCTTCCAGCGGTTCTGTGACAAGAACCGAATACAAAACGTGGCATCAACGGCCAATAACCTGGTGGCTAGTGGGTTGGCCGAAGCATTCAATAAAACTATTATCAAACTGCTCAAGAAAGTCATGTCCTTTAATAAACGAGACTAGAACGAGAAGTTGGCCGAATGCCGATAGTTATACCGTACGACCGTACGGACACCAACGGGCAACACACCGTTCGCCCTGGTCTACGGAAGTAAAGCGGTGCTCCCTTTAGAGATTCAAATACCGTCCTTACGGGTAGCTATCGCCAATCAACTGACTGACGAAGATAACCAGCACAGACGGTTACAAGAGTTGGAAGCGTTGGATGAAAAATGCTTGCTAGCACAACAAAGAATCGAGCTTTACCAGGCTCGTATTTCTGGGGCCTACAACAAAAAATTCTGGGAAAGATCATACCAAGTGGGCGACCTCATCTTAGCAGTGCATAGGCCTATGGTGATGGCTCATAAGACGGCTGGGAAGTTCGAGCCCAAGTGGGAAGGACCATTCGTCATAGAAATGGTATACTCCAACGGTGCTTATCGACTAGCCAAACCCAATGGTGACTTGCTAAGATGTCCATCAACGGCAAGTTCCTAAAGAAGTATTACACCTGAAGATGAAACCGGCATAGGCTCTCGCATCCCCTAAGAGTGCCTATGGGTTCTGGTAAGAGGATTCCTTTCTTCTATATCTTCCCTCCAGTAGATGAATCACTTCACGTTCATATTATCTCTGGATTGCTCCTCTACACCCAGACGATGTGGCTACTACGTCTACATTACCTCTGAGTAGTCGTTCTCTCCGTATTGATCCTATGATTATCATGGCTATCTAGAAAATAGTTCACATTCATACTACCTCTGAATTATTGTTCTACATCCAGCGAAGATTAAGCCTACCATGTTCATACTACCTCTGGTTAGGCATGTCTTCTATAATGACCCGTTCTTATGTTGAAGAAAAAAGTGAGGGAACATAAGAGTTTTTATACAGAAACATACGGCTATGAAGACCTATTACAGACTCTTCGTAGTTACATATACAGAGACAAGAATCTAAAACATCACCAAGCACGTACGCTCAAGCCACATGTTCATGCTTCTGTTCAGAGTATCCCGAGCTTGAGCCAAGTTCGGGACACTTGTTTTGTAGAAGCATAAAAAATCTCGGTTGATAACATTTCTCCACCGCAGTGCAGATGATACAAAGGCGTAGACCGAGTATGAAAAAGACAACAGATGATACGAAAAGAAGTTCTGTTATTATTATGCCTACAAAGATCTTGTATAGATTCATCAAGGGTATACTATACGCAAAAGACTAATCCTACTTCATCTACAAAGGATCGATCACAGGTTCAGCAGACCCTAGAGGAGTCTATAATAGACTTATTATTCATCAAAGTGCAGGCGTCTTCCTTCTTGGTACACATACTAGAAGATTTATCTCCATCAAGGTGCATTCTGACTTTCTTGTACGCGCAACCCTTCAAAGGCGTATCAATTGCTCGGCCAAAGCAAGCAACTTCCTGAAGCAGCTATTGGCCCGAGCTCCCTGAAGGCACAGTAGGTCGCAAAGCCCAGAATGAGTGGGACAGAGCACGGCCGGCTGCTCATCGGATGAGCAACCAATCCTAACCTTGTAGCTTGGACCTCCAAGACCTCCAAGATGCCGTCCAGAGTTAAACTCCTTAGGGAGGATACTTGGATACTTCTCAAGAGCGATGACGGTTCCTTCTACAAATAGTTCTTCTACAAGAACAGGGCCCTTTCGAATGAGAGAAGCCCAACCAACAGCCGACTTATGTAAGGCCAGCGGCCATCTGAAGCTAAGTCTGGATCAAATATGGTAGTGAAGGGTGCTAGGAAGACGATAGTAACTCTTCAGAAGAACACTTCCCCTTTTATAGGACCGGGAGTGGTCCAAATTATAGGCCACTTGGCCAACGGTCAAAATTTTCTTATTAATGGGATGAGCCTAGGACTTGGCACAATAGTTCTCCATTAATAGGCCTATTCAAGTGAGTCTTCAAACTGTTCAAATGCTCATTGGAATTCCCCAATTAACGGTAGCAATTAAGAAGGAGTCTGCATTCAAGGGTAGTCATTTACTTCTCTAAACTGTTCAAATGCTCCTTGGAATTCCCCCTCTGAAGTGCAGATAGCTGCTTCGATCCAATTACCCGGCCCGTTCAACGACCCCTTTTTCTCAGCAAAGACTTAGGAGACACTATTTACCTCCAGCATAAGCCCGACTGCAACTCTAAAGTATAGTAAAATAGTCTATCTGAAGGTGCAGCCTACTCGTCGCCCTAAAGCACAGTGACTTTATCTAAAACATAGCCTACTTGTTGCCCCTAAAAGCATAGAGGTCCTGTTATCTTTGAAACATAGTCCATTTGTCGCCCTAAAGCATAGAGGATCCGTCGTCTCCAGAAACACAGTCTACTCGTCGCCCCAGAAGTACAGCCAGCCTTGTCTGAAGCACAAACGACATGGTCCCACCAATCGGTTTGCTTAAACTGCCTCCCTCAAAGATATGATTGGAATTGATCAAGTTGACAAATGCGAATATCTTATAAGATTGATTTAAATCTCGGACGAAGATTATATCAGAATCCAAACTTGAGATAAAATTCCAAGATTTGTTTGGCTACATCCGAACAAGCAAATCGGCATACGCTACGGGTCACCTCCTTCGGTTATTTTGATAACCATCATAGATCTTGTTTGAGGGGAATCTCAACACCTACCATGTGTCACCGCCATAGAAGCCCGCACCGTGTAAGGACGACAGATTCCTTCATATCTCAAAACCCTAATTCATATCGCATATGTGCCCCTTTCCCCTATTAATAGGAGAGGTTTTTCCCCAACAACATGATCGACAAGGAGAAGAAGATCCATAAAATTATCAAAATTTCAACTTCGGCATCCTCCTGATCGGCAGCCCTAGAGTTCCATCGAAGACACCAGAAAGTCAGAGCAAGTCTCATATCATCATCAGATCATCAACGGAGTAAAGGAGCCGTTATAGTGCTCGATCTCCATCGTCACACTTTCCAGAAACATTTGTACTTAGATTTCTTCCCATAAGAAACGATTGTATACTTTTTTATGTCAGTATACAAAAAGTTCGTTCAATCTTGCCTTGTCAAACACATATGAAGGAAATCTAGTACATGGTTAGATTTTTTTAGTGATATTGTAATGCCCCAGTCCTAAAATACTTAGGACTAAGTACGGAGACATGTCAGCTGCATACATACGAAGTATACTCCAATATATGGAATTCTCGTATATATACATAAGCTGTAAAATACATTAAAACGTGATAAGTAAATCTCATCCACAAAAATAAAGAATAATAATATCATCACTATAAATTTATCATTTGTACATATAGTTGGGCAAGACAAATCCGCTACCAACTAATTTAAATGAGAAGAATATACAAGGAATTGATCGATAAAGATGGCAAGATAAACCAGGAGCAACCACCTTTGAAGGAATGAAGAGGATCACGGCCTTGGCTAGAACACCTATGAAAAGTTCTAAAGCACACACCTGGAGAGATCACCAGGTCCTCAGAGGGACGTAACAAGATACAAAAAAATACCATGCCGTATAAACTGTGATATATAATAGAAAATAAAGGGATGCATAAAATAGGGTGTAACGCCCCAGTCCCAAAATACATAGAACTAGGAACGTAGGCATGCCAGCCGTATAATATATATACGTAAGCTGTAAAATGCAGTAGAACCATAACTAATCTCATCCACACAAATAAATAAATAAAAGATATCATATAATGATGACGAATTGTCTTGATACAATATGTTGGGCGGAGAGAAATCCACTACCAACAAGTAAAGAAAAAATACATAAGAAAAGATATAAATTTGGCGAGCGAAGCGAAGACGATCCAAGTGCAATCATCCTCGAGAAATGGCAATGAATACGGCTAGAGCTAAAGCACCTGCGAAAGACAATAGCACACACCTTGCAAGACAACCAGGTCCTCAGAGGGACGTAACAAGACACATAATATCATGCCATATAAACTGAATAAATATTGCTCAAGTAAATAAGTAAATCGAATTATAACATGGTCCAATACGCACCTACTGAACGAGCGTACCATCCCCGCAACCAAACAAGGACAGGAGATGGTAAACTAATTTACGGTGACGTATCTTTCCATGCTAAGAATCCAATATGGTATCTGGACCCCAACAAGGTTCAATACCTTCTCATCAAAGTAGTAAGTCATACCTACAACCAAACAAGGACAAGATGTGACGAACTAATCCGCGATAAGTTATTGTTCCAAGTCACGGTCAGATACAAGTACCCAAACCAAAAGTACTCGTACCTAACGGATAAGGTAGCCTACCGTTCTAAGTAAAATGTAGTTAAGAACAATCCTTCCTGCACATAGGCCCTGGCTGAATAGGATCGACGTAGTCCCCCTTGGGCACCAGAGGCCCCATCAGTAAGAGCATGACGTTCCGCAGAATCGTCAGTGGCCGTCAGTAATCTTGGGTCATCAACCCCGTATCTCCAACGGAGAGTCCGGGTCACAAGGGAAGTGCATCGAAGCCCATACGCTAAGGAATTGTCCTCCCCGCCCAATGCCTACTGTGTTGTATCCACAACACAAACCACTATAACCGCTAAGTCAAACTAGCATGTAATCTCTATTAGCGGTTATTCATATCGCACGGTTTGTACGTACTGGTGGCCAGCCAATCACGCACTTCCGTGTTCTACATGCGACACACTACTTCGTGTTACAACGTGTCAAGGCCATGAATGCAACACACAAAGGTGGTCTCTTAAATCTAGGTTTAATTTGTAAGAAAATAATACACAGCAGGAAATATAAATGAACAGTAAGTTCTAACAATTATGCCATGTATCACAGTTTATTTTGCATAAAGAAAATAAATAATGCATGAAATATGAGCTAAAAATAAGTAAACAGCAAATGGCAAGGTGTCTTGCCTGGTAGGACTCCTGGTGTGCTGCGATGATCAATGTGGCACGAACTGCGACCTTGGTGCAACAACAGTACAAGGGACCTCGGATGGTGGCACGGACAGTCCTATTAGGTCCACGACGGTCAATTTGGGTTGGTTGGACATATGGTAGTCTCGAAATGGGCAAAGGAATAGAAGTAATGGGATTGGTCATGGAAAGGAGAAGATCAAAGAAAATGGATAATAAAATATTTATGATTTTTAGAAAAACTATTTATAACCCTTGAAGACTATACTTATACTAGTTGAAAATAATTTTAGAAATATATATATGTATATATATATATATATATATATATATATATATATATATATATATATATATATATATATATATAGAAACGTTATCTAAGGCTAAGACTAACATTGGAAATATGTATAGGGCCAAGCCTCTATATAATCTTTTTGTTGCAAGATAACCTTTTTAGAAAATTATTTAATATGTATATTTATAAAAATATAATAATAATCACTGCATATAATAATCTTTGGACATAGTAATACTGATTACTTATCTTAACATAACCAAATACATAAATATATGTACTATCAATAATACCATAAAAATATTTAGTACTATAATGCCATTAGCAGAATATTTCCATATACGAATTAAAATACCAACCAAAAAATAGAAGAGGATATAATATTAATAATGATAAATAAAAATGATAACAATAATAATAATAGTATAAAATATATCAATTATTATTAACAGTAAAGACAAAACACTCTCTTCAAAATAACAACAGAAACTCCCAAAATAATAATAGTAATAATATAAAAATACCCATAAAATGACTATTATCTAATAATAATAATACTATTATTAATAATAAATAACAAAAATAAAACAAGAAAAAAAATAAAAAAAAATAAAAAAAATAAAAAAAATAAAAAAAATAAAAAAACACAAACGGTTCTCCTTCTCCTCTTCCGAGGAGAACATGACTAATAAAAGTAACCCAAAAAAAATCAATACTGAAAGAGAGAGAGAGAGACTGAGAGGGAAAAAGGAGCGAGAGAGTGAAAGGGAGGCGGCGAGCGTGAACCAGGGGAGCGACGGTCGTGGAGGGAAGAGAAAGGCGGAGGGGAGAAGCGGGTGACGGCGAGGGTGGCATAGCTGAGCGTGCACGACGGAGGTAGAAGGGGGTTCGGAGTGGAGCCCACCGCTCCGGTGGTGGGAGAGGAAGCGGAGGCGGCGGTCGCAGCCGGGCTTGGTCGACGAGAGTTGGGGGACGCGGCAGAGTTAAGGAGAACGGGGGTGAGTCCGGCGCTGCGTGTGGAGGACGGACAGTGGAGTTTTAGGTCGGCGGAGGAGCAGGGTTTCGTGCGCGTGGGCGGCGAAAGCTCCGACGCGACGGCTCGGGACGGGCACGGCGAAGAGGGCGGCCGACGATGGGTTCGGCTTCGACGGAGGTGAGTTGGTCCAGGGAGAAGCGGTTGACAGAGGGAAGTGGTGAAGGCGGAGGGGGTTTTTCGGCGAGGGTTCCGGTGGGGTATGGGCGACGCGGCCGGGGGACAAGGGTTTCGACTGTTCGGAAAGAAGGGATGCGGGAGGAGGACGCCGGTGGGAGAGTCGGTGGTTCGGCGAGGATGGGGTACGGAGGCGGAGAACAGTACTCAGGCGGTGGGAGCCACCGACGGCGTCGGGTTCAGGTTCATCCTTCCTCTTTCCTCTTTCTATGTGTTACTTGTGGGTTTTGTTGGGTTTGGCGGAGGAATTCTATGGTTGGTCGACCTATTGGTCGAGGCGGATGAGACAGGGGCAGTGATTGCTAGCCGCTGGTGGCGCGGCAGCCCTGGTGGTGATGGGTCCGAAGTCTGATATGGTGGTGGCGGTAGATGGCTGTGGTTGTGGCGACGTCGTGGGCATGGTACTGGTGGTCGGGATGATGTGAAGGCTGGTGGTCTGTGGCGAGGGTGTGGACGTCGTGTAGGGTAGTGGATAAGGGCTGAGTTAGGCTTAAGGTTTAGGTCGGGAGTATCCGACACAAGGCTGGGAGAAGTGTCCTGTGAGACACGGGATGGATTGACGTCCGGGTTTGTCGGACGCAGAAATTTGTATTTGTAAAAGAAGGTAAGTAGTGCATGGGACACGGACACGATACACGTTTGGTTGTGGAATTTTGTTGTGGATGAATAATAAATTGGAGGAGTACCTGCCTATTTATAGGACGTGGGAATTCCCAATTGGATAATGATTAGGAGTAATTTAAACCCAAAATAGATAATTCACAATTTAATTTAAAATCCATCAAATCCAAATCCAAATAAGAATCCAATTTAAATCTAATTAGATTCTTTAGTTTAAAATCAAATCAATAATTCAAATTTTAATTATTTAACCATTTAAATAAATACATAAGTTCAAATCACGATTTAAATTGCCATAATAAATATGTTTTCCAAAAATAATAATAATATTAATTTTGAAAATTACATTATTATTTAAAATAAACTAATAAGATATTTATGAAATATGCGTATGCACAAAAATTATTTATTAATAATAAATGTTTTCACAAAAGACTTTTTACAATAAAATAACGGACTTGAAATGTTGGTATGATAGCTAAAACAAATTATTACATATATTATTTTGAAACCATAAAAATGGAAAAAATATTTTTCTAAAAATAAGTACGCTCGCACATAGTCGCACTCGTCGAGCAAAACGAAAAAAAAATTCCATGCACGACGTACAATACGACTACGCAACGTACAATTTAAAATTTTTTAATCAGTACCAAAAACGGATAAAAATATAGTAGAAATTTTGGGGTTTTACATCCTACCCAACTTAAAAGAATTTCGTCCTCGAAATTAAGAATTCGTAGGGGGGGTGAGAAGACACAAGGGGTATCGATGAAGAACAATCGATAACAAAATCATGCCGTAAGAAATTGTGATCTAATTCGTAGAAATTAACACGGATATGGTTACGAGGGTCGCGAGTTAAGGCACGATTAGAAGATTAAGGGTTTAAAGTTTAGATCATGAGGATTATGCAATAGAGAATGATATGGTATCAAGAGAAAATAATTAGAGATCTAGTAGGTTGAGGCACGATTAAGAGAACAAATTAGATTCACTCCCAATTAGGAGGTCGTGATAGTAAATATAGGGCCAAGGAAAAGAACGAGCAGTTTAGGATGAAGATATAACAACATCGAGTGAGAATGGTCATAGTCGATAGGAAGGCTAGAGGGAGTGCTAGTATAACGCCTTCGTCTTTCTAAAATAGGTGAAGGCGAAAGCAATATAGAGTTCGAAGGAGGCGTTATCGAATACGAATACGTGATTCAAAGACGACCGAAAAGAATTTCAAAGGAATTGTCAAGACAGCCGTGGATGGGATTCTAAAGGACAAGTTTAGCTATGTCCCCATCCATGAAGAACGATAAAATAAAGCGAACCAAAGTGCACTTGGTTGATCAGACCATTATGCACCGATTTTGATTAGACAATAGGTTAGTGAGCGCTCAATAGCATATGTCATGAACAAACTCGATAAAGAATAAGCTTGCAAAAACTAGGCTACATTAGCATCATTAGTCAAAATGGTAAATACATAGGCACGAGAGATTAAGATTTAAAGAAGGTAGAATGATTCTAAGTCATACAGTCGTCCTATAGTTTTTTTGTCCAAGTCCTTGGTTGGCTAGACGGGTTAGGTCCTCTAGATTCTAGGATCTAAATAAGCTTGCTAATATAGGTCACTAGGTCAAAGGGGTTGCTAGTTTATAAGGTATTCTACCCAACTTAAAGAATTAAACTAATGGTGTTTTGGGACAATTAACTAGTAGGGTCAATCTCTAGCGAGCAAGAAGGGAAGATAATAATAGCGATGGAAGCAAGCAAGCAAGATGCAATTGATGAGTCAAACGGTAGATAAAATCAAGGAAAGAGGTCAAGTATGTGGATGAGATCCTAGACTTTTAATCCTATACGCAGGCTTGCTTGGTACGGTAAAGTAACCAAACAATTTATCTTGACCAGCATGGGCCACCACAAAAACATATAACGCCCCAGTCCCAAAATACGTAGGACTAGGAACGTAGGCATGCCAGCCGTATAATATATATACGTAAGCTGTAAAATACAGTAGAACCATAACTAATCTCATCCACACAAATAAATGAATAAAAGATATCATATAATGATGACGAATTGTCTTGATACAATATGTTGGGCGGAGACAAATCCACTACCAACAAGTAAAAGAAAAATACATAAGAAAAGATATGAATTTGGCGAGCGAAGCGAAGACGATCCAAGTGCAATCATCCTCGAGAAATGGCAATGAACACGGCTAGAGCTAAAGCACCTGCGAAAGACAATAGCACACACCTGGCAAGACAACCAGGTCCTCAGAGGGACGTAACAAGACACATAATATCATGCCATATAAACTGAATAAATATTGCTCAAGTAAATAAGTAAATCGAATTATAACATGGTCCAATACGCACCTACTGAACGAGCGTACCATCCCCCCAACCAAACAAGGACAGGAGATGGTAAACTAATTCACGGTGACGTATCTTTCCATGCTAAGAATCCAATATGGTATCCGGACCCCAACAAGGTTCAATACCTTCTCATCAAAGTAGTAAGTCATACCTACAACCAAACATGGACAAGATGTGATGAACTAATCCGCGATAAGTTATTGTTCCAAGTCACGGTCAGATACAAGTACCCAAACCAAAAGTACTCGTACCTAACGGATAAGGTAGCCTACCGTTCTAAGTGAAATGTAGTTATGAACAATCCTTCCTGCACATGGGCCCTGGCTGAATAGGATCGGCGTAGTCTCCCTTGGGCACTAGAGGGCCCATCAGTAAGAGCATGACGTTCCGCAGAATCGTCAGTGGCCGTCAGTAATCTTGGGTCATCAATCCCGTATCTCCAACGGAGAGTCCGGGTCACAAGGGAAGTGCATCGAAGCCCATACGCTAAGGAATTGTCCTCCCCGCCCAATGCCTACTGTGTTGTATCCACAACATAAACTACTATAACCGCTAAGTCAAACTAGCATGCAATCTCTATTAGCGGTTATTCCTTTCGTACGGCTTGTACGTACTGGTGGCCAGCCAATCATGCACTTCCGTGTTCTACATGCGACACACTACTTCTTGTTACAACGTGTCAAGGCCATGAATGCAACACACAAAGGTGGTCTCTTAAATCTAGGTTTAATTTATAAGAAAATAATACACAGCGAGAAATATAAATGAACAGTAAGTTCTAACAGTTTTGCCATGTATCACAGTTTATTTTGCATAAAGAAATTAAATAAGGCATGAAATATGAGCTAAAAATAAGTAAACAGCAAATGGCAAGGTGTCTTGCCTGGTAGGACTCCTGGTGTGCTGCGATGATCAATGTGGCACGAATTGTGACCTTGGTGCAACAACTGTACAAGGGGACCTCGGATGGTGGCACGGACAGTCCCATTAGGTCTACGACGGTCAATTTGTGTTGTTTGGACATATGGTAGTCTCGAAATGGGCAAAGGAATAGGAGTAATGGGATTGGTCATGGAAAGGAGAAGATCAAAGAAAATGGATAATAAAATATTTATGATTTTTAGAAAAACTATTTATAACCCTTGAAGACTATACTTATAATAGTTAAAAATAATTTTAGAAATATATATATGTATATATATATATAGAAACGTTATCTAAGGCTAAGACTAACATTGGAAATATGTATAGGGCCAAGCCTCTATATAATCTTTTTGTTGCAAGATAACCTTTTTAGAAAATTATTTAATATGTATATTTATAAAAATATAATAATAATCACTGCATATAATAATCTTTGGACATAGTAATACTGATTACTTATCTTAACATAACCAAATACATAAATATATGTACTATCAATAATACCATAAAAATATTTAGTACTATAATGCCTTTAGCAGAATATTTCCATATACGAATTAAAATACCAACCAGAAAATAGAAGAGGATATAATATTAATAATGATAAATGAAAATGATAACAATAATAATAGTATAAAATATATCAATTATTATTAACAGTAAAGACAAAACACTCTCTTCAAAATAACAACAGAAACTCCCAAAATAATAATAGTAATAATATAAAAATACCCATAAAATGACTATTATCTAATAATAATAATACTCTTATTAATAATAAATAACAAAATAAAACAAGAAAAAAAATAAAAAAAAATAAATAAAATAAAAAAAACACAAACGGTTCTCCTTCTCCTCTTCCGAGGAGAACAGGACTAATAAAAGTAACCCAAAAAAATCAATACTGAAAGAGAGAGAGAGAGAGACTGAGAGGAAAAAAGGAGTGAGAGAGTGAAAGGGAGGCGGCGAGCGTGAACCAGGGGAGCGGCGGTCGTGGAGGGAAGAGAAAGGCGGAGTGGAGAAGCGGGTGACGGCGGGGGTGGCACAGCTGAGCGAGCACGACGGAGGTAGAAGGGGGTTCGGAGTGGAGCTCACCGCTCCGGCGGTGGGAGAGGAAGCGGAGGCGGCGGTCGCAGCCGGGCTTGGTCTGCGAGAGTTGGGGGACGCGGCGGAGGAAAGGAGAACGGGGGTGAGTCCGGCACTGCGTGTGGAGGACGGACGGTGGAGTTTTAGGTCGGCGGAGAAGCAGGGTTTCGCGCGCGTGGGCGGCGAAAGCTCCGGCGCGGCGGCTCGGGACGGGCACGGCAAAGAGGGCGGCCGGTGATGGGTTCGGCTTCGACGGAGGTGAGTTGGTCCAGGGAGAAGCGGTTGATAGAGGGAAGTGGTGAAGACGGAGGGGGTTTTCCGGCGAGGGTTCCGATAGCGTAGGGCGACGCGGCCGGGGGACAAGGGTTTCGACTGTTCGGAAAGAGGGGATGCGGGAGAAGGACGCCGGTGGGAGAGTCGGTGGTTCGGCGAGGCTGGGGTGCGGAGGCGGAGAACAGTACTCAGGCAGTGGGAGCCACCGACAACGTCGGGTTCAGGTTCGTCCTTCCTCTTTCCTCTCTCTATGTGTTGCTGGTGGGTTTTGTTGGGTGTGGCGGAGGAATTCTATGGTTGGTCGACCTATTGGTCGAGGCGGATGAGACAGGGGTAGTGATTGCTAGCCGCTGGTGGCACGACAGCCCTAGTGGTGATGGGTCCGAAGTCTGATGTGGTGGTGGCGGTAGATGGCTGTGGTGGTGTTGACGTCGTGGGCATGGTGCTAGTGGTCGGGACGATGTGAAGGCTGGTGGTCTATGGCGAGGGTGTGGACGTCGTGTAGGGTAGTGGATAGGGGCTGAGTTAGGCTTAAGGTTTAGGTCGGGAGTATCCGACACAAGGCTGGGAGAAGTGTCCTGCGAGACACGGGATGGATTGACGTCCGGGTTGGTCGGACGCAGAAATTTGTATATGTAAAAGAAGATAAGTAGTGGATGGGACACGGACACGATACACGTTTGGTTGTGGAATTTTGTTGTGGATGAATAATAAATTGGAGGATTACCTGCCTATTTATAGGACGTAGGAATTCCCAATTGGATAATAATTAGGAGTAATTTAAACCCAAAATAGATAATTCGCAATTTAATTTAAAATCCATCAAATCCAAATCCAAATAAGAATCCAATTTAAATCTAATTAGATTCTTTAGTTTAAAATCAAATCAATAATTCAAATTTCAATTATTTAACCATTTAAATAAATACATAAGTTCAAATCACGATTTAAATTGCCATAATAAAGTCAAAATATGTTTTCCAAAAATAATAATAATATTAATTTTGAAAATTACATTATTATTTAAAATAAACTAATAAGATATTTATGAAATATGTGTATGCACAAAAATTATTTATTAATAATAACTGTTTTCATAAAAGACTTTTTACAATAAAATAACGGACTTGAAATGTTGGTATGATAGCTAAAACAAATTATTACATATATTATTTTGAAACCATAAAAATAGAAAAAATATTTTTCTAAAAATATGTACACTCGCACATAGTCGCACTCGTCGAGCAAAACGAAAAATAAAATTCCGTGTACGACGTATAATACGACTACGCGACGTACAATACAAAAATTTTTAATCAGTACCAAAAATCGATAAAAATATAGTAGAAATTTAGGGGTTTTACATAGGGTGCCTACCAGTTCTACAGTAATAATGCAGTTAAGAACAAACCTTTAACACATGGGTACTCTGGCTACAGAAAACTCGGTATGGTCCTACCAGGATACCAGGGACCTCAAAGCATAACATTCCTCGAATGTCAGAGGCTAGCAGGATCAGGAATAAAAAAATACAAACGTGGCCCATATGTTAAGGAACTGTTCTTCCTACCCAATGCCTAGTAGGGTCACATCCATGACTGAAAGGAACCTCTAGCAACTGGCAAGTCCACTAGCATGCAATTATATTGGCAGTTACTCCTAATCGTTGCATGCCTCATACGTATAGGTGGCCAACCGACTACACGAGTACGTATCGTACATGTGACTTACAATATGTGATAAAGCATGTGTCAAGGCCATATGAGATATACCAATACCTTATCACCAATGGGTGGTCACTAGTCTAAGTCAATACAAGAAAATATAACAAAATAAGTAAAACGACTGATATAGTCGCTTGCACCCAAGTGTGACTTGGACGCACAATGATCTAATACTATCTACAGGTAAAAATGCTAAAAATAAATAACAAAAAATAAGATAAAGTAAATCATAGAGTAAGGTGGCAAGGTATCTTGCCTGGTGGTGCGAAAATGGCAATCCAACAATCAAGTTTATCAGCAATGAATCTCAAAAGCCATGAATGACTCCGGATGCTGCAAAACATCAAGAACGTTCCTGATGTAAAAGATATATCTAGAAAAATGCCTGTCCAAAAGTTCAATTCTAGAACAGGGGCAAAATTGTAATTTTGGGTCAAAACGATATTCGCCGTTGGACTCTTTTTGTACCGAAATGCGTGCCAATATCTACGATCTCTAACATCGTCAAACTACATATCTACGAGTTTGATTTGAGGACACGAACCCAACCGTATGTCCAAAGTTGGATTCCGGCAGGCCGTGTACACTTTCGCCCGTTGGATCGGGTCGCGGGCCCGCCAAATAGGTATTCCAGTCGACCTTCTCAGATTTGGACCGAACTTGGCATACAGAACCATAAAAATAATTTGGTCCCATTGGCACAAGTTTCGTCTCGATATGACGAACCTGCACAAAGTTATGAGCTCGTTTGCAAAGTGTCGATATAGGGGTTTCTTGACGGATACGCACTGATTTCGTCGCGCACACGCAAAAAAATCGAGTTCCGTCAGTTCCCACACATCGATAACATCCGCCTTTCGATGCATATAGTGTGCGACCACTCACCCGGTTTGTCACGGCGCACGCCGTATCGTAGAGTTTTCTTAAAATTTTAATAGTTTTGAAAACTGTTTTTTCTAGAATTTTGTCAATGAATAACTTTTCGTTTATTGGATGGGAAATGAATCTACCAGAAGGGTTTTGATCCCCTATATATTGTCTATAACTTTGTTCAGGTACTTTTCTAACAGTTTCATTTGGTTGGCGACAATCTGCCTTGCCAAGTAGGTCTCTGGTTCGAGTTTTCTGTTAAATTTGAACAGATTTATGGAGGTTTTGGCATTGATTTTTTGAACAATTTAATGCACAGGGATAAAATCTACTTGAAGGATAGTGAAGAGGTTTAGGTTGTCTATGTGTAGGGCTTGACGGATCTAAAATCGTTCAAGCGATGGTGAAGATAATTGGCAAGGAAGGAGGGTACCTTGTGGTTACGTTGCTGTTGTATGCTGCGCCTACTCGCTATTATGTGTGCGCATTTCTTGCCGTCTTCGGTAATCGTCGGCAGTGTGGCGGCACGCAGGTGGCTGGGGATGCGCCAGGGATAGGGGTGGCCGCAGTACTCGATGGGTTAGGTTTGAGAGTTGTTCCTCTCTATGCCCCTCGATACTTATATATGGGTTCTGTGAGTTGCAGGTTTGGGGGGGGGGGCAAGGTCGGCTTGGGGTGTTTACTGTTACCGCAAGGGAACAGTAACATCTAGCCATTTGTTTTTCATTTTTTTTCCTATATGGATATATATATATATCCCCTTTTAATAATTCTAAAATACCAAGAAATCATAATAATACATAAAAATCTAACAATATTTTCTTCAGTATTTACAAATTTATATATATTACCTATATATGTAACCATCTTTCTTTTATGTATATATATATATATATATATATATATATATATATATATATATATATATATATATATATATATATATATATATATATATATATATATTTTGTGTATGTATATAATATATATATATATATATATATATATATATATATATATATATATATATATATTTATATTTATATATATATATATATATATATATATATATATATATATATATATATATAAATATATATATATATATATATATATATATATATATATATATATATATATATATATATATATATATATATATATATATTTTATATATATATATATATATATATATATATACATACATACACAAAATACCTTAAATTAAATGTACAAATAATCTGATAATCTAAGACTTTGTAAATATTTAAAACATAATAATAATAGCTAAATAGCTAAAAAAATTCTTTCAATAAGAAGTAAATTTTTTAATTCACCTATCATGAAAAAAAAAAGGATTTGATATATAAAAAATATCTTTAAACTCATTTTACTACAAATACCTAAACTTTGAAAATATGTTTATATAAAATATAAACTTTGACATTTAGTGGTTTTACATCCTACCAACTTATAAAAATTTTGACCTCAAAATTAAATTAATCTTAAGGTATAGAATTTATGAAATAAAGAGAATTATTATCAGGGAGGGTAGGTACGTCAAGCCGTGACTCAGTTTTTGAAACGGCCGATGAGGTGGTTACCACAGAATCCCAAATAGACTCCACCAACTCTACAAAATGGGGGTATCTTCATTCAAGGGTCTACCCAACTTATAGAATTGTACTAACTGTAAAAAACATTGTTACAAAACTTCTGAGTTGGAAATTTCTAACGAGTATCACAAGAATATTGGGGATATATAAATTCTGAGTGGATCTATATATTTCCATGGTGTTCTTGGTCATTAACTACTATAAGAAAATTATTACACTTTAACATTGCCTCTCTATAGGTCATGCTTTCGTTAAGGTGGTAGGAATATCTGGTTCGAATAATACTAACATGTGTTGGTTCAAAAGGATTTGTTTTATGCCTAACACGAATAACTAAGAGATGAAATTTGAAGTAAAAGTAGAATTCTTGGGCCGAGGGTACCTATGGTAAGTGCAGAATCCTTTGTATAAGATATGATTAGTAAATGCTTGGATTCTTTAAGTCATAGAGTTTAGTGGTTGCGGCATCGATGTTTCGTGTTGCGTAGGAGCATGTGCTTGCTCGGGTGGAATGCATATTTCATACGACTTTCGTGGATCATGGGTGTTCGGTTTAGTTAAGGGAGTGGGTCGTTATCTGCATGATTAACATCAATTGGAAAAAAATAGGGCATCTATTGTTTGTTTAATGAGAATAATGTGTCATAAATGTTGCATGGTCGTAATGGAGCACAGAATGGTGTATTTAAGCGGGACATTTATGTCATGTGTGTAGAGTGGCCCTTCTACTTCCTGAGTGTGAAATTTTGGGTGAAGGGAACGGGTAACATTGTGCACAAAATATCAAAGTCATGGTAGAGGGTATCAATTGATATGGATAGGAGTGAATGTTATAAAGCACTGATTTATTAGTTTGATTGGAACTAATCTATCCAAATCATTTTATACTCCTAGAGAAGCTTGCAAATACACTTCAAAAATTTTTGTTTCCAAAACTAAAGCACGATTTTTATAATAGAACAGAATTTAAAGAATCAAGGTTGCGATATTTTGTCACTATTATCTAACTACACGAGCAATGGGGTATAAAAGACAATATAAAGATCGTATCGCAACTTTTAAATAGATGGAAGAACGGTTACGTTGGAATCTAATTTGGCATCCCATTATAGAAGATAGAGGACACGAAGTTCAAGGTTCTACCCACTTAAGGAAGTTTGGTTAATCGTGGGAAGCACATTAAGACTTCTAAGAAGGCCAAATTCCAAGGAGAGGTATAAGAATATGAGGTTGTTCTGATCGCGATCACGGACTCTGTAGGAAGTCTAGGCATTACATATTAACATTGCTTCCATATCGACCATGTCTTATCAAGGCAGTAGGAGAGGTCTTGGTTAAGCATAACCGGAAATAAATTTGTACAAAAGGATTCCTTTCCTCCCATAACCTTGGCTACAAAGAGGTACGGTTAAGGGACTGATGGAAAGGAGGTTTTAGTGAACCAAGAGATGGGGACTACATAACTGGTGTAGGGACCTATTTCATAAGGTTTGGTTTTATAGTCCAAACATAGTGATATGCATAGATGGGTTTAACTGAGTCTCAATAGGTTCCCTAATTGGACTTCAATCTTTGATTGCATGAACCTTAGATTTTAATCTAAGTGGCTGGACAAAATCTTATGGAATCAATTTAAACCATCCCTATTAGGTTAAGGTAATATAGAATAGGTTCCAATTCAAGTGGTTGGCCTAATTGTCAGTCCGGATGGTTGACTAGGTTCAAAAATGTGCATTCTGTGACTTTTGTGTTTAAGTAGCAGAAGAAGACTCAAGTGAGTAGCACACTAGTGACGTGTGTAGTGGACTTTGAGTAGGTCACATCCGTATATTGGGTTGAAAGAATTGAGTCGAGCTTCGATCTCTAACTGAAGTCAGAAAGTACATCGATATTACAGTAAGGGTTGTAGATAGTCCTTTTTACCTGAAATTCATATCATAAAAATAGAGTACAAGGGGGCATGTTCGAGTGGGACATGATATATCTAGATGAAGGTGGGCTCGTCTAGGTCTTGCATAAGAAATTTGTTGGAAGGTAACATCTAGTCTTACGCTCTAACTATCAAAGTTACGGTAAGGGACACCAAAAGATCTAATTAGAAAGTGGGAGTTCATAAGTCACTAATTTATCATCCTAGTGAGAATCAATTTACTTTATTCAATCGTAAGCTTAGTAATCCTAAAATGTAGAAGGCTTACAGTCTATTCACCCTAGAAACTAGGATATGGTTTCAGGAATAATGAGGTTAGGAATATTTAAGTCACGACATCGTACCTTGACCTTTGATAATAATAATAAGGCACGATGTGATCAATAACGTGAGATGGTAGATATTAATCAAATTCGAGGATCGTACCCCGATTTATAATAAATGGATATGATTGCGTACCATGATACATGAGTCGATAAAATTTAATGACCCACTCCTCCATAGTATACGAGAGTCTATCAATATGGGTAACAAACTCTAAAGCACGTTATATGAAAGATTTCTAACGACTAATTCATGAATTTCTATTTGTTAAACCTGCCAGACTATGGTAATAAGGGTTCTGAATGTAGCGCTCATGCATCGTTGTTGATAACTAGTATAACATAATATGACAGAGTATTATGTTATGTATACTGGCTAAGCTAGTAAATGCGTTGTTCTAATGTTAAGTCATATCTTAATAATAAAATGGTATAACTTGAATAATGCATGTTGGATCCCAATCTCGGGATGGGTGTCTATTATAGTCATGGTAAATATATGTCCTTACTTTTGTCTATTCATCTTAAGTCTGAATTGTGGGGCTTGGTCGGGTAAGGGTTGGGTTAAGGAATAAGGGTGGCTAGTTACGCAAAAAAATAGAGAAAATAATTAGAGACTCATAATATTTGGTTCCTTGAGAATAAATATTCGCCTACGTTGGTGTTTCGACCAAAGGTATGATTCTAATCATTATCAATTTCAATTGACTAGAAGGTCACAATAGTACTTTTAGGGTCGAGGGAAGAACGAGTAACTCAAGACAAGGATGTAATCACACGACTGGCCGATGGTAGCTATGCTCGTGTATGCAACTATCACGGCCATGGGGGGTACTCCTTATCTACTTATCAAATACGAGCGTTTGTCTTTCTAAATTAGTGAAAGGCGAAAACAATAAAGAGTTCCAAGAAGATGTTATGGAATATAAACACGCAATTTCAAGAAAAATAAAAATTCAAGAGGGAATTGTCAATGCAGTCGCGGATGATATTCTAGATACCTTTATATCTCAATCCACATAGGATAATCATATAAAGAGCGAACCAAGTGCACTACGGTTGATCAGACCATAATACATTGATTCTAATTAGACAATATGCTAGCGGGCGTCCCCAATAAACATATGTCTTGAACAAGCTTGATAAAAGATAAGTTTGCAAAACTATGCTATAAATAGCAACATCATTCATGGTAGTACAAAATATAAGTATGGGAGATAATGATGAAGGAAGTTATAAATAGTTCAAGTTTCATAAGGGTCTATGTCTTGGCCGGTGTTCCTGCTTATACCGTCGTCCTACTATCTCTGGTTTCAGGCTGTGGTTGACGAATGGAGTATGGGCTACTAAAACTCTTGATTCTAGGTACACATCTGTTCCTACGCTAGCATATATTCAGTGCCATCCAGTTATACTTTATTATTGGGTTATAAAAATATATGGTGATAGGCCACAAGGCATACTACCCAACTTATAAAAGTCAACTAATAGAGTAATTGAGAAATATGACACATATATCTAGTATAAGTCATCTTCCTAACCTCTACATCAAGCACGAAGGGGAAAAGATATAATTTAAAGCGAAAAAATCGAGCAGAAAGAAATCAAAGTAGTCGGACGAGAGTTCAAAATTGGAATCAAGGGAAGAGATCAAGCATGTGGATGAGATACCTAGATTCTAATCCTATATGCAGGCTCACATTGATACAGTAATATATCCGAAGTGACAAACTCGGCCTGTATGGGCGACCACAAAAACATGTAACGTCCCAGTCCCAAAATACTTAGGACTAAGTACGTAGACATGCCAGCTGCATACATACGAAATATACTCTAATATATGGTATCCTCATTTGTATACATAAGCTATAAAATGTAGTAAACCATGATAACTAAATATCATCCATAGAAATAAAGATTAATAATATAATCACTATTAATTTATCATTTGTACATGTAGTTGGGTGGAGACAAATCCACTACCAACGAGTTTAAATGAGAAGAATATACAAGGAATTGATCGATAAAGATGGCAAGGTGAACCAGGAGCAATCATCTTCGAAGGAATAGAGAGGATCACGGCCTTGGCTAGAACACCTATGAAAAGTCATAAAGCACACACCTGGAGAGATCACCAGGTCCTCAGAGGGACGTAACAAGATACAAGAAAACACCATGCCGTATAAACTGTGATATATAATAAAAAATAAAAGGATACATGCAATAGGGTGCCTACCAGTTCTACAGTGATAATGTAGTTAAGAACAAACCTTCAACGCATGGGCACTCTGGCTATATAAAACTCGGTATGGTCCCACCAAGATACCAGGGACCTCAAAGAATAACATTCCTCGAATGTCAGAGGCCAGCAGGATCAGGAATAGAAAAGTGCCTTCGTGGCCCATACGTTAAGGAACTGTTCTCCCCACCCAATGCCTAGTAGGGTCACATCCATGACTCATAGGAACCTCTAGTAACTGCCAAGTCCACTAGCATGCAATTCTATTGGCAGTTACTCCTAACCGTCGTACGTCTCATACGTATCGGTGGCCGCCGACTACATTAGTACGTATCCTACATGTGACTCATAAAACATGATAAAGCATGTGTCAAGGTTATATAACATATACCAATACCTCTCCACCAATGGCTGGTCACTAGTCTAAGTCAATACAAGAAAATAGAACAAAACAAGTAAAACTACTAACAAAGTCGCTTGCACCCAAGTGTGACTTGGATGCACAATGATACAATACTATCAACAGGTAAAAATGCTAAAAATAAATAACTAAAAATAAGATAAAGTAAATCATAAAGTAAGGTGGCAAGGTATCTTGACTGGTGGTGCAAAAATGGCAGTCCAACAATCAAGTATATCGACAATTAATCTCAAAATCCACGAACGGCTTCGGATGCTGAAATAAACATCAAGAACATTCTCGGTATAAAAAATATATCTATGAAATGCCTGTCCAAAAGTCCAATTCTGGAACAGGGGCAAAATCATAATTTCGAGTCAAAATAATGTCCACCATTGGACCCATTTTGCACCAAAATGCGTGCCAATATCTATGGTCTCTAAATTCGCCAAACAACATGTCTACGGGTCCAGTTTGAGGAGACAAACCCAACCGTTTGTCCAAAGTTGGATTTTGGTAGGCCATGTACAATTTTGCCTGTTGGATCGGGTCGCGGGCCCGCCAAATAGGCGTTCTGGTTGACCTTCTCAGATTTTGACCAAATTTGGTACAGGACCAAAAAAATGATTCGGTCCTGTTGGTGCAAGTTTTGTCTCGATACGACAAATGTGCACAAAGTTATGGGCTAGTTTGAAAAATATCGATACAGGGGTATTTTGATGGATACGCACTGATTTTGTCACGTACACGCAACAAAATTGAGTTCCGTCAGTTCGCACACGTCGATAACATCCATATGCGCCTTTTGATATGTATAGTGTACGACAATGTTGCCCGATTTGTCAGAGCACATGCCGTATCGGAGAGTTTTCTGAAAATTTTTATAGTTTTAAAAACTATTTTTCTTGAATTTTGACAATGAATAACTTTCTGTTTATTGGATGAGAAATGAATCTACCAGAAGGGTTTTGATCCCCTATATGTTGTCTATAACTTTGTTCAGGTACTTTTCTAATAGTATTGTTTGTTGGCGGCAATCTGCCTTGCAAAGTAGGTCTCTGGTTCGAGTTTTCTGTTAAATTTGAACAAATTTCTCAGGGTTATAGCATTGATTTTTCTAACAATTTAATGCACTAGGATAAAATCTACTTGAAGGATAATGAACAGGTTTAGGTTGCCTACGCGTAGGGCTTGAAGGATCAAAAATTGATCAAGCAAGGGTGAAGATAATTGGCGAGGAAGGAGGATACCTTGCGGTTACGTTGCTGTTGTATCTTGCGCCTACTCGCTGCTGTGTGCGCACGTTTCTCGCCGTTTCCGGTGATCGCCGGCGGTGTGGCGACGCGCACAGGTGGCTGGGGACGCGCCAGGGATAGGGTGGCCGTAGTACTCGATGGGTTATGGTTTGAGAGTTGTTCCTCTCTATGCCTCTCGATACTTATATATGGGTTCTGTGAGTCACGGGTTTGGAGGGGGGACTAGGTCTGCTTGGGGCGTTTACTGTTCCCGCAAGGGTACAATAACATCTAGCCATTCTTTTTCCTATATGGACATATATCCCCTTTTAATAATTCTAAAATACCAAGCAATCATAATAATACATAAAAATCTAACAATATTTTCTCAGTATTTACAAATTTATATATATTACTTATATACGTAACCAACTTTCTTTTAATGTATATATATATATATATTTTTTCTTTTAATGTGTATATATATATATATATATATATATATATATATATATATATATATATATATATATACACATGGTGTACTGGTAACACCATCTTGCACATGGGGTGAGGGCCGGGTTCGAGCCCTCCCTCCCACGGAGGTGGCTGGGTGGCGGTGGCCACGGCCTCCGGGCCAAGGTCGGGTGGAGTCGTCCACCGACTTTGGTTTAAAATATATATATATATATATATATATATATATATATATATATACACACACACACACACACAAATACCTTAAATTAAATGTACAAATAATCTGATAATCTAAGACTTTGTAAATATTTAAAAGATAATAATATCTAAATAGCCAATAAATTTCTTTCAGTAAGAAGTAAAATTTTTAATTCACATATCATGAAAAAAAAGGATTTGATATATAAAAAAATCTTTAAACTCATTTTACAACAAATACCTAAACTTTGAAAATATGTTTATATAAAATATAAACTTTGAAATTTAGGGGTTTTACAGATATTCATGGTTACATATGATGAAAATCTATTACATATTTTGATTTTTCATTAATATTCACGATTATATGGAAAATTGCAACGAAAGATTCTGGCCCATTCTCCGCCAGCAGAGAGGGTTGTGATGTGACCTATCTCCAGTGCAGAGAGGCAGTGATGTGACAAATCTCCAGTTTTAAGCTTGAATCAATTATTAGAAACAAGCAAGAAGGCCATCTCGAACGTGCATGATGGTCGCCTCGATCATACGGATGAGTTGCAGGGAGACAAGGGTTCAAACAGGACAATCAATCCTAACCTTGTAGGCCCAATATTATTTTGGTGGACAATACGTCTCATCTCGGAAGTGAAGACAGCTAGAATACTTTGCGAGTAGGGATCACTTCGCTAGATCTCGTAACGAAATCTCGAATCAGGATGGTCATCTCTTTGAATCAACTGACCTATGATATCCTTTCATGCTCCATCTGAGTCGGTACGAGTTGAGACGAAACCTACACAAAAGATAAGCAAAAGGATCAGTCTTAGAAAATAATAAAGAAAAATCATGTGCTAAAAGTCATCTTGCGCGCACGATAAGAGCCTTTGCATGCATCAAGCTGATGAAAGCATCATCGCGTCTTTTAGAAAGCGCACATGCACAATGGCGCACAACAGAAGCCATTGCAAGCAGCACATGCATGAACGCATCAACACATCCTTTGGACAAGCCCGATAAAACACGACAAAAGCCTTCGTGCTCAGCCCATTGATGAATGCCTCAGCGTGTCCCTTGGACAACATTTATACGTATCTTCTAAAAGAAGCAGAAGCTAAATCATGAGCATCCACACATCTTAAAAGAATGAAGGTTATGCAATTAAGCAATAAAAAAGGACGGTGTGTGATGGTAACTCATTCAAGCGGCCGAGCGTACACAAGAATCTCTGTTTTCTGAAGATCTGGCCATTGATAGCGGATCACCTACCTTCGACTACAGGATGCATCATTCCGATGATGAGAGGCGCACTGACGAGAGCCTTGGTCGGTTTTGCCTTAGGAGAAGGCTTAGGAGCCACAACGTCGATCATAATATTTGGGGGAGGAAGAGAACGAGCAAAATTTCTCTCAAAAAGCCTATATTTATAGGCTCAAAACATGCCTATGCCCCCACTTAATATAATAAACCTTGCATTAATGATGATGAATCTGACGCTTCGACTCTCGTGTAGTCAATAGTTAGCCAATCAGTTTTTGAGGATCCTTCTCAACGCCTACTTATAGGCTTCAAACGACGCATATTTTGATAAGGCGACAAAACAAACGATCGCCTATTCGAGATTAGACCGAATTAGCCGCTCTCATCCCAAAATAGATTTGACAAGCTGGCCAAAGCGGAGGCTACACTAAAAAAACTTTGTGCTGACATCACATGTACGCTATGCTTATGTTCAAAGTATTTCTAACTTTGATTCACAAAGTTATAAAACTTTGAAGGGGTCTTGTAGAAGCATGGGCCATACTACTCACGTCTGACCTAGGCGTTATGTCACCCGCGTCTCATTTAGGTGCCATGCTACTCGCGCCTCACCTAGGTGTTATGTTACCCGTGCCCCATTCTTGAACCTTGGGCTGAAATGATTCGATCTTCGTATAAAAGATGGCTAAAGCACAGAAATCGAGGAGTCATGATGAACTATGCTACTCGCGCCTTACTGAGGGCGCGCCTCTCCTTCTATTTGTACCTCACCTATATAGGTGCATCCAACCCTCTATATCTCTACCTACGCCTCATAATTTCTTCTTCCAAGGCTGCATTTAATGATTTAGGTTTCCTTCGAGACTTTGGTTGAGCATTTCGCTCCTCGTACAAAGAATAAACCTAGAAGATGGAGTTCATTCTCCTTGGAAGCAGTATAGACAGGCGTGAGTTTCCTGATTACTCAGGCATGTGTTGTCAAAAACTACTCAAGTGCATGTTTCCTAGTTATTCAGGCGCGTGCCATCCAGATGCTCCCATGAGCACGTATTCTTCTACCCCCATGCTTATAGTTCTCTCATACTATGAACGCAGGCCATCTAGGACAGTAAATTCCTAGGCGTGGGTTCTTGTAGGCAGCAGTAGAACTAGGTACTTACCATGTATCGAAGACCTAGTCACGTCAAAGAACGGGTACTGAGTAGTTCAAGATCTTCTCCAATAGCAAAATCCCAACCATCTGCTACGTGGCAGTAACCCATGACCCCATACCAGTGAAGTACGCGTATTGTTGCAACTGACTCCTGCTTAGGAGCATCGTGTGGCAGTTAAAGACCCACGTACCTATTTGCTCATAGGCGCATGTGCTACTCTTCCAGTCAGCTATAAATAGGAGTTCTCCTCCATTCAAACCCCTCGTCCCTACAGTTCCTCAAGAGTATTCGAGTATTGCAGAGAAAGTTCCTGTTGATCCCCTTAGCCAGTAAAGTTAAGCTCGATAGTTATCTCTCACTGTCAGACCTTCAACAGAGTAAAGAATCAACCCTCCATCATCACATCCCAGATCAAAAATGAAGGGTATTTGGGATTCCCGCCCAAGGGTTCCTTCTTACATTCTCGTTTGAAACCTTCAAAGTTTTTCCTTCAAGCTTATGACGAAGATGTCAAACAAACCTATTAAGCATTAGTCATCTTCCTGACAATAGTATTAATTTTGTTAAAGACAAATGTTCCATATATGATATGTCCAATGGTAATCCAGTCTATGAAGGAATCAGGGAGGACAATATTTACGTGTTCTTTTTAAAGTACTAATAGTACAAGTAAGTGGCTAGTAGTCAACCAAGATGAAAATTTGTTATGACATATGAGATTAGGACATGCAAACATGGATACCATTTCAAGACTATCAACGAAGAAATTAGTAAAAGTACTTCCAGAAATATTATTTAAGAGAGACATGGTATGTGCCGACTATGAGAAAAACAAGGCAACTAGATTCTCTTTTAAAACCATCAACGTTGTAAGAACTTCTAGACCCTTGCAGTTGATTCATATAGGTTTATTTGGACCTAGTAGGTTGCCAGTCTTGGCATTAAGCTCTATGCTTTTGTAATTGTTGATGATTTCTTTTGATATACATGGGTTTTCTTTTTATCAAACAAAAGCATTGCACTTTTTAAATTTGAAATTTTATACAAAAGGTACAAAACAAAAAAGGTTTCATGATTACTCTTATCTGAAGTAATCAAGGAGGCAAATTCATAAATTCTGATTTGAAATTTTTTTGGATACAAATAGTTTTTCTCATGAGTTTTCACTACCAAAATACACTCAATTAGCGACGGATATTTAGTGACAAAAATTTTTTGTCGGTGTTAGTGACGGCTTCATGACCGCTAAGCGACTGAGTACCGACTACACGCCTTTGCCATTTTTTATTTTAATTTTAGGAGGAGGAAAGGTCGCACGTCCGTCGCTAGACTGTCGGAACTATAGCGACGGATCCCCAGTCGTCGCTAGGTAGTCGATTATTTGGCGGAAATTGTGTAGATAATTGGCGGGACATATCTTCGACTACGTAGCAACGGATATTCAGTCGGATAATCAATAATAGCGACTACTTGGCGACGCATTATGGTTAGTCGCTATGCCGTCGCTAAATTTATGTTCCAGACTTAAATGAAAAGGCGGGGGGAACTTTTAGCATTCACCCCAAATTCAATCTCTCTCTCTCTCTCTCTCTCTCGTACGGCTTCGGTGAACGGCGTCGGCGTCCTCTCCTCTCTCCCACCCGAAGGTAATCCCCTCTCTATCTGGAGTTTTTAAAGTGTTTCCAGGTAGCGACGGATGCTCGATGGATTATCCGTCGGCAAGGTTCTGGTGGTATAAACTTCGACGGAATAGCGACGGCCTGTCCGTCGCCAGGGCGACTGATATTCAGCCGCTAAGCAGTCGCTCTCTCTAGCGACTGCTTTGCGACGGACTATCCGTCGACATGGTTCTGGAAATGCCTGACATTTCCAGAACCATGGCGACGGATAATCAGTCAGTAATCCGTCGCTGTGGCGACATCGTAGCAACGCATTAGCGACTACTCTTCCGTCGCCATGGTGCTGGAAATGCCAAGCATTTCCAGAACCTGATCGATGGATAGTCCGTCAGCACGCCGTCGCTAATCCGTCGTTCGTTACCGACGAATACCGACGGATGAGCGACAGAACGATACGCTCTGATACGCTGTTACGACGGGTTATAGACGGAATTGTACGTCGCTATTGTCTACACAGTTCAGTACTTAATAGTTAAAATGGACGACAGTCCGTCGGAAATGCGTCGCTAATGCTTCGTATTGTGACGTCGACAATCCGTCGCTATTTTGTCGTTTGACGACAACTTAGCGACGGACCGTTATTAGCGACGAGCTGATTGCCGACGGATGTTTTTGGCCAAAATCCGTCGGTCATCGGTCGCTATTCGTAATTACCGTCGGTTTAGCGACGGATGGGGCCGTCGCTAAAACGATAAATTTTGGTAGTGTTTCTTGTCGTAGAATTCCCCAAAAGAATGACGTTGTTGAGTGGAAGAATAGAACTCTAAACGATATGGCTAGAGTCATGCTAAACCAGCATAATCTTCCAAAATAGTTTTGGGCTGAAGCTGTAAGTAAGCTTGTCATGTTTTGAATAGAGTACTGATTCGACTTATATCAAAGAAGACACCTTATGAATTATGGTTTAATCGCATTCCAAAAAAAATTCTATCTCAATATTTTTGGATGTCGTTATTTTATCCTGAACACTAAGGATAACTTAGGTAAGTTCGACTCTAAGGCAAATAAAAGAATATTCCTTGGTTATGCTGCAAAGATTAAGGGATATAGAGTCTTTAATAAGAAATTTATAATTGTTGAAGAATCGATTAATGTTTTATTTCATGAGCTCAACAGTCATATAGCAAGTGACAGCGATGATGAAGATGCTAGGAAAACACTCAAGGCAACTGAAGATGTTGCTGCTGACAAAGACTATCTGGAGAGTCTACCAAATAATATAAACTTCATGCAAGATCATCCAGAGTCTCTTGTCATAGGTGATGTATCAAAGGAAGTAGGTACACGTTCTTCAAATAGAGATACAGCTGCAAATGTTGTATTCATTTCTCAAGTAGAACCTAAATCAGTAGCATATGTATTTTTAGATAAATTTTGGATTCATGCCATACAAGAGGAACTTAACCAGTTTAAGAGAAATCAAGTTTGGGAACTTGTTCCTAAACCTATTGATCAATCTATAATTGGTACCAAATAGGTGTTCCAAAATAAACTTAGTGAGGATGGACAAGTTCTACGCAACAAAGCTCGTCTAGTGGCACAATGTTATAATCAAGATGAAGAAATTGATTATGATGAGACTTATGCTCATGTTGCTAGAATAGTATCCATTCTCATGCTTTATGCATTTGCATAGTTTTATGATTTTAAACTTTTTTAAATAGACGTGAAAAGTACATTTTTGAATGGTTTTATAAAAGAAGAATTTTTTGTAAAACAACCCCCTGGTTTTGAAGATTTTAAATTTTTCGATCACATTTTCAAGTTACCTAAGTCACTCTATGTACCCAAACAAGCCCCTCGAGCTTGGTATGATCGCCTAAGTTCCTTCCTACTTGAAAATAGATTTTAAAAGGAAGAGTTGATACAACTCTATTATCAAGTCTTCAAATGATGATTTTCTATTAGTGCAAATTTATGTAGATGATGTCATATTTGGTTCTAGTAATAGACAATTATGTCAAGAATTTAATAAGTGTATACAGAGTGAGTTTGAAATGAGTATGATGGAAGAGCTAAACTACTTCCCCGAACTACAAATCAAACAAAGTACTCATGGAACCTTCATCAATCAAGCCAAGTACACGAAGGACTTGTAGAAGAAGTTTGGCTCGCAAAGCCTATCGGGACTCCTATGACTGCATCAACCAAGCATGATATTGATGAATGTGGCAAACCAGACGACCAGCGTAAGCATCAAGATATGATTGGTAGTTTATTATATTTAACTGCTCGTCGACCTAATATTATGTTTAGCGTTTGCATATGTGCTAGATATCAAGCTAACAGTAAGGAATCACATATATGCGCAGTTAAGCATATCTTTCGATACCTTAAGAGTACTTCTACTGTCGGCTTATGGTATCCCAAAATGACATTATTTCACCGGTTGGGTATTCTGATGCTGATTTTGCTGGATGCAAAGTAGACCGTAAAAGTTCCAACGGTACATGTCATTTTCTACGTAAAGCTCTAGTCTCTTAGTTTAGCTTGAAATACAATTTTGTTACATTGTCAACGGCTGAAGCCGATTATATCGCTGCAGCCCGTTGTTGTGCACAAATTTTATGGATAAAGCAAACTTTAGAAGACTACAATCTATACTACACAAAGATTTCTATTTATTGTGACACACTAGAACAGTAAATTTGACTAAGAACCTTGTATGTCACTCACATACTAAGCATATCAAAATATGTTATCACTTCTTACGTGATCACCAGCAACACGGAGATATTTGTCTAGAATTTATAGACACAGATCACCTGTTAGCAGATATTTTCACAAAACTATTAGCTGAAGACCATTCACTTTATTCATTACTAGTTAGGTATAAATTTTTGGGAACATATGCTTTATGTTTAGGAAATTGTTTAGACTATATTCAAATGATTGATTTTAGGTTAAGAGTTATTTTGGATACAAGCCGAAAGGGGCCTTCTGTCGTACAGGTGAAAATAGCTGCAGTGACATGGTATACTAGTCCTCAGACCACTGCTAGCTGGGATCTGGCTCCTACAGCTAACCCAAAGTAATGAAGATTTATTTCAACAAATAAATATTAGCTATAATACAAGTTCCTATACATAAATCAAAAATTGTTTTCAAATACAAGTGTATCGAACTCAGACCGAACTCTGGCCGAGTTCGGGTCGAGTTTTGTTACCCACTGACAGAACCGACCAATCAGCTGCTAGCCCACTTTCTATTCATATAACACTTCATCTTCTTCTTCTTCCACGAACACAACCACCAAAATTCGAAAAACCTAAAACCTAGCTCTATTGTTTCTCCCTATTCTCTTGGTGTTAAGCCCTAAAACTTTGGATCTAAAGGTTTCTTGTCAAATTTTCTATGGCTCCTAGATTTTCCAAGAATAATAAAAGAGGAGATGGTGATTCTACATCAAGTCTATCAAACACGCCTCTTGAAAGTCTATTTAGTCAACTTCTTCCATCCGATGAGCATGACTTCGATTCTACGTTGTTTATAGACTTAGAAACCTCATTCGCTTGATTTTATGACTTTCACAAACGTCCTATATGTTCGGGCAACTCAATTAATTTTAATATTTTTTCAGAAGATTGCTTGACCTTCCAAAATGTTAACCTACATGAATTTATAGAAATTTCCAATCCGATATACGACAACACCATTCAGTTGTTTTATTGTAACTTACAATATTCCTATGGTACAATGTATTACCCAGTCTGTCATACTGAAATGGAATTTAATGATGATGACTTAAGCGAATGGCTCCAGGTTCCCAACACTGGAGATGCTCTAGCCGACATGACCAAAGTCTAATTTGGTCCCGATTTAGACTTGGAGACTTTCAAGGACACGATGTGTGCTTCAAACCCTAGACCCCAGAGAAGGCTCATGTCATGTTACTTGAACCAATATTTCTATGAGCTTCATTGTATTATCATCGTATCTATCTTGTCCAAAACGGGATCTACTAATGAGATCACGTATTTGGAGCTATCCATCAAGTATTATATTCATTTTAGGATTCCTTTCAGTCTTTCCAAAACCATGATGTCAGCCATATATAATTGCAGGAAGGCAGGTCATAACCTTATCTATCCTATTGTTCTTTCTATCATCTTTTATAGGTACAACATCCCCATGGATTCCTGTCCTATCAATGGTACACTATCTGAGCTTCATAGGTCTCAGACGTTTCTTGTCCCTATTCCTCCTGTAGTTGGTGCCGAAGGTATTTTACCTGCCCAGGCTCCTCAGCCTGCACCAGTCCCTCCTGCTAATGTCACTCCTACCCGTACCATCGATCATATTTTTGATCGATTCAAGGCTCGCTGCATTCTCGAGGATGAGCGCTATCAGGTAGAGCACATACGCCATGGAGACACTGACTATGGATTCACATACCAATTCCAGACTCTATAGAATGGTATTGCTGACATTCAGTGGACCCTGGCTTATCATCCTACTGGTCCCACTCCGATTCTTCGCCATCCAGACTTAGATGGACACAGGTTTGAGGATCGTCAGAATCGACGCTACTTTGACCCTACTACAACATACATTGATCCCAGTCGTTCTGCTAATACTGGCGATATGCTAGTTGATAAGCATTTAGGCTTTTTGGTTATATATCTGATGACGATGATGATCATGTAGCACTTTTTAGTAGATTTTATCTTTATGCACTAGTTATGGTTAAGTCTTTTTTAGACTTTAATTTTCATGAGTTTATGTACTTTAATGTTTATGCTACTCAGTTTTAGTGATTTCTACTATATTCTACTTATGCAGTTAGACATATTATTGGCTATGTTTATTTCACATTCTTTTTGTATGATCTTGTTTTCTTTCTTATGTTATTTGTGCTCACAAATTGCGGGGGAGCTTTTATTTTAAACAAATGACAAAGGGGGAGAAGCGGTATATACCAAACTCAAAACGAAAATGCCGATGTTCTAAACGGGAGGTATAAATTTTTTAAAGTTATTTTTGATATTATTTGGTATAAACTCAAAGTTGGCCAATTATCAAAATGGTGGAGATTGTTGGCCCATTGGTCATAGTCACACCTGATTTTATAATCAACATATGTAAGCCCCTAGTTTTTAAAAAATATTTTTATTTAATGTTTATATCCATAAAATAAATTATTATAATTATTAGAAATTTTTCTAGAATTTTTAAATGATTTTTAAGTGATTTTTAAATCAAAATATATATTATTTTGTAATTATTTGAATTGTTTTAATATCATTATGCAATTATTTTAATTATTTTAATAGTCTTTGCAATATTCGAATTGTCTGTGCAAATTAAAGTTTGTCCAGAACCACAGCGGGGGTCTATATGCAAATTTGATATTTACATTTCCTAAGTCGGTGGGCTTATGTGTAATTTCCTATTCTTGGGGGGTTTTTCTGCAAAACCTAAACCTAACCCTATCCCGACCACCGCCTCGCGCTGTTGTCGTCTACGCCTAACCCGGCCTAAACCCTTACCCTAATCCTTAATTTTCTGGCCAAAATCCGACTTTTCTACCGCCTTTCGACTCTATAAAACTAACCCGACCGAAACCCTAGCCTAGGACACTACCCCGACCACCCTAGCACCAGCCCTAACCCCTTTCTTCCCCGACCAGCCTCGCCGAAGATCACCCCCTACCCAGCCCGATGCCAGCAACCCACTTCGACGCCCCCAACCACCGCCACCTTATTCGCGTCGCCGAGACGAACTCAGTGCCGCCCTTCGCCGCCGACCACGATAACTCCTTCGTCCTACAGCAGCTCCGTTCTTCGACCCGAAGTCGGACACGTACGTGTCACCCTCACTTTTCCTTCTTCGATACGACTTGTATTCACATATGTGACTCGCCGAGTCTCGACGAGTCTCGTGGTAAGTCTGGACACGTCTTGTTCGAGTCGTGCATGTCGTGCACTACCCGGACACTTGGACTCGACCGTTCTTCGTGTCCCTAACTGTCAGGACAGGAAGAATATGCTATCGGGTTTACAACCCGTTAACCTAAAACCATAATATAGCTAACTAAAACCCTTTCCCTAACAACTGACTCGGGCTGACCCCTTGGCCAGCCCGAGCGTGCTAAAACCCCTACCCCCTGCCCCTGGTCGAATTCGAGCCCCCCTTTCCCTTCTTTTTGTTTTGTTTTATTTTTATTTTATTTTATTATATATATATGTATATATGTATATATGTATTTATATATATATGTGTATATATGTATATCTATTTATATGTATATATATTATTATACATACTGTTATATATATATATATATATATATATATATATATATATATATATATATAATGTATTTGTATATTTATATATATATTTTATATTTAGTATTTTATATATATGTATATTTATTATATATATATATATATATATATCCATTATATATGTATGTAAATATCTATATATTTATGTATATATATAATAGTATTTGTTGTATAAATATGTATATATTTTCAAATGCAATTTTAGTGCTAAATATTATATGTAAAATTTCACAATTTATTTTATTATATAATTTTATGATTTGTGTATTTTGTCACTTTAAAATGTATTATTTATATTTAAATTTCTGTATTTTATAAATCATGGCCAATTGATGTCCCAATCTAGCATGGGTTTTTGGGCCCAATTATGTCTAATATATTCAGAGTCTGTACAAGTCATATTGGACTTGATTCATGGCTTTGGGTTCTGTATCTGGACTTCGGTTTAATTTCGAGTACATGGACAAAATAGTAAATAATTAATTAATTATTTTCCAGAAATTGTTACTTGCTATTTTTGAATTTTTATATATATTTTAATTGCTGTAAATATCTAGAAAAAATAGTATTAAAATACTATATTAACTTATCTAATTTATTATAATTTTTCCAGCTTATAATAAGTAATTTTGACATTTTATAAAAATAGGAAAACAGAACTCATTTTCATGATTCATATGTTTGCTGATTTTTAATAAATATCTATGAAGGTTTATAATTTCCATAAAAATTAGTATAAATTTCTATAATTAATAGGGATCATTTTGGTACTTTATTTTATGTAAAATTGAGCCTTTTGTCTATCTCAAAAATTGTTGGAACACAGTGTACAGTTTGATTTATTTATTGAATAATTATGACTTACAATGTTTTGTGTTGTTTTGAGTTATAGTCGTATTGGACCTCACCCTGCACTAGTATAAAGACCCTAGAAAGTTAGCTTGGGTATTGTGTCACCCCATATTGGTCTCCTATGCTAAAGTCATCATTTAGCTAGGTGCCCAATCAAAAGTCGTGTTACACAACTAGTGTCTTCGTGTTTAACTTAGTATAAAAAACTAAGTTTATGTATTATTTCTACAGTGACGAGTCACCAGGCATCAATAACATTTCTATCGCTACCTTGCTTTCTAAAGGCAAGTACCTCTGCAAACTTTACATACTGCTATAACAATAAACTGTAATTTTCCAACCATGTTAAATGCTGATCCTTGGGATAGCAAGTTAAATCTTCACATGTTGTATTACTTTTAGTCTCTACCATGCTTAGGATAATTTTTTATATCTCTCACATGTTTAAACAACGGGTTAAGGGGAAACTGTTAGTTGTGTACGTGATCTTGCCCCCCTTTTCCGTATGTATTTACCGAGCACTGTTACATTCTATATGTAACTTTGCCGTATGTTTGATCCCGCGTTTGTATATGGACATACACCGATGCCATTAAGGGTACGTATGTGCACTTCAAAAAATTAATATGTACCACTGTACATCCTGATTACCTATTGACTGATCACTCACCTACTATAGTTTTAAACTTTAAAACAAATAATTATTGCCATGAAGAAATGTATCTAAAACTGGATAAAATAAGATATGTCATTCTATCTCTTTCCATCATATGATCAGTATTATATGTTTGTTAGATTCAGTACTTGCTCCCGTCCTGACAGGATAATATTGTAGGTACACTTATTGAGGAGGAGTTGCTTTGCGATTCCTATTATGGAGTTGCTGCCGAGGACCAGGCTTTATCTTACGAGGATGTACCTGCGGGAAAACTCGTCTAGTTTGCGTAGTTGCTCGGAGTTCTGAGAGTAGTCATATTGTCAAACTATGTATTTTATGCCTGGACCTGTATCCAGCTTTACATTTTGGACTTGTACTTGGAACTTACTTATATAGAGATGACTTTTGTGTTTGGAACATTTCTGTCCCATTATTACATATAGAACTGTTAGCACACATTGGTCTTATCTTATTATTCTTTAGAACAACTTACTACGCTTTATCTCTTGCGTAGGCTGGACATGACTCGGCCCGGCCCAACAATTTAGGTAGCGGATCGTGACATATTTTTAGTGGTAGCCCATGCAGGTCCTGACTAAATTGTTTGGTTACGTTATTGTACCAAGCATGCCTGTAATTAGGAACTTAAGGTAATCAAACAACATTAGGAAAGACGCTTAGAACACCTAAAGGAATACTAGGACTACAACATAGGAAACGCATCACATCACATGCTCGCTATTACAATTAGATTTTCTTGTTTATGATTGTTTACTTTAAAGAGTCCTTATAAGTCCTTTCTATTTATTTAGACAGTGCTCACCCGCTCATCCCAGTATGTCACACCCGAGAATGGCACACTTTCCATCCAGTCGGTTGACTAGTTGACTGATACACCTCCACCTCCACTTACTATACTCTTCCTCTCCACAAATCCACCAACCCAAATGCCTCCACCACCTTCCACATTACAGTTCCAGCAGGACCCGATACTCCTACCACCACCGATTACTATACCTGTCCAGGTTTCCGTCACACTCGACGGGAACCAACTGCTCACTCTAATCCAGGGGTTCCTAACGACCCATCAGGAGCAAACCATCCTACTCCGCCAGAGCATGGAGCGTTCTGAGGAACGTACCATGGTCCCACCACCTGTAGAGCCACGGCATAGAGCGAGGACAATCAAGGACTTCATGGGTCTGAATCCCAAGGAGTTCTTAGGGACTGAGGGCATTATAGTAGCAGATGACTGGCTAGACTCAGTAGAGAGGAAGGTCCTTGGAGCTAGGTTGCCGAATGACCTCCAGGTCGAGGCAGCGGGATTTTTGCTGATAGACTTAGCATGATTTTGGTTCCGAAATGAGACGCTATTCGCGAGAGGGAAGGCCACTTGGGATCAGTTCAAGACCCAGTTCAAGAAGAAATTCTTCTCGACCACTGTTAGGGTAGCCATGGGGCTACGATTCCAGAACATCCAGCAAGGGAACCGTTCTGTTGACGAGTATGCAGCAGAGTTTAGTCACCTAAGCCATTTTGCTCCTAGTCTAGTTGCAGACCCAAAGGAGATGACGCGTAGGTTTTGCCATGGTCTAGTTCCAGACATTAGCATTCTTATAGTGGCGAACGGTACGACTGACTATTACCAGAGCCTAGAGTTGGCCCGGAGCATAGAGGAGCATCTCTAGTCTTGCAAGAGGCCGGCTTCTGTACACCTTGAGGGACCCTCCAAGCGTCAGGCTTTCCAGCCGAGAGCACCGATGCCGCACCAGCAGACATACCGTCCTCCCATACCTCATCACCCAACCCCACCAGCTAGAGCCCCGGGACCCCGGCAGCAGAAATGAGCTTTCTGTGTATTCTGTAGGAGGCCAGGCCATGACGCTATCGTCTGTAGGAAGAGGTTAGGGCAGTATTTAGCTTATGGGTCTACCACCCATCAGCTTCGAGACTGCCAGTAGCGAGGGTACCAGGTGCCGGACCACCGACTAGAGGACCGTCGCTTCTGACTCAGCAGCAGAGGTTTGGGCAGCATCTGCAGCAGCAAAAGGGACCCCAAGGGAAGCCTTATAGCCTAGCTCTTGAGCCGGAGCCGGAGCAGGTTTCGGATCCAAATTATTTGGCTGACGTCATCACAGGTCATGTTTATTTGCATACTTTTCTAACTCTATGCTTGTTTGATTCCGGTGCATCACATAGCTTCCTGTTATTAGAGTTTTTGCATAAACACCACTTAGTAGCTACACCTACCGAGAAGATGAGTAGAGTAATGACGGAAGGCGGACCAGTGCCAATTAGAGCTATCTATAGATGCTCTACTACTATAGCTGGAAGAGAGTTTATGGGATGATTCTTTGTGATGCCACTTCCCGGGTATGATATCATATTAGGGATAGACTGGCTTAGCTATGCCAATGCAGCTATAGACTGTCATGAGGGTAGTATTCTGTTCAGTCACCTAGGTACGGCACCATTCAGTGTTAGGAGGATAGGGCCGGAGATCAGCCTAGAGCCGAACTGTTGTGTGACAGTTGGGGAGATAGCACCGCCACACCCTATCATTAGGGAGTTTATGGATGTATTCCTAGAGGATCTTCCAGGACTTTCGTCTGACAAAGATGTGGAGTTCACTATAGATTTAGTACCGGGTTCATCACCAGTATCCCGGGCTTGCTATTGTGTGAACCCCAAGGAGGCCGTTGAGATGAAGGAACAGATTGATGACCTGTTGAAAAAGGGTTTTATTCGATCTAGTGCTTCTCCATGGGGAGCGCCAGTACTCTTTGTGCCGAAGAAGGATGGTACAGTTCGGTTGTGCATTGACTACCGGGCGTTGAATACCATCACCATTAAGAATAAATATCCTCTGTCCAGGATAGATGATTTGTTCGACCAGTTGAGTGGGACGAAGGTATTTTCCAGGATAGATTTGAGATCCGGTTACCACCAGGTGAAAGTCAGGGCTGCAGACATCCAGAAGACGGCGTTCAACACGAAGTACAGGTAGAACGAGTTTTTGGTGATGCTATTTGGTCTCACAAATGCGGTAGTTGTCTTTATAAACTTGATGAATAAGGCATTTCACCAGTATCTGGATAAGTTCGTCGTAGTATTTATCGACGACATCCTAATATACTCAAAGACGCCGGAGGAGCACGCAGAGCACTTGCGGACAGTTTTGGGGATTCTGAGGCAGGAGAGGTTGTTTGCCAAATTATCGAAGTACGAGTTCTTTTTAGGCCAAGTAGAGTTTCTTGGTCATATAGTTACTGGAGAGGGGATCTCGGTGGATCCCAGGAAGATTACTGCCGTTGAGACGTGGAAGGCTCCGACGTCAGTTTCAGAGATCAGGAGCTTTCTGGGTTTAGCCGGCTATTATAGGAAGTTCGTCCAGGACTTTGCTAGGATAGCTGAACCCGTGACAAAACTGACGTAGAAGGATGCAGAGTACATCTGGTCAGAGGGCTTCCAGGCAGCATTTGAGAAGCTGAAGAGGAGGCTGACGACCGCTCCAGTTCTGACATTACCTTCAGGATCTGGAGGTTTAACTATATACAGCGATGCTTCGGGAAAGGGGCTCGGATGTGTCCTACAGCAGCATGGGAAAGTGATTGCTTATACATCTAGGCAATTACGGACTCATGAGCGAAACTATCCTACCCATGACCTAGAGTTAGCAGCGGTGATCTTTGCACTCAAGTTGTGGAAATACTACTTATACGGAGAGCGTGTGGAAATCTTTACTGACCACAAGAGCTTGAAGTATGTGTTCACGCAGAAATAGCTAAACATGAGGCAAAGACGATGGTTGGAGTTGATGAAGGACTTCGACATCGATTTACAGTATCACCCCGAAAAGGTAAATATGGTGGCGGATGCGCTGAGCAGGCATCCGATGGCATGGTATCTGATGATAGATCGGCATTTACGAGAAGATCTGGAGAAGCTCGGTATCGAGATAGTTCGGCCAGGATCAGTGATACAGATGATGGCGCTTGACATCCAGTCAGGTTTGACAGAGCAGATCAAGGAGGCACAGCCTGCAGATGAGAGCCTTTGCAGACTTTGAGCCCAGGCTTTAGCTGGATTGCTGGATGACTTTACCGTAGCATAGGAGGGATCCTTGAGGTATGGTAGCCGGTTATGCATACCGAAGGGAGAGCTGATAGAGGCTGTCTTACAGGAGGCATACCGATCTCGATCTTCTATTCATCTTGCTGCCAACAAGATGTATCGTGACTTGCAGAAACATCTTTGATGGCATGGGATGAAGAGGGATGTATCACGTTTTATTTCGAGATGCCTAGTTTGCCAGCAGGTCAAGGCGGAGCGCCAGAGGCCAGCTGGTCTATTGCAGCCGTTACCCATTCCCGAGTGGAAGTGGGAACATATTACGATGGACTTCGTCTCAGGGCTTCCTCGTTCCCAAGGAGGGAAGGATGCCATTCGGGTCATCGTGGACAGGCTGACGAAGTGTGCGCACTTCATACCCTTCAAGGTGGGGCTTTCCACCGAAAAGTTGGCGGAGCTATACATGCAGCAGATAGTTCGCTTGTACGGAGTACCAGTGAGCATCGTATCGGACCGAGACAGCAGATTCACGTCCCACTAGTGGAGGAGCTTACAGGAAGAGTTGGGCAGTCGGCTCAAGTTCAGTACAGCGTACCACCCACAGACAGATGGACAGTCTGAGAGGACGATACAGATGCAAGAGGACATGCTGAGGACCTGTGTGCTGGACTTTGGCGGATCATGGGAGAGCCATCTGCACTTGGTAGTATTTTCATACAACAACAGCTACCAAGCCAGCATCGGTATGTCTTCTTTCGAGGCACTATATGGACGACGATGCCGTACACCGCTCTTTTGGGATGATGTTAGGGACATAGTTATTTTTGGGCCAGAGATGATCACGGATGCAGCAAAGAAGGTCGGGATGATCAGAGACAGGCTCAGAGTCGCTCAGGACAGGTAGAAATACTGGGCCGATGCTAGTCGCAGACCGATGGAGTTCGCTGACGGAGATATGGTGCTAGTGAAGATATCACCTACTAGAGGGACGATCCGGTTCGGTCGAGGAGGCAAGTTGAGCCCTAGATACATCGGGTCGTTCGAGATACTTGGCAGGATCGGAGAGGTAGCTTACAAGGTTGCACTTCCACCCAACCTAGCAGGAGTTCACGATGTCTTTCATGTGTCTCGGCTGAGGAGATATGTTCCGGACCCCAGCCATGTGCTAGACCATTCAGAGTTGGAGATCGGACCGAGCCTTGCAGTCACTGAGCAGCCAGTAGAGATATTAGATAGGAGGGAGAAGAGGCTGAGGAACAAAGTTATACCCTTGGTACGAGTAGCTTGGAGCCGTCACTCTCCGGGTGAATCTACTTGGGAGAGGGAGTCGGACATGAGGGAGATATATCCTTACTTGTTCGACCCAACAGCTGCGAGGGAACCGCCCGTTCCCGTTTGATACCTTAGAGGTTAGTCTTGATAATAGCCTTAGTTATTCTTTGCATTGCTTGTTATATTAGAATGTTTGTAGAGTCTTCTATCCATGTGAATTTTGAGGACAAAATTTTTCAAGGAGGGAAGATTTGTAAGCCCCTAGTTTCTAAAAAATATTTTTATTTAATGTTTATATCCTTAAAATAAATTATTATAATTATCAAAAAAAATTTAGAATTTTTAAATGATTTTTAAGTGATTTTTAAATCAAAATATATCATTTTGTAATTATTTGAATTGTTTTAATATCATTATGCAATTATTTTAATTATTTTAATAGTCTTTGCAATATTTGAATTGTCTGTGCAAATTACATTTTGTATAGAACCACAGCGGGGGTCTATATGCAAATTTGATATTTACATTTCTTAAGGCGGTGGGCTTATGTGTAATTTCCTATTCTTGGGGGATTTTTTTGCAAAACCTAAACCTAACCCTAACCCGACCACCGCCTCGTGCTGTCGTCGCCTCCACCTAACCCGGCCTAAACCCTAACCCTAACCCTAACCCTAATCCTTAATTTTCTGGCCAAAATCTTTTCCACCGCCTGTCGACTCTATAAAACTACCCCGACCGAAACCCTAGCCTAGGACACTACCCCGACCACCCTAGTACCAGCACTAACCCCTTTTTTCCTCGACCAGCCTCGTCGGAGATCACCACCTACCCAGCCCGACGCCTACAGCCCACTTCGATGCCTCCAACCACCGCCACCTTGTTCGCCTCGCCGAGACGAACTCAGCGCCGCCCTTCGTCGCCGACCACGACAACTCCTCCGCCCTACAGCAGCTCCGTTCTTCGACCCAAAGTCGGACACGTACGTGTCACCCTCACGTTTTCTTCTCCGATACGACTCGTATTCACATATGTGACTCGTCGAGTCTCGACGAGTCTCGTGGTAAGTCTGGACACGTCTAGTTCGAGTCGTACGTGTCGTGCACGACCCGGACACTTAGACTCGACCATTCTTCGTGTCCTTAACTGTCAGGACACGAAGAATATGTTATCGGGTTTACAACCCGTTAACCTAAAACCATAATATAGCTAACTAAAACCCTTTCCCTAACAACTGACTCGGGCTGACACCCTGGCCAGCCCGAGCTCGCTAAAACCCCTACCCCCCTGCCCCTGGCCGAGTTCAAGCCTCCCTTTCCCTTTTTTTGTTTTATTTTGTTTTTATTTCATTTTATTATATATATATATATATATATATATATATATATATATATATATATATATATATATATATATATGTATGTATGTATATATGTATATGTATTTATATGTATATATATTATTATACATACTGTTATATATATATATATATATACTGTATTTGTATTTGTATATATATATGTGTATATATATGTATATTTTATATTTAGTATTTTATATATATGTATATTTATTATATATACATATCCATTATATATGTATGTAAATATCTATATATTTATGTATATATATAATAGTATTCGTTGTATAAATATGTATATATTTTTAAATACAATTTTAGTGCTAAATATTATTATGTAAAATTTCACAAGTTATTTTATTATATAATTTTGTGATTTGTGTATTTTGCCACTTTAAAATGTATTATTTGTATTTAAATTCCTGTATGTTATAAATCATGGCCAATTGATGTCCAAACCTAGCATAAGTTTTTGGACCCAATTGTGTCTAATACATTCAGAGTCTGTACAAGTCATATTGGACTTTATTCATGGCTTTAGGTCCTATATCTGGACTTCGGTTCAATTTCGAATACATGGACAAAATAGTAAATAATTAATTAATTATTTTCCAGAAATTGTTACTTGCTGTTTTTGAATTTTTATATATATTTTAATTGATTTAAAAATCTGGGGAAAATAGCATTTAAATACTATGTTAATTTAGCTAATTTATTATAATTTTTCCAGCATATAATAAGTACTTTTGGCATTTTATAAAAATAGGAAAACAGAACTCATTTTTAGGATTCATATGTTTGCTGATTTTTAATAAATATCTATGAGGGTTTATAATTTCCAAAAAAATTAGTATAAATTTCTATAATTAACAATGATCATTTTGGTACTTTATTTTATGTAAAATTGAGTTTTTTGTCTATCTCAAAAATTGTTGGAACATAGTGTACAGTTTAATTTATTTATTGAATAATTATGACTTACAATGTTTTGTATTGTTTTGAGTTATAGTCGTATTGGACCTTACCCCGCACTAGTATAAAGACCCTAGAAAGTTAGTTTGGGTATTGTGTCACCCTACATTGGTCTCCTATGCTAAAGTCATCATTTGGCTAGCGCCCAGTCAGAAAGCCGTGTTGCATAACTAGTGTCTTCGTGTTTAACTTTGTTTAACTTAGTATAAAAAACTAAGTTTATGTATTATTTCTACAGTGACGAGTCACCAGGCATCTATAGCATTTCTATCGCTACCTTGCTTTGCTAAAGGCAAGTACCTCTGCAAACTTTACATACTGCTATAACAATAAACTGTGATTTTCCAACAATGTTAAATACTGATCCGTGGGGTAGCAAGTTAAATCTTCATATGTTGTATTACTTTTAGTCTCTACCATGCTTAGGACAGTTTTTATATCTCTTACATGTTTAAACAGCGGGTTAAGGGAAAACTGTTAGTAGTGTACGTGATCATGCCCCCCTTCTCCGTATGTATTTACCGAGCACTGTTACATTCTATATGTAACTTTGCCGTATATCTGATCCCGTATTTGTGTATGGACATACACCGATGCCGTTAAGGGTACGTAAGTACACTTCAGAAAATTGATATGTACCACTGTACATCCTGATTACCTATTGACTGATCACTTACCTACTACAATTTTAAACTTTAAAACAAATAATTTTTGCCATGAAGAAATGTATCTAAAACTGGATAAAACAAGATATGTCATTCTATCTCTTTCCATCACATGATCAGTATTATATGTTTGTTAGATTCAGTACTTGCTCCCGTCCTGACAGGATAACGTTGTAGGTATACTTACTGAGGAGGAGTTGCTTTGCGATTTCTATTATGGAGTTGATGCCGAGGACCAGGCTTTATCTTACGAGGATGTACCTGCGGGAAAACTCGTCTAATTTGCGTAGTTGCTCGGAGTTCCGAGAGTAGTCTTATTGTCAGACTATGTATTTGTGCCTGAACCTATATCCAGCTTTACATTTTGGACTTGTACTTGGAACTTACTTATATAGAGATGACTTTTTTGTTTGGAACATTTCTGTCTCATTATTACATATAGAACTGTTAGCACACTTTGGTCTTATCTTATTATTCTTTAGAACAGCTTACTACGCTTTATCTCAAGCGTAGGCTGGACATGACTCGGCTCGGCCTAACAATTTGGGTAGCGGATCGTGACAACATAGACTTTGGTCGATACGCAAATAATATACTATAGGTACAAAATTAAGAACGCCTACTTCCAACAAGCTACTACTTGTCGTATTCGTCGTACAAAAAATACAGATGCAGATCAAGAATTATTTTTCTATTTTATTTTGTATTTTTCCTTTTTATTGAGTCTAGGAAAAATGTAAGGTTGGTCGGATTGGCAACTGGCTTTCTATACTCTATATTATAAGCCTACCTATATACCCAATTTTATATCAAAACTTATACCCAATCCTATATCAATTCCACATCCAATACCCATATAAAAAGCCTATACAAATTTGAGCAGCTATTCATATATATGAGAACTCGGCCCGAGTTTTGTTATTATGTTTCCAGAATGTTTTGGTCATCCTGAATATCTGTAACCAATTTTTAGATTATGAAATTTATGGACCCGAACTCATGCCGAGTTCTGCCCTAAAACTGCTATAAATAGAGGATAACTTCTCATTTCAAATCATTCATTCCTTCCTCTCTTCGCTCCCTATTTAAAAGCATTCCAGAGCTTTTCACTTTCATATCTAGCCTTTAACGACTCCTAGCCAAGAAAAGTGCCATTCCGTTTCAATCTAGAGTTTGGTTGTTCGAGTTGTAAAGCAGGCTCTCCGAAAACGTTCCACTTTTCAAAGTTTGACTAAGTTGAAGATGTGAGTCCTTCAGATGAAAACTTGTGTTGTAAGGACCTGCAAGCGCGGTTAAAGCTTATGCCATAGTGGATTAACATCAAGCAATAGTACTCGGACTGGTCTCGTCCTCTTAGAGGAAAACCAATATACATTGCTGTGTCATGAGTTTGCTTTTCTGATGCTATTTACTCTCTATATTTAAATTTTGTAGTTTGCTTATTACTAGATATCTGTGATACTGCTTAAAATATTTTTAATTGGTGATTATCTTTCTGCTGCACACACTCTCTCTATTTACTCTTCCCCTCTAAAGATGCTCAACGTTCCTACAAACTAAGCTATTAAGGGTGTTTCTCTAATATCAACTAATGTATTAAATAATGGCGTATCTAGGACAATACTGGTTGTGTTCCTATTCTCGAGATGATTGTCTATATGATTGCTCTATGTTGTTGCCGAGGTTCTACAGATCATCTAATCGACCTGTTTCGAGGTATTCTAGCTGGTTCTAAGGCTGGGTTGATCAAAACATCCATCAAGGTTACGATCAAGCCAACAAAAAATAATCAAAAAAAATTTTAAGAATGGTATGAAGCCAAGCTGGATGTATAGGACATAGTCGAGAGAGAATCAGAGAACCATATACCTTTGTTATGACATTATATGGAGTCTGCCCCGCTAGCACACATCTGGCTATAAAACACCCGATTTGTAATTTAACAGATGGCTGCAATGTGTGTCTGCCACGAGGTTCTCGGACTTATCTTAGGCCAAATCCATGAAAGGTTTGCTAATTAACATTTTTTTACAAAAATACAAAAGAAGAGATAAACATGCGTAGGATATCGTTCAAGTAGAATTTGAGAAACAATGTAGCCATGATTCCGTTATCTGAAGTCCATTCTCGGTAGTATTTTTCTAGCTGCAAAAACTTTGATTCCGTAATACAAGAATAAATATAATATTTCTAAACTTTTCCTTGGACCAATCCTTGTGACATTTTTCTAATATAACTAAAGGAAATGGGAAGAATTACTCAAGAAGTTAACAGATAATAGATTTAGTCAATCATAGGAATGGTGGTAAACCATAATCAAAATGTATCAATGTATCCCTACTCCAAAAATTTCCTATATAAGCCAACTATGGATCATCTAATATGCTCAAGTTCTACTGCTTAGAAGTATCTTTGATGAACTTAGGAAACTTGGTGTCCATAAGACATGCTTAGCCTAGTACTTATTTAGGGGCAGGTTAGCAATTGATTTACTCCTAAATTATATAAGCCTCACAATTGCTCAACCAAGAGATTTCACCCATAGAATTCCTAATACAGTCATTCTTAATTGATAGGTGGCATGACCTAGTTCTCATCTTTGCTAAAGGTAACTATCAAGAAACAAGTTCACGCAAATCAGCAAAAGTATCAAATTATCGGAAGAAGAGAATATTCACAATCCTTGAATTCAAAGCATGTGGTAACTTTGGAGGACGAAGGAAATTTTGGTCATTGTATTTGTTAAGGAATACGTAAAGATAATAAGGTTTTATAGAAAATAAAGATGAATATAAATAGGTACTCCTAACGATATCATAGTTCCTTGAGAAAAGATAGTATACTAGTGTTGAGGTCATCGTATGATCGAAGAATTGACTCTAAATCATTTGTAATTTCCAAACAATTTGAAAACAATGATATTGATCTATGTTTTGGGAAAGGATAAGTAACTCAAGATGGACATGCATGGCTAGGCTAATGACTAAATATTAAAGGTGTGGCTTAGATATTATATTGTTTCTCAATAACTAATGATGTAATAAGTCATTGTATACTAGATAGTGATGTAATTAGAATAATACATGCTATATTTCTATCCTCGAGATGGGTATCTGTTCCAACTGTGGTGGATGGTTGTCCCTCTTGATGTATGCTGGTATGCTGAGTTGGGACTTGCTCAAGCTGCTGCATCCTTGCTATCGCAACTTTGCTTTTTGGGCAAGCTTTTTATAGGTGTTGGTCGGAGCCACAATCACAATACAGGCCTAACCTTTTACGACAATTTCTCTAAATGTGTCCCTTCCTTCCATAGAAATAGCAGACATGCTTCTCCCGAGCCCGATATGGTCCTACTTCCTGCTGTTGCTGTGTGGTATGATGCGTCCCCCTACAATCTTTGGCTTGGTGATAATTAGAACCGTAAATCATACTGTCCTAATCTACGACGGCAATCTATGGCAGAAGCGACATGTAGGAAGCTCCTTATCTAGGTATGGTGATGCTCTATGGTGTTGTTGTGCTTCAGGATGTCTATTCGGCCTGTTCTAAGCTGGTACTAGGGCTATTGGGGGAGATAGAGAGATGTTCATGGACACTGATATAATCTTCATTGCAATCTCATTCTTTTGCTGCTGCACTTGTAATAATATAAGGAAGAATCTTGCCATCGAAGCCTCATTTGCGTAAGAAAGTGGTAACTGTGGTAGGGACTGAAGAGGAGGCTGCATATATTCTTCCTGGGGAGCTGGGGTCTGCTGATTAGGTTGTCCTATCTGGGGTCCTACGGCTTGAGGGTACTGTTGGGTAGGTAGGGTCGTCTGATCTGATTGAGATGCATGACCTTACTAAAGAGGTGTAGTTGGAGTTATTATTGGAGGCTATGAGGGAACTTGCTCCTCTTGGGTTTTCGAGTCTTCAGAGGTGATGGTAAAAAGGGCAACATAACTACTACGAGAATTTATCCTATAGGCACGAAGGTAAGAGAAACGTTAGAATGGATTCAAGCAAGAGATAGTTCAAGCAATCAGTTAAGACTTCAAAAAAGTTGAAGCTAAATGAGGTTAATAGTCGATGAGCTTGTGGATGAGATACTATTTCCTAAACCTATATGCAGGCTTGTTTGGTACAATAATGTAACCAAACAACACTTTCGTTGACCTGCATGGGCTACCACAAAAATGTGTAATACCCGGTCCCAAAATACGTAGGACTAGGTACGTAACATATTGTTGGCCTATTTAGCCATGGTCAAACCGATTTTGATAATTGATTTAAAACTCGAGCTAGATACAAAAAGAAACAGAAGATCGTAGATTTTGTCTCAATTGTTTTTTATACTTTATTCTGTGTTTTTCTTTTATTGAGTCTAAAAATTTATGCATCGGGATTACTGGCATTTAGAAGTTCATCCTGAACCAAAAACAAGACAATCTTTGATCCCAAGCCAAACCAACATCCAAAAGTCTACCCAAACCAAAATGCCCTTAAAAACCTAGCAACCGAACTCGGACCGAACTCGATTCCCTAGGATCACTCCTGGTCAGCTGTATTTTTCTATTCTTTCGGATCTGCAACGTTCAAAATTATGAACGTTAGCCGACCAAGTTCTGCCCGAACTCTATCCTAAAAAATCCTATAAAAAGAGAAGAATTTTTTATTTCTACTCACTCATTCATTCTTCATCTTCTCTATCTATTCCTAAGCTTTCTATCTACTTTAGAGAGCTTAAATCATCAAATCTCCAAGACAACTCTCATTCTTCTAGTGCCGGTGGTTTTCGATTAGGAGTATTCGAGTTGTACAAGCTTGGTGTACAAAAGCTTTCTTCAGAAAGGTGTTTGAAGTTTGACCGTGGGCTTCGGATAAAAATACGACGGTGTTGAAGTTGGCGTGTTCTTCGGAGTAAAGCACGCGGTGTAATCTCTATTCAAAATAGTGGATTATAACGAGCAAGAGTTCTCGCGAACTGGAATAGTCTTTTTAGGGAGAAACCAGTATAAACTTTGGTGTTTGCGTATTGCTTTCTTGCCTCCACTTACTTATTGCTTTACTTCATTGCATTTAAGTTTATTTATATATTTGCTTCACCTTCTTAGTTTTTAAATTGGTAAATATTTTCTGCTGCACTCTATTCACCCCCTCTAGAGGTGTCATCGATCCTACAATTGGTATCAGAGCACAATTTATCTCTAGTTGGATTAAAACTCTTTGAGATATGGCATCCTTATATCCAAGAACTGGTGAAGGCCAATTAACAAATAGGCCACCCCAATTTGATGGCACAAATTACACGTACTAGAAGACACGTATCAGCTTTTTCCTCAAGTCTCTTGGTTTTGATTTATGGTCGATTGTAATGAATGGTTATAAGAAACTACTACCTATTGCGGTTGATGGTGTTCTAGTTGAAAAACCATTTAGTTGATATATCAACAATAAAAAGAAACAAGCCAATCGTGATGCAAAAGCCATCAATGCTTTATTTTGTGTTGTAGAAAGAACTAGGTTTAATAAAGTTTTAACATGTGTCATGTCTCACGAGATTTAGAAACTTCTTGAGAAGTCCAAAATCTCACGACTAACACAAGAATATAAGGCCTCGAAAATGAAGCCTAATGAGACTATTACAAATATGTTTACTCAGTTTCTAGATATTGTTAATCCTCTATCCTCCCTTGGAAAAGAATACAACAATCATGAGAAGTTTTGCAGGGTGCTTTGTGGGCTAACAAAGAACTGGAATCCTAAAGCGACGACCATTATAGAAGGAAATGATCTCACAACAACGTCTCTTGAAATCCTTATGGGAAAGCTTATGACGTATGAGCTAGACCTTAAAGATTTTGAAGAGTCAGCACCAAAAGAGAAGGCAATAGCATTCAAACGTAACCATAAGATTGCCTCAGATGACGAAAGTGAGACAAACAACTCAGACAATGAGCAGATGGCCCTAATGATAAGGAATTTCAGAAGATTTCTTAAATATGAAAAGTCAAGCCGAAAGAAGAAAGATTCCAAAGACGACGAAGAACCAATTGGCTACAACTGTAAAAGAACAGGTCACATCAAGAAGGATTGTCCTATTATACGAAAGGGAAGCAGGCATGATCACTTAAGCAAGAGAAGGACTTCGACTAGAAACTATGCCAACACTAACATCTTGTGTGAAAGTGAAGCTAGTGAATCTGAAGAATAAGTGAAGCCTCGCAACACAGCAAACCTCTGCATTATGGCTACAGATGCTAAGGTAATATCTAACCCTCTCTATAAAGAATTTACTTTTGATGAATTGTCGGATGCTTTCACTGATCTGTTAGAAGATTAAAGGAAAATGATGGAATTGTACAAAGTGCTAAGTAAGAGCTAAAATTTATACCGTCTAAGTTTTCAAAGCAATCCCAAATGTTAGAAGATGTTAGAGATTATTATAGTGACACAAATGAGATTACTTCATTAAAGTTAAGCTTACATGATACTCCTGAAAAGCTTATGAATGCTAATCAAGAAAATGTAAAACTTAACGATCTCTATGAACTAGAAAAAAAGAAGTAAAATATTGCTGGTCATAGATGTACTCACGGACAAATACAATGAAGCCTATGAAGTCTCTAAAAAGTTAGAGATTATGCTGGGCAAACAGGTTGTCAAACCTATAGTTCAGGTGAACACAAGTCACAAGGCCAAGCACAAACACAACACAACCAACACTGCTAGAACTGCCAGAAGCCATACTTATATGTGTACCTTTTCACACAATAAGAAAACACACACTTCTTCAAAAACGCATATACATGATCTTCGAATTACACATAGCACTAACACGTTTGCTATATGTTATTATTATGGTATAAAAGGACATGTATCACATCAGTGTAAGATTAGAAAGCTAATAGATATGAATGTGTTTGTTTGGGTTCCAAAAGCTAACAAATCATGACCCTCAAGAAAGTAGGTACCAAAGGTTACATCTTCAATTTATGTAGTAGGTGGACCTTCCTTCTTCCACTATAAGCAAGTAGATTCTCGATAGTGGTTGCTACAGGCACATGACAGGGGATAACACATTGTTTGTAACTCTATCGATGAAGAAAGAAGGTTATGTCTCCTTTGGAAACAACCTGAAAGGACATATTATTGGAATTGGCAACATAGGTACTTCTTCCTCACCCATTATTAAAGATATATGCTTAGTAACAGAATTAAAACATAACATGCTAAGTATTAGTCAACTAACTGATCATGGTTATAGAATTAAATTTGTTAAGAATAAATGTTTTGCTTACGGTAAAACTTCTGAAATAACTTCCTTTGAGGAAATAAGAGAGGACAATATATATGTACTATATCTGTTAGAGAAGACTAACAGTATAGGGAAGTGTCTGTTCACAACTCAAGACAAAAACTGGGTATGGCATATGTGTCTTGGACATGCGAACATGGACACTATTGCAAAATTGTCCACCAAGAAACTGGTAAGAGGCTTACATGATATTACTTTCATGAAAGATATAGTTTGTGCCAAATGTGAAAAGAATAAAACATCTAGATCATCTTTCAAATCAATAAATGTTGTAAGTACCTCGAGACCTCTGTAATTTTTACATATGGACTTGTTTGGACCAAGTAGAGTCACCAGTCTTGGCGGTAAGCTATATGCTTACGTGATAATTGATGAGTATTCACGGTATACTTGCATTTACTTTTTTGCAAATAAAAATGAGGCCTTTTCTGAATTTGTATCTTTTTGTAAAAAGGTACAAAATGAGAAAGGATTCATGATTACTCGGATACGAAATGATCATGGAGGAGAATTCGATAACCATAAATTTAAATCCTTTTGTTATTCAAATGGGTTATCACATGAATTCTCTTGCACTAGAACTCCTCAACAGAATGGCATTGTGGAGAGGAATAATAGAACTCTTGGCGATATGGCCAGAGTTATGCTTAAGCAGCATAATCTTCCAAAATATTTTTGGGCATAAGCTGTCTATACAGCATGCTATGTTTTGAATAGAGTTCTTATTAGACCTATCTCTAAAAAGACTATTATGAATTGTGGTTTAATAGAACTCCTAACATCAGCTATTTTAAGGTCTTTGGTTGCAGATGTTTCATTTTAAACACAGAAGATAACTTGGGAAAATTTGATGAAAAAGCTGATGAGGGCATATTCTTAGGGTATGCGGCAAAGAGCAAAGAATACAGGGTATTCAACAAGAGATCACTTGTTGTTGAAAAGTCAATAAATGCCACATTCGATGAGCTGAATAGTCAACGCAATGACAAAAATGACAATAAACAAGAGAAAACTACATCCAACAGAACATCAGAAGATTCAGAAGATACACCATCCTCGTCCTACCTGAAAGTTTCGAAACGATTGCGGTTTACGCCAGATCATCCGGAAGAACTGGTAGTAGGTGATGTATCAAGAAGTGTAAGTACTCGCTCAAGCAGAAGAGAGATTGTAAAACCCCTAAAAATTTTTAAATTTTTTATTATTTAAAAAGACCTAAAAATGAATTTTATGCAATTATAGCTTTTATTAATTATTAAAATTGACCTTAACCATTGTTGAGTTTTAGAGAACAAGACGACCACAAAATTGGCACGAAAGATGTGTCAGTGTGCGCTGAATAGTATACTAGCCATGCTAGAGGAGGCCCAGCCATAGTGATGTCCGAAGTAGGAAAAACCACGCCAAGTTGCGACGTAACCCCTATAAGTGAATTAATTAATTATTATTTAATATTGTTGACTTTTTAGTAAATCGGTTGTACCAAACCAGCCCAACGTGGCCCACACCAAATCCAAGCCCATATAGGCATGTGGTAGGACCAAGATGACCAGGCAGGCATATTTTTTTAAAGTGTGCAAATGTTTTTAAGATTATTTTAGAAATTGAAAAATATATTCTAATTATTGAATTAGATGTAAAAATTATATTTTTATTATTAATGATGTTTTCAATATTGGTACAATTATCTGGACCCAAGTAAGAGTGTGGTAAAATTTACCCATTGGAAAGTTTTTATTTTTAATATTTTTATTATAGTTAAAATTATTTTTAGGAGATTAACTAAGTCCTTCATTTGGTTTAAATATTTTGCATTAAGATTATTTTATTGTAAATTAAATTTATATATATATATATATATATATATATATATATATATATATATATATATATATATATATATATATATATATTTTATATATATAAAATATATATATATATATAAATATAAATATATATATATATATATATAAAAAATATATATATATATATATATATATATATATATATATATATATATATATATATATATATATATATATATATATATATATATATATATATATATATATATATATATGCATATCGGTTTAAATATATATATATATATATATATATATATATATATATATATATATATATATATATATATATATATATGCATATCGGTTTAAAAAAAAAAAAATATATGCATATCGGTTTAAATATGTCAACTATTTGCATAAGCAAATATTTAAATTGTTATTGAAATTTTTTGAGATTTTGTGCATATAAAAAAAATATGGATATATATAAATATGTTTATATATATAAATATGTCTATATATATATATATATCATATATATACTCTTGATAAGTTTTTTTGAAAAAAAAGGGGAGACACACTCTGGCCGGCCCACCACAGTGGGCGGCCACCCAAGTATCAGCGGCAGCAATTGATGCTTTGGGCGAAGTGGGGCCCGGCGCTCCCGTTATTTGCTAAACGGCAGCATAAAAGCTACTAGCCGCCCCCCCCTTTATAAGAAACAACAGCAGCAACAAAGGTTGCTTTATGTAACCGACTTCAATACCTCCCCTCTCTATAAGCACACATATCCAAACCCTAATCCTCCTCTCTCCTCCTTCCTCCCCCTCTCCCGAAGAGTTCGCAAGCCCGGCCCGCAGCTCGACAACGCCACCGTGCGGCGACAGTAACGACAACAACGAACAACAACCGTAGCAACAAAACTCCGAGGTATACAACTTCAACAATTCAATTTCTCCCTCTCTAGGAGTCCATTTTTCGTTCCGTAAATTCATGTAGGAAGCCCACCTGACCCTCTTCGAGATACCCCAAGTGGAGTTCAACATGACCATCTAACTTGCTCGAAAAATCGAGATAAAGTTAGGGAAAAACCAGATTCTGAAATCGTTAAAAACTGAATTTAAACGACAACTTGTCGACCAATTTTCGTGCTGTTCATTTAAATTTTGTAGAAACTAATTGAAGGCGATCACTGACAACATAAACAAGAATGCAACGCACCTTCTGGATAGTTGTTTTGATAAACGTGCAAAAGTTATTTGATGTCGAAGTTGGAGAAAAACTGTTTTAAAAACAATACAAAATTCTAGAATTTTTTCGATACGGGGTCTGTCCCGACAAACCGGATGACTTGGTAGTGATCCGTAAGCACCAAAAGGCGTGTACGGGTGATGGAGACGTGTTGGAACTGACGAAACTCAGTTTCGTCGTGTGTGCGCGACGAAATCAGTCTGTATCCGTCGAGATACCCCGGTATCGCCAATTTGCAAACTTTGCCCTAACTTCGTGTATAATCATCGATTCGAGACGAAACTTGTGCCAATAGGTCTGAATCGAAATTCTGGTCCTATGTGCCAAGTTTGGTTCGATTCTGAGAAGGTCTAATCGGAACCCCTTTTTGGCGGGCCCGCGACCTACTCAAACGGGGGATTTTGTACACGGCTCATCGGAATCCAAAACTGGACATACCGTTGACTTCCTCTCCTCAAACTGAATCCATAGACATATAGTTTGATGACTTTAGAGACCATAGACTTTGGCACGCATTTCGGTACAAAGTAGGACCAACGGCAGACATCGTTTTGACCCGAAATTACGATTTTGCCCCTATTCCAGAATTAGACTTTTGGACAGGCGTTTCCTAGGTTTATCTTTTACACCGAGTATATTTTTTATGTTTGTTTCAGCATCCGGGGTTGTTTGAAGATTTTGACGTTTCTTGACTGACATTGTGATTACTTGGACTTGCCACTTTGCACCATCAGGCAAGATACCTTGCCACTTTACTTTGTGATTATTATATTCTTATTCTCAGTTGTTATTTCAGCATTTCTTATTTCTTGATATTATAAAACTGTGCGTCCAAGTCACACTTGGGTACAAGCGACTCTATCGATCGTTTTTTTTGCTTTATTTATTTCTCTCGTATTGACTTAGTCTAGTGACCACCCATTGATGTTGAGGTATTGGTATATCTCATACGGCCTTGACAGGTACTTTACATCTCTTTTCTTTCTATTTTGCGGAGGTTGGACTCCGATCTTGTGAGACTATTTTTCATAGTTGTTTGGAGTGAGCATGTTCACCCGGCTATCTTTTGATACTCTTATTTATTATTTGGACTCTATATTCTTCTGTTTTGAGCTGTGATGAAATTAGATTATGTTATTCTGTCCTGTGATTATTTTATTTACAGCTTATGTACATATATGAGGATTCCATATATTGGAGTATTCTTCGTATATGTGCAGCTGGCATGTTCACGTTCTTGGTCCTATGTATTATAGGACTGGGGCATTACATGTTTTTGTGGTGGCCCATACCGGTCCGAAAATATTATTGGGTTACATGACTGTGCCCAACAAGCCTGCATATAAGAATAGGAATAACATCTCATACAGAACTACTGCTGCCCGTAATTTCCAATCCTTTTCGAATCCTTTGATTGCTCAATTTACCTCATATCTAACTCTTCCTAATATCGTCCTATTATTCTTCGTGCCAACAGTATGAATCTAAGAAGCAGACATTGTTCTGCCTTGGCCCTCACATCTGGCGAAGAGGCCATCCCGGAGGGACAGAATCCTCTGATGACTCCAGTGACACCATACCAGCCGGGACAGCAGCAGACTACCACACCTCCAACAATGGTGCACCAAGAAACTCAAGCACCCCCAGCCAATCAAACTGGACAGGTCCCTGCAGCACCCTTAGGAGGGACAGTACCACATCCTCCACCATTCCCTCAGTAGTTTCTACCACAGTCGGGCACACAGATGCCTCCTCCACCGACTGATGGGAGCCCTATTACCCAGTTCATGTATGCCATGATGCAGGCGCAGTGGCAGCAGACAGAGTTGATGAGACAGACTATGATGGCGGCTATGACTAGAACTCCACCTGCATCTCCAGCACCAGTACCGGCTCTACATCCTTATAAGGGCTCCATCAAGAACTTTACAGATATGAACCCTAAGCCTTTCAGTGGAACGGAGAAGCCACTAGAGGTGTCACAGTAGCTTATTAGTACAGAGAAGCTACTTAAGGCATCCCAGTTGCCAGCTCGAGATTGGATGACAGCAGTGGACCTACTGCTAGAAGATAATGCTCACCACTGGTGGAAGGCAGAAGAGAGACGATTAGGCACTGGGACCACTTGGAAGCAGTTCTATGATTTATTTTATGAAAGGTTCTTCCCTATTCATGTTCGAAATGGTCTCTACGACCAGTTCCTTCATCTGAAGCAAGAGAATATGACAGTTGATGAGTATGACTCAGAGTTCAATCGCCTGAGTAGATTTGGTGCGGGATTGATTCCAACAGAGTTAGAAAAGGCGATGAGATTTCACTAGGGGCTTGCACCAGAGGTCAAGTCTTATACGACTACCTAGTCTCGAGTCTCACATTCAGTTGTCCTGGAAGAAGCTCGTGCTCAAGAGATTCTTTGCAAGGAGCAGCAGCAGACCCCGAGACGCCATACGCTGGCAGCTATACCTTCGGGATCGACACGGAGTGGACCTATCAGAAGGGCTACAGGACAGTAACAGGAGAGGTCTGCGCCTTATCAGAAGCCTATTTACAATTTCTGTGGGAAGCCAGGGCATCTCCAAAAAGACTGCAGAACCCGACTTGGAGCATGCTTGAGATGTGGCTCGTTACAACACAAGGTAAGAGAGTGTCCAGAGCAGCAGTCACTAGTTTATGCCCAGCAGGCCCCGAGATCGGCAGTTCTAGTACTACCAGTAACCAGGCCAATAGCAGGATCAATTAGCCTACCATTACTCCCCCAGCCAGTACAGTACGACATGACTAAAGATCGGGACCTCAGTCAGAACTATGGACAGGCCTTCTTGCTGGCAGTGGAGAATGTGGGAGTAGAAGGAGAAGTCATAGCAGGTATGGTTTTAATTGTAATATTTCCTTTTATCATGGCTTGACATAAGATCCATACCCTATTAGTTTAGTCTAGGCCATAGAAATCAGACTGTAGAATGATTGGATAAGCACGAACACCGGACGCAGCTTAGATTCTTGAACAAATTGTGTTTTCCTTCAAACCACCAATCCCGCGTACATACTTTGACCACTTTGACTAACACCGTAATTATAGCCTAGTTTTTGCAAGCTTATTCTTCATCGAGCTTGATCACGACATGAATTATTGGGTGCGCACCCACTAATATATTGTCTAATCAGAACCGGTGCATGATGGTCTGATCAACATAGTGCATTTTGGTTCGCCTTCACATATTATTCTACGTGGATGAAGACATAGTCAAACTCGTCCCCGGAGTCTCATCCGCGACCGCTTTGACAATTCCCCTTTGAATTATTTCTTAGCCTATGGACCTCGTATACGTGCTCGAAAGCATCGTCTATGAATTCTTTATTGACCTTGTCTTTTACTGATTTTTAGAAAGATGATGCACGGTGAATGAACCCAAGGTACCACTTTAAATTGTGCGGCTGTATCCTTACCTTAAACTATACTATTAATCCCTCAACCCTACCTACCATGTTATTTCTAAATTTCGAGGACGAAATTCTTGTAAGTTGGGTAGGATGTAAAACCCCTGAATTTTTTTAATTTTTTTTATTATTTAAAAAGACCTAAAAATAAATTTTATGCAATTATAGCTTTTATTAATTATTAAAATTGACCTTAACCATTGTTGAGTTTTAGAGAACAAGGCGACCACAAAATTGGTACGAAAGATGTAGCAGTGTGCGCTGACTAGTATACTAGCCATGCTAGGGGAGGCCCAGCCATAGTGATGTTCGAAGCAGAAAAAACCACGCCAAGTTACGACGTAACCCCTATAAGTGAATTAATTAATTATTATTTAATATTGTTGACTTTTTAGTAACCCGGTTGTACCAAACCAGCCCAACGTGGCCCAAACCAAATCCCAGCCCATATAGGCATGTGGTAGGACCAAGATGACCAGGCAGGCATATTTTTTAAATTGTACAAATGTTTTTAAGATTATTTTAGAAATTGAGAAATATATTCTAATTATTGAATTAGAGGTAAAAATTATATTTTTATTATTAATGATGTTTTCAATGTTGGTACAATTATCTGGACCCAAGTAAGAGTGTGGTAAAATTTACCCATTGGAAAGATTTTATTTTTAATATTTTTGTTGTAGTTAAAATTATTTTTGGGAGATTAACTAAGCCCGTCATTTGGTTTAAATATTTTGCATTAAGATTGTGTTATTGTAAATTAAATTTATATATATATATATATATATATATATATATATATATATATATTTTTTTTTTTTTTTTTTTTTTTTTTTTTTTTTTTTATATATATATATATATATATATATATATATATATATATATATATATATATATATATAATATATATATAAATAATATATATATATATATATATATATATATATATATATATTATATATATATAATATATATATATATATATATTTATATATATATATATATATGCATATCGGTTTAAATATGTCAACTATTTGCATAAGCAAATATTTAAATTATTATTGAAATTTTTGGAGATTTTGTGCATATATATGGATATATATAAATATGTCTATATATATATCATATATATACTCTTGATAAGTTTTTTTTGAAAAAAAAAGGGAGACACACTCTGGCCGGCACACCACAGTGTGCGGCCACCCAAGTATCAGCGGCAGTAATTGCTGCTTTGGGCGAGGTGGGGACCGACCCTTCCTTTATTTGCTAAACAGCAGCATAAAAGCTACTAGCCAACCCCCCCTTATAAGAAACAACAGCAGCAACAAAGGTTGCTTTATGTAGCCGACTTCAATACCTCCCCTCTCTCTAAGCACACATATCCAAACCCTAATCATCCTCTCTCCTCCTTCCTCCCCCTCTCCCGGCGAGTCCACATGCCCAGCCCGCAGATCGACAGCGCCACCGTGCGACGACAGTAACGGCAACAACGAACAACAACCGCAGCAACAAAACTCCGAGGTATACAACTTCACCAATTCAATTTCTCCCTCTATAGGAGACCGTTTTTCATTTCGTAAATTCATGTAGGAAGCCCACCTGACCCTCTTCGAGATCCCCCAAGTGGAGTTCAACATGACTATTTAACTTGCTTGAAAAATCGAGATAAAGTTAGAGAAAAACCAGATTCTGAAACCGTTAAAAACTGAATTGAAACGATAACTTGTCGACCAATTTCCTTGCTGTTCATTTAAATTTTGTAGAAACTAATTAAAGGTGATCACTGACAACATAAACAAGAATGAAACGCACCTTCTGGATAGTTGTTTCGATAAACGTGCAAAAAGTTATTTGATGTCAAAGTTGGAGAAAAACTGTTTTAAAAATAATACAAAATTCTAGAATTTTTCCGATACGGGGTCTGTCCCGACAAACTGGACGACTTGGTCGTGATCCGTAAGCACCAAAAGGCACGTATGGGTGATGGCGATGTGTTGGAACTGACGGAACTCAGTTTCGTCGTGTATGTGGGACGAAATCAGTCCGTATCCGTCGAGATACCCCCGTATCGCCAATTTGCAAACTTTATCGTAACTTCGTGTAAAGTCGTCGATTTGAGACAAAACATGCGCCAACAGGTCTGAATCGAAATTCTGGTCCTGTGTGCCAAGTTTGGTTCGATTCTGAGAAGGTCAAATCGAAACCCCTTTTTGGCGGGCCTGCGACCCACTCAAACGAGCAATTTTGTACACGGCTCATCGGAATCCAAAATTGAACATACCGTTGAGTTTCTCTCCCCAAACTGAATTCGTAGACATGTAGTTTGACGACTTTAGAGACCATAGACTTTGGCACGCATTTCGGTACAAAGCGGATCCAACGGCGGATATCGTTTTGACCTAAAATTATGATTTTCCCCTATTCTAGAATTAGACTTTTGGACAGGCGTTTCCTAGGTATATCTATTACACCGAGTACGTTTTTTATGTTTGTTTCAGCATTCGGGGTTGTTTGGAGATTTTGACGTTTCTTGACTGACATTATGATTACCTAGACTTGCCACGTTGCACCATCAGGCAAGATACCTTGCCACTTTACTCTGTGATTATTATATTCTTATTTTCAGTTGTTATTTTTAGCATTTCTTATTTCTTGATATTATAAAACTGTGCGTCCAAGTCACACTTGGGTGCAAGCGACTCTATCGGTCGTTTTTTTGCTATATTTATTTCTCTCGCATTGACTTAGTCTAGTGACCACCCATTGATGTTGAAGTATTGGTATATCTCATACGACCTTGACACATACTTTACCACGTATTGTGAGTCTCATGTAGGACATGTACTTGCGTAGTCGGCCGGCCACCGATACGTATGAGACGTACGACGGATAGAAGTAACCGCTAATAGATTGCATGCTAGTAGACTTGGCAGTTACTAGAGGTACATATGAGTCATGGATGTGACTCTAATAGGCATTGGGTGGGAAGAACAGTTCCTTAACGTATGGGTCATATATGCACTGTCCTGATTGTCGGTTATCTCCAATGGGAGGTACGATCCAGATAGCCGGTTATCTCCAGTAGGAGGTATGGTCCTGATTGCCGGTTATCTCCAGTGGGAGATACGGTCCTGATTCCTGATATTCCTGATCCTGCCCATACGTCAAAGGTTTGTTCTTATTACATTATCACTGTAGACTGGTTAGGCACCTGATTGCATACATATTTCTTTTTTATGTTATATATCACAGTTATTATGGCATGGTGTTTTCTTGTATCTTGTTACCTCCCTCTGAGGACCTGGTTATCTCTCCAGGATTAGATGACTTCCCACAGGAGTACGGAGCAGCTCTGGGTCCAGCTTACATTGATATCGAGTCAGTTCCTACTGATTTCTAGTCTATTCTTTGTTTGAGACATTAGTGGACATTATTTTTATATCTTTTTTCTTTCTATTTTCCGGAGGTTGGACTCCGATCTTGTGAGACTATTTTTCATAGCTGTTTGGAGTGAGCATGTTCATCCGGCTATCTTTTGATACTCTTATTTACTATTTCGACTCTATATTCTTCTGTGTTGAGCTGTGATGAGATTAGATTATGTTATTCTGTCCTGTGATTATTTTATTTATAGCTTATGTACATATATGAGGATTCCATATATTGGAGTATTCTTCGTATATGTGCAGCTGGCATGTTCACGTTCTTGGTCCTATGTATTATGGGACTGGACGTTACATATTTTTGTGGTAGCCCATGCAGGTCCGAGAATATTGTTGGGTTACATGACTATGCCCAACAAGCCTGCATATAAGAATAGGAATAACATCTCATCCAGAACTACTGCTCCCCGTGACTTCCAATCCTTTTCGAATCCTTTGATTGCTCAATTTACCTCATTTCTAACTTTTCCTAATATCGTCCTATTATTCTTCGTGCCAACAATATGAATCTAAGAAGCGGACATTGTTCTGCCTTGGCCCTCACATCTGGCGAAGAGACCAACCCCGAGGGACAGAATCCTCCGATGACTCTAGTGACACCATACCAGCCGGGACAGCAGCAGACTACCACATCTCCAACAATGGTGCACCAAGAAACTCAAGCTCCCCCAACTAATCAAACTGGGCAGGTCCCTGCAGCACCCTTAGGAGGGACAGTACCACCTCCCCCACCATTCCCTCAGCAGTTTCTGCCACAGTCGGGCCCACAGATGCCTCCCCCACCGACTGATGGGAGCCCTATTACCCAGTTCATGTATGCTATAATGCAGGCGCAGTGGCAGTAGACAGAGTTGATGAGACAGACTGTGATGGGGGCTATGACTAGAACTCCACCTGCATCCCCAGCACCAGCACCGGCTCTACATCCTTATGAGGGCTCCATCAAGAACTTTACAGATATGAACCCTAAGCCTTTCAGTGGAACAGAGAAGCCACTAGAGGTGTCACAGTGGCTTATTAGTACAGAAAAGCAACTGAAGGCATCCCAGTTGCCAGCTCGAGATTGGATGACAGCAGTGGACCTATTGCTAGAAGATAATGCTCACCACTGATGGAAGGCAAAAGAGAGACGATTAGGCACTGGGACCACTTGGAAACAGTTCTATGATTTACTTTATGAAAGGTTCTTCCCTATTCATGTTCGAGATGGTCTCTACGACTAGTTCCTTCATCTGAAGCAAGGGAATATAACAGTTGATGAGTATGACACAGAGTTCAATCGCCTGAGTAGATTTGGTACGGGATTGATTCCGACAGAGTTAGAGAAGGCGATGAGATTTCACCAGGGGCTTGCACCAGAGCTCAAGTCTTATACGACTACCCAGTCTCGAGTTTCACATTCAGCTGTCTTGGAAGAAGCTCGTGCTCAGGAGATTCTTTGCAAGGAGCAGCAGCAGACCCCGAGACGCCACACGCTGGCAGCTACACCTTCGGGATCGACACAGAGTGGACCTATGAGAAGGGCTACAAGACAGCAGCAGGAGAGGTCTGCGCCTTATCAGAAGCCTATTTGTAATTTCTGTAGGAAGCCAGGGCATCTCCAAAAAGACTGCATAACCCGACTTGGAGTATGCTTGAGATGTGGCTCGTTACAACACAAGGTGAGAGAGTGTCCAGAGCAGCAGTCACTAGTTTATGCCCAGCAGGCCCTGAGACCGGCAGTTCCAGCACTACCAGCAACCGGGCAAATAGCAGGATCACCTAGCCTACCATTACTCCCCCAGCCAGTACAGTACGACAGGACTAGAGCTCGGGACCTCAGTCAAAACTATGGACAGGCCTTCTCGCTGGCAGTGGAGAATGTAGGATTAGAAGGAGAAGTCATAGCAGGTATGGTTTTAATTACAATATTTCCTATTATCATGGCTTGACATAAGATCCATACCCCATTAGTTTAGTCTAGGCTATATAAATCAGACTTTAGAATGATTGGATAAGCACGAACACCGGACACAGCTTAGATTCTTGAACAAATTATGTTTTCCTTCAAACCACCAATCTCGCGTACATACTTTGACCACTTTGACTAACACCGCAATTATAGCCTAGTTTTTGCAAGCTTATTCTTCATCGAGCTTGATCACGACATGATTTATTGGGTGCGCACCCACTAATATAATGTCTAATCAGAACCGGTGCATGATGGTCTGATCAACCTAGTACATTTTGGTTCTTCTTCACATATTATTCTACGTGGATGAAGACATAGTCAAACTCGTCCCCGGAGTCTCATCCGCGATCGCCTTGACAATTCCCCTTTGAATTATTTCATAGCCTATGTACCTCGTATACGTGCTCGAAAGCATCGTCTATGAATTCTTTATTGACTTTGTCTTTTACTTATCTTTAGAAAGATGATGCACGGTGAATGAACCCAAGGTACCACTTTAAATTGTGCGGCTGTATCCTCACCTTAAACTACTCTATTTATCCCTCAACCCTACCTACCCTGTTATTCCTAAATTTTGAGGACAAAATTTTTGTAAGTTGGGTAGGATGTAAAACCCCTGAATTTTTTTAAATTTTTTTATTATTTAAAAAGACCTAAAAATGAATTTATGCAATTATAGCTTTTATTAATTATTAAAATTGACCTTAACCATTGGTGAGTTTTAGAGAACAAGGCGACCACAAAATTGGTACGGAAGATGTAGCAGTGTGCGCTGACTAGTATACTAGCCATGCTAGGGGAGGCCCAGCCATAGTGATGTCCGAAGCAGGAAAAACCACGCCAAGTTACGACGTAACCCCTAAAAGTGAATTAATTAATTATTATTTAATATTGTTGACTTTTTAGTAACCCGGTTGTACCAAACCAGCCCAACGTGGCCCAAACCAAATCCAAGCCCATATAGGCATGTGGTAGGACCAAGATGACCAGGCAGGCATATTTTTTTAAAGTGTGCAAATGTTTTTAAGATTATTTTAGAAATTGAGAAATATATTCTAATTATTGAATTAGAGGTAAAAATTATATTTTTATTATTAATGATGTTTTCAATATTGGTACAATTATCTAGACCCAAGTAAGAGTGTGGTAAAATTTACCCATTGGAAAGATTTTATTTTTAATATTTTTGTTGTAGTTAAAATTATTTTTGGGAGATTAACTAAGCCCATCATTTGGTTTAAATATTTTGCGTTTAGATTGTTTTATTGTAAATTAAATTTATATATATATATATATATATATATATATATATATATATATATATATATATGCATATCGGTTTAAATATGTCAACTATTTGCATAAGCAAATATTTAAATTGTTATTGAAATTTTTGGAGATTTTGTGCACATATATGGATATATATAAATATGTCTATATATATATCATATATATACTCTTGATAAGTTTTTTTTGAAAAAAAAAGGGAGACACACTCTGGCCGGTCCACCACAGTGGACGACCACCCAAGTATCTGCGGCAGCAATTACTGCTTTGGGCGAGTTGGGGCCCGTCCCTCCCTTTATTTGCTAAACAGCAGCATAAAAGCTACTAGTCGACCCCCCTTTATAAGAAACAACAGCAGCAACAAAGGTTGCTTTATGTAGCCGACTTTAATACCTCCCCTCTCTCTAAGCACACAAATCCAAACCCTAATCCTCCTCTCTCCTCCTTCCTCCCCCTCTCCCGGCGAGTCCGTGTGCCCAGCCCGCAGCTCGACAGCGCCACCGTGCGGCGACAGTAACGGCAACAACGAACAACAACCGCAGCAACAAAACTTCGAGGTATACAACTTCACCAATTCAATTTCTCCCTCTCTAGGAGTCCGTTTTTCGTTAAATAAATTCATGTAGGAAGCCCACCTAACCCTCTTCGAGATCCCCCAAGTGGAGTTCAACATGACCATCTAACTTGCTCGAAAAATTGAGATAAAGTTAGGGAAAAACCAGATTCTGAAACCGTTAAAAATTGAATTGAAACGACAACTTGTCGACCAATTTCCTTGTTGTTCATGTAAATTTTGTAGAAACTAATTGAAGGCGATCACTGACAACATAAACAAGAACGCAATGCACCATCTGGATAGTTGTTTCGATAAACGTGCAAAAAGTTATTTGATGTCGAAGTTGGAGAAAAACTATTTTAAAAATAATACAAAATTCTAGAATTTTTCCGATACGGGGTCCGTCCCGACAAATCGGACGACTTGGTTGTGATCCGTAAGCACCGAAAGGCGCGTACGGGTGATGGCGACTTGTTGGAACTGACGGAACTCAGTTTCGTCGTATGTGCGCGACGAAATCAGTCCGTATCCGTCGAGATACCCCCGTATCGCCAATTTACGAACTTTGCCCTAACTTCATGTACAGTCGTCGATTCGAGATGAAACTTGTGCCAATATGTTTGAATCAAAATTCTGGTCCTGTGTGCCAAGTTTGGTTCGATTCTAAGAAGGTCGAATCGGAACCCCTTTTTGGCAGGCCCACGACCCACTCAAACGGGCAATTTTGTACACGGCTAATCGGAATCCAAAACTGGACATACCGTTGAGTTTCTCTCCTAAAACTGAATCCGTAGACATGTAGTTTGACGACTTTAGAGGTCATAGACGTTGGCACGTGTTTCGGTGCAAAGCGGGTCCAACGGCGGACATCACTTTGACCCAAAATTAGGATTTTGCCCCTGTTCCAGAATTAGACTTTTGGACAGACGTTTCCTAGGTGTATCTTTTACACCGAGTACATTTTCAATGTTTGTTTCAGCATTCGGGTTGTTTGGAGATTTTGACGTTTCTTGACTGACATTGTGATTACCTGGACTTGCCACTTTGCACCATCAGGAAAGAAACCTTGCCACTTTACTCTGTGATTATTATATTCTTATTTTCAGTTGTTATTTTCAGCATTTCTTATTTCTTGATATTATAAAATTGTGCGTCCAAGTCGCACTTGGGTGCAAGCGACTATCGGTCGTTTTTCTCGCTATATTTATTTCTCTCGTATTGACTTAGTCTAGTGACCAACCATTGATGTTGAGGTATTGGTATATCTCATACGGCCTTGACACATACTTTACCACGTATTGTGAGTCTTATGTAGGACATGTACTCGCATAGTCGGCCGGCCACCGATACGTATAAGGCGTACGACGGATAGAAGTAACAGCCAATAGATTACATGCTAGTAGACTTGACAGTTACTAGAGGTACATATGAGTCATAGATGTGACTCTAATAGGCATTGAGTGGAAAGAACAGTTCCTTAACGTATGGGTCTTATATGCACTGTCCTGATTGCCGGTTATCTCCAATGGGAGGTACGATCCTGATAGCCGGTTATCTCGAGTGGGAGGTACGGTCCTGATTGCCGGTTATCTCCAGTAGGAGATACGATCCTGATTCCTGATATTCCTGATCCTGCCCATACGTCAAAGGTTTGTTCTTATTGCATTATCACTGTAGACTGGTTAGGCACCGGATTGCATACATATTTCTTTCTTTATATTATATATCACAGTTATTATGGCATGGTGTTTTCTTCTATCTTGTTACGTCCTTCTGAGGACCTGGTTATCTCTCTAGGATTAGACGACTTCCCACAGGAGTACGGAGTAGCTCTGGGTCCAGCTTACATTGGTACCGAGTCAGTTTCTACTGATTTCTAGTCTATTTTTTGTTTGAGACATTAGTGGACATTATTTTTACATCTCTTTTCTTTTTATTTTGTGGAGGTTAGACTCCGATCTTGTGAGACTATTTTTTATAGCTGTTTGGAGTGAGCATGTTCACCCGACTATCTTTTGATACTCTTATTTATTATTTGGACTCTATATTCTTCTGTGTTGAGCTGTGATGAGATTATATTATGTTATTCTGTCCTATGATTATTTTATTTACAGCTTATGTACATATATGAGGATTCCATATATTGGAGTATTCTTCGTATATGTGCAGCTGACATGTTCACGTTCTTGGTCCTATGTATTATGGGACTGGGGCGTTACAGAGATAGTTGCTAATGTTGCATTTATTTCGAAAATAGAACCTAAAAATGTGTTAAAAGCTTTTAATGATGAATTTTGGATTTCTTTAATGCAAGAGAAACTAAACCAATTTGAACAGAATCAAGTTGGAGAACATATTCCCAGACCTATTGATCATCCGATCATTGGTACCAAGTGGGTGTTCCGAAATAAATTAGATGAGAATGGTTTAGTCACTTGCAATAAAGCACGTCTAGTAACTCAAGGATATAATCAAGAAGAAGGCATTGACTATGATAAGACGTATGCTCCAGTTGCTAGACTAAAGTCCATTCGTATGCTTTATGCTTTTGCAAGTTTTCATGGTTTCAAACTTTTTCAAATGGATGTCAAGAGTGCTTTTCTAATTATGGTTTTATAAAAAAAGAAGTTTTGTAAAACAACCTCATGGCTTCGAAGATTTCAAAATCTTGATCATATATTCAAGCTTTGCAAGGCTCTCTACGGTCTCAAACAAGTACCTCGTGTATGGTATGAGCGCCTTAGTTCCTTCTTGCTTGAATATGACTTTTCAAAAGGGAAGGTTGATTCTACTTTCTTTATAAAATCTTTGGATAAAAATATTTTATTAGTGCAGATATATGTAGATGACATAATTTTTTGATCAACTAATGAGATGCTATGTAACGAGTATGCTAAGTATATACAGAGTGAATTTGAAATGAGCATGATGGAAGAACTAATATTCTTCCTTAGGCTACAAATCAAGCAAAGTTCATAAGGGATATTCATCAATGAAGCAAATTATACGAAAGACTTGCTAAAGAAATTTGACATGGATAACGTCAAACCTATTGGTACACCTATGGCAACGTCTATAAAACTTGATATAGATGAAAGTGGTATACCAACTAACGTATGTAAGTATAAAGGTATCATTGGTAGTTTACTATACTTAACTGCTAGTCGACCTGACATTATGTTTTTGTATGCTTATGTGCAAGATATCAGGCTTGTCCTAAAGAATCACATGTGAGCACCGTTAAGCATGTCGTGCGATACCTTAAAGGAAATTTGACGACTGGTCTTTAGTATCCCAAAACCTATTCGTTTGACCTGATATGTTACTCGGACGTAGATTTTTTCGGATGCAAAGTCGATCGTAAAAGTACCAGTGACACATGTCATTTTCTAGGAAAGTCATTAGTCTCCTAGTTTTCTAAGAAACAAAATTCTATTGTATTATCAACAACTGAGGCTGAATATATAGCCGCAGGACGTTTTTGTCCTCAAATTTTATGGAAGAAGCAAACTTTAGAAGACTATCAGCTATCGTTTAACCACAACCCTATTTACTGCGATAACACTAGTTCCATTAATCTCATGAAGAATCCTATATGTCATTCTCGCACTAAACACATAGAAATTAGACATCACCTCCTTACAGATCATATTTTACATGAGGATATTAATTTAGAATTTGTTGACACTGAACATCAACTAGCTGCCATCTTCACTAAGCCCTTGGCTGAAGATCGTTTTAACTTTATACGAAGAGAATTAGGAATTTTGGATGTTGAAGTAATATAATTAAATGTTATTTGATTAAGACTCACAAATTCGTTGAAATTATTTTGGTTATAAGTCGAAAGGGCCCTTCTGTCACACATATGTAAATAGCCTGAAGCGACACGGTGTACTAGTCTTTGGACTACCGCTAGCTGGGATCCGGCCCCTAAAGCTAACCTGAAATACTCTATACGATTTACGTATTTTAATTAATTAATATTTATTATTTTTCATCAACACAACTATTTTTAATTAAATTTGCATTTATGTTAAAACTCTATCACACACATTCCAAAGTCTGTCCTGATTACCCAGGGACCGAACTCGGTCTAGGTGAATCCGAACAGAAGCTGGACAGTCGGGTTTCTTCTTTATTTAAAGCCTCCTATCATCGTCTTCTTCACCAAGCCTCCCTAAAACTCCACCGAAAACCTAAACCCTAACTTCTTAGTTCTCATTACTCTAAGCTTCTCAAGCTCTCAAAACTTGGAATCAGAGCTCTCTTAAAGTTCTCTTCTACTGTCTATCATCAATTTTGATATATTTTCACTCTTTCCATCCTTTTCAATTTCTTGTGGCTCCAAAAGTTCCTCTTTCTTCCAAAAAAAGAAAAAAGTTGATGAAGGTTCATCGTCTACTCCTCATGAGGTGGCCTCCTTTTTACTGTTCAGTCCCTCCAAACTGGATGGTGACTTCTTTGATGATTTTATTTTTGTGTCACAAGATGCATCCAATGAATGGTTTAATGACTTTCATCAAAGGAAGATTTGTCCATGTTGTCCTATCAATTTTACATTATTTTTTTATCACGTAAACATTTTTGAACACTTTGAGTTACTAGATTTAGTTCAACCTAGTTTTCCAATATACTCTAATATAATCTACATGTACCATTGCAATTTATCGGTCACTAACGGCATGGTGAAATCAAAAGTTGCCAAAATTGACATTCAGTTTGATGCCGGTGATTTGGCAATTATGCTAAACATTCCCAATATTGGGGAAGCATTAGTTGATATCACCTCGGCACAATTTTCTATTAGGACAACTTTTGATTCATTTTATGATTCGTTATGTGCACCAAATCCTCGACATCAAGGCACTCTTCGCCTGAGACACTTGAACAACTACTTCTACGACCTTCATGGAATGGTATTCTCTACTATTATTCCAAAGAATACTGCCACTAATGAGATTTCATATTTGGAACTTTTGCTATCTATCATCTCCATTTTCATGACCACTTCAGTCTGCCTAAGACTGTCATCGTCGCTATGGAAAGGTGTCGCAAGAAACCGCGACGACTTCTTTATGTGATGTATCTACCTTACATATTTCAGCACTTTAAGGTTATGCTTGAGGATTGTCCACATGATGGTGCTCCAACTTATCTTCATGAGCATCGTCGTACTACTCCTACTCCTATAGTTCAGGCTCCTCCTCCACCACCAGTTGACCCGTCTGCTGCTGACCCACATCCTACTCATCCTTCCGGTGGTGTTACTCTTTAGTCACTTCAGGCTGTCATGATAGATCAGTTTCGGTCCATTGACTTCCGTACCATCCTTCAGCTTCATGCCATATCCAAATCTATGTGGGATATTTCATACAACCTTGCTCACAACCCTAGTGGTCCTATTCCCATGGTTCTTGATCCCACAAGACTTGGATACCATATTGATGATCCAGAGGCTCAGCGATACTTTGACCATGCTGCTACTCGCTATGATCCCAACCGTTCTGCTGAGATCGGTCCCTCCGGGACGGCAGGTGCTGATGACGAAGATGATGATTGAGGATATGTTTCCTCGTAATAGACCATCACTATTTATGTTTTTATTTTTTATGGCTATATATTAGTGATAAATGCTGCTTTCAAGCATTATCAGTTTCAGTTTATTTTGACTAGTTGTATGAACTCTCTACTACTTCAGTTTATATGAATATTTCCTATTTCAGCACTTTGCATTATTAATATTGTTAATAGTCTGCTCTACTCTCGATTGTGCTGAGTATTTTTATTAGATCGTTATGTCATTTTGCTTATGTGACAAAATAGGGGAGTAATATAATTTTTAATTAAAAACTTTATCATCTTGTTGATTATTGATTATTTTATATGACTAACAAGTTTGAAGCTCTAATTTTTTTTTGGAGTGCTTGCTTTTTTTTAGACTTTTCAGATATTCAGCATATATGTTTTTGTTACGAGAGAGTAACAAGACTTGACCGTACGTTACGGGAGAGCAAATATATTGTACTAATATTCAAGGCCAAAGCTACTACCGTACCTTCTGTACCTCATCAAGCCTACTTTCGAATCGAACTTGACCGTACATTATGGGGGAGATTGTTAGCCCATTCAGCCATGGTCAATCTGATTTCGATAATTGACTTAAAACTCAAGCTAGATATAAAAAGAAACAGAAGATCGTAGATTTTGTCTCAACTGTATTTTTATAATTTATTCTGTATTTTTCTTTTATCGAGTCTAGAAATTTGTGCGTCGGGATCACTAGCATTTAGAAGTTCATCCTGAACTAAAAATAAACCAATCATTGATCCCAAGCCAAACCAACATCCAAAAGTCTACCCAAACTAAATTGACCCCAAACCCTAGCAATCGAACTCGGGCCGAGGTCTGCCCTAACTCGGACCGAACTTGGTCCCCTAGGATCACTCTTGGTCAGTTGCATTTTCTTATTCTTTTGGATCAGCAACATTCAAAATTATGAACGTTAGCCTACTGAGTTCTGCCCAAACTCTGTCCTAGAAAATCCGATAAAAAGAGAAGAATTTCCCATTTCTACTCACTCATTCATTCTTCATCTTCTCTATCTATTCCTAAGCTTTCTATCTACTTTAAAGATCTTAAATATTTAAATCTCTAAGACAACTCCTATTCTTCTAGTACCGGTGGTTTTCGATCAGGAGTATTCGAGTTATACAAGCTTGGCGTATAAAAGCTTTCTTCAGAAAGGTATTTGAAGTTTGATCATGGGCTTCAGATAAAAATACAACGGTGTTGAAGTTGGCGTGTTCTTCGGAGTAAAGCACGCGGTGTAATCTCTATTCTAAACAGTAGATTATAGCGAGCAAGAATTCTCGCGAACTGGACTTGTCCTCTCAGAGGGAAACCAGTATAAACCTTGGTGTTTGCGTATTTCTTTCTTGCCTCCACTTACTTATTGCTTTACTTTATTGTATTTAATTTTATTTATATATTTGCTTCACCTGCTTAGTTTTTAAATAGGTAAATATTTTCTGCTGCACTCTATTCACCTCCCCTCTAGAGGTACCATCGATCCTACACATACCAGTCGTATAATAAATATATGTAAGCTATATATGCAGTATAAAATTAGTCACGGCTCACTAAATCTCATCCACAAAAAAAGGGAATAAATAATTTATAAAATTAATTATGAAATGTCACTTTACAAGATGCTGGATGGAGACAAATCCACTACCAAGCATTAAACTAGTCGAAAAGGAAATAACGAAATAAAGAATACAAGCAGCATGAATGGTCAAAGAACATGTCATCTTCGATAGAGACAGAAGATCACGATCTTCGCTAGAACTCATGTGGGAAGTCAAAAAAACACACACCTGGAGAGATCACCAGGTCCTCAGAGGAACGTAACAAGATACAAAAAATTATGCCATATAAACTGAATATAAATATGTCGTAAAGTTGCGAGAAAGAGTAAAATAGTTGAATCATAACAAGGCCCCGTATCCCATCATTGAACGGGTGGACCATCCCTACAACCAAACAAATACAAGGGGTAGTATACTATACCATGATGTGACACTTCCCCATGCCATGACTAGAACGAACTACGAAATGATATCAACTAAGGTGATCTAACCATTCTACTGTGATCATGCAGATAAGAACAAACCTTCAACGCATGGGCACATTGGCTATATAGGATTGACATAGTCCCCCTCTGGTCCCTAGGGGCTTACGTATACTTCGTGAATGTTAGAGGAAATCAGTAATAGTAGTGGAAATCTTACCTGCCACTACAAGAAAAATAACGATTCTTGACGGTTTATAAGTTGACGGTCGTCGAAAACCGTCAACAATAGTGGTTATCTTGACGGTTTTAGGCTTACGTCAAGGGAAGACAAATTGTTTGTCACTTTAGCAATTTTATAGCATATATATTAACGATTTTGAAGGATCCGTCAAGAAAGAACATTTTTTATATTGACGGTTTGTTGATAACCGTCAAGTAAGGCATGTGCGAATAAATTGGCGCGCATATTTTAGCTGCCATTTTAGTAATTTTTTTTAATTTTTTAAGTATTTCATCTATGTTGACGGTTGCGTAAAACCTCAAAATTTGCTCCCATAAAGTGAAACTCCCGAACACTTTAGAAAAACCTCGAAGGGGTTCTTTTATCTCCCTCATCCACCTCCGTCTCCACCAACTCCTCCCTCTTCATCTTCTCCTACTCTTACCATGGCTGCTCAGGCTTACTCAAGATAACACCCCACAACCCCTCTCCATCGACAGCAACGCTAAATGGATCCCCGTCCTGGCTCTCTCCTCCGGCCCTCGCCGCTGGTGGCTCCGATCCCGGGCAGTCAAGTCGGAGCTGGTGTGCGAATCTCAAGACGTCGCTATCCGATCTCGGTCACCGGATCTTCGACTCCATCCACTCCTACGCCTCCCGCTCGGACGAGGTATCGGCGGCTCTGGAAGGATTCAGGGACGGACTCGTTGGGCTCCGCTCGAGGGCCTCCGGACCGGGTTCAGGTAATTTTAAGGGTTAGGGGTTTGGTTGGATTTTAGAAATTTTAATTTCTAGGGTTAGGGTTTGTAGGGTTAGTTCCTCTTCTAGTCGATCCTCTTTAGGTACATTATTAGTTAGAGTTTTGCTGCTAGGATTGGGTGGATCCGTGATTCCTTCCTCCCTCATCAGTTTTCTTTTCTTTGCTTGGTTGGTTTGATTTAATTTTGTTTGCTTTCTTGTGCTATATGCATTTACTGTTGGGAATTTAGATTTTTAGTTAATTTTGTTATTTTCAGATCAGTTCCATAATACTTGTCACTCCCCTTTGATTTCTGGTGCTCCCCAAAAACGAATTGCATATGGACATGGTAAAAGTTAAGCATCACCATAATTTTGTTACTTTGTGCCAGCCTCTACTGATTGGAAATAAGTTATTTGTAAAAATATTTGTTTACAAGGTGTTTGAAAAAATGTCTCAAACGAATTGAATATGGACATGATCACCACCACGGTCACTCCTACCATATGATGGAGGTGGTCGTGAAGCCTGCACACTAGGCTGCTGTAGGACATAGCCAAGGCGACCTTCAGGTAGGACCAATGGGACCATTCTCATCCCTGCTAGCATTCGCCCACGACCATATATTATTGGTTGTCCAAAACCTACTGAGCCATATCCAGCTCCATATGCCCCATAGGGGTCTCCACCATAACCATTAGAAGGATATGTGCATGGGTTTTGATTCAAAAGAGGGAATGTAAGCTTGGCAAGCAACAGTTAGGTGCAAATTATTGTTCCATAAACAATTTTAGCTCACGATAGTAATAAGAGTCCTTTTAGCTCAAGTTGGCTAGAATGTGTAGCTTGGTTTTCAAAAGGTTCTGAAGTGTAGCTATTTGAGCAACACATGTGAGCTCCCACACTTAGCTCATAATAGCAAAAATGTGATTTCAATGGCTCACATTAGCAAAATGTGAAAATGACTTGCTGGACTAAAAGTTAATTTATTTTCTAAGCCTACATTATATGTAAAAAAAAAATTAGACTTTTATAAAATTTAGATGGCTTTGTAAGATTTGGGAGCTTCTGTAAAATTTAGGAAGGCATTCTAAAATTTTGAGACATTAGTAAAATTTTGGAAGCTTTGTAAATTTTTAGCCCCTCGCCTAGGCTTGAAGGCAGCTCTGTTGTCGGCATTCCATGTTTCATCTCCTTTCCTTATGGGCCTTCCTTTGCAGTACACTCTTGTGTAACAGTTCTACTATACAAACTAAAATAAACTCATAACAAGAACTCAGCAATCACGTGATGTCTTTATATCCTTTGATTTATTTTATTTAGGCTTTTAGAAAAATCAAAAGATGAGGTACATGTTATGCAACGACCATTCATGGTCGAGTTGTAAAAATTAATAACTCACTAGTTTCTGACGTTCGTGTTGTTTACCAGCTGCAAAGCTAGGGGTTTGGCATGGATATACTATTTTAGTTGTCACAATGTTTCATCGACTCTATAACTAGAGCACATGGAGAATAATTGATATATCAAAATATCAAAAAGGAGGCTAAACCTATTATCAATGTTACAAAAGTAGTTTGCTACTAAAGGACTATATATATATATATATATATATATATATAAATATATATATATATATATTGTCACTACCACTTTTCTAGCTTGAGGGTATTTTGGTCATTTTTGAAATTTTGGAAATTATTTGGAATTATTATGTATTATTTAGATTTATTAGAATTAATGTGATTTTTTAGTGATTTTTAGTATAATTGATTTTGGGCCTATAGTTGACTTTGACTAGTGTTGACTAGGAGACTAACCTAGGTCATGACCACTTGGTTAGGTTAATTAACCTTAGCTTGACCTAAGTTAGTGAGGATTAACTCATTGGAACTTATTTGGAGAGATTAGGAATTGATTAGGCTAGAATGGCTTGTGACTTCATAAGTCATGACTAATGACTTAAGCCTTAAAAGCCCATAGGCCCACACCATGTAGCCAAACCCTAACCCTAATCAGCCCATGGCTGGTCACTTTGATTCCTCTCCATATTTAATCCCCTCCTAGAAATTAGGGCTAGCCTCCTTAGAAATTATTTGCTAGTTTGGAAAGAGGTGTGTCTCCATCTTCCTTAAATCATAGAAAATCCATTTCAACTCCTTTTTCCTCCAAACCAATTGCATTAGAACCTAAAATTGTTGTACTTGCTGTTGTTATTGAGAGATTTCAGGGAATACACAATTTGTGGATATTTTGGGAGCTTGAGGTACCATTTCATTTGGGGCTTTTGTATGGATTTGTACCATAGGTAAAACTTCTATTCTACTCCATAAATTCCTGATTTTATTGCATTTCTAGGATGCCCTAGGCCTACCCTAGCTGTAGGACTAGCTAACCCTAGAATTCGAGTCCATTACGTGTCCGTATCGGACACGTATCAACCCATGTGTGTAGGTGTTTGGTGAAATGCCCCAAAGGGCATTTCGATTGAGTTTTAGAAATGTATGTGAATAAAAAATTAGGCTTTACTCTCGCGTACACGTTTCTTATGTTCTAAGTCATGTTTGGTGTCGCGTCGTGTCCCCACAGACACGTGGACACGCGGTCGTACACACGCGCGCGCGGGCAGGAAACATGCCCTGCTACTCGGGGCTGTTTCTCTGTGCACATGCCACCCGGACAAGTATAACTTGACACACGTGTCGTGTCCATGACTGAAACGAGATTCCTGGAGTGGTACGACCCCTCGTGTCATGTCGGACACGATATTGCACGTGCACGAGTGTGCACTGTGCGTGCACAGTGTGTACCAGTGTGTGGAGTTTTGTTTTTTGTTTTAATTCAATTTTAAATGCTTTTAATTATGTTTTAACTTACTAATTAGATCCTAAAAGTGATGTTTAATCTCTATTAGAATTAGATTACATATTAATTTTGGTTAGTGAGGAATTTTGGTTCGAGTGGGGGGTTTGAACTGTATATGGCTGATACCCGATTCTGATATTGGGTTCTTAGAACTTCTTAACTGTTAAATCCTATTTTTATTGATGTTCTTCACTGAGAAATGTCCCCACATGTTTGGTTGTTATGTTAGCTTAGTAATTTACTTTCGAATTTAACTTTTGGGTGTGAAAATGGAATTGGGCATGTGCGTTGTTTTGAAAATACTGTTACTTGGGCTCTTTCCAATTGTTAAACTGAGTTTTGAAATGCTATTTCCTGAGATTTCCTCTTTTCAACTGAACCTGAGATTTATTTTGTTTAACTGGGATATGGAATTGTCAATTGGTTCATATTAACTGTCACTGAACTATATTCTTAAACCTGAGATTGAATGAATGGGTTAGTATTCACATTCGAATTAGTTTTTTTAGAATGGTATTTGAAATTAGAGAAGTGATTCCCTGTTTCCAGATTTCTATAAACTGAGATTGTTTTCAGTTTTATGTTGATTAATTAGCACTGATTGAATGACAGGATTTGGGTTAAATGAATTTGAATTGGTTCTTCCTATTTGTATTAACCTGAGATTTCCTTCCTTTATCTGTAAACTGAACTCCTATGTTAACTGGGAACTTATTCTCTAGTGTCTTGAACTGTTTTTCCTTCCCTTTCCTAACTGTAACTTAATGGGTTCTTAAATACCTGAGACTGTTTCTAGGATTGGGTAGTAATCTATTCTTGTCCACTGTTAAATACCTGAGTTTATATGCTGAAATGAACTGAATCATATTCCCTCACTGTCAACTACAATCACTGTTTTCCCAGGTTATCTCATACCATATACACACACATGTACCCTCACACTCTTGTAATCTAACACCCTCACACCCTCAAGACTCACCCACACACACACACATGTCTAGCCTAACACACACAGTCCTGTTTCCCCACACACCTTGCACACAGCTCCATGATACACACACGCACTCTTATATTTTCACACATACTACCACACATTTCCCTTTTTCCTTTCTCTTCATATATATATACATGTATAGATATTGAGATGAATAGATATATATATATCCTATATATATTATATAATGTGTTGTACTTTTATATATATTAGATATATATATGTATGTGAAATATATATAGGTGGCCTACATGTTAGGTATAATCCTATATTAGATTGTATGATATATTAATGTGCGTATTATAGTTAGGCTTATGATTTCACTTGTGTAGATGAGTTATGGGTTGGCTTATGGCATGGTATGCCTAGTATGGAGTCTAGAATAGGCTGTTAGCCTTGATAGGACCTAGAATGGCTTGTTTGACCTAGTGAGACTTGGTTAGACCTAGTTGACCATAGTTTGACTTAGGTTTGACTTTAGGGTTGACCAGAGTTGACCAAGAGTTGACTTTGGTCAAGATTGACCTAGATTCATGTAGAATGCATTGATTTGCATCTTATTATCATTGTAGACTCATAGTGACTTGTACTGTTCTATAGGAGACAGACACCACTCCTCGGACAGTATATATATTCTCCAGATTCTCAGGATACAGGCGAGTACATTCTCTGATCATTTCATATCCTACATTAGGAGTATATTTCCTGCTTTAGATTACTTTACATGATGCTGACACGTTAGAAATACGGATTAGTACTATAAGGATCTTGTTGTGCGATGTTATCCCCTTAGCGGTTACATCGGGTACTCGTGTTCGTGTACTTTATCGTGAACATCGTGTACTCCTTGTATTTGTGACATTCGTGTACGAAACGTGTGAATCGTGTATAATCATGTATTCACATGACCTTCGTGTACAATAACATAACGTAGCTAGATCCTTGTGTATTGATTGGGGCAGGGAAGTAGAAGTGGTTATGTATTCAATCCAGTAGATTACTCGTGTATAACCTCTGTAGATTACACTTGTACAACATCGTGTCGTTTACATAACCATCTTGTGCTCTGAATCACTAGATACTGTTAGTTCTCTATATACTGTAGCTATTTATTTACAGTCTTTCCTGTTTATCATATTATTCTTCAGTCTCTTGTATCTTACTCTCTAGCATGATTATATATCCTGACCTGCTATAATTTATTGAGATGTACTGTGCTCGCTCTTGTCCTGACTGGACCTGTTGAAATATTACAGAGGACGAGGCTGAGGCATTCTGCCCTACTTACTACGGTGCTATACTAGACGAGTGCCTGGACTTGGACCAGTAGCAGGATCCACTAGCAGTAGATGACACTCCCTTAGACTAGGATTGTCTTTATTTTTCTTGGATTACTGTATATGGATTTCAGAGATATTTAGGACATATATTTATTTATAGACACTTAGAATTCTGGATTGTATCTCTGTGATGTTTTTTTCCTGGATATTATCTTTCATTATTATTGTTTGCCATGAAATATAAAAGAACAGAACAATTATCGGAGGACCGGACTTTTACTTCACGTTACAAACTCGCTTGTACAAAGAAAGCCTAGGGACGAAAACCTAGGTACAGCAGTCTAAGTACAATTGTTTATTTTAGATTCTGGGGGATGACGATAGAGGCTCGGGAAGGCGACGGCAGCCCTGCCTTACTCCTTGGACGATCGGTATGCAGCCTTGGCTCCTGTGAAGAGATGGTTGGCGTTGATGAAGAAATGCTCTTCTTGCTCTCCCTCTACTACTCTTCTGGCTTCTCTTTTTCTCTGTGTATTTTCTCTCTGATTATTGGGGGGGTCTCTCTGTATGAGCGTATCTCTCTCTGACCGTATATCTTTTTACAAGGGAATGGCACCTTGCTATTTATAATAGTGGGGGCATCATTAGGGTTTGGATGATTACCCATTCTCAAAGTGGCGGTGGCCAGATGCTTAATCAATCTGGACCATTAGCTTTAAGTGTGAAGGATCTGGGCCATAAATGGAGATAGTATCGAATCCTGTGAATGATTAATGCTGATTGCTTTAAATCTTCATGATTGGTTGTGTTAAGCTCGGATCTCTCGCCACGTGTCCCATTGGCTTGATCACGAGTGATATGCCCTGATCTCATTAATTATGAGGATAACGTTAAATATGGTTATTAGGATCTGGTAAATCTCTGATTGATTTAAAACCACGCATCCCATAATCACCCTGCTACCAGCTGTCAAGTCATGGAGGCAATTGAATCTCTGCCACGTGTCTTAATGGTGGACTCTGCCAGAGCCGCATGATATCCATGAACCGCATAAGACAGCATCTCACTGAGCCATATAGGTATAGCACTTGCGAGCCGCATGGGATGGCTTCTTGGTGAGCCGCAGGAAGATGATTCTTGCCAGCCGCATGAAACTGTTCTTCAATTGAGCCGCATGGGAGTAGCCACGTTGCAATCTTGGATCGTATCAGATATTTTCTTCTGTTCCCGAAGAGTCTGTCATTATGACAGGACTATCATGACACTTCATGTCAGAGCCGTCAGCTGTCAAATCAGAGCATTAAATAAGGCTATTACTTGATGGCCAGCTGTGTGAAGGGATCCCCCGGGGACACGTGGTGTCGATCGAGCCACATATCTCTGTGAGCCGTATGTACTTCTGAGCCGCATGCGGCTGGGGGACTCTTTGAACCGCATGGGACTGTCCCTATGTAAGCCATATGGACTCTCCTGTCCCGAGCCGCATGAGACTGAAGGTCTCTCTGAACCGCATGGGACTGCTCCTGTATGAGCCGTATGGGGTTCTCTTGTTCCGAACCGCATGAGACTGAGAGTCTCTCTGAACCGCATGGGACTGCTCTTGTATGAGCCGCATGGGGTTCTCTTGTTCCGAGCCGCATGAGACTGAGAGTCTCTCTGAACCACATGAGACTGCTCCTGTATGAGCCGCATGGGGTTCTCTTGTTCCGAGCCGCATAGAGCATTATTCTGATATTTTATATGCTTCTACAGGACCCCCTTCAAAGTTTTCAATTTGCAAAATTGAAATACTTTGAATAAGAAGCATGGATTTTGTTGACCGTATGGTTTTATCTGGCCGCATGAGCTGTTAGGCCGCATAGACTTTTTGCCATGTGTCCCAACCACGTGTGCAAATCTTCTGCATTAAATGTCCTTGATTCATTTTTTGAATTAATGCCGCCTTTTGGCGGAGGATCCCAAGAGTCGGTTTCGTTTTGACCGAAGCGTTTTGCCTTTTATTCTTTTAGGCGGCGTGCGAATCGAGGCGTTTGTTGATTTTTGAGCCTCCTTCGCCTATAAATAGGAGTAATTTTATTCTTTGAAGGTTTCTTTACCTTCTCTCTTTGCTCGAACTCCTTGTTGCTGACCTCCTCTTCGTCTTCTCCCATCAACGATCGGCAATGGCTCCCAAGAAGACTACCGCTGCTACGGGCAAGAAGGTCGCGTCATCTTCTGCGGCAGCGAAGGGTAAGAAGGCCGCGTCTTTATCGACTGTGGCGGCAAACGTGGCGGCTCCTCCGACGGCTGACGTGCCTGTTTTTTACCCCGATGTTCACCCGCCTATTGATGGTAGGACCATCAACATGAACTGTCATGGCTACGCCGCATATCTTATGCGCGAGCCTATATTTTTAAGTATGCTGCGTGTCCGACTCATGTTCGAGCCGCATGGGATATGACCCAGACCTGAGCCGCATGAAAGTTGTTGTTTGCAGCCGCATAACTACTTCATTGTCAGGGCCGCATAAGCTCATCTGGACTTGGACCGCATGAGCTCTTTCAAACTGAGCCGCATAAGCCTATTTCGAACTGGTCCGCATAAGATCATTTGAACTAGACCGCATAAGCTCGTCCGCACTGAACCGCATAAGCCTATTTCGAGCCGAACCACATAAGCTTATTCGAACTGGACCGTATGAGCTCATCTGAACTGATCCGCATATGCTCATTTCGAACCGAACCGCATAAGCTCAGCCGCCCTTAACCGCATAAGCCTATTTCGAACCGAACTGCATAAGCTCATTCGAACTGAATCCGCATGAACTCTTTCAAACTGAGCCGCATGAGGTCATATTGAGCTAAGCCGCATAAGCATCACGTAGTTTGTATTTCTGCTATCTTTTTGACCTTGTTTCTTTTGTCTTTCTTCAGTGAATCTGCAGTAAATCCTACGGGGGAACTTATAGTAGGCTCAAATCAGTTCGCCTTGGGCGTGCGTCTTGATGACTTAATTAAGCATGTGCTGAATCAATTTCCTGCTAATGAGCCTTCGGAGAGGTCGAACGCCATCGAGAATCAGACCCTCCATTATCTCCGTGCCATGATGAATACTGGGAAGTTGGATGGATTATACCTGAAGCCTTCATTCCTCTTTGGAGACGCTTTAATCATAAAGAATCTCCGAGTATTAGACATTTCTGAGAACTGGGATTTTTCTTTGGATGGGATAGCGATCCATATTCCTCTCATGGAACGTCATTATCTTCTGTCGTGGTTCAATATGATGCTGTTGGACAGGAAGATGGTGTGTAACTTAACCCCTACCCAATCAGGGATGTTGATGGGCAACATCCATTATAACCCGAACATAAGATCACCGTACGCGGGTAAGGATTCCGTCCTCCGGTACATGATGGGTCTAGCCCCAGGCTCTTTCATAAATGTATACGGTCCCAACTTCACACTCACTCAAGCTGATATATTCCTGAATCGGCTCGCTCACAAGAAATCTTATCCCGTTGGCAGACTGGCATTGTTGAACTGGATAAACCCCACTTCTACGTGGGCCCAGTTGACCACATGGGTTCTGCAAACCTACGGAACATTCCTGCGGGAGGTGGGACTTTATCAGGCCATTCGGGGCACTTGTCACGGGCTTTCTATCAATAAACCATTGTTCATGGCGCTCTTGGAGATGTATAACCGACAAACGGGGACGTTCTTTGCACCCGGAGGGGAGTTGGGGCTTACTCTCCATGAGATGTATACTGTCTCCAAACTTCTGTGGGGGAACGAGCCTTTCGAGGTGTATACCCCATCGAATGAGGAGTTCGAGGACTTGAACCGACGACTCCCGGGTTTTGTTGCGGTGTATCAGGAGTTGCTGTGCCATTATAGTGCTTGTCATCAGATGGCTATAAAAAAAGGCGGATAGCTCAGAAGGGACCGCTCCCCACACCACATCCTGGGTCAATTATCTTTTTAAAGTTGACCCTTCTAGCGAAGTTACTCCTCGAACCCCTCGAACCCAGGAAGAGATAAAGGACCTGATGTCGAGCGTCAAGAAGTCGCGGTCCAAGAGTGACATATTCGGGATTCAAACTGACTCTCTTAGCTATTTTTACTATGGCACCACGCAGATGTCAGAGAAGGGACTCCTGGCTGGATTTTTAATGATATGGCTACAGAACTGCGTAGTCTCGGGAGGGGCAGGTTCTATTGAGAGGATCAGTCGCCACTTCATTCTCCCTGCCGTTAAGCTGGTATTTGGAGTTAGACTGGCTCTTCTTCCGGCTATGGTGTGTAGCATACACCATGGTCTCCGAACATTCTCGTCCAAGGACATTGCCCGCCCTAAGGCGCTGGATTTTGAGCGTATAGAGCTACCATTCCACTATTTGATGGGGTGGTTGTTGATGCACTACAAATCTTTGATGGGACCTGGAATAGCGGAAGATGCTACAGATGAAGACGCTTTCCTTTTCAAATGCCATCGCCGGTCTTGGGAATACAATACTATGCCAGCTTGTCGGAGGGCACTGGCGAGGGTGGATGAGTGTGACTTTTTTGTGTCTGTTCCTCATTTTTCTGATGAGGAAGTGAGGAATGTATACCTCGATGGTACTGGACCTTCTCACTTTATGTCTCCGAATATGCTCACCTGGTTACGCAACATCCGCCCCACGCATCTGGTTTATCGTAACCGCGATAATGTGTACTTGGAGCCCTACCTGCCTAGTAGGTTTTCCCGCCAATTCGGCTATAGCCAGTTATTCCTTGACTGTCCCAACCCTTGTTTGGGCTTTGAAGGTAACGTTCTTGATGGTGTCAGGGCGTAGAATTATTATGACGCTTATCATACTCGGGCCAGCTTCTGGGTCCCCGATGCTAAGGCGCCGAGGAAAATTTTGACGTTGCTGCTTTGTATCATGTTATGGCGAACAAGCCTCCTGTTAATTTCGATCCGAGTACCAGTTTCATCGTGGGTACCGGTTTAGAGGAGAAGCCCAAGGGGGCTAAGGCTAGAAAGCAACTAGCGCTCCAGACTCCCCTCCCTGAATCGGAACCTTCCGAATCGGCTGAGGAAGATGATGATCATGATAGCGAAGACTCCCTTTCTGGTGGGGGTGAAGAAGTAGCAGATCAACCGCTTACTACGTCAGACGCACTGGTGGAGGACCCGTTACTTGCTACACAAGAGGAAGTAGTGAGGGAAGGACAGCCTCCCGCTGTGCCTGATCCCTCACGCAAACGAGCCAGACATGAATCTTCTGATGGCAGAGCGACCTTTTCTGTGAAAAGAGCCGTCGTTAGGTCTCGTGGATTGCTTATCACCGAGAGGGGTGAAAATGCTGACGCTGCTCCGGAGGTACGACTATGTTGGGGCTATCTCCTTGTTGTGGCTTTCTTTTCTCTTGGAGATATGACCTGACCATTTTTTCTTTGTAGGCGTCTGACGAACCAGGCTCTCCTGAACCGTCTGCTGCTCCTGGAGTTGATCCGGACCTTGCTGCTTTGATTAGCGACATGTGTGCTGCGGTCCTTTCTGCGGGGGCTCTCTCAGCGGCGGCTGGGAGCTCCCAGGCAGCTGAGGCCTCGGCCCGGGGTGACGAAGGTTTCCTCGGGCCTGTCTCCGAGATCGCTGAACTTCAGCAAGGCGACGCCGATCTCGTTGCATCCCCTCCCGAGGGTGCCGGGGCGGAGGAGTCTATAATTCCTGACTCGGAGACTGCTGGTGAAGAGGCTGCAATGGCTGTAGGCGAACCTCAGCCTCCACACTCCTCCACTGGTAAGATAAGCCAAATATTGACTAGTGAGGGGGCTTATTTGCTATATCAACATATCCTCCGGGTCAAATCGATTCATGGTTGCCTTGGCCCTACAGGTCCTGACCCTTTACTTCCCACCACGGATATTCTTGGGGAAGGCTCGGTCTGCCACGATCTGGGAGAAAGGAGCGTTTCCTCTCATTTGCCGTCTCATGTCGAAGGGCCTCCCGCCAGCCCCGGGCAGATGGGAATAGAGCTGGCGATGGTCTCCACCTCATCCTCTGCTGATCATATGGCTCCGGAGATCGACCTCTCGACCCTGCCGAGCATTCAAGTTCTGCGGGCCGCCGAAGAGGAGTTGGCCGCTGTTCATGCGTCCTTCCGTGCGAAGTTTATTCCTCTTGTGGCAGGAGCGGCAGATTCTGTTGCGTCTTCTTCAGCGTTGTCGGCAACACTCCCGTTGACACCGGCTTCCTCGGAGGCTCTGGACGAGGTGACGCAGGACGTGGTCGACAGTTTCTATCGCATTTAAAGAGGGGCGTAGATGCTGCAGTAGAACGGGGGACCCATTTTACTCTGTCTCTGCGGTGCGCTCGGGGTCAGGTTGCAACTTTGAAGTCTCTTCCTGGCGGGGTGGGGTTGGCTGCACTCCTGGAGCCTAAGTTGGCAGAGGCTGATCAGCTTGTGACCCAATTGCTGTCGATACGGCAGACGGGCTTGCCTGCTGCGATTGAACGGGAGCGGGGCTTCCTCATTGCTGCTCGGGATAGGATCAAGCTCGCTTGAGATACTATCGGGCTAGTTGTGCAGGGGGACCTTGACAAGTTCTCCGCTTCGTATGACAGGCTGGGTCGTCGAAGTCAGGCTTGTCTGGCTCGGGAAGAGTCTGCTTCTCGTGGAATCGCTGATACGAAGGAGCGAATTCTCGTACTCCAGAGGGAGTTGACCTTCTTAGAGTCAGAGCTGGAGGCTGCTCGTGCGGAACAGGAGTCGATTGCTCGGGAGGCCGAGAGGGTTTCCCGATCTTCTGTCAACCTGGAGAGGGCCTTTAAGAGATTCGAGGATAACTGGCAAGCCCATGCTCAACTGGAGGACGAGCGGTGCTGACCCAAGAGGTGGAGCGTCGAGCTACCCAGAGGTTTGAGCAGTCGGTTGCCTTGCTGACGGACCGTCTCAGGGCGTTATGTGCCCCGGAGCAGTGATCAGCTTTCTGTTTTTTCTTTTGCTGTTGTTTTCTTTTTTGTCTTTTTGTTTTGATTTTGTAAAGGATGGATCCTAAATGATGTAGCACTTTGAATTTTGAACGAATGAGCATGTTTCAACTCATCTTCTCTTTCTTGTACTTGCGATGTTTGTGGAACTGGACTTGCTGGGGGATTATTTTTGGACCTATTACCCTAGGCGTACCTTGGTTTTAGGTACGGATAACAAGTTTGGTCAGGATGTCCGGAACAGCCATGGCAAAGTGGTTATGGGTGCTCGCGGTATTGGAAAAAAGAATGCCGTAGAGCAGCTGGGCTCCCGGGGCATGGTGAGATGGTAGATTTATGCTAAGGAGCTTAGCAAGGGATATTTGTGGACCTATTATCCTTGGCGTACCCTGGTCCAGGATACGGATAATAGGATGAAAGGAAACCAACATATTTGCTCAGAGGTTATGAGGACATGGCAAGCATGAGGGTTTTACCGTGGCATCTTCCTGCTCAGAGGTAATGAGGACATGGCAGGGGAGACTTCACGAAAGATATTCGTGGTCAATAGCAGACATTTATGGTCAACAGAGGACGTTTGTGGTCAACAGAGGACATTTGTGGTCAACAGAGGACATTTGTGGTCAACAGAGGACATTTGTGGTTAACAAAGGACATTTGTGGTCAACAGAGGACATTTGTGGACCTATTATCCTTGTCGTACTCCGGGTGTGGGTACAGATAATAGGTTGAAAGGAAGCCGACATACTTGCTCAGAGGTAATAGGGACATGGCAAGCATGAAGGTTTCTTCGACGGAGCCTTCCCACTCAGAGGTAATGAGGACATGGCAGGAGTGGGCTCAATGAAGAGGGGGTACATAGAACGACTCAGAGGTAGGAGAACGTGGAAGTTCTATGCGAGGGGGCGGTTTGTTTTTGGTGGAAGTGAAAACGACTCAGAGATAATGAGGACGTGGCCGTTTTAAAAATTTGTGGATCGATTACCCTTTTTGTGCACTGGGAGTGCGGGTAGTGGATCATGAGGGAGGATCCCTTCCAGGAAGAAAGTTCAGAGGTATATTCATACGTGACTTACTATCTGAAAGAGTGATCGGAATGTGAGTTCAGAGGCACCGGCGGGTACATAACTCGATAATTTAGAATATTGAGAAAGTATGAGTTCAGCGGCACCAGCAGGTACATGACTCGATAATCTGAAGGGAATATGGAGGTTCAGCGGCACCAGCCGGTACATGACTCGATAATCTGAAATATTGTGGATGTGAGTTCAGCGGTACCAGCGGGTACATAACTGGATGATCTGGAGAGAATGTCGTTTAGACATAATATTTCTTCAGGAACTTGCCGTTGACGGGCAACATGAGCAAGTCTCCATTTTGTTTTGCGAGGCGGTAAGCACCGTTGGAGAATACTGTCTCAATGATAAATAGGCCTTCCCACTTTGGCTAGAATTTGCCGACGGTCTTGTGAGTCATGACCATCGGCCTCCGGACTGCCACAACGAGATCGTCTACCTGGAATGTTCTGATTTTGACCTTCTTGTTGAAGGCTCCGGAGATGCGTGCTTGGTATAGCTCAATTCGTTGCTGAGCCAAGAGGCGCTTTTCATCTAGTGCCTCCAATTCCTGTAGACGGCGATGGTGGTTTTCGTCTATCATCAATTGATGTGTGAGGGCGACGCGTAGTGAGGGGATCTGAGTCTCCAATGGGAGGACTACCTCACTCCCGTACACCAGGGAGAATGGTGTATTCCCGGTGGCCGTTCGAACTGTGGTGCGATAAGCCCATAAGCATTCGTCGAGCTTCTCGTTCCAGTCGCGTTTGTTGGAGGAGACAAACTTCTTGAGAAGTTTGATGATTGTTTTGTTGAATGCCTCTGCCAACCCGTTCGCTGTCGGATTGTACGGTGTTGAAACGACATTCTGAATACGGTGCTTATCGCAAAACCGATAAAATGCGTGGCCTGCAAACTGCGGACCATTATCATGGATGATCCTTCGGAGCAGTCCAAAACGGTAGATGACGTGATGCTTAAGGAAGCTGATCACGTTTGAAGTCTTAACTTCTGCGAGTGGGACAGCCTACGCCCATTTGGAGAAGTAATTAGTGATCGCAAGTATGAAGCGATGTCCTCAGGAGGAAGATGGGGTGATTGGACCAATGATATCCATTCCCCATGCTTCGAATGGCCAGGATGCCACTGTCGGATGTAGAAACTCAGATGGTTAGTGAATAAAGTCCGCGTGGACTTGGCAGGCTTTGTATTTTCTAGCATAATCTATTGCATCTGCCACCATCATGGGCCAATAGTAGCCCATTCGTCGAAGGCGGTCTTACAATTTAGGACCGGGCTGGTGGGCCCCACAGACGCCATCATGAGCTTTTCGTAAGGCTTCTTTGACTTCTGTATTTGACAGACAACGAAGCAGTAATCCGTCATAGGAGCGGCGATAAAGCATTCTCGTCTCTATATCGTAGAAGAATTTGAGAGAACGCCGTCTGATGGAAGCGGCTTCCTTTGGGTTCTCGGGCAGGATGTCGTAGACGACGAAGTCGATGAATGGTTGTCTCCAATCTGGGGCATCATCGATCGTCTGGGCGGAATAACTCGCCATGAATTGTACATTGTTCTTGGGACAGACCAGTTCGTGGCCTGTCACATCCACTGACTGGCGATCATAGTTTGGAACTGCTAGGAAAGCGGCAAGACCAGCTAAGGCATCAGCTTCAATATTTCGGAGTCTGGGGACATGTTCGATGAAGAATCCCTCGAATGACGAGATGATGTTAATCGCTATTTGGTGATAAGGGATCATGTCTTCGTGGCGGACCTCGTATGAGCCCCGGATCTAATTGACGATTAGTTGGAAATTGCCGTATGCTTTAAGGTATTCTACCTCCAGCTCTCTTGCGAATTGGAGGCCAATGACCAGAGCGTTGTACTCGGCCACATTGTTAGAACAGGGCTCTGTGAGGGAATAAGCGTGGTTAATCACCAATCCGGAAGGGGAGATCAGCACCACCCCGACTCCGACGACTATATTGCCTTTAGGTCCGGTCCATGAAGCACCGTCGAAGAACATTTGCCATATATTATCGTGAGAGGTTGCATGCGAGTCGGCGACCTCATCTGGGATCTCTTCATATATTTTGGAGGACTCCGAGCCTGGGTGGGCTGCTAAGAAGTCTGCCATGGCTTGACCTTTGACTGCCTTTTGTGGGACGAAGATCATATGATAAGGGGATAGCAATATTGCCCATGTAGCGAGGCAAGAGCTGAGTGCCCCTGGTTTAGTCATGAGGACCCTGAGAGGGTTGACTCGTGAGATCACATGTATCGTTTGTCCGGAGACATAGTATCGTATTTTTTGAATGGCGAACACCAGGGCGTGGCATTCCTTCTCCACAGCGGTGTATCGGTGCTCTGGCCCAATCATCATTCGGCTGAGGTAATATATGGCTTGCTCATGGCCTGCGTCGTTGTTTTGAGCCAGCAGAGCCCCAAGGGAGTGTTCCATTGCTTGTACATAGAGCAGGAATAGTTTTCCAGGAACCGGGGCCACCAAGACTGGAGGGTTTGACAAATATTCTTTGATGCTGTCGAAAGCATGCTGACATTCCTCGTCCCATACGAATGAGACTCCTTTCTTCATGAGGTGCATGAACGATCGGCATCGTCCGGAGAGGTTAGAAATGAATCTCCTGATGTAAGCTAGCCTCCCTTGGAGGCCTCTGAGTTCGCGGAGATTTCTCGGGGGACCCATCTCCATGATTGCTTTCGTCTTCTCAGGGTCTACATGGATACCTCGTGTCGTGATGATGAAGCCCAAGAACTTCCCGCTGGATACGCCCAGAAAGGACTTCGTAGGGTTTATTTTCAAATTGTGCGCTCGTATTAGGTCGAATACCGTCTTTAGATCCTGCAGATGGTCTCCCTTGCAGCGACTCTTAACAGCTATATCGTCAACATAGCACACCATTGTCTTGCGTAAGTGGTCTCTGAAGATGATGCTCATGGCTCTTTGATATGTGGCACCGGCATTCTTTAAACCGAAAGACATGACTGTGTAGCAGTACGTGCCAATTGGTGTTCGAAATGATGTATGCTTTTCGTCATCAGGAGACATTTTGATTTGGTTGTACCCCGAGAAGCCATCCATGAATAACATACGTTCGAAGCCGCAGGTATTGTCGATCATGATGTCTGTGATAGAAAGGAAGAATTCATCTTTGGGGCACGCCTCATTCAGATTGCGGAAGTCGATGCAGATTTGAATCTTCCCATTCTTCTTGAGGACGGGTACTATATTGGCGACCCAATCGGGATGTTGTTCTTCATGAATGAAACTGCTGGCTATCAGTTTGTTGACTTCGGCTTCGATCGCGTCCATGATGCCCGTGCGGAAGTATCGCTGTTGTTGTTTGACTGGCTTCGCATCCGGCCGGATGTTGAGTTTGTGAAGAGCAATGTCGGGATTTAACCCTGGCATGTCTTTATAGCTCCAGGCGAACACATCAATGTATTCTCTGGCAAGTTCTAGTAGTGACTCCCGTTCTTCGTCTGCTAGGCTTTTACTGACGAAAATTGGTTTTGGAGAAGATTCGCTGCCGAGGTCAACCTGTATGACTTCATCTTCAGTAGGAGGTTCTCTCAGTTCGAACCGTTTTTCCCGTTGTGCATCCAATTGCTGGGCCCACGGCTCTAGTTCGAGGATCTCGGGGATGTCTTCTTCTTCTTCGTAAGCGTCGGCGAATGCCATGTTGACTGTCATGACTTGTCTGAATACATCTCCAATGCTGGTATCCGAGTCAGAAGTTTGTGACCCGGTTGAATGTGACTGCCAGTCGCATTCTTCATCTGAACTCTCAGGGGTCGTGGTAGGCGTTACATACCCTAATCCGCATCGAGTTTGGTTATAGTAGTCCCGTGGTTTGCCCGCCGGGACCGGCGGCTTCAAAGGTAACCTTCGCCCAGTACCGTAGTTCAAACCTGGTGTCGTCTCTAGATCATACCCCTTTTTCTGTATAAGATATTTGGATTGGGGGCTATAAAGATACAGAGACAGTCTTCCGGCATCTGACCCGAGGTCGGCTTCCTCTATGGTGAAGGGATGCGGGTTGTTCGTCCGGCCGAAGATGATCGGATGATCCCCTCCCTCGATTATTCGGTAAGCGTCTTCTACTGGAGTAAGCTGGATCGCGGTGTACACATTTGTCACTTGTGTGTGTAGGCGAGTGCCTATACCGTGTTCCATAGCATACATTATACATAGCTTATTGAGCTCGGTGTAGTTCAAAGATAACCCTTTATTGATGAAGTAAGGTATCTTTTCTAGGGAGATTACATCATCAGCAGAGGGAACATCAGTGTGGACAGCCACATACTTAGCTAACTCTGGTTCCTCTTCGACTACCCCCTGTGTGAATGAAGACTGAGAGGACGTCCTGGGAAGCTTGATTGTCAGTGGTTCAGTTGATGGAGTAGAGCGTGGAGTTGTTGGCAGAATAGCGACCCCCAGTTTGGCACTTGACGTGGAGCGAGGAGTGGCTGGTTCACTAGAAGTGTCAGACCTTGTATCGGGGTGACGACCCTTCTTGGGAAGGTGTATCGTCAGTGGCCTATCAGAGGGATTGAGCTTCTCCGTTTGGGGTTGACCGACTCTCGGTAATCTGATTGTCAGTGGCCCCGTTGTGGGTCTCAGCACTTGGCCGGACCTTGGCAGCCGGATTATCATCTGCTCTTCCTGCGCCGAGAGGCTGATCGCGTCCTTCCGCAGAGTGGCAGTAAGGGGTACGGACCTTCCCGATTTGCGAGCTTGGAGGTGGATCGTCAGAGGCTCTTCTGATCCTGTAGCCGTCTCGGTACTAGCTTGTTCATTTCCTTCATCAAGGTGTCTCTTCGATTTTTCGTATAGGCAGGAGTCCGAGTAGTAAGATTCGACCCCGTTGAAGGGATCGATGTCAGCAAATTCCGTCTTCACGAAGCCGTATTTGTGGACATATTTGAAGTACTGGGGTAGCGTGGAAGGCACGATCATATAATCGTGTATCCATGGACGCCCCAAGAGGATGTTGTAAGAAGTGTCTGCATCTATGACGTAGCAGGTAACTTCGGATTGGAGGTCGCCAATTTGATACTTCAGATGAATCTTCCCAATAGGGTAGCTCCTGCCCGAATTGAAACCGCTAATGGCGGTGCTTGTAGGCGTCAGACGATGCATTGGGATACGGAGATGATGTAGCAGACCCTTCGGGATGATGCTTATGGAAGAGCCAGGATCTATGTGCATTTGATCCACCTTCACGTCGTCGATGTATCCCGTGTAGTATAGCGGGCGATCGTGTAGGTTGGTTTTGATGAGCATGTCCTACGGAGTGAAGACGATATTGGGCATTGCTTCCGTGCAGGCACTGTCTTGGAGATCCACGGGTGAGTCCTCCCCGGTGAGGTTGGATTGAGCCAGATAGACATCGGCATTTTGGAGTGCTTCGCTTAATGCAATACGAACGTCCTTGGAGAGTCTTAGGAGTTCGTACAGTGACAACTTGGCCGGTGTGTTAGCCAATTATGCTAAGATGTCAATGTTGTAGGGCCTCTCTAGCCCTTGGGCTGCCTCTTTTCGGAGGGATTTGTCGAAGCGAGTCTCCTTCGGCCTAGGATTGTCGGTCGTCGAAGGCTGAGCCGGTTCCGGAGCATCAGTTGTAGTGGGTTGATGATTTTCAGCTGGATTGTAAACCACTGGTTGGGATTGCGCTCCGGACCGCGTGACGACGGCTGTAGCTTCCTCATTGTCTGCCGAGATTGTGTGGCAGGTCCTGACTTTTCTACTTTTCTTTTTGTCGGTGGAAGATGGTGTGGGCCGAGTCACTTCTGATACCAAGTCTGGATGGATCCACATGACCTCCCCTCGTGATGTGGTGAGGGGTACTAGACCGGTAGCCTGATCTCGGGGAAGTGGAAGATTGGTAATCTCCATTATCGCTAGAGGGACGGGGACCACCCCATCTTGAGTCTCCGTTGGAGGGAAGCTGCCGAATTGTACGGACACCATATTGGCCGCCACGGTTACCTCTTCGAAATCGATGGCTAGAGCGTTCGAATCGATGAGGTTTTGTATATACCGTTTTAGCTAGTAGCAATCGTGTGTAGCATGATGGACATAGCGATGATAATGGCAGTACTTTGGATTCTCCATCTCTGCCGGTCGCGGTTCCCGTCTTGGTGGAGGAAGCTAAATCCTGTCCCCTTATATGAGCATATCCAAGATGGGCCTGACGTGACCGTCTTCGAAGGAGTAAGTAATTTACGGCCATTGTTTGTCTGCTGGCTTCGGCTCAGGTTTTTGTGCTGTATCGGCCACCATAGCCTGCTTTCCCTTGCTGTCCCGATTGTTGGAGGGGCTACCCCCATTATCGTTGTTGGGACGCTTGCCCTTGTTTTCTCCTTCCGAGATGTACAATCCCAGTTGGCGAGCCTTCTTCAGTCGTTCTTCGGCGCTTGTGGCGCTGATGATGAACGTCTTCCAATCTTTGAATTGACTTTCGCCCATCCAGAGACTGATCGTTGGAAGCAGTCTCTTTTGGCAAATTTCAATTAAAGAGGAATCTAGATTTCCGGAGGGCAGCTTCATGGCGGTTTGGCGGAACCGCTCGATGTAGTTCCTTGTCAGCTCCTTCTCCCCTTAGACGACGTCTATGAGTGTGGACATGGTGACATCCTGTCCTACTTCATAGAATCTCTCCAAGAACATGCGCTTGAAGCCGGCGAAGGAGTGGATACAGTTGTCCGGCAGATTACGGTACCAGTCGAAGGCGACTCCTTCCAATGCCCCAATGAATAATCGCATGAGGATAGCATCATCATGGGGCAGATGGTCGGTGGTGACCTCGAAGTAAGTGATGTACCGACTTGCTGAGGTCTTGCCATCATATGGGTTGATATTGAACGGCTTATATCTTGGTGGGAATGGAACATCCCTCCATTCAGTAGGGTATGGTTGCCGAATTCTGAGGTCTTGAGCATTTTCCCGGGCATGGAACATGGCTCGGAGCTCCTGAACCTCTCTTCTTACTTCTCGGGCCTCATTTGTCGCGGTAAGGGCTGTTATTTCGGGAGGATTGGTGCCCGGGTTTGGTGCCGCTGAATTCGAGTCCGCATTGACCGCGGGACCCGCGCTTGTTTGGCCAGGCGTCCCTCCTTGTAGAGTTGGAAGGGCTGTTTTAATCTCGTCTATAGACTTGACCAAAGTAAGTAATATGGCTTCGAGATTGTCGATGCGCTGGCGATCACTGGAACCACTTTGATTGCTGTCTGTCATGAACACCGTCCTTGTATGTGGAGGATGTATCCTCCGAGTCATACCCATGTACCGAAAAGTCATCAGGATATGTGGAAATATTCTCTTCTGGTTCGGACTCGGAGGGAACAGTACCCCCAGCCTCAGAGCTTGCTTCGTCTTGAGAGTCATGGATGTCCTCGGAGACATCGGCGTCTGTTGTACCAGATGGGAGAGTTATTTCCCCGGGCTCGTCTCCTAGAAACATCAGATTGTTGTGGATGTTCGGAGGAGTGCTACCCCCAGTTTCCACGACCCCCAGTGATGTGGATGATGAATTTTCTATTGCAGCAAATTTCATCTTTGAACGGGTGTGTTGGAATATTCTGGTGCAGGACAACCGTTTAGACGACAATTTCTTAGCTGTAGTGGTTGATATCTTGGGGCTGGAGATGCTTGTCTTCTTCCCTCTCCCCTCGGCGGGGACTTTCTGAGTGGAATACAGGAGACAACAGGAGGTGCCTCGTCCTCTGAGCTCGGATGCTGTAGTCTTTGGAAGACTGACGGCCGGTCTTCCGTCGCTGCCGCGTTGTTGCAACAGCAGTTGACGATGATTTGGGTGCAGTGACGTCCACGCGGGGACTCTTTGCACACCGAAACCCCTTCTCTTTTCTTACGCTTGTGTAGGATCGCCTCACGCAGGTCAGAGGAACCACTTTGTCCTTTTGCCGTCGGAGCTGGACTCGAGCGGTTCTATACAACTTCCCATCAGAGGCTCGTGTGATGGTCAACGGGACGCCCTGACAGTCAGAGGTTGGGGCAGCTGACTGGGCTTGATGAGCCCGCGCTGCCCTAGACTTCTTTTTTTTAGCACTTGCGGGTGCGTAATAAGAAGAGTCTAAGTTGAATACCACAGAGTCTGGCTTATCGTCCAGAGAACCATCAGGGTCAGGACCGTACGAGAGACGGCCGAAGACTGATCGAAAAGTGCGTGGAACGGACGCCATACGGCTAGGATTGGAAACCGTACAGGCTGTCTACATGCGGTTATCTTCTGCTGTCGGATAAGTTGTTCTTATGCGACTGGAAGTCATGACCGTACAGGCTGATCGCATGCGGTTGGCAACTGTGGCCGCATAGGTTTTCTGCAAGCGATTGACTTCAGTGACCGTATGAGTCTCATCCATGCGGTTGGCAACTGTAGCCGCATAAACTATGCGGCTGACAGATATGGCCGCATGAGTTTTCTTCATGCGGCTGGCGAATGCAGCCGCATGAGCTTTCTCCCTACGGCTAATATCCCTATGCGGCTCGGATCGCATAGAGTTTCTCTCTGCCCCTGCAAGTCCAGCATCATAGTATTTTCTTCTGCGAAACTTGGGGACAGCAGGGTTGTCTACGGTCTGAAGTGGGGCCGCAGAAGAGTCCTTCTCGCCGTCTTGAGCAATAGAGGGTATCCCGTCGAGGGCTTGTGGGAGAGCAAATGATTTTGGCCTCCACTCTTTGCGAGCCTTCGTCGTGCGGGTGCGCTTCTGGACCGGGCCAGCGCTTCCTTCGGAGAGCATCTCTTCAAACGCCTGTTGGTCGAAACGGACGACCATCTTTTGTTGCATGGAGCCAAGTTTGGCTGCATCCGACTGCGTCACCAACTCCTCAGCCATAGAAAAGTTTGTCCCCAGCAGAGTCGCCATCGTGTTTGCCATGAAATATAAAAGAACAGAACAATTATCGGAGGACCGAACTTTTACTTCACGTTACAAACTCGCTTGTATAAAGAAAGCCTAGGGACGAAAACCTAGGTACAACAGTCTAAGTATAATTGTTTATTTTAGATTCTGGGGGATGACGATAGAGGCTCGGAAAGGCGACGGCAGCCCTGCCTTACTCCTTGGACGATCGGTATGCAGCCTTAGCTCCTGTGAAGAGATGGTTGGCGTTGATGAAGAAATGCTCTTCTTGCTCTCCCTCTACTACTCTTCTGGCTTCTCTTTCTCTCTGTGTATTTTCTCTCTGATTATTGGGGGGGTCTCTCTGTATGAGCGTATCTCTCTCTGACCGTATATCTTTTTACAAGGGAATGGCACCTTGCTATTTATAATAGTGGGGGCATCATTAGGGTTTGGATGATTACCCATTCTCAAAGTGGCGGCGGCCTGATGCTTAATCAATCTGGACCATTAGCTTTAAGCGTGAAGGATCTGGGCCATAAATGGTGATAGTATCGAATCCTGTAAATGATTAATGCTGATTGCTTTAAATCTTCATGATTGGTTGTGTTCAGCTCGGATCTCTCGCCACGTGTCCCATTGGCTTGATCACGAGTGATATGTCCTGATCTCATTAATTGTGAGGATAACGTTAAATATGGTTATTGGGATCTGGTAAATCTCTGATTGATTTAAAACCATGCGTCCCATAATTACCCTGCTACCAGCTGTCAAGTTATGGGGGCAATTGAATCTCTGCCACATGTCTTAATGGTGGACTCTGCCAGAGCCGCATGATATCCATAAACCGCATGAGACAGCATCTCAGTGAGCCGCATAGGTATAGCACTTGCGAGCCGCATGGGATGGCTTCTTGCCAGCCGCATGAAACTGTTCTTCAATTGAGCCGCATGGGAGTAGCCACGTGGTAATCTTGGATCGTATCAGAGATTTTCTTCTGTTCCCGAAGAGTCTGTCATTATGACAGGACCATTATAACACTTCATGTCAGAGCCGTCAGCTGTCAAATCAGAGCATTAAATAAGGCCATTACTTGATGGCCAGCTGTGTGAAGGGATCCCCCGGGGACACGTGGTGTTGATCGAGTCGCATATCTCTGTGAGCCGTATGTACTTCTGAGCCGCATGCGGCTGGGGGACTCTTTGAACCGCATGGGACTGTCCCTATGTAAGCCGCATGGACTCTCCTGCCCCGAGCCGCATGAGACTGAGGGTCTCTCTGAACCGCATGGGACTGCTCCTGTATGAGCCGCATGGGGTTCTCTTGTTCCGAGCCGCATAAGACTGAGAGTCTCTCTGAACCGCATGGGACTGCTCCTGTATGAGCCGCATGGGGTTCTCTTGTTGCGAGCCGCATGAGACTGAGAGTCTCTCTGAACCACATGGGACTGTTCCTGTATGAGCCGCATGGGGATCTCTTATTCCGAGTCGTATAGAGCATTATTCTGATATTTTCCATGCTTCTACAATCATTCTATCTTATCCTGTTCTATCTTAGATGTGATTGAGATATATTCTGTTATGTCACCCCCATTCGGGGAGTATAACTGTTTATTACCTTTAACTGTTAGATGTTGTGACCTAGGACAGCGTTCTACCGCCGACACTGCGGCGTAGGCTGGATGTACCCACGTCTCGTGCCCTTACTCTAGGATGCGGGTCGTGACACGTTTTTAGTGGTGGCCCATGCAGGTCTAGGTTGGAAATGTAGTGATATTCGAATTAGAATATCGCTGCAGCCTGCCGTAGAATTTAGTATATTTTTGAAGGTACTCAATCACACTAGAAAAAAAATTTTATCAGATTCCGTATATCTATTTTGCTGCTTATTGTCTTCCTTAGAAATTTTAAACTGTCCTCCTTTGATTTTTTGACTCATTCTCAGTAATTGTTTCTTGTTTGATCTGTGTCTCCAGGATGGTTGAGACGAGATCGCATCGCCACGGGACGGGAGACGCTGGAGAGGGGTCTGCCACCTCTTGTGTCCAGCAGCCAGCTCCCAGTACTGTAGGGCCAGTGCAACCCTCAGGAGTCGGTGTCTCTGCAGCTTTTGGAGGAGCACCTCCACCAGCCAGGAGGCAGAGCCCTGTGATTCCTGAGATCCTTCCACTGCAGCAGCCTCCGTCTGCAGGGATGGTAGATGCTACACATCTCTTCTCCTTCGTGGAGAGGATTCTGGAGTCCCACCGGCAGCAGCAGACGAGGCAGACTACCGATTTCCGTCAGGGGATCGACGAGGCACACCAGTTGGTTCGCACCACAGTCGAGATGATTACTGCTCAGGGGGCCCAGTAGCAGCCCCGTCGGAGGGAGAAGGACATTCAGGACTTCCAGAAGATGCACCCTCGGGAGTTCTTCGGCACAGAGGGCATTCACATTACAGACGACTGGATAGAGCATATCGAGGAGATCTTCCGACTGGCAGAGATACCAGATCGACTCCAGATCGAGGCGGCGGGCAGTCAGATGCAGGACTTAGCCCGTGCGTGGTATCAGGCAGATCCCAGGGTGGGAGTTGAGGGCCAGACTTGGGCCCAGTTCAAGGAACTGTTTAAGGAGCAGTTCTTTCCTGATGTTGCCTTGGGAGGTATCGAAGCACAGTTCGAGAGTCTGGTTCAGGGGAACCAGACGGTAGCTGAGTATGCCGGAGAGTTTTGCAGATTTGCCCGGTTTATAGATGACTTGACCGAAAAGACGAAGGCGGGGAACTTTTGCCGGGGATTGATTAGAGAGATTCGGTCGCTGACTAAGATCGACCGGAATGCCACATTTGCTGAGATATTTTTCGGGGCTATGGCGGCGGAAGACGACCTAGGGCTGAAGCAGAAGAGGGGTCGCGACTTCCAGAGTGCCAGTAGCAGTCAGAGGCAGGCCAAGTGGCCTCACTTCCAGCATCAGCAGCCACAGAGGCCAGTTCAGCAGTATCAGCATCAGGACAGGGCCTATTTTCAGCAGGTACAGCACCAGCAGCAGAGAGGGCAGCAGGCACGCAGGCAGCAGGCTACTAGTTGTACTTTCTGCAAGAAGTCTGGGCACAAGTGGGATGAGTACAGGAAGAGACTCGATGGATGTTTGATGTGTGGTTCAGTAGACCATCAGATGCGAGACTGTCCAGTTGTGTCGATACGTTCGATACTAGGAGGAGCTGGGGCAGCCAAGGCTCCAGCAGGCCAGCAGAGGGGACCAGCCCTGCAGACCCAGCAGCAGAGGTTCCAGCAGCACCAGCAGCAGGCACGAGGTGGACAGCATGGGCGAGCTTTCGCCATGGCAACTGAGGATGTCGAGGCCATCGGAAAGCTTATAGCAGGTTCTGTTCTTCTCGACTCCCTTCCAGCATTTGCACTCTTTGATTCCGGGGCTTCCCACAGCTTTGTGTCAGTATCGTACACTATTAGACACAGTTTGGTTTCTGAACCATTGCCTAGGACCTGCAAGATCACGACCGGGGGTGGGGTTATCCTCGTAAGTGATGTTTGCAGAGGGCGGAGCGTCTTATTGGGAGGCCGAGAGTTGGGAGTGAGTTTACTCATCATGCCATTACCGAACTATGATATAGTATTACGTATGGACTGGCTGAATAGACACCACGCCCGTATTGATTGCCGAGGGATAGAGTTTTGTTTGGGGCGCCAGGAGAGCCAGAGTTTCAGTACACCCGGCGTCAGACAGAGCAGGACGGCAGAGTCTTCTGTGGAGCTTCAGTTGAGAAGCAGGTGGCTCCGCATCCCTTGATCGCAGAGTATATGGACGTATTCCCAGAGGAGTTGGCAGGGCTTCCACCGGACAGGGATGTAGAGTTCTCGATAGACATGGTTCCCGGCGCGGAACCGATTTTTCAGCATGTCTATCGAGTGAACAACAGCGAGTTGGTAGAGCTGAAGAAGCAGGTGGATGAGCTGCAGGACAAGGGCTTCATCCGATCTAGTTCTTCACCTTGGCGTGCACCGGTACTCTTCGTACCCAAGAAGGATGGGTCGGTACAGATGTGTATCGACTACAGGGCACTTAACAACCTGACAATCAAGAACAGATACCCACTGTCGCGGATCGATGATCTCTTTGATCAGTTGAACGGAGCTCGGGTGTTCTTCAAGATTGATTTGAGGTCAGGTTATCACCAGGTGAAGGTGAAGGGGGATGATATTCCCAAGACCGCTTTCAGGACGCGGTACGGGCAGTTTGAGTTTTTGGTTATGCCGTTTGGGCTAACCAATGCACCAGCAGTGTTTATGAATCTAATGAACAAGGTGTTCCACCAGTACTTGGATAAGTTCGTGGTGGTATTCATTGATGATATCTTGGTATATTCCAAGACAGAGGATGAGCACGAGGAGCATCTGCGGATAGTGGTGGAGACTCTCAGAAGGGAACAGCTTTATGGGAAACTCTCCAAGTGTGAGTTTTTTTTGGACCGGGTGGACTTCTTGGGGCATGTGGTGACTGGAGATGGTATCTCAGTTGACCCCAAGAAGATCACAGCAGTTGAGGCTTGGACAGCGTCGACTTTAGTGGCAGAGATCAGGAGTTTCCTGGGGCTGGCAGGATACTATAGGAGATTTGTGCAGGATTTCTCCTGAATTGCAGAGCCTTTGACACGGTTGACCCAGAAGGATACTGAGTTTGTTTGGTCTGAGGAGTGTCAGGCAGCTTTTGATGAGTTGAAGAAGCGGCTTACGACAGCTCCGATTCTGACATTGCCTTCAGGATCAGGTGGATTCACTATTTATAGTGATGCTTCAGGGAAGGGGCTGGGTTGTGTCTTACAGCAGCATGGAAAGATGATTGCCTATACATCCAGGCAATTACGACCCCATGAGAAGAACTACCCTACCCATGATCTGGAGCTGGCAGTAGTGATTTTTGCTTTGAAGTCTTGGAAGCACTAGCTGTATGGCGAGAGGGTAGAGATTTTTACAGATCACAAGAGCTTGAAGTATGTGTTTACACAGAAAGAACTCAACATGAGACAACGCAGATGGCTAGAGTTGATGAAGGACTTTGACATCTCACTTCAGTATCACCCGGGGAAGGCCAACGTGGTTGCCGATGCCTTGAGTAGGTATCCGACAGCCATGTGTTTGACTATGGATCGACACTTGCTTGCAGACTTGGAGAGTCGTGGGATTGAGGTGATCGTGCCCGGAGTGCAGATACAGTTATGGGGACTTCAAATACAGTCGAACTTGATGGATAGGATCAAGGCGACACAGTTCGATGATGTGGCTCTGCAGTGTATCCGAGAGCAGATCAGTACAGGATTGGAGGATGGTGAGTTTTCTCTTGCAGATGATGGTGTCCTGAGGCACGGTTCCCAGTTATGTGTGATTAGCGGTGAGCTCAGAGAGCAGATCATGCAGGAGGATCACAGATTGCAGTACTCTATACATCCTGGTGCCAACAAGATGTACAGGGATCTGCGAGAGCATGTCTGGTGGTACGGGATGAAGCGGGCGGTGTCCCACTTCATAGCTAGATGCTTGGTCTGTCAGCAGGTCAAGAAAGAGAGGCAGAGGCCCGGAGGATTATTGCAGTCGTTGCCCATTCCAGAGTGGAAGTGGGAACATATCACCATGGATTTCGTATCTGGGTTGCCGCGTACACCAGGAGGAAAAGACGCAATTTGGGTCATCGTTGACAGGTTGACCAAATCGGCCCACTTCGTGCCATTCAAGGTGGGTACGTCTACAGAGAGGCTTGCGAAGTTGTATATGAGGCAGATAGTCAGGATTCACGGAGTTCCCGTCAGCATAGTCTCAGATCGGGATAGTCGCTTTACTTTCAATTTCTGGAGGAGTCTGCAGACTAGTTTGGGCACTCAGCTCAAGTTTAGTACTGCATACCACCCCCAGACGGACGGACAGTCAGAGAGGACTATTCAGACACTTGAGGATATGCTGTGAACGTGCGTCCTGGTTTTTGAAGGTTCCTGGGAGGATCATCTACATTCGGTGGAGTTTGCTTACAACAACAGTTTTTAGGCCAGCATTGAGATGTCACCGTTTGAGGCTCTGTACGGACGTAGGTGTCGTACACCCTTATCTTAGGATAATGTTGGAGAGCGAGCTTTACTGGGACCAGAGATGGTTGTTGACGCAGTCGAGAAGGTGAAGCTCATCAGGGACAGACTTTGCGTGGCGCAGGACAGACATCGGCACTGGGCCGATAGCCACCGGAGGCCGTTGGAGTATGAGGTACAGTTTTAGAGATAGGATTAGAAGTAGGTTGTATTTTTGTTGTTTTGTTTGATTGATCATATTTGATTTTTAGTAACTTGAGACCTTGCTTGTGTTTAGGTTGGAGACATGGTTTTTCTGCGGATATCTCTGACTCGTGGTACGATACGTTTTGGTAGAGGTGGGAAGCTTAGCCCGCGCTTCATCGGCCCTTTCGTTATCAGCGGGAGAGTCGGTGACGTGGCATACAGGCTAGACTTGCCACCTGTACTAGTAGGAGTCCACAACGTATTCCATGTATCACAGTTGAGACGGTACGTGGCTGACCCTAGCCATGTGCTTGATCACTCGGAGATAGAGGTTGGACCTACTATCAGTTATCCAGAGCAGCCTGTGGAGATTCTAGATCGCCGGGAGAAGGTACTGAGGAACCAGGTGATTCCCTTGGTATGCGTCGCATGGAGGCATCATTCTCCAGGAGAGTCAACTTGGGAGCGGGAGGATGAGATGCACGATCGGTACCCCTATCTTTTTGGACCTTGAGGTATACTTTTCTATCCTTCTCAGTAGTTAGTTTCGCCTTTAAATTTCGAGAACAAAATTATTTTAAGGAGGGTAGATTTGTCACTACCACTTTTCTAGCTTGAGGGTATTTTGGTCATTTTTGAAATTTTGGGAATTATTTGGAATTATTATGTATTATTTAGATTTATTAGAATTAATGTGATTTTTTAGTGATTTTTAGTATAATTGATTTTGGGCCTATAGTTGACTTTGACTAGTGTTGACTAGGAGACTAACCTAGAGACTAACCTAGGTCATGACCACTTGGTTAGGTTAAGTAACCTTAGCTTGACCTAAATTAGTGAGGATTAACTCATTGGAACTTATTTGGAGAGATTAGGAATTGATTAGGTTAGAATGGCTTGTGACTTCATAAGTCATGACTAATGACTTAAGCCTTAAAAGCCCATAGGCCCACACCATATAGCCAAACCCTAACCCTAATCAGCCCATGGCTGGTCACTTTGATTCCTCTCCCTATTTAATCCCCTCATAGAAATTAGGGCTAGCCTCCCTAGGAATTATTTGCTAGTTTGGAAAGAGATGAGTCTCCATCTTCCTTAAATCATAGAAAATCCATTTCAACTCCTTTTTCCTCTAAACTAATTGCATAAGGACCTTAAATTATTGTACTTGCTGTTGTTATTGAGAGATTTCAGGGAATACACAATTTGTCGATATTTTGGGAGCTTGAGGAACCATTTCATTTGGGGCTTTTGTGTAGATTTGCACCATAGGTAAAACTTCTATTCTACTCCATAAATTCCTGATTTTATTGCATTTATAGGATGCCCTAGGCCTACCCTAGCAGTAGGACTAGCTAACCCTAGAATTTGAGTCTATTACATATCCGTATCGGGCACGTATCAACCCAAGTGTGTAGGTGTTTGGTGAAATACCCCAAAGGGCATTTCGGTTGAGTTTTAGAAATGTATGTGAATAGAAAATTAGGTTTTACTCTCTCTTACATGTTTCTTGTGTTTTGGGTCGTGTTTGGTGTCGCGTTGTGTCCCCACAGACACGTGGACACGCGGTCGTGCACACGCGCGTGCGGGCAGGAAACATGCCCTGCTACTCGGGGCTATTTTCTCTGTGCACACGCCACCCCAACACGTATAACTTGACACACGTGTCGTGTCCATGACTGACATGAGATTCCTGGAGTGGCACGACCCCTCGTGTCATGTCGGACACGATATTGCACGTGCACGAGTGTGCACTGTGCGTGCACAGTGTGTACCAGTGTGTGGAGTTTGGCTTTCTGTTTTAATTCGATTTTAAATGCTTTTATTTATGTTTTAACTTACTAATTAGATCCTAAATGTGATGTTTAATCTCTGTTAGAATTAGATTACATATTAATTTAGGTTAATGAGGAATTTTGGTTCGAGTGGGGGGTTTGAACTGTATATGGCTGATACCCGATTCTGATACTGGGTTCTTAGAACTTCTTTAACTGTTAAATCCTATTTTTATTGATGTTCTTCACTGAGAAATGTCCCCACATGTTTGGTTGTTATGTTAGCTTAGTAATTTACTTTCGAATTTAACTTTTGGGTGTGAAAATGGAATTGGGCATGTGAGTTGTTTTGAAAATACTGTTACTTGGGTTCTTCCCAATTGTTAAACTGAGTTTTGAAATGCTATTTCCTGAGATTTTCTCTTTTCAACTGAACCTGAGATTCATTTTGTTTAACTGGGATATGGAACTGTCAATTGGTTCATATTAACTGTCACTGAACTATATTCTTAAACCTGAGATTGAATGAATGGGTTAATATTCACATTCGAATTAGTTTGTTTTAGAATGGTATTTGAAATTAGAGAAGTGATTCCCTGTTTCCAGATTTCTGTAAACTAAGATTGTTTCCAGTTTTATGCTGATTAATTAGCACTGATTGAATGACAGGATTTGGGTTAAATGAATTTGAATTGGTTCTTCCTATTTGTATTAACCTGAGATTTTCTTCCTTTATCTGTAAACTGAACTCCTATGTTAACTGGGAACTTATTCTCTAGTGTCCTGAACTGTTTTTCCTTCCCTTTCCTAACTGTAACTTCATGGGTTCCTAAATACCTGAGACTGTTTCTAGGATTGGGTAGTAATCTATTCTTGTCCACTGTTAAATACCTGAGTTTATATGCTGAAATGAACTGAATCCCTTTCCCTCACTGTCAACTACAATCATTGTTTTCCCAGGTTATCTCATACCATATACACACACATGTACGCTCACACTCTTGTAATCTAACACCCTCACACCCTCAAGACTCACCCACACACACACATGTCTAGCCTAACACACACAGTCCTGTTTCCCCACACACCTTGCACACAGCTCCATGATACACACACACACTCTTGTATTTTCACACATACTACCACACATTTCCCTTTTTTCCCTTCTCTACATGTATATATACATGTATAGATATTGAGATAAATAGATATATATATCCTATATATATATATATATTATATAATGTGTTGTACTTTTATATATATTAGATATATATATATGTATGTGATATATATATAGGTAGCCTACATGTTAGGTATAATCCTATACTAGATTGTATGATATATTAATGTGTGTATTATAGTTAGGCTGATGATTTGACTTGTGTAGATGAGTTATGGGTTGGCTTATGGCATGGTATGCCTAGTATGGAGTCTAGAATATGCTGTTAGCCTTGATAGGACCTAGAATGGCTTGTTTGACCTTGTGAGACTTGGTTAGACCTAGTTGACCATAGTTTGACTTAGGTTTGACTTTAGGGTTGACCAGAGTTGACCAAGAGTTGACTTTGGTCTAGATTGACCTAGATTCATGTAGAATACATTGATTTGCATCTTATTATCATTGTAGACTCATAGTGACTTGTACTGTTCTATAGGAGAAAGACACCACTCGTCGGACAGTATATATATTCTCCAGATTCTCAGGATACAGGCGAGTACATTCTCTGATCATTTCATATCCTGCATTAGAAGTATATTTCCTGCTTTAGATTACTTTACATGATGCTGACAGGTTGGAAACACGGATTAGTACTATATGGATCTTGTTGTGCGATGTTATCCCCTTAGTGGATACATCGGGTACTCGTGTTCGTGTACTTTATCGTGAACATCGTGTACTCCTTGTATTTGTGACATTCGTATACGAAACGTGTGAATCGTGTATAATTATGTATTCACATGACCTTCGTGTACAATAACATAACGTAGCTAGATCCTTGTGTATTGATTGGGGCGAGGGAGTAGAAGTGGTTATGTATTCAATCCAGTAGATTACTCGTGTATAACCTCTGTAGATTACTCGTGTACAACATCGTGCCGTTTACATAACCATCTTGTGCTCTGAATCACTAGACACTGTTAGTTCTCTATATACTGTAGCTATTTATTTACAGTCTTTCCTGTTTATCATATTATTCTTCAGTCTCTTGTATCTTACACTCTAGCATGATTATATATCATGACCTGCTATGATTTGTTGAGATGTACTGTGCTCGCTCCTGTCCTGACTGGACCTGTTGAAATATTACAGAGGACGAGGCTGAGGCGTTCTGCCCTACTTACTACGGTGCTACACTAGACGAGTGCCTGGACTTGGACCAACAGCAGGATCCACTAGCAGTAGATGACACTCCCTTAGACTAGGATTGTCTTTACTTTTCTTGGATTACTGTATACGGATTTCAGAGATATTTGGGACATGTATTTATTTATAGACACTTAGAATTCTGGATTGTATCTCTGTGATGTTTCTTTCCTGGATATTATCTTTCATTATCATTATATCTTATCCTGTTCTACCTTAGATGTGATTGATATATATTCTGTTATGTCACCCCCATTCGGGGAGTATAACTGTTTATTACCTTTAACTGTTAGATGTTGTGACCTATGACAGCTTTCTACCGCCGACACTGCGGCGTAGGCTGGACGTACCCACGTCTCGTGCCCTTACTCTAAGGTGCGGGTCGTGACATATATATATATATATATATATATATATATATATATATATATATATATATATATATATATATATATATATATATATATATATATATATTATTTATATATATATATTTTAAATATATATATATATATATAACTTTAATATATATATATATATATATATATATATATATATATATATATATATATATAAATAATATATATATATATATATATATATATATATATATATATATATATATATAACTTAACGATAATCTTCCCGAACAACAATACAACTGGACTCCAACAAAAGGATATGAACTGAAAGAACAATTACATTGGAGGCATGATCAAATTTCTTATCTGCTTGGGGCTTAGCAAGGACAACCTCAATAACTTGACCATCAATTTCATAATTTTTTTTAGTTCCTTTTACTGCCTTCAAAGCACCAGATCTTTCTACAAAATGGATAAACCCAAAATCCCTGGCCATAGATGGTGGCAGAACAACTTTGGTAACCTCCCTGTGACGCTGGAAAAGTACCTTTAATTTTTCTGATGTAACATTCTCTGGCAAGTTTTTAACATAAACAGCTTTCAAAATGCAACAGAAAAGGTCACTTCTACGCGAATGATATTTTCATATATCAGTATAGCTTCCCGACTCAGATTAGACACTTCCTAAGCTTTAATAGTCTGATGTTAGAATCTTGTCTTTTAAGCTTTGATGACCATTTATAAAAAAAGATATTTAAGTCTTCTTAAATTTTTTCTCCTTATGTACATCAACCTTCATTCTTCCTATTGTACTATCTTGTGATCCTGGTCGATTGTGCCCCAAAATGGAACAATTTTCTTAATAGTCTAAATTATTTTGAGAACTTCACAAGGATACTAGATGGATAATAGGGACAAGGGCTGGTTAGATACATGATCCCAACAATCTATGTTTTTTTTGACAATTGACACAACTTGCATAATTCTGTTTGACAACAAGTGAATATTTTTATTTGTGGTTCTTCCCACGTTAAACAACAATGTATGAAATTCCAGTATGTTTACGATACGTATGTCCTAATTCATTGATCGTTGTCTCCACACTACTGCAAGGACTTTTGCTAAACCCTCTTCTTGTGTTATTCTTGTCATTGGTGAAAATGATAAGGCAAATGTGATGGTTTCTTAAAGAGTTTTGGTCTCAAAATATGTGATGGATTTAATATTGGCATTGGTGAAACAAAATATTTCAAATAGAATAAAAATTAAGAAGGTAAAGGGTAACTTAGTAATCTAGTCTTCCAAATGTTGTTCATGATAGTTCAGTTGAGTTATTATACTCTCCTTATTTTCTCCAGGCTATTGTTCTCTTGTTTTCTTTTGGTCTACAAGCTCATTAATATAAATTAGTAACTTCTGCTCTTGTTCTCTTAGTTGAGTTAGTATACCCTCGCCGCTATCCAATTCCTAACCTTTCTGGAGCTTACATTGTCTTCTTTAAATATGCAAATCCTTTTGATTTGATGCCCTGAACAAAAAATCTCTTTAAAAAGTTTGAAAACCTTGTTTTTTTCACAACAGTATTTAACCAACTTAAATATTTTTAGAGGAATATTATAACATTGGACACATCTATAAGGAGTGTAATTTGTTTTTTGTATAAGCTAAATTTTCTTTATTCTTGTTTAGTTATGAAGTTGTACTATTTGAGTTTTTTTGTATTATTAGTATATTTTTGGGTCTTCCTAGCTGTGCTAGTAATCAGACGTAATTTTCTATCTAAAAGTTGTAGGTTGTCATTGTGATTGCTAATTTGTTTGAAAGTTTATTTTCTGAGAAAATGAGTTCTGTAATCATTTGAGGAGTGCTTACAACAAATTGAGTGTTAGATCTTTCAAGTAGCAGGAAGCATTTTTTTTTGAGCATGTAGGAATATGTAAGTTATTTACACTAATCCATTGGATCCTTCTCTTGAAGTAAGTTTTCCACTAGTCACATGAATGATTGATAATTGGATGGCCTTTTAGGTTCTTGACACCTTACATTTCTAATAATGTCATATATCCTTCCTCATACCTATATTATAAATTATCGGATTAAGAATTGTAAACATATGTTCTCATTGAAGCTCCTTGTATGATACAGTAAGCTTTTTATATTTGTGGTCAATAAATTACTAGAATAGTAGTTCATTTGGTTGTATGGAGTACTGAGTTCAATATCTATATAAGAACATGTATGGAAGTATTGATAATTTGTGTTCTTGTTCTCTCAAGAACTCGCTGAAAAATGAAGGTGCATGCTGTGAATAGAAAAATATTGTGGATATGGGAGGGATGTTCTCCGGTCTGGTTTGCTACTTTTTTGGTTTCCTTTTGTTTGGTTGGATTATGTTTTGCGGTGACTATTGATAGATGTTTTTGGTTTGGATGTTTAATTGGTAGGGAAACGACAGATGTGGGATATGTGTACTTTATGGTTGGATTATGTTGCGGTTGGACAAGTGATGAATATATGTGGTGGGATATGTATTAGAAGTTTTTATTGTATGAACATTACAGATTATTAATATGAAATTTGGGTTTTATAGTAATTCGATGTGTGTAGCTTCTGGATTGATATTATGTGTGTTTGATTAATATTATATAATTCTTGACAGAATTTTGGCATGCTTCTCTTGACGGTACTTTGGATAGCTTCTCTTGATGGTTGTCAAACGTCAATGATAATTCAAATTATGCTACATAATAGCCGTGAATTCATGCTTTTCATGACGGGTTTTGTTCGTAAAAAACAAATGCTTTTCTTGATGGCTAAAGGCCGTCATCTAGGCCGGAGTCAAGAAAACGTTTTGCCTACGTTGACGGTTTCTAAAAACTGCTATCTTGATGGATAAAAATAGTCAAGAAAATTACTTCATATGACGGCCAAAAATCGTCAAAAAAAAGTCCTGCCATCGACCGTCAAGAAAAGAGGGGCTTTTCTTGAGTTCGGCCTACTTGACGGATCCGCAACCGTCAAGGTACCTATTTCTTGACGGAGAATCACCGTCAAGAAAAGCCCTTTTTCTTGTAGTGTGCGTCTTCGACAAAGCTCATAGGTTACAATGGATAAGTGCATATGTGGCCAATACGTTAAGGAACTGTTCTTCCTACCCTATGCACCTACCTAGGTCGTATATACAAGACAGTACCTCTACCAACTGCCAAGTCTCCTAGCATGCATCTATTTGGCAGTTAGATCTAACTCATGCACACGGGTGATCAGCCAATACGCAAGTGAGCTCTATATGCTACTCACAATTCATACACATCTCGTGGATTATTTGTGTCAAAGTTTATGAAATTTTTACTAACAAGACGTAGTCCCTAAACTCTAATTCCATATGCAAAATTTAAAGAGAAGAATGAAAATATGACTAGCACTTGCATCACGTATAATTGGAAGCACAATAAAGTAAATCATGAACAGTAACAGAGTTGCAACTGGATGAACTAGAAATAAATAAACAGTAAATATACAGTAACTAAACAAAAAAGATGCAAATAAATATAAGCAGTAAATATGGCAAGATATCTTGCATAAGGTGGTGTGAAAAAATGGCAGAATCTAGTAACTCGAACCGTCAGATCAGTGAAGTAATAAAACCCAACTTTCATAACTTTCTCGGATGCTAAAACAGACATCACCAACATTTTTGGAATAAAAAAATGTCTATGACCGCCTACCCATAACTCCAATTCCAGACACAAGGATAAAATCATAATTTTAGGTCAAATTGACCCGCTTTTCACTGAAAGGCATGCCAAGTCCCACGATCTTTAAAGTCATCAAGTTATATGTCTATTGGTCTGATTTGACGATACGAACTCAATTATATGTCTGAATTTGTATTCCAATGAGCCACGCACAATTTCGTCTGTTAGATCGGGATGTAGGTCTGCCAAAATAGCATTCCGGTCGAGCTTCCCAAAATCGGGCCAAAGTTGGCTTACATGACCAGAAAAATAATACGAGTCCAGTGGCATAATTTTTGTCTCGAGGTGACGAACATGCACGAGGTTGTGGGCTAGTTTGGAATAGGTCAAATACGGGGTATCTCGGCTGATACGCCTCAATTTTGTCTCGCACACACAACAAAATCGAGTTCCGTCGAATCCTACACGTTAGTGAAGTCTACTCACCTTTCGATACTTTAGGTTCGCAACCACGTTGTCACTACCACTTTTTTGAAATGGGGGTATTTTAGACTTTTGTGTTCCATGTATATTTATACCATTTTTCTTAATTAAGTAATTGTGCTTGTGACATATGATATGATAACTATAGTACTATTTTAATTAGATGGAGTAGATGATTAGTTATGACCCTAGTAGACCTAATTACAAAGATTAGACAATCATCAAACCCATTACACAAAGTTAGTTTAGTCTTTAGTTAGACTAGCATGTTTAATTAGAAGATTAGGCTAAATACCTAATTAGGAAGAAAGGCTTTTCTCTAAAACTTGTCATGAATAATGAGAGGACTTCATGGACTTTTCACCATTAGCGAAACCCTAAAACCAACCCAATGTGGCCGGCCATAGCCAACCCACATTACCTATAAGAAGAATAACTTCTTCCTCATTTCATTTCAAACCCTAACCCTAATTTAGAAAGTTACCCCAAATTATTCCTACCATCAAATCTTCTCAAAATTTGCCCAAAATTATTTCAAAAATTATTCCAATCTTTCCCCATGGAGAGTAGAAGGCAATAGAAGCCAAGCATTGGAGGTTGGAGCACTTGGAGCTTGAGGACTTCTAGATATTGGAGCTTTTTTATTGAAAATACATCTCTCAATAGGTATATGCATTCTAAACCCTCTAATTTGCATTAAATAGTGTAGAGGAATTAAATAGGAACCCCCATACATTAGTGTTGCCATTGATGATGAGTTTTGACTCTTTCTTCCATTTAGAGACTTTCTCCTTTGTATTTTACCCAAATTAGGGGAAAATCTGAGAATAGCATTTCTAGGGTTTGTGAATAGGTTTGTTAGGTCATAATGGTTTTTTAGAATATGTGGGTGATTTGGTTCAAGTTTGGATCAATTTCGAGTGCATATCATGGGCGTGTCACAACGTGTCCCGATATGCATGCCAAGTATTTGACAAAAAGACCAAAAGAGCACCCAATGCTCTAAATTTAATTTTGACCCTTGCAATTAGATGTGTATTGTGATAGGCTAACATTTGCATGTTTAATTAGTTATTAACTTAAGTATTTTAGAGTCTCACATAGCTTGGGGACTTGTGGACTGTTAGCACTATTTTATTGTATATATATACGGACTGTTTTGTTTATCTTGGACTGATATATATATATATATATATATATATATATATATATATATATATATATGTGTGTGTGTGTATCAATATTCAGTTGAGGGGCTTTAGGCCATTTAGGTGGCAACATTTGCTGCTGTTGAAGAGCAGTAGCAGTAGCAACAGCTACATGCTTTAGTAGCAGTAGCAGTAGAGAGGCTCGGGCTATGCTTAGGCATAGCAGCAGTTAGAATGGGGAGAGGGCCACTAGTATCAGTCCCCCATAATTGTATTAGTCATTTGATACATCTTGTATTAATGTACAGTCAGAGGGGATCATGTATCACTGTAAACAGCGATGGCCTATATCAGTTAAATGGAAATCCTATAGTATCAGTCCTACATGTATATTGGTATCAGTCCATTGTGAGTGGGGCTCAATATGTTCACTGTAAGAAGAGGGCTTCATTTGGGGGTTTTAGTTACTATCAGTAAAGGTAAGTGTCTCGGGTTCTATGCCACTTGGAAGGTCTGTGATGAAGGGATGATAGGAGTATAGGGTGGGCCAATGTATCAGTATATAGATACATTACAGCAGTCACATTTATATGTAATGTATCAGCCATTTATATGAATTGTATCAGTCATTACAGGTAAATGTGCCAGTCATATATAGGAAGCCATATTTGTGTATTAGTCAATTGATTGAGGGTATCAGTCCTCTATTTATTATGTACCAGTCATAAGAAAATTTATTAGTCCTATAGGCATTAGATGTATCATCAGTTGAGAGGGTTTAGTATCATACATCTATTTCAAATGTATCAGTCTAGGAGCATATTTATAGGGTATCAGTCCTTATGAAGGGGGACTTAGAGCTACAGAAATAGCTACAGCAGTACATAGAGTAGGGGTATACACATATCAGTCCATAGGGCTATGACAGTGATATAGATAGGATATATATATATATATATATATATATATATATATATATATATATATATATATAGTATCACACACCTGGCTTTCGCAGACGATATCCTCATTTTCTCTTCTAGGGATGCAAGGTCAGTGGAAGTAGTCCACAACACGCTTCAGAGATACGCTAGGTGCTCGGGCCAGAAGATCAACAAGGACAAAAGTGTCATCGACACCCACCACAACATCAAGAGAGAGCACGCAGCTAGCCTCTACAACACCACTTCCTTCCCCATCAAGCATACCCCTCTCCACTACTTTGGATGCCCTCTCATGTATGGTAAATCCAACGCCGGCATATTCGAGAACCTGATCGATCGCATCAGAAAAAAACAAGAGGGTTGGCATAACGTTACCCTTTCCCCTGGAGGCAAGATGATCCTTATCAACCACGTCCTCACATCCATCCCCATATACACCCTAGTCGCGTGTTCCCTCCCCCAAGATAGTGCTCTCTTCGATCGAGAGCACCTTTATTAACTTTCTCTGGGGGCACAGTGGCGGCAATGACAAGCACAACTCGGCTAGTTGGGAGACCATGGCCCGCCCTAGCGGGGAGTGAAGCCTGGGATTCACCAAACTTTCCCACATCGTTAAAGCCTTTTCGATGAAACTGTGGTGGAAGCTCCGTACGAGTCAGAACCTATAGACCAGGTCCATAAAAGCCAGATACTTCAAGCACATCTACCCGTCGACGGCCATATCTAACAGCAGATCCTCCGCGGCTTGGCGACGCATTCTCATTGGGTGGTCCCTTGTCGAACCAGTGATGCACCTTCAGGTGGGTAACAACGAGTCTTCGCCATTCCTAGAACGTTGGTTTGGAGACTCCTTGCTTCCCAGCCTTTCAGTTGCCCCTAGAAATAGCACTATCAAGGACTTGTGGGACCCCTCGGATAACAACTAGAATTGGAACAAGGTGCAGGTCTGGGCCGGGCCAGAGGCAGTCGATTGCATCCGACAGAGCAGATTAACATTTGGGGCGGACGCGGACAAGCCCTAGTGGTCGCCCGAAGCCAAAGGATCATTCTCCGTTAGATCTTCCAGACGAGTGATCCTAGGCAATGCAGCTCCATCTCCTACCACCACATCCTACTGGCAGACTTGCATCCCCAAGAAGTTGTCCTTCCTCATTTGGAGAGCCCTCCGCAAAATCATTCCTACTGATGACACTCTCAATACTATCGGGTTCAGCCTTGCGTTCGCGTGCACATGCTGCTAAGATCGTCAATCGGTAACTGCTGACCACATCCTCTGTCGGGGGGACCTTTCCGTTAAGGTATGGAGTGTCCTATCCCAGCGCTGCAGAATGGCTCATAGGGGCAACAACTTTACAGACCTCGCTACAGCCTGGGCATCCGTGTCCTACGGACACCAGATCGTTGCTGCCGCGGCAACGTGGGTTCTCTGGAAAAACTGCAATAAGGCGAGATATGAAGGCCACCGGTACTCCGCAGACCAGCTGATCTGGGAGACCATTCGGCAGTGCCGCAAGCGGAGTTCCCTCTGTTCGCACGGACAGACGGTCTTCTGGAAATCTCTCCTATCCGTGGCTTAGCCGTTTTGGGTTCCGTTTTTTTCTTCCTTTTGTCAGTATACGTGTATAGGCTTCGGCATTTTGCGCCTAGTGGTATACTTGTACAGGTTTAGGCTTTTTCTGCCTTCTTAAAAAAATGGGTGGTTCTCCAAAATATATATATATATATATATATATATATATATATATATATATATATATATATATATATATATATATATATATATATATATATATATTTATATATTTTATATATATATATTTATATATATATATATATATATATATATATATATATATATATATATATATAGTATCAGTTGTATTGATACATGTATCAGTCCTATCTAGATTATGTATTGTACCTATTATAGGACCTATATATCTATTACCTGTTAACTAATGTATAGAGGATAATGTATCAGTTGAGGGGAAGCTGGTATGTTGATATATGGTATCAAGTATAGGGAAACCAGTGTATCAGAACTATACTTGATAGTGAGTACCAGTCATGTTAGGGTATTTGAAGTATCCCTATATAGTAAAAATTTTAGGCAAGTTTTAGATAGGTAATAGAAGTATCTATTTCCTTATCGTGCTATTATTCTTCCTTACTTATTGTGATTGGTATTGTATTATTCTGTGATTGTTCTCCATATGGAGAGTTATCATCGACAGGTACATTTATGTTGTGTTATACTTAGTTGTGCAACCTAGGACAGCATTATACCGCCGATACTGTGACGTAGGCAGGACGTACTCAGGGTCTCGTGTCCTTTCACCCGGTGTGGGTCGTGACATACGTCGCCTAGTTTGTCAGGGCGAATGTCGTATTGGAAAAATTTTGTAAAAATTCACTATTTTGAAAACTTTTTTTCTTGATTTAGGAAATCCGTTTTCTCGACGCACAGTCGACGAAATTAAATTCTATAAAAAGGGTTGAAGCCCTATAGGTTGTCTAGAACGGTCTTGAAATAAAATTTGAAAATTTTTAATGGTCTGATCAAACTCTGTCTTCCAAAATAGTATCATAACCTACCAAAACTGTTACAAATAGTATATTTACACTATTTTTTGTCGAGATTTCGACTCGATTTCCCTAGGTTTTAGGTCATCTAAATGTAAACTATCTGTCAAGGTTTGAAGGCGTACATGTTGTGATTTCAATGAACCAATTGGTTCGAAAATTGACTACATGAAGAAAAGAAACCATACCTATGAAGTTGGTCTGGTACCACATGTGCACATCACACAATTTTCTCGGTCCGGCGAGCTTCACGGCGGCACAGGCGGTCAATGGTGTTCGCAGGGTGGTTGGTTCCTAGATTTGACAGATGACTTGGTCGAGAGGTGGAAGATCTAACTAAATTTTGGGTTTTCCCGATCAAAATTTTGAATATGACTCTATATATCCATTCGTTTAAATCCGAACTTTGATTAGATTTGGATTGGATCTACCTAGATTTAATCCAATCTAGAAGGGAATATTTAAGGATTTATTGAGATTTAAATATCGATAAGATTGATTCAAAAAAATATGTAAATCTCTAAGGAGACGAGTTCATGGCCGCGAAAGAATTTAAAGATGGCAGACTCGAAATATTTTAATATCTCGTGAGTTTTTGGTGTTTGTTTCTCTCTCTCTCTCTCTCGCTTTCTATATATATATATATATATATATATATATATATATATATATATATATATATCTTCATGAGATATTAAAATCTTACGACAAATAGTGAGAGATAAAAACAAGCACCCAAATACTCGCGAGATATTAAAATCTCGCGAGTCAGCCATCTTTAAATTCTCTCATGTCCACGAAATTGTCTCCCTGGAGATTTTCATTAAATCAATCTTATCGAGATTTAAATCTCAGCAAATCCTTAAACCTTCCCTTCTATATTAGATTAAATCTAGGTGGATCCAAGCCTAATCTAATCAAAATCTGGATTTAAACGAATGGGTATATAGAGTAGTATTCAAAATTTTGATCGGGAAAACCCAACACCTCTCGACCAAATCATCTGTGAAATCTAGGACCAACCACCCTGCGAACACCATTGACCTCCTGTGTCGCCGTGAAGTTCGTCGGACCGTCGCAGAAATTTGCCTGACTCGCGAGATTTAATCCAGTCTATTTGTTGAGATCTAAATATCGTTTACAAACTATGTAAATTCCTATGAACAACCTATATAACCCTCTCGAAACCCTAGTAAATAGATTCATATATAGATAACCAAATTGTCCAGAAAATCGATGTAAACATTAACAAAAATCTGTTCACAAATAGAGAATATAATTGTCCTAACACACTAACTTGGAAGGCCAAATTTGGTCAATCTTTTGAGAAACCTAAGAAACTATTTGAACAATCTCACAGACAATGTATAGGGCTTCAAAAACCTTTTCATAGTTTTTGATTTTATCCACTGTGCATCAAAAACTAGATTTCTGAAATCAAGAAAAATGGTTTTCAAAACAGTAGAATTATAGAAAAATTTCGGATACGGCATTCGCCCCGACAAATCGGCGACGTAGTCACGAACAAAAAATATTTAAAGGTGCGTATCGACTTCACTGACGTGTGGGATTCGACGGAACTCGATTTGGTTGTGTATGCACGACAAAATTGAAGCATATCGGTCGAGATGCCCCGTATCTGCCCTTTTCCAAACTAGCCCACAACTTCGTGCACGTTCATCACCTCGAGACGAAACTTAGGCCACTGGACTCATATCATTTTTATTGGTCATGTGAGCCAAGTTTAGTCCAATTCTGAGAAGGTCGACCGGAACGCTAATTTGGCGGGCCTACGACCCGATCAAATAGGCAAAATTATGCAAGGCTCCCCTGAATCCAAAGTTGGACATAAGGTTGAGTTCGTATCATCAACCTGAACCCGTAGACATATAACTTGATGACTTTAGAGATCGCAAGATTTGGCACGCTTTTTGGTGCTAAGCGGGTCCAATGGCGGATACCGATTTGATCCACAATTATGATTTTTCCCCTGTGTCCAGAATTGGACTTATCTGTCGGTGATATCAGACATTTCTTTTATTCCAAAAACGTTGGTGATGTCTGTTTCAACATCCGAGGATGTTGTGGAAGTTGGCTTTCATTGCTTCATCGATCAGACGGTTTGAGTTACTGGACGTTATCATTTTATACACACCACCTCCAGGCAAGATACCTTGCCTTATTTTGGACTATTTATTTTTAGCTCATTATATTACATGCATATCATTTATTTACTATTTAACTTTTGTGATATAAAATTGTTCTGCTAAACCTATTTAGATGCAAATTACTGTTAGTTATGTTTCTTTTTGTATTTTATTTTTATGCACATTTGACCTAGAAGTAACGGACCACCCTAGTTTGTGCTGCATTTATGGGCCATGACACATACATGCCACAAAGTTGCGAGTCATATGTAGATCTCGGACTTGTGTACCGATTGCGCATCAGTGCGTACGGGCTGTGCGATAGGTATAACTGCTAATAGAATGCATGATAGATTGACTTAGCAGTTATTAGAGGTACTGTGTCGTGAATACGACATAGATAGACATGGGGTGGAGAGGACAGTTCCCTAGCATAGAGGCTAATATGCATATTACCTCTTGTCACGACCCGCACCCATTTTTTTCTTCCTTTTCGGATGTGAGTGCGTGTCCAAACCAGCCTATGTCGCAGTGTCGGCGGTAGAACGTTGTCTAGACCACAATGCTCAAAATCACAATGATCATAACTTGACTTGCACATTCACAATAACTAAATTAAATTTACAATATTCAAAGATTTATAACTAAAGGAATTACATTGTCTCATAAATATAAAATAAATAACTAATCTATCTAACTAATCTTCTAGGTTGACCTCAGCATACCCATGCCTCCCGAATGCTAAGAGTTGTCGCGACTATCCTAAAAAATATTAGTTTCCAGCCAGGAATGGAATGAGTACATTCTAACAGCAGTTCCAATAATTTGACAAAATCTATAAAACAGTAAATAATACTGAAGCACATGATGACTGGATAAATAGAGAATCATGGCAGAAAATATGTAAGCAAAACAGGAGAACATGGTAAATTAAATAGTGAATTAACTATAACAAACGACTGAAACAAGAACAATAATATGTAACAAGACCGTATCTAACTAGTGAGTTGAAATACACTTTCAACATGTAAATGGCTAAGGGTAAATCCGACACCCAGTACGTGAAGTGTGCGACTGCTATCAGACACGAATAGGCAAATGGAATGTTTCTGGATATATTTACATGTCTACTAATGAATTTTCCTGCTCAACTAGTACTTATGGATTCAAACAGGTCACGAACACGATAAAACATTGGTCATGAACAACATGTAAAGAATCCATAACTACCATATCATGTATCCATCGTGTCAAAAATCAACAGAATATCAATGTAAACACAACTAAATACATGAATCATAGAGATGATCAAATATGAAAACTATCAGAAATGTGCTCGCTTGGGGTCCTTAGCAGGTGAAACAGATAATACCGTTGCGTCCAGGATAGTCTGATTGGCTAAGGTAGCACGCAAATCCCATAGTATCCAACTACTCAGTGAGCGACAAAAGTCAACTCGCACAACAATTTCTGGATATTGAAACAGACATCACCAATATGTTTGGTATAAAAGAAAGGTCTAAGAATGCCAGCCCAAAAGTATAATCCTGGACACAGGGACAAAATCATAATTTTGGGTCAAAACGATATCCGTCGTTGAACTCACTTTGCACCGAAAAGTGTGCTAGTACCTACGGTCTCTAAAGTCATCAAACTACATGTCTATGGGTCCGGTTTAATGATACCAACACAACTGTATGTCCAAAGATGGATTTCGATGGGCCATACACGAATTCGTCCATTGGATCGGGTCATGGGACCACCAAAATAACATTTCGTTCGACCTTCTCAGAATCGGACCAAACTTTGCATACAGTACCAAAAAATGACATGGTCCTATTGGTGCAAGATCTATCTCGAGATGATGAACGTGCATGAAGTAATTGACTAATTTACAAAGAGGCCGATAGGAGGTATCTCGACGGATACGTCTCAATTTCGTCGTGCACACACAGCAAAATTGAGTTCCGTCGAATCCCACACGTCGACAACATCAATATGCATCTTTTGATGGTTATGGTTTGCAACCACATTACTCGGTTTGTCGAGGTGTACGTCTTATTGTCAAAGTTATTGGAATTTGATGTTCGAAAATCTTATTTTTCTCAAAAACTTAAAACTGATTTAACAATAATATAAAAAATGAAAAATAAAACTAAAAGATAGGTTTCCATCTCGTATATGTTGTCAATGAATCTGTTCAAATAGGTTTTTAAAACTGTCGAGGGATTGATAAAGTTTTGCCTTCCAAATAAGGATCCCGAACAGCTTGTTGTATACTATTTTATGTAGTTTTTATAGAACTTTCAAGAATTTTCATAGTTAATCCAGGACAAATTAAAACCATCTATTTTAAGGGACTTACAGTGGGTTAAGATATCTACATGTAGGTTTTTGTAGATCGAAAAATGATCAATCGATAAGAGAAAAAAGGAGGGAAGAACAGGGTACATGTGCTTGTTGCTGCAGCGGTGTCCAGCGGCTATTGTCTGCCATTGTGCGGCTTTGCCGTACGTCTGCCGGCCTCCGATGACGGTGGCGGCCGCGAGGGAGGGTCGCTAGGGCTGGAGGAATGGTGTGGCTAAGCTTTGGGGTTTGTCGAGAGATTCTTCTCTCTCTCTCTCTCCCTCTCTCCCTCTCTCTCTCCGTTATATATATATATATATATATATATATATATATATATATATATATATATATATATATATATATATATATTTGTTTTCTGTTCTAAACAGGGAGGGTCGGGTGAGTATACGATTCAATATCTCACGAGATAATGTTTATCTCGCGAGATGTTGATTATATATATATATATATATATATATATATATATATATATATATATATATATATATATAAACAGCCTATTTTATTCATGAAGGCATCAGTTGGTCTGCGGTGTACTGGAGGCCTTCATATTTCATCTTATTGTGATTTTTCCAGATCACCCACGTGGCGGCGGCAGCAGCAACAATCTGGTGGCCATGGGATGCGTTAGCCCAGGTCCCCTTGGCTTAGGATATGGTTGAATATTTTCGATTGACGGTCGTCGTAGCATGTGCATGCTGACGCAAGGCTGAACCCGATAGTGTTGAGGGAGTCGTCGGTGGGTAGGATATTACGAAGGGCTCTCCAAATGAGAAAGGGCCACTTCTTGGGGATGCATGTCTGCCAGAAGGATGTAATGGTTGGAAATGGTGCTGCATTGCCAAGGATCACTCTTCTGGCCGATCTAACCGAGAATGCAGCGGTAGCTACGGGCGACCACTCGATCTTATCTACTTCCGACCCAATCGTCAATCCGCTACGGCGGATGTGATCGACCGCCTCTGCCCCGGCCCAGTCTCAAATTTTGTTCCAATTCTAGTTGTTATCAGAGGGGCGCCACAAGTCCTTGATAGTGCTATTCTTCGGGGCCGCTGAAAGGTTGGGAAGCAAGGTGTCACCAATCCAGCGCTCCAGGAATGCCGACGAATCGTCGTTGCCCACCTGAAGGCGAATCGCAGGTTCGGCAAGAGACCGACCGATGAGGATGTGACGCCAAGCCACAGAGGATCTGCTGTTAGAGATGGTCATCGACGGGTGGATGTCCTTGAAGTATCTGGCCTTCATGAACATGGTCCATAAGATCTGACTCGTGCGAAGCGTCCACCACAGTTTCATCGAAAAGGCATTAACGATGTGGGAGAGTTTAGTAAAACCCAGAGAAAGTTGCTGTGCCCCCAGAGAAAGTTGCAAAAGATACTCTCGATGGAGGATAGGACTTTCTTGGGAGGAGAGCACGCTGCCAGGATGTAGATGGGAATGGATTTGAGGTGTGATTGATAAGGATCATCTTGCCTCCTGGGGATAGGGTAGCATTATGTCAGCCCTTAACTTTTTTCCTGTAACGCCCCAGTCCCAAAATACGTAGGACCAAGTACGTGAACATGCCAGCTGCACATATACGAAGAACACTCCAATATATAGAATCCTCATATATGCACATAAGCTGTAAATAAATAATCACAGGCCAGAATAACATATCTAATCTCATCACAGCTTAACACAAAAGATAATGAAGTCCAAGTAAATAAATAAGAGTATCAAAAGATAGCCGGGTGAACATGCTCACTCCAAACAGCTATGAAAAATAGTCCCATAAGATCGGAGTTCGACCTCCGCAAAATGGAAAGAAAAGAGATATAAAATAATGTCTACAACTGTCTCAAATATAGAATAAACTAGAAATCAGTAGGCACTGTCTCGTCGTCAATGTAGGATAGCTCCAATGCCGCTCCGTACTCCTGTGAAAAATCGTCTAAACCTGGAGAGATAACCAGGTCCTCAGGGGACATAGCAAGATACAAGAAAATACTATGCCATATGACTGTGATAATATAATAAGAGCAAGGTATGCATGCAACCGGGTTCCTGACCATTCTACTGTGAGTATGCAGTTGAGATACAATCCTTCGACGCATGAGCCCTGGCTGTAAATTGGATCGACATAGTTCCCATAGAGGGTACCAGGGGCCTACGTCCATAACGCTCGAGAAGCGTCAGAGGGCACCATGTGCAAAGGGCTACGTCCATAACGCTCTAGGAAACGTCAGAGGGCGCCTGGGGACTGCGTCTCCGGAGGAGCGCACAGGTAATCATGGAAGTGTAAAGAAGCCCATACGTCAGGTATTGTTCTCTCCACCCAATGCCTAGTATCATCATCTCTATGACTGATATGAACCTCTAGTAACCGCCAAGTCTTCTAACATGCAATACTATTGGCAGTTACTCCTATCCGTCGCACGTTCTATACGTATCGGTGGCCAGCCAACTACGCGAAAACGTGTCCTACATGTGACTCACATCATGTGATACAACAAGTGTCAAGGCCATATGAGTTATACCATTACCTCAACATCAATGGGTGGTCAATAAGCTAAGTCAATGCAAGAGAATAAATAAAGCAAGAAAAACGACCGATAGAGTCGCTTGCACCCAAGTGTGACTTGGACGCTCAGTTTAAATATCACAAAATAAAATCCTAAAAATAACAACTGAAAATAAGAATATAATAATCACAGAGTAAGGTGGCAAGGTATCTTGCCTGGTGGTGCAAAGTGGCAAGTCCAAGAGTAGCAAGTATCAACACCAAAACTCACAAATCACATATGACTCCAAACGCTGAAACAAACATCAAAAATGATCTCGGTGAAGAAGATATACCTAGAAAATGCCTGTCCAAAAGTCAAATTCTGGAACAGGGGCAAAATTGTAAGTTCGGGTCAAAACGATGTCCGCCGTTGAACCCGCTTTGCACCAAAACGCGTGCCAAAGTCTACGGTCTCTAAAGTTGTCAAACTATATGTCTATGGTTTTAGTTTGAGGAGAGGAACTCAATGGTATGTCCAGTTTTGGATTTTGAGGAGCCGTATACAAAATCGCCCATTTGAGTGGGTCGCGGGCCCACCAAAAATGGGTTCCGATTCGACCTTCTCCGAATAGAACCAAACTTGGCATGCAGGACCAGAATTTCGTTCTGTACCTGTTGGCGCAAGTTTCGTCTCGATTCGACGATTGTACACGAAGTTATGGACAAGTTTGCAAAACGTCGATACGGGGGTATCTCGACAGATACGCGTTGATTTCGTCGCGCACACGCGACAAAACAGAGTTCCGTCTGTTCCCACACGTCCGCAACGTCCATATGCGCCTTTCGATGCATATGGCGCATGACCACGTCGCCCGGTTTGTCGGGGCGTACGTCGTATCGGACAAAATCTATTGAAATTTATTATTTCGGAAACAGTTTTTCACCCAAGTTTAATCACGAATTAAATTCTTGCACAGAAATCTAAATACCGATCTACCAGTTACGTTTCAATCGTGGTTATGTTGTCTTCACACGTGTTCAATTAGTTTTACAAAATAGTCGAAGAATCGCCAAGATTTTGGCTTCCAAAAAGGGGTTTGGGACTGCCCTGAAACTGTTCTGTTTTGACAGTTTTTTGGAAAATTTGGGTTCAAATACCGAGCGATATATAGGGTTTCGCTCGATTCTACCATAAAGGGTTTTGAGAGGGTTATGTCTACTGCGTACAGCATTCGATAGAGCAAACTTTCGTCGAACAGATTTAAAGAAATTGGAATTGGAAGATGGGTACCTGAGTTTTTCAAAAACAGAGTATCCTCTGTTTACTGTCGACTCTGAGTGATTTGACGGCGATCCAGACGTCGGTGACGACGTACAGGAGGTCGACGGTGAGCGCTGGATGTAGGGAAAGGTTGGCGACCTTGGGGTCGAAAAGTTTTGATTATGATAGGGGGGTTAGGGTTCGGCTTTGGCTTTGAGCGGATATATACTTGGCCGCTGCTATATTATTTTGAATAGAAATAGCTAAGGGGGGGCTCGGGTTATACTCCTAGCAGCAGTTGCTGCTATACCATATATTTAGTGGGGGTGTGGGGTCGGACCCACCCCCTTACAGCTGCTGCTGCGATCAATTCTATTAAGGGGGTCTCGAGCTGAGGTGGACCGGCCCACGTGGCTGGTCCCCTCCAAACACTTATATTTTTTTTTCAATAACTATTTATATATAACTATATATATATATATATATATATGATTAAACTTCTAAAAATCCTATAAATCTTTAATACGTAACAAAAGATTTTTAATAATTGAAAACTATATTATTAACAATTAAAAATATCTAGCACAATCATACATTTACTATATATATCTATAATTACGAATATACCAATTACCACATTAATTCCTAATGATATAAAAAAATTATTTAAAACACTAATATAATTAGAAAATATTGGAGGTTTACATTTCCTGATGTAACTGATCAGGTTCTCGAAGATACTGGCGTAGGATTTACCGTACACGAGGGGGCATCCTAGGTAGTAGAATAGGGGATATTTGATGGGGAAGGAGGTGGTGATGGAGAGACTGACCATTTTCTCTCTCTTGAGATTATGGTGGGTGTAGATAACACTTTTGGCAGGGTTGATCTTCTGACCCGAGCACCCGACGTATCTCTGAAACGTCTTCTAGACGACTTCCACCGATCCGACGTCCCCGGAAGAGAATATGAGGATATCGTCTGCGAAAGCCAGGTGGGTGATGATCGAACAACCGCTGGCGGTATAATAGTGCTGGAAGTTGGGGGTGCTCACCATTTTATTAAGGTTTATACTTAAAGCATCCACCGTAATGATGAAGATGGTGGAAGATAGAGGATCTCCTTGCCTAACCCCGCGACTCGATTTGAAGAAACCGTCCGCCTGACCGTTGATAACCGTGGAGAACCATGAGTTGCTGATCAATATCCACATGATGTTGGTCCAGGTTTTTTGACCCAGATCATGAATTGCCAATCCCGTCTGTCGTAAGCTTTCTCTATGTCAAATTTGATAGCAATTTTGTACCCTCTTTCTGGGAGCTTCATGCAGGTAATTAACTCTTGGGCCAATATGATGTTATCTTGGATATTTTTTCCCCTGACAAAGCCACTCTGCTCCTCCGAGATGATCTTGGGAAGAAGGCCAGCCATATGGGAGGCGATGATCTTGGATATAATCTTGTTGGTGAAGGTACAAAGACTGATTAGGCGAAAGTCGCAGAAAGTCTCTGGGTTGTCTTTCTTCGGGATGAGGATCAGGTTGGTGCTCGAGATGGCTCTTGGGTAAGTAGCTCCGTGGAGGAAGGCGGAGGCCGCATTGTGGATGTCCACCTTGATGATGTCCCAGCATGTACAAAATTATCCCCAAAAACTGTTCGACCCAGGTGCACTGTGTACGTTAAGGGCCCAGATGGCTTCTTTCACCTGTTCCTCTGAAGGGGACTATTCAAGCCGGATATTGTCGGTGTCTCTAAAAGTTGGGGAACCTCGTCGAGGAAGGAGTTGTCTTTGAGGACCATTTTCTTGGAGAACATATGGGAATAGAACTTCTCTGCTGCAACTTGTATGCCATTTTGATTGCTGATGCTGGTCCCATTATCATCGACAATCTGAAGGATTTGAGTTTCTGTCTGCGACCATTGACGCAGGCGTAGAAGTAGCTCGAGTTGTTGTCCCCCTCACTGTCCTATTTAAGCCTCGCTTTCTGCTTCCAGAAATCGGTCTCAACTTTCAGCCTAAATTTGAGGATGGCTTTGGTGAGGTTCAGGGCCTTCCTGGTAGCTGGCGAACAGTCGGATATGTACCTGGCTTCGGCACGAGTAACGTCATCCTCGGCCTCACGTATGGCTTGAAAAATATCACCATAAGCTTGCTTGCTCCAGGCCGCGAGGGCTTTCCTCTTTGCCTTGAGCTTGTAGGCTACCCGGCTGAGAGGATCTGGAGAGTCCGCACTGTTCCAAGCTTCAGCGGTAACGCTCAAGAATTGTGGGTGCTCGCTCCAGATGTCCAGGAAGCAAAAACTCTTTTTGGATAGACCGGATATGCTAGTAATTCCAACTAGCAGTGGAGCATGGTCGAATTCGCTGGCATTAAGGTGAGATAGCTTGGAAGTAGTCCCCATACCTTGCCAGTAGGCATTCGTTAAGGCCCTGTCGAGGCAGGAGAATTGCTACGATCGCCTTCCTGCATGTTATACCAAATGAAAGCGTTGCCGGTGAACGGAAGAGAGGTGAGGTGAGAGTTGAAGATTAAGTTGTTGAAGTCTAGCATAGCAGAATGGGGAGAGGGCGGCCGCCAATCTTTTCTTCTCTGTAAGTGATAGCGTTGAAGTCCCCGATGCAAAGCCATAGGAGGTTATGGTGGTGTTGGTGGATGTCCAAGAGGTCGTTCCAGAGGTATTTGCGATCTGCGATGTCACAGCTGCCGTGAACCGCTGAAAAGATAGCACACTTGGGGATCAAAGGGTGTTCCAACCAGCAAGAAAGGGCTTGCCTAGACTCTTGGATGACCCCGATGGTGACGTCCTTGGAGTAGAGGATCCAAATGTCATATCTGCCAGCAATGGTCGAGTAAAAGTCTAACTGCAGTTGAATGGATTTGAGTCTCTTATAAGGGATTTTGGGTTCAAGGATGATCAATATGTTGATCTTATAAGTCTTCTTAAGGCTGGTGATTCTCCTCATAGTAGGTTTTTTTGCCAGATCGCGGACATTCCAGAAGAAAATGTTCAGCATTAATAGAGCTCGGGGGGTTGGTTGGTCCGTTTTGCTGCGAACCTGGTGTGCATGGTCGGGGACTTTGCGGCCCCTTTCTTATGAGATTTCTCGATAGTGGCGGGTGCTTCCCCCGCTATCTTTGTGGATGAGCCGAGGATGGATTCCTCGGGGTAGTTTTGTAGGGTGGCTACGGGGGGTGCGCCCATTTCTTTGTCGAAGTCCAGCTCGGTTATCTCTAGTGGAATGAGAAAGGTGTCGTCGGTGATTCCTATTTGGTCGCCTTCCGACTAGAGGGGGAATCCAGCTTCCGACTGGAGGTTTGGAGGTCTATGGCATTCGGAAGTTCTTGGAAGATCACCTCTGCGTCCTGAGAGAAGGAGACGGTGAGGTCCTCAGGTCCGTTCCGGGGGCCATGACTGAGTCTGCAGGGAAGGCTATCTCCTTGGAAGAGTCGATGGGTTCTGAAGCGAGGGCGTCGAATTGGTTGGAAAGGGATAAGTTTGGTGGGTGGTAGGGGATCACTGCTCTATCCGAGGTGGCACCTCTGTCAGATTTGCCATCACTGGAGTTGAATCTGGTGTAAGAGTTTGGTAGAGAAAATAGGGGGGTTGAGAGCTTTTTGATGCCGGTTCCCTGTGGGGTGGGATTCTTTCCGCTCTGGTTTTTCTTAAGCTCCGGGTGGAGACGGAAGCAATGCTTTACGAGGTGACCGCGTATATGGCATTGTGAGCAGAAGATTATATGATTATTGTAGATAATTTGCTAGGTGTGAGTCTGGTTGCCAAGTTCGATGAGGATATGGTTGGGAGATCTTTGGTTGGGTCAAGTTCCACACATATCTTGGCGTAGTGGGCTTTGGTCAGGTTGCTGGTTTCTGTAGCAGTGGACACGTAGGTCCCGAAAGAGTTGGCTATACGCCTAAGAGCCGCCGGAATGAAACAAATAAGGAGAAGATTGGGGAGGGTCACCCAGGCGGTGACCTTTGCTGAGTCTTCCATGGTGTTAAAGTTCGCGGACCACTTGATCATCTTTATTTGGTGGGAGTCGATCCTAATGGTGCCTTTGGACCACACGGTCCTGTGGTCAAGTTCAGAGGAGTGATCGAGTAGAATATGCCTCAGGTCGAGAGGGGCTACCATGTGCTGCCGAAAGCCGCCAACTAGAAATAACCTCCTGGACCCGGGCTAGTTTAGGACAGCTTGCCGAGAATTTGAGGACGAAGGAGTAGGGAAAGGAGGTGGCCAGAGAGGAGAGTTCCTGGTCAGTGAAAGGCACCATCGGCATGGGAGATGCCAGTGGATATTCGACTTTAGAAAGGGGGACGTCCGGAAACAGGAGTCCCTGTGCGGGCGCTCTATCCGGTCGAAGCTTGTCGGCGAAGGAAGGCATCGGCGGCACCGGCAAATTGGGCACGAGGGGGAAGTGGGAGGGATTGGGGATGCGACCGACCTAGAGGCCTTGGCCAAGCTAGGAATGAGTGCGATGAGGTCAGTCGGGATCATCGCCGGCAGATCGGGTTTCGTCCAACCTTGGGTAGCGCCAATCCCTGTGCCAGATGGCACCAAAACAGGGACGTCACGGGAACAGGAAAATCGCCAAAATGTGCCGAGCACAGGGCCTGCATGGGGGAGTACATGTAGGCCCAATAGGGTCACCAAGCTGCGCCGTGGGTTGGTGTGCGCCTGGCACACCAGAAGGCGCCGGGTGGGGGCATACGCCCACAATCGACGGAGAGGGTAGGGTCGGGTTGCGCCAGGAGGAATGAGACCGGAAGGTGCAGGGGCCATAGGGGGCCTGGTGGTGCTGAGGTGTAAGCCGCACGACAATGGCTGGGGTGCGCCGGGAGGATGGAGGGGTGGCCCAAGAGGGTCCCCCTGAGGCGCCAGGGGTGGCTAGCGTCGAACGAAGAGGAGGTGGATGTGTGCTAGGGTGCGCCAATAGCACCAAGTTGCGCCGGGGGTGAGAGGGTGCGGCTGGACTGGGTAGCGCCTGCGGGGTGACTGGAGCCAAAGATACCATGTTGCGCCAGGGGGTGACTAGTGCCCACATCCGAGAGGGCGGAGAGGGCCTGGGTTACGCCAGGGGGATGCCTGGCTGTCAGAGGAGGCCCGGGATGCGCCAAAGAGCGGCTAGCGCCTACAGCCGATGGAAAAGGGGAGGCTTGGGTTGCGCCAGGGGGGAGTCTAACGCCTAGTTGTGCCTGGTAGTGGGTTGTGCCCACAGAGGGCAAAACGGTGGAGGGGGAGGCTTGGGTTGCGCCAGGGGGAAGACTAGCGCCAAGTTGCGCCTGAAAGTGGGTTGCGCCAACAGAGATCGAAACGGTGGAGGAAAAAAAGGTGGACGGGAGAAAATTGTTTGAATTCGAATTCGAATCAGAATGGGGGGGAGTGAGCGGGAATGGAGGAAGGGGTGGAGGACTACAGGCGGGGGAAGGAAGGGGAGGTAGAGGCGAGGGTGGGGGACGCCCGCCTGGCACCCCGGAGCTGGAAGCCGACGCCATCGGTCAAGAGCCCGACCAGGGCGGCGATTGGGGGGCCGCTGCCACCTGGAAGAGCTGGGCCGCTGCCGACGAGGGGGAGACCGGGGAGGCAAAGGAAGTGGGGGGGGCGACGGGGATGGCGCGGAAGACGGTGGAGGGGCGGATCAAGGCGAGGGGTAGGCGAGCGAGGCAGAGGTGGGGGCTGCTGGCCGAGGACGGCGAGGAGGTCGGGGTGTCCGCGCCTGGCCGAACCCAGTGGGGGGCCGCCATACGAGGAGGGGAAAAGGAGGAAGGAAGGGAGCGCGGCAAACTACCGACATAGGCGGGGCCGGACGGAGGAAACGCAGCGGGGGGCGTAGAGCAGAAGCAGGAGAGAAAACCATCTTATATATATATATATATATATATATATATATATATATATATATATATATATATATATATATATATATTTAATAACCCCCCTTCTTTATTCATGCAAGGCGCAAAATGCCGAAGCCTTTACAAGTAAGCGCAAAAAGAAAGAAGAAGAAAAAACACAAAGGGATGGGGAGCCTCTTCTGCCTAAAATCAGGAGGACAAAATATCCGAGAAAGCCAGCTGTCCATGGTTGCAAAGATGAGCGGTCTTGAGACTCTGGCGGATGACCTCTCATATATATATATATATATATATAATAACCCCCCTTTTTTATTCATGCAAGGCGCAAAATGCCGAAGCCTTTACAAGTAAGCGCAAAAAGAAAGAAGAAGGAAAAAAATACAAAGAGAGGGGGAGCCTTTTCTGCCTAAAATTAGAAGGACAAAATATCCCAGAAAGCCTGCTATCCATGGTTGCAAAGATGAGCGGTCTTGACACTCTAGCGGATGACCACTCGTGTGAGCTATGCGGTAGAGTATTGGCGCCCTTCGTATCTAGCTTTGTTGTGGTTCTTCCAAATGACTCACGTGGTGGCGGCTACAACGATCTGGTGGCAATACGACGCGTTGGCCCAGATTGTTAGAAGATCGTTGAAGCTCCCACCAACAATTACCATGCTACAACGTTGGGATATGGTCGCCCAGACGGTGGCCGAAGAATCTCGGTTGTGAAGGATATGGTCGATCGTTTTCGACTGTTTCTCGACGCAGCAATGGCAAGCTGACGCTAAACTGAAGTCGATGGTGGTGATGATGTTGCCAGTGGAGAGTTTCTTGCGGACCGATCGCCAGACCAGGAATGACCATTTCTTTGGAATACATGGGTGCCAGAAAGGACTTAATATCGGTGTAGGAGGCCCGGATCCGCGAACAACCCTTCTAGCGGAGGTGACAGTGAATGTGCCGTTGGTGCTCTCCGACCACGAGAGTGTGTCATCGTCCGTGCCAATCTTCAAGCCAGAATTTTGAAGGGCGGTAGCGGTCTCGTCTCCACTCCAATCTTGAACTCTCTGCCAGTTCCAGTTGTCACCATTGTTCCACAATTCTTTGATCTTGCTGGTAGTCGGTGCGGTCGGTAGGTGAGGGATAAGGTCGGTTCCTATCCATCTTTCAAGGAAGAGCTGACTCACATGCGTCCAGCTGAAGGCGAATCTTTGGTTTTGCGAGAGTTCGACCGTGCAGAATGCGGCGCCAAGCCGCGGATGCTCTGTTGTTGCTGATGGCACTAGCCGGGTGTTTGTGTTTGAAGTATCTGGCCTTCATGAAGCGTGTCCAGAGATTGTGACCGATACGAAGCTTCCATCACAGTTTTATGGAGAAAGCGTCTACGATGTGATGCAGTTGGGTGAATCCCAGACCACCCTCTTTCGTTGGCTTGGCCATGGAGTCCCAGCTGGCCAAATGGTGTTTGTCTTTAGCATCGTTATGGCCCCAAAGGAAGTTGGCAAGAGGTTCTCGATGGAGTTGAGTACATTCTTCGGAGGTGAGCATGCAGCGAGGGTGTATATAGGGATGGATGAGAGCACATAGTTAATCAGTATGATTTTGCCGCTAGGCGATAATGTTGCGTTATGCCAACCTTCTAGTTTTTTCCTGATTTAGCCAAAGAGACCTTCGAAGATGGTCGCAACTGATTTGTCGTAAACCAACGGGCAGCCGATGTAGGAAAAAGGAGGGCAAACGACTGAGAAGGAGGTGATGTTGGATAGTGTAGCAGTTTGCTCCATGTTGGCTTTATGGTGGACATAAATGACGCTTTTTCTGGGGTTGACACTTTGTCCAGAGCAACGAGCGTATCTAAGAAGCACATTATGAATAGCTTCCACGGACCCCACTTCTCCGGAAGAGAAGATGAGGATGTCGTCGGCGTAAGCTAGGTGAGTGATGATCGGGCATCCGCTAACAGTGTAAAAATGTTCGATGTTTGGGGTCCTAGGCAGTTTGTTAATATTTCTGCTGAGGGTTTCCGCTGCGATGATGAAAATGGTTAACGAAAGTGGGTCTCCTTGCCTAACTCCCCGACTGTATTGGATGAAACCGTTCGCTTGCCCGTTAATCACCGCGGAGAACCAGGAATTGTTGATCGATCGCCAGATTACACTGATCCTCATTTCCGAGAAGCCGAAAGCTCTGCAGACCCAGATCATAAACTGCCAATCTAGCCTGTCGTATGCCTTCTCCATGTCCAATTTGATGGCGATGTTCCCACCTCTAGACGGTAATTTCATGCACGTAATCATTTCATATATATATATATATATATATATATATATATATTTATATATATATATATATATATATATATATATATATATATATATATATATATATATATATATATATATTTTTATATATATATATATATATATATATATATATATATATATATATATATATATATATATTAAAAAAAAATATATATATATATATATATATATATATAAAATATATATATTATATATATATATATATATTTTATATATTCTTTCTTTTTTTACTAAAATCTACTAAATAATTTTAATTATAATTCAAACATATACTAAATCTAAAATAATTTTATTAAAATTTAAAATATATACTCTTTATACTATCTCCTTATTTGTCTTAATTATTATCATTACTACTACTAGTATCATTATTATTTTAATTACTTCAAATAATAAAATAATTTCTAAGTATCATAAAAATCTAAAACAAAATCTAAAAATATCTAGGATAAATCAAAGGTAAATATTTATATACATAATATCTAATATCCATTCCACATATTACGCAAAATATTTATATACTATGTGCATATACATTTTCATGCATACATATATATAAATATATGTTTATCTATTTATAAATAGGTCTAAATACATTTTTATATTAATAAAATACAATTCAGAAGCATAGTCTATATATACTTAATATACATATAACTACTGAACGTATTTGGTCATGCTACATGTCTAAATGGGTTTGGGTTTGATTTAGGTCAAATCCATGCTTGGTCCGTACAATCGGGTCTCCTAAAAGTCAATAATCTTATTTATAATAAATAAATCGTCTATAGGGGTAAAATCGTAACTTGGCATGGTTTTTCTAGTTAGAACACACATATGGCTCGGCCTTCCCTACCATAGCTAAAATAATAGTCAAATTACTCGACTACACTCTCCATGCCAAAATTTCTAGTCATTTTGCACTCCAATCCTTAACCATGACTAAAGCATTCTATCATAATAACTATTTAATTAAAAATATTTATAAATTTCCAATATTCATTTAATTCAAATAAATAATAAAAAAATTCAAAATATCGGGAATAGGGGTTACAAATCTTTCCACCTTAGAAATAAATTTGTCCTCGAATTTAAGGACTACTAGGATAGACGAACTTGGTAGATTGGTGAAAGGTAGTAAGAAGTTATGATATGGAAATATTGATCAAATAGATGAAAAGAGGAAGAAAAAAGTCTTGAAACTCTAAAGGACCTAAAATGCTCTCAAAATATTTAATTTAAATAAGTTTGGATAAAAGAAATAATCATAAACCAAAGTATCGACGAAAAATTACCTTCAACCACGATAAATAAAATAAAATAAATAAATAAATTCAATTAAAATTCTGAAAATCCGAGAAGAGGGCATTTAGGGTTAGGGATTTAGATGATTAGGGATTTTGGGAACTAGGGGTTTGTCGAGAAAATAAAAGGAGCATCCCCTTTATATCGGTGGGGTTTCCTAGATTGATAAGGATTGCCAAAATAATTATTTTCATAAATGTAAGCAAATCAATCAATCTATGATCGATCAAAACTATTCTCGATCAACATAGCTATTCAAAGATAGTTCAAACTAATATTTAAACTGATTACATAATTTCAAAATACATACATGAATTCAAATCTAGCCTTATAATAATAGCATAATTTAGTATTTTATATCATCCAACTATTTGAATAATATTTCTATAATTCTAAACAAAATATTTAATCCTTTCCTTTCAAAGTATCAATAATATAATTTAAGAAAATAAATTTTATTATCCAATTAGAAAAATATTTAAAAGTACAACTAAAATAAATAATGAATTTTTTTTTGGAAACTCGAAAAGTGGGCTTACAATTCTACCCATCTTAGAAATATTTTCATCCTAGAAATTTCAAAGCCACGATTAGTCACGACTATAAAATATATCAAAAAATAAAATTTCAACCGATATGAATAAAATGACAAGTAATATAATCTTGAGAATGATGTGATTCATGAACAAATTAGTCACGCGTAATCGCGGATGGGATCAAAATAATAAAAAATAATAGACTAGAGAAAATATGATTTGGCACGATCAACCTTTGTCAAAATGGTCTAGTCGACGACCAAAAATGTTTTAAGGGTGATCAAAAAATTTAGATGAAATCTAAACAGGATTATAGTCACTTAGATATAATTTAAGATACAATCACGATCAAGGTTAATCTTGCAAGTCATCCAACCGTAATCAGAAGTAAAAATTTGGCACGAGCATGAATATGATCAAAATAGTCATGATCACAGTTGAATAAAATCTAACATTAGTAATAATTGAGTTGAAATATAGGCACGAGTATGATTATAGTCAAATAGTTTAGTCAAGATCAAAGTTGTTAAGGATGACACAAATCGAATTCGTTTTAGCACGATCAATTATGTAGGCATGATCATAGAATCATAATATAGGCGTGATTGTGAATCTAGTGAAAGGAATTCAAAAATAGGTTTAAAAAGTAACTAGGAGACCAACTGACGTTTTCGAAGATAGAAAGGTAGGAAGGAAGGGTTTAAGAATTGAAAGGATAAGAATTTATCAAATTTTAATCGAAGGGTTATGAAGTGGTGAACCAGGAAAATCAATAATTACATGCCAAAAAGGATGTAGTTGTAGAAGCATGAAAATTTTAAGCAAATGAAGCCCCATGCGCCCAAGTCAATATAGCTCCATACGTCCAGTCAGTATAGTTCCATGCGCCCAATCTGTATAGCTCCATACGCCCAGTCAGTATAGCTCCATGCGCCCAGTCAGTATAGCTCCATACGCCCAGTCAGTATAGTTCCATGCGCCCAGTCAGTGGAGCTCCATGCGCCCAGTCATATAATCTCTATGCGCCCAAGTCAGTGAAGCTCCATGCGCCCAATCAGTGAAGCTTCATGCGCCCAAGACTAGCTCCCCCGAAAGGAGGGCGCATAGCCTGAGACATGGCTATGCGCCCAAGCCTGACTCAGTCAAAGCCATGATCAAAACGTACACCGAAGCACACGGCCACGTCAGTCTCCACGAACAGTCGTGCACCGAAGCATGCGGCCACGTCAACGCCACGACCAACCCACGTTCTCGCAGCCTGTATGCGCCTACATCCTATGCGCCCAAAGAAGGACTACGCGCCAACATAAAAACTAGCATGTTTCCTCATGTGGGCGCATAACATCATTCCAGCTCAAGAACGACTATAAAAGGGGTCCTCATCCCTCTTCAAAACACAGAACGGAGAGCATTTTTAAGAGCCAAATTGCTGCACTTCTTGCCAGTGAGCCGAGAGTTAGCAATTTTCTTAGATTTTCTCCCACTTTTGTAATCGAAGTGTCAACGGAGTAAAGGAGCAACTGTCGCTCGATCTCCATCATCCGATTCCCCAGAATTCTTTTTTGTACTCGGGGATCCTCAGCACAGGATCTCTCAGGCGTACTCGATTTGTGGTGCCTTGAGCCAATAAAAGAAAAGACAGCATTTTCTTCTTCTTTTTTGTGTGTGTCCACAAAAATGGTGACTCTGCTGGGGACTACCTTTTCCTTTGACGAGAAGGTAGTGACCTAATCTGATACCGACAAAGTGGAGAGTACTCAGAAGATGTTGATCATAAAGTTTGATTAGCAGGCGTTCGAAGAGATGCTCTCGAGGGACGGCTCTACTCCCTCAAAATCAGTGAAGCCGAATATGTCTCTCAAGACTTGGCTTCCGAAGGCTCGCTGTGCATATCCTGCTATTGTCATAGCAGATATGCAGCTGGTGGACTCTGTCACATGGGCGCATGAATCTGCCACAGAAGTTCTCCAAATAGAGAAGGCTCACACCGTTCCGGGCTCTACTAGCCCAGTGACTTCTTTCCTGCACAACCAACAACAGGGCGTCCAACACACGAGACTTGGCAAAGGAAAACACTACGATGCCAAGAATCAGGGTGTGTGACACTCTGGCCGAACCCGGCGAGGCTTACAAATAAAGGAGGCCAAACTAGAAGAAAACAGCACTGCTCCACCGGGAATGCACCCAAGGGAGTATTTGGGCGCATAGCCCCAACCAGAACACTTCTGTCTTCAATAGGCTGGGCATCTAGAGCCATGTGCCCAAGGCTATGCGCCCAGGCTCTCTGGATCCATACTATACGCCCACATCAAGGAGGGTCAGACATACTGTCAAGGAGCATGCGCCCAAGGCCAGTCTCCAAGGCCTATGCGCCCACAACAAAAAGAGAGGCCCCAACGCGTATAGTACGGGGCTGTCTTCAAGGACATCACAGAATTTAGGTGTGGGGGTTGCCCCTGCACATGAACTAAGTCTGGATGTGTCTACTTTCCTCACGAACCCGCATGTAAAGCTCGGCGATGCATGCAACATGGGTTGTAAGACAAAACTCCCTTCCGCTGACTTGTGCGACATGATAAATCATAAGCGTAAAGCGAGGGAGAATATAACAATTCATAATGCGCTTCCATGCACGAGTATTGTTATCAACTGTTGTTGCTCTAAAGCAACAAAAGTGCCTTAGAGAAAGTCCGTGTTTCGACGGCTACACTTCTATGACGACGAGAAGCCACTATGTGTTTCATCCAACATGGCTTCATGGGGTCCCCCTTACGAAAGCCCCAATCCAAGATGGTGGACTACGAACCTAACTTTCTTTCTTAGCTCCGCGAGAAGAAGAAGGAGAAATCTACCAACAGATGGCCAACAGGCTGTCACATCCGAAGGAGTCTATATGGGTACTCGATCAAAGGCGAGACTCTATATGGACGATGAAGAATCCCAAGTTGGGGGTAGTATTCCCTCAGAGTCTGAAGCGGATGACCCTCACACTGGGGGTAGCCTTCCATAGGACGATGATCCCTCTGAATCCGATGGCGATTATCTACCTCCTCTGCCTGAAGATGAAGGACTTATCCACTCGAAGATAGATAGTATAAGCACCAGTTGCACTGCTTCCTCTGTTCATCCTCGTATGCTATCTATATACATGGTGGACGAAGAAAGATCTGAAGTAACCATAGATCAGACTAGCAAACGGCTAGAGGGTCTCGAAATAACATTCGCCAAGATCACTGATATGCTTACCAGTATCATCGCAGTTCAAGCTACGGGGGCTGTTCCTCCACCTCAATAAAATGTCTCGGCCCACGTTAGTCCGGCTCACAGCAACAATCCTCATTCACTATAAAAGGAGTATCATTCCGTTGCGCCTCCTCTAATTCTTGCAAATGCTGGGAGTGGTCCTTCGCCAACAACGCCTGACATGATGGAACTGGGGATTCCCAGGACCCTTCCTTTGGTATGCGTATTGATCGATAGAAAGTTAAACAGATCTAATACGTGTTCTAACCCTTTATAGGCGGAAACTAGGGTTCACGAATTATACCTGCGGCGGAAAGGAGACAAGTAATTCCTGGCAATCTCGAGCGGACGACCCCAAGATCTTCTGCACGTATTCCTTCCTCGAGTTGGACGTCGTATGGGCGACGATCTCCCAACCTTTTCTTCTTCTTGGCAGCCCTCCCTTTCTCTCCTTACGTGAATCACGAATTTAGAGAAAATTTTAGATTTCTAATCAGTAATCTGGCGACCAGAGAATAGAGGATATATATAGGCTACGGCAGGGACCATGAGGAGAAATTAGGGTTAGGCCTCCTAACGGATCTGGATATCCCGTGTTCAGCCCGAACACACAATCCAGGCCCATTAACAATAGCTCGGTCCACTAATGAGCTATTGTTGCACTACCTTCCTAATCCCAAATTATGTTTGTGGGCTCCTTTTATTATATGCTCGTTTGGCTCCCCATGTTAAGATATCGTATGTCCGTCGATCAAATTAAGTTACTAACAACAACATTGATTCGACATCTTTTATCCTTAAGTAGTACCGCTCAACTTTATTTGTCATGTCGGATATAATCCACCTGCAGGGTTTACATGACAATCCTTATGAGCTCCTTAGGAGGACATCATCAACCCGATGTATCGGGACATGGATTCTATTTATAATCAACAGCCCATCATACATACAATGTTATTACCCAATTCATAGAGGTTGTTGATCCATAATGAATCTCACTCTTTTATGAGTCAAAGTAATACACACTGCATATACATGTCCATTATTATATCCGGATTAAGAGCACAAGCATCTATAATAATAGAGGTGTTTATTCTCTTATGTAGTCAGTACAAAGAGAACAACCTCAAGTGGTCCTGTTCAATACACACAAAGTGTACTAGTGTAAACCTATAGTCAAGATAGACTAATACCAGATTACACTACAACCTTTCCAATAGATTGTCCAAGTCCATCTAGGTTATGAACTATTTATATACTCCATAAAAAATTGATAATATGATCTTCTGTGTGACACCACACACCATATTATCAACAAAATAGAATATCAGACATTTGCATTAACACTTGCAACAAATACAATATGCGAACATTTGTGCATATGATTCTCATTCAAAATTTAAAGAAATAAGGTTACTACAAAAGTGATGCATTTAGTATATAACCCTAACAATGACAACCGTTCAGCAGCCGTTTCCCAACACCTGCTCAATCAACAGGATGCAATTAATTTCTTGGTCGCTCGCCTCGACACCATCTCACACAAAGACGAGCTTCAGAAGATGGGGATATCTCAACCATATCCCCCTAAATGGGAGAACGCTACTTGCCCTCCTAACTATAAACCGCTGACGCTGAACTCATTTGACGGTTTGACTTCTCCTCGTCAGCACATGACGTACTTCAATACGCAGACTCTGCACTTACCCAGAGACGATCTGTTCCTGTCAAAGCTGTTTATTAGCACCTTGTAGGGGGTAGCCTTCGAATGGTTCTACAGTCTGCCTGACGGGTGTATCAATTCATTTAAAGACTTGGAGAGGTTGTTCCTCAACAGGTTTTACGAGAGCGGTATACATGTTAGTATGTCTACCCTCATCGAAACCAAGCAAAGGACGACTGAGTCTGTCATCGCCTTCATCGAACGCTTCAGGCGACTAGCACTGAAGATGCCCTTCGGCATACCAGACTCAGAACTTATGGATACTTGTCGATATAACTTCCTTCCTACAGTGAAGTTTTGTCTAGGTATACATAAGTATAATACATGGCCCACTTTTATTGGGGCCGTTGATGCTGCTGAAAATGACGTTCCTAACTTGGAACTACTGGGTTGAAGACACCCAAATTCGAAGACAAGGGCAAGCATCCTCAAACTATCCCTGTTCGTGGGGGTAAAGGAAAAGAAGTCCTGAAAGTCGACACATCCAAAGGAGCTTTCAATTCTCAGGGCACCTCCGACAAGCCTAAGGAGACCTTCTCCTTCGATGACGACGATGTCATTACCATCTTCCACACATTGACGAAGGGCAATAAGCTGAAATTGCCTTCACCATGATGTCCTGCAGAGGCGAGCCAACTCAATGATCCCAAGTACTGTCTCTATCATCAGTACGTGCATCACTCCACCAAGGACTGCATCGTTCTGAAGAAGAAGATACAACAGCTTATCGACAGCCAAGTGATCAACTTCGAAGCTGAAGACAAGGTCGTATCTGCTAACATAATCTCTCTTCAGTTTGGTGACTTTTCTCCTACAGAAGTCCCAGACGGCGTGGTCCCGATCCCTAAGGCGATGATGGAAGTCGTCAACCTACCACCAGCTCGCAACTCGACTTTGGTCCCACTCACAACTGAACGTGGTGAGATCATGTGGGTCCACCCGGACCTTGTCCAAGAAGTGACGTAGGGGGTAGCACCTCCCAAAGCAAGAAGGGGCAAGAAATTCAAGCCATGCTATATGGTATCGTCCCCCATCTATGAGGTTCTATCTGGCGAGACGCGATCGGGGAAGACTTATCTTCGGACATACGATCCTGTACAAGAAGAAGCAGTACCTCCTCAAGCTCCTGCTGCCCCCACACGCTCAGAAGTCGGTCCGTCCAAGCCTCAAACCATGGACAAATCCAAGCAGAAGGAGACACGGTTTGACAAACCTCTAAAGGCGCCAGATCCTGAAGGCATGGATCGGACCTACAACTTTGACATACTGGCTCTGCTAGCCAATACACCTGCCAGGTTGTCTCTGTTCGATCTATTGCGACTCTCCAAAGAAACACGGAAGGCCTTAAGTGAGGCATTACTACACGTCGACTCTTATCTCGCTGAAGTCAAAGTCCTCGCTGAATATCCTGTCTCCTGTCTCCACTGCCACAGTTCGATGGAAGTGGTGCCCAACATCACCTTCTTACAGGAGGATATGCTACTCAAAAATAATCATCATGATAGACCCCTGTACTATACAGGGTATATCGTGGCGATCAAGGTGGACCGCATGCATATCGATCCAAGATCCTCCCTCAGCATCATTCCTAGAAATTTGCTTCAAATTCTGGGAATCCCTCTGTACAAGCTATCCGCAACCAACACAACTATTATGGCTTTCAATGATGGTCGAAGCCATCCGCTGGGGAAGATCCGTCTCAAATGCCAGATCGATGATCTCCGAACGGAGGTTTCTTCCAATGTGATCGATGCTAATATATCCTACAATATCTTGTTGGGATGTCCATGGATATATGAGAACATGATCGTTCCTTCCACACTTTACCAGTACTTCAAGTATGTCAATAGCGACGGTGTCGTAAAGACGGAGTTTCCCGATGTTGATCCTTTCAAGGGCATCGAAGCTTACTATGGAGATTCGGTACTTTACCAATCTCAACCCCCCAAGGATGACAGCAATGAAGCTGACAATGAAGCTAAAGCAAGTCCATCCTCCAATGGTCCCTAAATTATCCAAGTCAAAGGACGTACTACCCCAAAAAGTACTCCGAAGCCTCTCACAATCTGGGTGAAAAAGAAGAACCCTGACAAGGTCATGCCACTGACCATCACTCTCAATAAGACACCCCAGGAGGAACCTACTGACACCCGTCCCCCAATCCTGAAGAATAACCCTACGTGGTGAACTCGGCCAAGACTGTGGCTCCTCTTCCAGATGATGATCCTCTCAATGAGTATATCAATACTCATAATAATGTACCTTCAGTGGATGATGTTATCCCTGAAGAAGAACTTGTGTATTTTCTTAGTAAAGGTTTATCTTTGAATTACTCCGATGTCTATCAATCTGTAAACCACTACATAGGAACGATATACGCTCTATTGAACGGCATAGGACTACACCTCTGCATGGCGGTCACAATACCTCACCTGTAGGAAAATGTTTACCCTGAAGATATCCTCTACTTCATCGTTCCAGCCAGAAAAAAAGATAAAGAGCTAATTATCTTCGGTCAGTTTGCCATTGATTGTAAAAGTACAGAACAGTTTCATGGGAGGACTGAACTTAGACTCACAATACAAACTCGCTTGTACAAAGAAAGCCTAGGGATGAAAACCTAGGTACAGCAATCTAAGTACAATTATTTATTTTAGATTCTGGAGGGTGACAATAGAGGCTCGGGAAAGCGACGACAGCTCTGCCTTACTTCTTGGACGATCGGTGTGCAGCCTTGGCTCCAGAAGATTTGCTCAACGTTGAAGAAATGCTCTCTTTGCTCTCTCTCTCTCTGCACTTTTCTCCAAGTACTCTGGTGCTCTCTCTGATATCGAAAAGTGCTCCTGTGTGTGCCTCTCTCTGTGTGTACGTATCTCTCCGTATATCTTCCTCTCACAAGGGAATGACACCTTGCTATTTATAATAGTGGAAGCATCATTAGGGTTTACAATGATTGCCTCTTGGAGATAGCGGCGGCCTGTGGACTGGTCAATCTAGGCCATTCGTTTTTTATTGTGACAAATCTGAACCATTGAGTATAGATTACACCAAATCTCATCAGCAAATTAATGCTGATTGGAATAAATCTTCCTTATAATGATCTTCTGATATCTGTAAGTAAATTTGATTTATTCTTCTGCCACGTGTCCCAGATTATTGGGATTTGACCTAATCTTTGATTGCAATAAATCTGAGAAATTGATCGACTTAGGACACGTATCCTAGGAGCCACTGGGGGGATCTGAACCGCATAATGATTGAGCCGCATATGATATTGGGCTGCATAAGGTTAGGGCCACATGTCAGGGCTTCCTGGGTAGTGGCCCTCCCTCGAGCCTTTGAACCGCATGGAGGGGATCATTGCGAGCCGCATAGGGATACATCCGCCTGAGCTGCATGGAAATGGTCCTCTTAAACCGCATGGGAAGGCCTCTGCTTGAGCCGTATGAGGCTGTCTCGACCTGAGCCACATAGGACGGCTTTATTCTGAACCACCTCAGAAGTCTTTGCTCGAGCCGCATGAGGCTGTCTCGGCCTGAGCCGTATAGGACGGCTTCATTCTGAACCGCATGAGAAGTCTTTGCTCGAGCCGCATACGAACGCCCACGTGGCAAGGCCACGTGGCATTTTTATGGCTCTCGGGGGATTTGTGTCAGAGATCTCTTTCTCTTCCCTAGAAGTCTGTCATTATGACAGAGTCATAATTACTTCTTTTTGTGTCAGGGCTGTCACTTTTTCAGAGTTGTCAGCCGTCAAAACAATTAATGCGGGAGGGCAGAGGAGAGGATTGTCCCGCTACGTGTCTTCTTGAGCCGCATGGGATGTCTTGGGCCGCATAGTCCCTTATGCCGCATGACTCTCTGAGCCGCATGGGCTTTCTGAGCCGTATGGGGTTCCTTGGCCGCATGGGTCATCTTCTTTAATATTTTCCATGCTTCTACAAGACCCCCTTCAAAGTTTTCAATTTGCAAAATTGAAATACTTTGAATAAGAAGCATGGTCGTATTCTTCTGGCCGCATATAAAACCCTGACCGCGTAGAGATCTTGGTCGCATAGATTGTTCAGCCGCGTAGGTAGTTCAACCGCAGGGGACTGTTCAGCCGCATAGCTTCTCGCCGCGTGTGCGGGTCTTTAATTGCCTCAAATTCGTTTTAGCGCCGTTTTGTAGGGGGGGAATCCCAAGGGTCAGCTCATTAAATCTTTCGAATTTTATGCCCTGGGTGAATCTTGAGGACGAAACCCGAGGAGTTGGTTTCGCTTTTTATGAGGCGGTCATTGGTCCACGTGTCCTCCTTCTCCCGTCCTCCTATAAATAGGAGGAGTTTGAAGAGAGAAAGGGCTTCTTTACTTTCTTTCTTTTTCCTCAAATCTTCCCTATCTCGATTGCCCTTCCCCTCTTCGATAACTAATGGCTCCCAAGAAGACCGTGGCAGCAAAGGGCAAGAAGGCAGCCTCTACTTCCGCCTCGGCTGCGGCTGCTACTCCGCCGGTCGTCGTACCTGATGTTCATCCTGACATTCATCCCCCCATTACTAGTAAGGACAATGTATGAGTTAAAGAACCGTAACTGCCATGGCTACGTCGCATACTTTATGCACGAGTCTTTGCAAATCGCATGTTCGCCCTACGGCTGAGCTGCGAGCCGCATAAGAAAACCACCGTGTCTGCATATACACTTCGTCGGCGAAGCCGCATAAGCGACGCTAAACCGCATAGACTTTTTTTGCACGAAGCCGCATAAGTGTTCTTCTGAGCTTGAGCCGCATGAGGCTTTTTGGAGCCGCATAAGGCTTCGTAGCCGCATAAGGCTTCATGGAGCCACATGGATGTTTTCTTGAGCCGCATGAGGCTTGGAAGCACCCAATCAGCTCTCTTTATCCATCCGTTTAACTTACCTTTCTCTGTCTTTTCTTCAGTGAATCTGCCGTTTAACGCTGCTGGAGAACTCTTGGTGGGTAGCGCCCAAGCTGCTCTCGGCTATAGGTACGACCATATTGTTCAGCATATGACAGACCAGCTTCCGAGCGATGAGCCTCTGGCTAGATTGAATGCCATCAAGAATCAGTCTTTCCATTTCCTTAATGCTATGATGAACTCCGGGAAATTTGAAGGGGAGTACTTGAAGCCTGCGTTCTTTTTTGGAGACGCCTTGACCGTGGAGAACAATCATGTTTTGGAGGTATCGGAGAATTGGAGTTTTGTCTCTAACGGGATGGCGATCCGCATCCCCCAGATGGAGCGATACTTCCCATTATCTTGGTTTAATATGCTCCCATTAGACCGGAAGATGGAGGAGACTTTAACCCCTACCAGAAGTGGGATGTTCGTGGGGAACATCCATTATAATAACAATCTGAAGTCCGTGACTGCCGGCAAGGTGCATACTAGCTGTTCTGTGACGGGGTTGGTCCCAGTTTCTTTCCTGAATGTGGCGGGCCCTAACTTCACATTTTCTACCGCCGATACTTTTATAAATCAACTTGCTCGGAAGGGCTCCTATCCCGTTGGTCGGTTGATGTTCCTTGGTTGGGTACACCCTATTCCCTCGTGGACCAATTTCTCTACTTGGATCTTGCAAAAGTATGAGACCTTTTTATGTGAGATTGGCCTTTACCACGCTATCCGAGGCACCAGTCATGGCTTGTCCATAAACAAGAAGCTGTTCATGTCTCTGCTGGAGATGTATAATTGTCGTACGGGGACCTTTTACACACCTGTAGGGGAAATAGGACTCGTGCTCCATGAAATGCACGCGGTCTCCAAGCTTCCTTGGGGGGACGAAGCTTTTGAAGCGTATACTCCCACTAATGAGGAACTCGAAGATTTAGAACGACGGTATCCTGGCTTCGTGGCTCTTTACCAAGAGATATTGTGCCATTATAGCACATGTCATCAGATAACCCGAAAGGATAGTAACTCGGAAGGGAATGCTCCCCACACCAAGGACTGGGTGCACTATCTCTTCCCGACTGATGCCTCAGGTCAAGTTACCTCTCGTCGCCCTCGATCTCGGGAAGCGGTTAAGGACTTGGTGTCGTCGGCTAAGAGAGTGGCCACTACCAGTGACAGATTCGGGAGCAAGACTGACGCTTTTGGTTACTTTTACCAGGATACTCAAGAGCTGTCCGAGAAAGCGCTTCTAGCAGGATTTTTGATGATCTGGCTACGAAATTGTGTAGTCTCGGGAGGAGCCGGTTCTATTGAGAGAATTAGTCGTAACTTTATCCTTCCGGCTGTGAAGTTAGTTTTGCGAATCAGGCTAGCTCTCCTCCCGGCCATGGTGTGCAGCATACACCGTGGCCTTCGTACCTTCACATCCAAAGTCATTGCTCGCGACGTGACCAAGGATTTTGAACGAACTGAGTTGCCCTATCACTATTTGATGGGGTGGCTGCTGATATATTATCCGTCTATGATGAGACCGGGCTCTGAAGACGGTGTGACTGATGATGACGCATTTATCTTCCGCTATCATAACGAGCCTTGGGAATATGAGACCATACGGGCTTGCCGGATGGCATTGGCAAGGGCAGATAAGTATCATATTTTCGTATCCGTCCCTCGCTTTACTGCCAGGGACATAGAGGCTGTACATCTTGACGGTATTGCGCCCCCTCAGCTTCTGGATGGTTAGATGCTCCTATGGCTGCGTAACATCCGTCCCGCACATCGGGTGTATCGTAACCGCAATACTGTCTTTCTGGAGCCTTATCTGCCTAGCAGGTTTGCCCGGCAGTTTGGATACAGCCAACTTTGTCTAGACAGCCCCAGTTCTTGTCTGGGTTATGAAGGTAGCCTTCTTGATGGTATTAGGGCTTGGCAATATTATGATTCATTCCATACTCGTACCATTTTCTCGGTCCCTGCCAATAGGGAGTCAGTGGAGATCATGTATATGGCGGCTTTATATCATGTTATGGCGAATAAACCCCCGGTCAGTTTTAGCCCAGGTACCAGTTTTATTGTTGGTACCGGTCTGGAGAAAGGCTCTCAAGGGGCCAAGAAAAGAAAGACTAGAGCCGAAGTGCCAGATTTGGATTACGCTGCTGAGGGTGATGAAGGCAACGAGCATGATAGAGATGACTCTATCCTTCCAGTGGCAGACGCAGAGGTGGGTCAGCCGCCTATTTTGTCAGATGAGATGTTGGGGGATCAGTCCCTCGTTGTGCCTGGTCCTACTCCGAAATGTAGCAGGCAAGTTTCTCCTATTGGCAGTGTTTCTCGATCCCGAAAGCTGGTTGCGACTAGGCACCGCCTGCTAGCCATAAAAGAAAGTGGAGAAGAAGTCAACCCTGCGTCAGAGGTAACAAAACCGCTCTCGATTCCTTCTTCCTTCTTTCCTTCGAGCTTTAATTCTAATCGTCTTCGTTCCCTCTTTTAGGTGTCAGGAAAAGAAGAAGAGTTTCAAGATGTCGAGGTGGTGACCCAGGATGACGAGGACTCCCGTGAGCCTGTTCCTTTTCAAGATGACGCAGATCAATCTGTATCCCCCTTCAAGGTGGCGGGGACAGAGGACGTGACTGAGTTTAACTCGGGGATCGCGGGTGAGGGGACCATGCCAGTTGTGGATGAGCTGCAGCCTTCATGTTCCTCTCCTGGTAAGATTAGACGAATCTTAACCTGTGAGGAAGCCTATCTGCTCTATCATCACATCCTTCGGGTTACGTCGATTGATTGTTATTCTGGACATACATGTCCTGCCCCTCCAGTGTCGAGGATGGACGTTGTTGAGACAACCCCAGCCGAAGGGGCATTGGTGGAGAAGGGTGTACCTCCTCACCGTCTGACTCGTCTTGATGGGCCTTCTGGGGGCTCGAGTTTAGCGGGCCAGTTATCGGGGCAGTCGGGGCAGGGAACGATGGTCCTTGCGTCATCCTCTGCTCCGGTGGCTCCGAGAATCGACCTTTCTGCCCTACCGAGTATCCAAGCTCTCCGGGCGGCGGAAGACGAGTTGGCCGCCATTCATGCATCATTCTACTCGGACTCCGTTCTCCTGGTGGCGAGCTCTAGCGTTACTTCTCCGACGTTGTCGTCCCTGCTGCCCCTGACGCTATCCTCTGCTGAAGTTCTGGACGACGCGTTGCAGGACGTGGTTGCCAGTTTTCATCATTATTTGAAGAAGGGAATCGAGGCCACTGTGGAAAGAGGGACCTCCTTCACCTTGGCCCGACAATGCGCCCAGGGTCAAGTAAATATCCTTAGGAATCTTCCTGGTGATGCAGGGATGGCTTCGCTTCTGGAGGCAAAATTGTTGGAGGCTGATCAGCTGGTGGCCGAACTTCGAGTATTGCGGTAGGCTGATCTGTCTGCTGTTATAAACGAGGAGCGGGATTCCCTTATCGCTATTATAGAGAGGACCAGAGCTGCTCGGGATAAGACCAGACCGGCCATACTGAAGGATCTCAGCGACTTATCTGATCGGTATGATCAATTGAGTTACGCGAATGAAAATATCACGGCTCGGAAGGAGTCTGTCTCTCGTGAGATTACTGAAACGTGGGATCAGATCCTTGCGCTTCAGAAGAAGCTAACTTTCTTGGTGTCTGAACTTGAGGCTGTCCGAAATGACAGGGGGCTAATTGTTCAGGGGGCTCACAGGGTTACTCAAGCTTCGACTGACCTGGAGACTGCCCTGAAGAAATTGGAAGATGACTATCAGGTGCTCCTGGGCTTGGACAATGGGGAGCGGTTATTCCAGGAGGCCGAGCGTCGGGCTCGACAACGGATTGAGCGAAGGACCACCTCAGTGAGAAACCGCGTCCTAGAATTGAGTAATGCTGAAATGTAGTCGGCCTTTTCTTCTTGTCTCATTTTTGTTTTCTTTCTTTCTGAAAGGGACGTGATCCCGAAATATGTAATACTTTTTTCTTTCTTCAAATAAAGAGTACTTTCAATTCTACCCTTCATTTGTGTTGCCTGCTGTACCCGTGATATTATGGTGATGCTCTCTCCCATATAGGGAATATATTTGTGGACCTGTTACCCATGGCATACCTTGGTTCTAGGTACAGATAACAAGTTTTGGTCAGGATACCTGAAGCAGCCATGGCAATGTGGTCATGGGTGCTCTTGGTATTGGGAAAAGGAATGCCGTAGAGCAGCTGGGCTCCTGGGGCAAGATGAGATGGTATGTTTGTGCTAAGAAACTTAGCTGAGGATATTTGTGAGCTTATTATCCTTAGCGTACCCTGGTTTAGGATACGGATAATAAGATGAAGGGGAACCGACAAACTTGCTCAGAGGTAATGAGGACATGGAAAGCATAAAAGTTTTTTAAACGTAGAGTTTTCCTACTCAGAGGTAATAAGGACATGGCAGGAGTGAACTCGACGGAGGGTATTGGTGGTCAACAGAGGACATTTGTGGTCAACAGAGGACATTTGTGGACCTATTACCCTTGGCGTACTCCGGTTGTGGGTACAGATAATAGGTCGAAAGGGGATCATCATACTTGCTCAGAGGTAATGAGGACATGGCAAGTATGAAGGTTTCTTCGATGCAGCCTTCCCATTCAGAGGTAATGAGGACATGACAGGAGTGGGCTCAATGAAGAAAGGCACATAGAACGACTCAGAGGTAATGAGGACATGGAAGTTCTATGTAAGGGGTGATTTATTTTTGGCAGAAGTGGAATGACTCAGAGGTAATAAGGACATGGCCGTTTTGGAAATTTGTGGATCAATTATCCTTTTTTTTTGTGCACTAGGAGTGCGGGTAGTGGATCATGAGGGAGGATCTCTTCCAAAAAAAAGTTCAGAGGTAAGGTCAGACATGACTTGCTACCTGAAAGAGTGACCGGAATGTGAGTTCAGAGGTACCGGCGGGTACATGACTCGAGAATCTGGAAAACTATGATGGTGAGTTCAGCGGTACCAGTGGGTACATGACTCGAAAATCTGGAAAACTATGAGGGTGAGTTCAGCGGTACCAGCGGGTACATGACTCGAAATCTGGAAAACTATGGGGGTGAGTTCAGTGGTACCAGCGGGTACGTGACTCAATAATTTAGAGAATGTTGTTTAGACATAATATTTTTTCAGGAACTTGCCGTTGACGGGCAACATGAGCAAGTCTCCGTTTTGCTTCGCGAGGCGGTAAGCACCGTTGGAGAACACGGCCTCGATGACAAATTGACCTTCCCATTTTGGCTGGAACTTGTCGGCGGTCTTGTGAGTCATGACCATTGGCCTCCGGACTGCCAGAACAAGATCGCCCACTTGGAATGTTCTAATTTTGACCTTCTTGTTGAAGGCTCCTGAGATTCGTGCTTGGTATAGCTCGATCCTTTGCTGAGCTAGGAGGCGCTTTTCATCTAAGGCCTCCAACTCTTGTAGTCGACGCCGGTAGTTGTCATCCGTCGTCAATTGATAAGTGAGGGCGACGCGGAGTGAGGGTATTTGAGTCTCTAATGGGAGAACTGTCTCACTCCCGTATACTAGAGAGAATGGTGTGTTCCCGGTAGCTGTTCGGACTGTGGTACGGTACGCCCATAAACACTCGCCGAGCTTCTCGTTCCAGTTGCGCTTGTTGGAGAAGACAAACTTCTTGAGGAGTTTGATGATTGTTTTGTTGAATGCCTCTGCCAACCCGTTCGCCGCCGGGTTGTACGGTGTCGAAGCGACAGTCTGAATACGGTGCTTATCACAAAACCGATAGAAAGCGTGGCTTGTAAACTGAGGACCATTATCATGGATGATCCTTCGGGGCAGTCCAAAGTGGTAGATGACGTGATACTTAAGGAAGCTGATCATGTTTGAAGTCTTGACTTCTGCGAGTAGGACAGCTTCCGCCCACTTGGAGAAGTAATCAGTGATCGGAAGTTTGAAGCGATGTCCTCGGGAGGAAGGTGGGGTGATTGGACCAATGATATCCATTCCCCATGCTTTGAATGGCCAGGATGCCACTGTCGGATGTAGAAATTTGGATGGTTGGTGAATGAAGTCCGTATGGTCTTGGCAGGCTTTGCATTTTCTAGCATAATCTATCGCATCTGCCACCATCGTGGGCCAATAGTAGCCCATTCGTCAAAGACGGTCCTGCAATTTAGGACCGGGCTGGTGGGCCCCGCAGACACCATAATGAGCTTCTCGTATGGCTTTTTTCGCTTCCGCATTTGACAGACACCGAAGCAGTAATCCATCGTAGGAGCGGCAATACAACATTTTTGTCTCTGTATCGTAGAAGAATCTGAGAGAATGTCGTCTGATAGAAGTGGCTTCCTTTGGGTTCTCGGGCAGGATGTCGTAGACGACGAAGTCGATGAACGATTGTCTCCAATCTGGGGCATCATCGATCGTCTGGGCGGAATAACTCGCCACGAATTGCACATTGTTCTTGGGACAGACCAGTTCGTGGCCTATCACATCCACTGATTGGCGATTATAGTTCGGAACTGCTAGGGAAGCGGCAAGACCAGCTAGGGCATCAACTTTGATATTTCGGAGTCTGGGGACATGTTCGATAAAGAACCCCTCGAATGACGAGATGATGTCAATCGCTATTTGGTGATAAGGGATCATGTCTTCGTGGCGGACCTCGTATGAGCTCCGAATCTGATTGACGATTAGTTGGGAGTTGTCGTATGCTTTCAGGTATTCTACCCCCAGCTCTCTTGCAAGTTGGAGGCCAATGACCAGAGCGTTTTACTCGGCCACATTGTTAGAGCAGGGTTCAGTGAGGGAATAAGTGCGGTTGATCACCAATCCGGAAGGGGAGACCAGCACTACCCCGACTCCGACGACGATATTGCCTTTAGGTCCGGTCCTTGAAGCACCGTCGAAGAACATTCGCCATATATCATCGTGAGAGGTTGTATACGAGTCGGCGACCTCATCTGGGATCTCTTCATATATTCTGGAAGACTCCGAGCCTGGGTGGGCTGCTAAGAAGTCTGCCAGGGCTTGACCTTTGACTGCTTTTTATGGGACGAAGATCATATGATAAGGGGACAGCAATATTGCCCATGTAGCGAGGCGAGAGCTGAGTGCCCCTGGTTTAGTCATGAGGACCCTGAAAGGGTTGACTCGTGAGATCACATGTATCGTTTGTCCGGTGACATAGTGCCGTATTTTCTGAATGGCAAATACCAGAGCAAGGCATTCCTTCTCCACAGCGGTGTATCGGTGCTCTGGCCCAATCATCATTCGACTGAGGTAATATATGGCTTGCTCATGGCCTGCATCATTATTTTGTGCCAGCAGAGCCCCGAGGGAATGTTCCATTGCTCGTACATAGAGCAGGAATAGTTTTCCAGAAACCGGGGCCACCAAGACTGGAGGGTTCGACAAATATTCTTTGATGTTGTCGAAGGCGCGCTGGCATTCTTCATCCCATACGAATGAGACGCCTTTCTTCATGAGATGGGTGAATGGTCGACATCGCCCGGAGAGGTTGGAAATGAATCTCCTTATGTACGCTATCCTCCCTTGAAGGCCTCTGAGTTTGCGAAGATTTTTCAGGGGACCTATCTCCATGATTTCTTTCGTCTTCTCAGGGTCTACATGGATACCCTGTACAGTGATGATGAAGCCCAAGAACTTCCCGCTGGATACGTTCAGAAAGGACTTCGTAGGGTTCATTTTCAAATTGTGCGCTCGCATTAGGTCGAATACCGTCCTTAGATCCTGCAGATGGTCTCCCTTGCAGCGACTCTTAACGGCTATATCGTCAACATAGCACTCCACTGTCTTGCGTAAGTGGTCTCTGAAGATGATGCTCATGGCTCTTTGATATGTGGCGCCGGCATTCTTCAAACCGAAAGGCATGACTGTAGCAGTACGAGCCAATTGGTGTTCGAAATGATGTATGCTTTTCGTCGTCATAAGACTTTTGGATTTGGTTGTACCCCGAGAAGCCATCCATGAACGACATACATTCGAAGCCGCAGGTATTGTCGATCATGATGTCTGTGATAGGAAAGGGGAATTCATCTTTGGGGCACGCCTCGTTCAGATTATGAAAGGCGATGCAGACTCGAATCTTCCCATTCTTCTTGAGGACGTCCATGATGCCTGGGCAGAAGCGTCGCTGTTGTTGCTTGACTGGCTTCGCATCCGGCCGAATGTTGAGTTTGTGAAGAGCAATGTCGGGATTTAACCCTGGCATGTCTTCATAGCTCCAGGCGAACACATCAATGTATTCTCTGACAAGTTCTAGCAGCGACTCCCGCTCTCCGTCTGCTAGGATTTTACTGACAAAAATTGGTTTTTGAGAAGATTCGCTACCGAGGTCAACCTGTATGACTTCATCTTCAGTAGGAGGTTCTCTGAGTTTGAACCATTTTTCCCATTGTGCATCCAATTGCTGGGCCCACGGCTCTAGCTCGAGGATCGCAGGGATGTCTTCGTCTTCCTCGTAAGTGTCGACGAATGCCATGTTGACTGACAAGACTTATCTGAACACGTCTCCGATGCTGGTATCCGAGTCTGAAGTTGGTGACCCGGTTGAATGTGACTGCCAGTCGCATTCTTCATCTGAACTCTCAAGGGTCATAGTAGGCGTTACATACCCTAACCCGCATCGAGTTTTGCTATAGTAGTCCCGTGGTTTGCCCGCCGGGACTGGCGGCTTCAAAGGTAATCGTCGCCCAGTGCCGTAGTTCAAACCTGGAATCGTCTCCAGATCATACCCCTGTTTCTGCATGAGATATTTGGATTGGGGGCTATAAAGATACAGAGGCAGTCTTCCGACATCTGACCCGAGGTCGGCCTTCTCTATGGTGAAAGGATGCGGGTCGTTCTTCCGGTCGAAGATGATTGGATGGTCCCCTTCCTCGATTATTCGGTAAGCGTCTTCTATTGGAGTAAGCTGGATCGCGGTGTACACATTTGTCACCTGTGTGTGTAGGTGAGTGCCTATACCATGTTCTATAGCATACATTGTACATAGCTTGTTGAGCTTGGTGTAGTTCAAAGATATCCCTTTGATGAAGTAAGGTATCTTTTCTAGGCGGATTACATCATCAGCGAAGGGAGCATCAGTGTGGGCAGCCATATACTTGTCTAGCTCCGGTTCCTCTTCGGCTACCCCTGCGTAAGTGAAGACTAAGGGGACGACCTGGGTAGCTTGATCGTCATAGGTTCAGCTGATGGAGCAGAGCGTGGAGGTTTTGGCAGACTAACGACCCCCAGTTTGGCATTTGATGTGGAGCGAGGAGTGGCTGGTTCGCTAGAAGTGTCAGACCTTACATCAGGGTGACGACCCTTCTTGGAAAGGCGTATCGTCAGTGGCCTATCGGAGGGATTGAGCTTCTCCGTTTGGGGTTGACCGACTCTCGGCAGTCTGATTGTCAGTGGCCCCGTTGTGGGTCTCGGCACTTGGCCGGACCTTGGCAGTCGGATTATCATCTGCTCCTCCTGCGCCGAGAGGCTGATCGCGTCCTTCCGCAGAGTGGCAGTAAGGGGTACGGACCTGCCCCGTTTGCGAGGTTGGAGGTGGATCGTCAGAGGTTCTTCTGATCCCGAAGCTGTTTCGGTATGAGCTTGTACATCTCCTTCATCGAGGTGCCTCTTTGACTTTTCGTATAGGCAGAAGTCTGAGTAGTAGGATTCGACCCCTTTGAAGGGATCGATATCAGCAAATTCTGTCCTCACGAAGCCGTGTTTGTCGACATATTTGAAGCACTGGTGTAGCGTGGAAGGCACGATCATATAATCGTGTATCCATGAGTGCCCCAAGAGGATATTGTAAGAAGTGTCTGTATCTATGACGTAGCAGGTGACTTCAGATTGGAGATTGCCAATCTGACACTACAGACGAATCTTTTCGATTGGGTAGCTCCTGCCCGAATTGAAGCCACTGATGGCGGTGCTTGTGGGTGTCAGACGATGCATTGGGATACGGAGATGATGTAGCAGACCTTTTGGGATGATACTTATGGAAGAGCCAGGATCTATGTGCATCCGATCCACCTTTACGTCACCGATGTATCCCGTGTAGTATAATGGGCGATCGTGCAGATTAGTTTTGATGAGCATGTCCTGCGGAGTAAAGACGATGTTGGGCATTGCTCCCGTACAGGCGCTGTCCTGGAGATCCACGGGTGAGTCCTCCGCGGTGAGGTTGGATTGAGCCAGATAGGCATCGACATTTTGGAGTGCTTCGCTCAATGCAATACGAACGTCCTTGGAGAGCCTTAGGAGTTCGTATAGTGACAACTTGGCCGGTGTGTTAGCCAGCTATGCTAAGATGTCAAAGTTGTAGGGCCTCTCTAGCCCTTGGGCTGCCTCTTTTCGGAGGAATTTGTCGAAGCGAGTCTTCCTCGTCCTAGGCTTGTCGGTCGTCGAAGGCTGAGCCGGTCCCGGAGCATCAGTTGTAGTAGGTTGATGATTTTCAGCTGGATTGTCAACCACAGGTTGGGATTGCGTCCAAGACCGCGTGACGACGGCTGTAGCTTCCTCGATGTCTGCCGAGATTGTGTGGCAGGTCCTGACTTTTCTACTTTTCTTCTTGTAGGTGGGAGATGGTGTGGGTCGAGTCACTTCTGATACCAAGTCTGGATGGATCCATATGACCTCCCCTCGTGATGTGGTGAGGGGCACTAGACCAGCAGCCTGATCTCGAGGAGGTGGAAGATTAGCAATCTCTATTGTCGCCAGAGGGATGGGGACCACTCCGTCTTAAGTTTCCGTCGGAGGGAAGCTACCGAATTGTACGGACACCATGTTGGCTGCCACGGTTACCTCCTCGAAATCGATAGCCAGAATATTCAAATCGATGAGGTTTTGGATGTACCATTTTAGCTGGTAGCAGTCGTGTGTAGCATGATGGACATAGCGATGATAATGGTAGTACTTTGGATTCTCCATCTCTGTCGGCCGCGGTTCCCATCTTGGTGGAGGAAGCTGGATTCTGTCTCCTTGTATGAGCATGTCCAAGATGGGCTTGACGTGACCGTCTTCGAAGGAGTACGTGATCTGCGGCCATTGTTTGTCTGCTGGCTTTGGCTCAGGTTTTTGTGCCGTGTCGGCCACCATAGCCTGCTTTCCTTTGCTATCTCGATTATTGGAGGGGCTACCCCCATTATCGTTGTTGGGATGCTTGCCCTTGTTTTCTCCTTTCGAGATGTGCAATCCCAATTGGCGAGCCTTTTTCAATCGTTCTTCCGTGCTTGTGGCGCTGATGATGAACGTCTTCCAATCCTTGAATTGACTTTCGCCCATCCAGAGACTGATCGTTGGAAGCAGTCTCTTTTGGCAAATTTCAATCAAGGAGGAATCGGGATTTCCGGAGGGCAGCTTCATGGCGGTTTGGCGGAACCGCTCAATGTAGTTCCTTGTCAGCTCCTTCTCTCCTTGGACGACGTCCATGAGGGTGGACATAGTGACGTCCTGCCCTACTTCGTAGAATCTCTCCAAGAATATGCGTTTGAAGCCGGCGAAGGAGTGGATGCAGTTGTCTGGCAGATTACGATACCAGTTGAAGGCGACTCCTTCCAATGCCCCGACGAATAATCGTGTGAGAATAGCATCGTCATGGGGCAAATGGTCGGTAGTGACCTCGAAGTAAGTGATGTACCTACTTGCTGAGGTCTTGCCATCATAAAGATTGATATTGAACGGCTTATATCTTGGTGGGAATGGCACATCCCTCCATGCAGCAGGGTATGGTTGTCGTATTCTGAGGTCTTGGGAATTCTCTCGGGCGTGGAACATGGTTCGGAGCTCTTGGACCTCTCTTCTTACTTCGCGGCCTTCGTCCACGGCGGTGGGGGCCATTATTTCTGGAGGATTGTTGCCCAGGTTCGGTGCTGCCGAATTCGAGTCCGCATTGACCGCGGGACCCGTGCTGGTTGGGCCAGGCATCCCTCCTTGTAGAGTTGGAAGGGCCGCTTTAATCTCGTCTACAGATTTGACCAAAGCAAGCAATATGGCTTCGAGACTGTCGATGCGCTGGCGATCACTGGAACCACCTTGGTTGCTGTCTGTCATGAATACTGTTTTTACATGAGGAGAGGTAGACGGAGCGGTGGAGTAAGCGCCCTCCGAATCGTACCCCTGTAGTGAGAAGTCGTCGGGGTATGTGGGTATGTTCCTTTCTGATTCAGACTCAGAAGGAACAGTACCCCCAATCTCCGAGTTCGCCTCGTCTTGGGAGTTGTGGATGTCCTCGAGGACGTCGAGATTTGCTATATCTAATGGGAGAGTTGTCTCCCCCGGCTCGTCTTCTTGGAACATTGGGTTGCTGTGGAGGCTCGAAGGGGTGCTACCCCCAGCCTCAGCAACCCCCTGCGTTATGGACGACGAATCTCCTACTGTAGCAGACTTCGTCTTAGAGCTAGTACCTTGGAAAACTCCGGTGGTGGGCACCCGCTTAGACGACAGTCTTTTGGTCGCAGTGGTTGAGATTTTCGGGCTGGGAATACTTATCTTCTTCCCCCTTCCATCAGTGGAGATTTTCCGAGCAGAGTTACAAGATACGACGGGAAGTGCCTCGTCTTCTGAAGATGGCTGTCGTAGTCTTTGAAATACGGACTGCCGGCTTTTTTGTGCCGTCGCACTGTAGCAGCAGTAGTTGACGATGACTTGAGTACAGTGGCGTTCGTGAGAGGACTTTTTGCACCCCGATGTGTCTTCTCTTTTCTAACGTTTGTGGAGGATAGCCTCACGCAAGTTAGATGGGACGGGGTCGACCATCTCTGCTCCCGAAATTCTGGAAGACTTTTGCGAACCTCTCAGTCCGTCCGTCACCGGGGGCTGGACTCGAGTGGTTCTGTACAACTTCCCATCTGAGGCTCGCATAACGGTATGCGGGACACTCGGATGGTCAGAGGGTAGATCAGCGGATCAAACTCGCCAGGCTAGCGCTGCCTTAGACTTCTTCGCTCTAGTGCGTAAGGGCACATAGTAGGAAGAGTATAAGTGATACTGGAGAGAGTCAGACATGTCTTCTTGGGAGCATAAGAGATCAGGGCCATAAGAGAGGCGGTCGAAGACGGAACCGCGTGGAGTAGGCATCATGCGGCTGTCTTCGGTAGTCTGTATGCGGTTGGCAGGCGTAGCAGCATAGGCCTTCTTCATGCGGCTGGGAGTCTCAGCCGCATGATCCTTCTTTATGCGGCTGGATGATCTGGCCGCATGGATTTTCTTCATGCGGCTGGTGGATCCACCCTCATAAGCCTCCTGCATATGGTTGGCAGGAGTGTTCGGCTTCTTCTTGGGACGCACCGATCCACTCTCTGCCCCTGCAAGTCCAGCATCGTAGTATTTTCCTTTGCCGGACTTGGGAACAGCAGAGTTCTTCATGGCTTGAAGTGGAGCCGTATGAGAATCGCCATCGCCGTCTTGGGCAGCAGAGAGTATCCCGTCCAGAGCTTGTGGATGAGCGAATGACTTCGGCATCCACTCGCAGCGAGCTTTCTTTGTGCGGGTTCATTTCTGGATCGGGCCATCACTTCCTTCAGAGAGCATCTCTTCGAATGCTTGTTGGTCGAAACGGACAACCTTCTTCTGTTGCGTGGAGCCAAGTTTGGCTGCATTCGATTGTGTCACCAACTCTTCAGCCATGGAAAAGTTTGTCCCCAGCAGAGTCGCCATCGTATTTGTCATTGATTGTAAAAGTACAGAACAGTTTTATGGGAGGACTGAACTTAGACTCACAATACAAACTCGCTTGTACAAAGAAAGCCTAGGGATGAAAACCTAGGTACAGCAATCTAAGTGCAATTGTTTATTTTAGATTCTGGGGGGTGACAATAGAGGCTCAGGAAAGCGACGGCAGCTCTGCCTTACTCCTTGGACGATCGGTGTGCAGCCTTGGCTCCAGAAGATTTGCTCAACGTTGAAGAAATGCTCTCTTTGCTCTCTCTCTGCTCTTCTCTCCAAGTACTCTGGTGCTCTCTCTGATCTCGAAAAGTGCTCCTGTGTGCGCCTCTCTCTGTGTGTGCGTATCTCTCCGTATATCTCCCTCTCACAAGGGAATGGCACCTTGCTATTTATAATAGTGGGAGCATCATTAGGGTTTACAATGATTGCCTCTTGGAGATGGCGGCGGCCTATGGACTGGTCAATCTAGGCCATTCGTTTTTGATTGTGACGAATCCGAACCATTGAGTGTAGATTACACCAAATCTCATCAGCAATTAATGCTGATTGGAATAAATCTTCCTCATAATGATCTTCTGATATCTGCGAGTAAATTTGATTTATTCTCCTGCCACGTGTCCCAGATTATTGGGATTTGACCCAATCTTTGATTGCAATAAATCTAAGAAATTGATCGGCTTAGGACACGTGTCCTAGGAGCCACTGGGGGGATCTGAACCGCATGATGATTGAGCCGTATATGATATTAGGCCGCATAAGGTTAGGGCCACGTGTCAGGGCTTCCTGGGTAGTGGCCCTCCCTCGAGCCTTTGAACCGCATGGAGGGGATCATTGCGAGCCGCATAGGGATACATCCGCCTGAGCCGCATGGAAATGGTCCTCTTGAACCGCATAGAAAGGCCTCTGCTTGAGCCGCATGAGGCTGTCTCGGCCTGAGCCGTATAGGACGGCTTCATTCTGAACCGCATCAGAAGTCTTTGCTCGAGCCGCATGAGGCTGTCTCGGCCTGAGCCGCATAGGACGGCTTCATTCTGAACCGCATGAGAAGTCTTTGCTCGAGCCGCATACGAACGCCCACGTGGCAAGGCCACGTGGCATTTTTATGGCTCTCGGGGGATTTGTGTCAAAGACCTCTTTCTCTTCCCTAGAAGTCTGTCATTATGACAGAGTCATAATTACTTCTTTTTGTGTCAGGGCTGTCACTTTTTCAGAGTTGTCAGCCGTCAAAACAATTAATGCGAGAGGGCAGAGGATTGTCCCGCCACATGTCTTTTTGAGCCGCATCGGATGTCTTGGGCCGCATAGTCCTTTATGCCGCATGACTCTTTGAGCCGCATGGGCTTTCTGAGCCGCATGGGGTTCCTTGGCCGCATGGGTCATCTTCTTTAATATTTTCCATGCTTCTACACGGTCGTATAATTGGCGAGAGAAAGTTCGTTCCAGACTCTACTTCTCCCAAGCACATCACAGAAGCTGACTATGACTCTGGGAAAATACAACTTTTCTGGTATAGTTGGTAGGCAAAGAACATCATCCAGAACATGGAATATGACATCAAAAATGACAAAGGGCTAAATTATGGCCGAGGACGACGGTTGCCAATACGACACTTTGCTCCCTACGGCAAACCCGAGGACTACTATCAACGAAACGGTGTTGGTTTGTGCTATGTCTCTCCTCCAACAACTCCCGAAAGATCAGATAATGAAGTAGATCGTTGTTCTCATTCTTTTGATTCCTCCCTCTGGGACTCAGACTCCAGCATCGGCGACATGTTCAAAGCAACTCTGTCCGTCAATATAGTTTCCGTCGACCAAATTACAGACGATGTCCAATCAATCAAACTCGAACATTAGGCTCAAAAGATGGACACCAGGTGGGAGGTACGCTTCGAACAACGGGAACCACCTATCGAAGACGAAGTCATCCAAGTCAATCTAGGAGATGAAGCATCCTTCAAACCAATCTTCATCAGCAAAAGCCTATCTGGCAATGAACGTCAATCTCTTATACAGCTTATAAGAGAATACATCGACGTCTTTGCATGGAGCTATGAGGACATGCCAGGCTTGGACCCTAAAGTCGCTATGCATCGCCTAAACATTTTGTCTAAAGCTAAGCCAATGAAGTAGCAACAACGATGTTTCCGTCCAGACGTCTTGGAAGCCATCGAGAATGAAGTCAAGAAGCTCATTGCCAGTGGATTCATTCGCGAGGAACAACACCTAGACTGGGTTGCCAACATCGGTCCAGTCATAAAAAAGAACGGTAAAGTTTGAGCTTATATCGACTACCCTGATTTGAACTCTGCATGCCCGAAAGACGAGTTTCCTCTACCGATCACTGACGTAAAGATCGACAATACTTGCGGCTTCGAGCGGATGTCCTTCATGGATGGGTTCTCAGGCTACAACCTGATCAAGATATTCCTCGACGACGAGAAGCACACATCTTTTCGAACACCGTTGGAGGTATACTGCTATACGGTGATGCCCTTCGGATTGAAGAATGCAGAGGCAACATACCAGCGAGCCATGAACACAATTTTTTGCGATCATTTGCACAAAACCGTGGAGTGCTATTTAGACGATATCGTAGTCAAAAGTCGTCTCAAGGGAAACCACCTCCATAACCTGAGAACGGTGTTCGAACTAATGCGTGCACACCAACTCAAGATGAATCCAACCAAGTCTTTTCTGGGAGTCTCCAGCGGCAAGCTCCTTGGTTTCGTCATCACTTCAAAAGGTATACATCTGGACCTGGAGAAAGTGAAGGCTATTCTCGACATGCATCCTCCAAGAAACCTCAAAGAGCTACGCGGACTACAAGGAAGGCTAGCCTAATCAGACGATTCATTTCAAACCTCTCTGGAAGGTATCAACCATTCACTCAGCTCATGAAGAAAGGCGTATCTTTCGTCTGGACTGAACAATGTCAACACGTATTCCATGACATCAATGCATATCTTACAAGCCCTACAGTATTGGTAGCTCCAATAATGGGGAAGCCCTTCTTACTATATGTCTGTGCTATGGATCATTCCCTTAGCGCCCTCTTAGCTCAGAAAAATAAAGGCGGCCATGAACAGGCAATCTACTATCTCAGCCGCACAATGGTGGGTGCTGAGCACAGATACACACCAGTGGAGAAGGAATACCTTGTACTAGTATTTGCCATCCAGAAGATACGCCACTCCGTATCTGGGCAGACTATCCATATTATATCTAAAGTCAACCCTCTCAGAATACTCATGACTAAACCGGGCTCTCTCAATTCCTATTTAGCTATATATATGGGCAATGTTGTTGGCTCCATACGATATGATCTTCATTCCTCAGAAGGCAGTAAAAGGCCAAATATAAGCTGATTTCCTAGCAGCTCATCCGGTGCCGGAGTCGTCCAAACTCTACGACGAAATCCCCGATGAAGTGGTGGAATCTAATACTACAACTGAAAAAATCCCTATTTGTCGAATGTTTTTAGACGGTGCATCAAGAACAGGACCCAAAGGGAATATCGTCGCTGGAGTAGGTGTCGTGCTCGTGTCACCTGATGATCTGGTTATACACCATGCATATTCTCTCGTGGAACCATACACCAACAATGTGGCCGAATATAATGTCCTATTAATCAGCCTACAACTGGCAAAGCAACTGGGAGTTGACTATCTAGAGGCTTACGGCGATTCCAAGCTAATTGTTAGTCAGGTCCAAGGGGATTATGAAGTTCGCCACGAAGATCTCATCCCCTACCATAGAGCAACAATCGAGCTGGCGTCTACTTTCGCTGGATTCTTCATCGAGCACGTGCCTCGACTACATAATATAAAAGCAGATACTCTAGCCGGTCTCCCTGCTTCCTTGATCGTTTCTACCAATACACAGCAGTCGATCACAGTGTCTGGTCGAGAACTATTCTGTGTGAAAGATGCCTTGCATATTCATCAGTGTTACGCAGCGGAAACAAATGTCGATGCTAAAGACTGGAGATTTTTCTTCATAGACTACGCTATCTATGGAATCCTCCCTGAGGACCCGAAAGAAGCAGTATCCATCCAAAGGCGATCCCTCAGATTTTTCTACGACACAGCTACCAAGATGTTGTACCGACGCTCTTACGACGGGCTACTGTTACGATGCTTATCCGACACAGAAGCCAAGCATGCACTCCGGGAGGCTCACGATAGAGTTTGTGGTGCACATCAACCAGGCCCTAAATTACAAGATCGCCTCAAACGAATGGGTTATTACTGGCCCATAATGATAGCGGATGCTATTTTTATATGCAAATAAGTGTAGAGCTTGCCAGGTCCACGCCGACTTCATTCATCAACCTTCGGAGTTTCTACACCCGACGGCAGCATCTTGGCCATTTGAAGCCTGGGGTATGGATGTCATAGGACCAATCAGCCCGCCATCCTCCAAAGGACATCGGTTCATCCTAGCTATAACAGATTACTTCTACAAATGGGCGGAAGCTATACCGTTCACCGAAGTGAAGTCGTCAAACGTGTTCAGTTTTATCAAACATCACGTCATCTACCGCTTCGGCCTACCTCACAGGATCATCCATGATAATGGTCCACAGTTCGTAAGCCATGCATTCTATCGGGTCTGCAATAAGAATCAAATCCAGAATATAGCCTCTACCGCCTACAATCCAGCGGCTAACGGGATAGTAGAAGCCTTCAACAAAACCATCATAAAACTTCTCAAGAAATTCGTGTCTTCAAATAAGCGCGATTGAAATGAGAAGCTCAGTGAATGTCTATAGGCCTATCGCACAACGGTCCAGACTCCAACAGGCAGTACGCCATTCTCTCTGGTTTATGGGATCGAAGCAGTTCTTTCCTTAGAAATCCAGATTCCTTATCTTTGGGTACCCCTAGCCAGCGAGCTGACTACTGAAGAGAGCTACCGTCTGCGACTCCAAGAGCTCGAAGCGCTAGACGAAAAACACTTGTTAGCTCAGCAGCGCATTGAGCTATACCAAGAACGCCTTTCCAGGGCCTTCAATAAAAAAGGGGAGAAAAGGATCTTCCAAGTCGGTGATCTGGTCTTAGCAGTGAGAAGACCGATGGACATGACGCACAAAACAAAAGGAAAATTCTAGCCTAAATGGGAAGGTCCTTTCGTCGTAGAATCGGTGTGTTGTAATAGTGCGTACCGGCTAACCAAGCCAGATGGTGACTTGCTCATAATGCCTATAATGGCAAGTTCCTGAAGAAGTACTATGTGTAACCTTTTTTTGTTCACATATGTTCAGTCATGTAAATGTACAGTGCGATGTTTATATGATTCCCAAAAAAAACTATCTAACTATTATCCGTATTTCAAGAATCTTGAATACGCTCTGGATAATAGATCCTCTAAATATTTCTCCAGTAGAATTATTTCCGTTTTTGACTCCGTCCAAACTCGGTTTGACGAAAACAAATCACGTCCCTATTACCTCTGAATTATTTTCCGACAATTATTTCCCCAGCGGAATGATCAAATGTTTTGCCACGTCCACATAACCTCTGAGCAAAGCTTTCATCAAAGATAGTCATGTCCATACTACCTCTGAACTATCCACTCCCACCAAATGTTACATATCTTTCCACGTCCATATTACCTCTGATCAGATATAGAACATCCTCTGCTATTACGTCCATATTACCTCTACTAGCAGCTTCATTCAACTTATTTTCTATATTCGAATAGCTTGAATATAAAATGGATAATAGGTCCACATCAAAATTCTCCAGCCGAATACCCACCCGAAATATCATTGCTACGTCCACATTACCTCTAGCATCGATATTTCACAAAACCACATTCACTTCTAGAAAGAGTATTTATTTTATAAAAAAAGGGTACAAGAGCCGTGACGGCCAAAAAAGAAAAAAGAGTTACAAAAATCTACGGGATACACATGCGATTGATGTTGTCCCTTAGAGCCACAATTTCGGCCTCAGACTTCACAGTAGCTCGGTGCCGTGCCTCTTCCTGACGAGCGGCTTTATCTTCGAAGAGGATCAGACTCTGATGCTCCCCCTCCAACTTCTCCAGCCGTTCTTGTAAACGGGCAGAAGCGGTGGCAGTCGTGGCAGCCTGGGATAAATAATCCTCCTGTTCAGATGTTGCCGCCCTCAAGTTGGCTTCTAGCTGGGCGATCTCGTTCCTGACCTGCATAATGTGATTGTGTTTCTCAGCGATTTGCGTAGCCAGCCTATTCTTTGAGGCAGCACGTACCTCACTTGCAGCATTGAACTGGCTGTACTGGTCAGCCAATTTGCCGATCTCCCGAGCCTGGGCATCCTTCCTTACCTAGAAGGTAGCCTTCTCCTCCGCAAGAACTGTCATCAAAGCCTCGTCCTCTGTGCAGAACAGTGACGTCAGGCTTCGCTGTTTGGCATCCCGGAACCTGGCCACTTGACCCTCCAGGTCGTTCAGAACTTTCTTCAGAGTGTTGGCCCTCTCCTCATAGATGGCTATACTCTCGATGGCTGCTACTTAACATTCAGCGATAGCTTTCACAGGGCCGAAGGCAGCGTTCTGATTCAAGACTCCGGGAAGCTTCACCTTCAGTACAGAATAGAAAGCTCTAACGACTTCCTGGGCCATCTCTTTATCTTCGGTGGAGGTCGTCGGAGAAGAGGCTTGGAAAGTTTCTTCCACTTCCGGAAGGAATACCTGACAAGAAGCCGAACCTGACAGAGAAAACAATATACATCAGTAACCAAAAAGAGGGAGGAAAGGTGAAAGAGTTATAATTTCGTACCTTCGGCTTGCTCAACTCCAGCCTAGACTGCATCTTCAACAGCAGCTTCAGGGAAACCAGGAGCAGGCCTAGACTGTTCAAGGAGAACGATATCAAGGCCCTGAGTGCCATCGAGCCTGATGTCTTCCACAAGCTCAGATGGAACAGGGGCCGGTTCAGCAATAGCTCCTTCAGCGGGCTGCTCAACTTCTCTTACTGTAGCCAATACCAGCTCACTAACAGCTCCCTCCACAGCAGCAGATTTGGAGGAGCCGCAGACAACTTCTGTCCCTCTCCCAATGGCAGAGACTATCTTCGTAGGGGGGTTCTTTTCCCTTGTCTACAAAGGAACATACCGTCGTGGTCAGCTTCACAAGGAGCACAAAAAATCAAAGTCAAAAAATCTCATCCGAAGAGAGGCGCAAAGGCAACATACCCGCAGAAGGATGAGCCGATTGGACTTGGTTCTCGTCCAGCTCCTTTGTCGCAGTTCCTATTACAGACATATCCCCCACAGATATGTCATAAGAAAAACTGATCTTCTGATCGCCGTCAGGATTCGGGCCTCCACCCTGATCTTCCCGCTCAAGTTTCACAACTGAAGAAGATCCGCCCTCATCCATTGGTCGGGGACGGGAAGGGGGCACTGTCATTTCCTCCACCTCCTCAGACGAAGAGACATCTGCCTCAGCTACAACTTTGGGATCCTGTGCAAAGGACAAACGCAAGGGTGAGATAGCTTCTAAAGGCTTGACCAGAACGGCTACGGTATCTAGGAAGGGATCTACCTCCCGAATGGCAACGGCCTGCAACGTCATCTTTCGAAAAGATCTTCTGGGTGGAGGCGAGCCGGCACCCACGCTCGTAACCTTCTTCCTCTGGGAAACAACCACCTTCATCTTTTTTGATCGTGGCGCCGACTCGGTGGGAGTCTTCCTCTTATAAGGAACGGTAGGAAGACGTTCTTCAGTGTCCTCCCTCCGAGGCGCTACAATGATAGGCTCTTCAACAACAACTCTCTGTTGCGACGCCACAGCTGGTTCAATCGTGCATGCGATGCCTTCCTTCCTGCTACTCCCTATTGCACGTGCTCATCCTATATCAGCGAGGGTAGGGGCAAGCTTGGTCCCCGATATAAAGCTATGTTCACGGTCTTACCGTGAAGGAAGGGTGTTGACCAGAATATAAAACTTAGCAGCAGCAAAGAGCATGTGAGTGTTGGGTTTATCTTCGGGCAGAGTAAAAACTATCCCTGTACATCCAGCATTACAATAGCCCCATGTACGTGCCCCGTCGATCAGACTCCCTATCGACTGGAGATGAGGGCTGGGATTACCCAAGAGAAGCTGACTGTAGCCGAACTGTCGCGCAAAGTGGCTTGGCAAGTTAGGTTCCAGGAAAGTGTAGTTCATGTTCCTGAGGACCAGATGGGAAGGCCTAATGGACTGGAGCCAATGAAAGGCTCCAAGAGGGAGGCTAGTAGTGAGCGCTCCCTCGTCTACTAGGGTGTCTCCCGCGCGACCATTACCAGATGGAGGCGATACTCTGAAGAATTTATAATTTTACAGAAAACTCAAAACCCTCCTACAAGCAGGTGCTCTTGTAATAGTCCAATCAGCATTTCTGTACCTCCGAATGAAGGCATCACCAGCCAAAGAATCTGTCATCAGCCCGGCGTTCATCAGTTTGGGACAGTACAGTATCAACCACCCCATCAGATAATGGAAGGGTAACTCAGTCCTAGCGAAGTCCTTCTTGCCCCTAGATGTTATTGTGTTTGCAGCAAAATAACGTAAACCCCGTTGGATGGCACAGACCATCACAGAAAGTAATACAAGACGGTGTCCAAAGGCCAGTCGTACAGCTGGAAGTATCATCCTCCGACTGATTCTTTCAATAGTCCCTGAACCGCCAGGGACTACGCAGTTACGAAGCCATATCATCAGAAAAGCAGCAAGCACCACCTTTTCTGACATCTTGAATTCGACTTGTCTGAAGAAATGATAAATCAGGGAATTTCCCTCAGGATCATCCCTTTCTTTGGTATTCGTAACTCTGTGACTTGTCATCAGCCGATCTATCTCAGAGATTGTCAAAGTCTTAGGCGATGAGAAGGAGACGGGGTCGTTCCCCCCTCCTCTGGTAAAAAAATAGTTGGTCCAAGACTTCGTATGCGGGTTCGACCGCTCGGTCTTACCCTTCTTCGTAGTCTGGTGACAGTTAAAAAAATGACAAAGTGACTCTTTGTACACATTCATCATATCAGAACTCTTCTTCTCCAAATCTGAGATCTCTGCATCGCTAAGGATATATTATGTATACGGCTCCGTCCCCCAGGGAATTTTGGATACCGCCTGTATCTCATGAAGAGCCATGCCCATCTACCCGCCCGGAGTGAAGAAGGTGCACGTATGATGGTTGTACAACTCTGCCAAGGAGATGAACATCGGCCAATTAACCTTGATGCCATACTGAGTGGCCCTGACGGCATAGAAAAGACCGACAGCTTTTAGGGTGGCTTTATAAGTTGAGAGCACCCATCCAGTAAGGTCACTATAGAACGAAACGGGATGTCTCCAGCCTTCCAGCCGCATTTTTCCTCCCGGATATGACTCCCTCTTCAATAGCATCAAGTTGGAGAGAGTCTCAGCTGCATAGGGATAAAGATCTATCGGGACATCATTCAGTACAACACCCGATTGTAGCTCCCTCATGGACTAAGATGTGGAACCCTTGACATACTTGAATGTGTCCTTATTTCGGTCACCAGAGTTGAACTGGATCCTGCCAGAAACAACCCCAGGCAATTCAGGAGTCAGGTTCCATTTTATTTGTCTCTGTACAACTAGATCAGCAAATGCCGACAGAGGGTATTGGCGGTTCATTGATGGCAGCCCTATTCTTTGGTCATTCAACGTAGTTACCAAAGACTCTTGCAAACATATAGTCGCATTGTCCTCAAATCCTACGATGTCACCAAATAGGAAGTATGGCTTCTTCCAACAGTGCGACCCTCCGAGCTTCTCCTCATTCATCATCTGCTTCAGAAAGGTTTTCTTCTGTTCAATAATGTTAATCGTCCGCTCCGTAGGTTGGTCAAGACTAATCTTTGCTTGAACATCGCTGACCATGTTGGTTATATGGCTCGTGCCGAGAGCGTGGCAAGCGAAACCAAAAGGGATACCGCCAAGCTCTGGGACAAACATGTTTACTGCAAGGGCAAAAAGAAAGTCAGACTCAAAAAATTGCAGAAAAAACTAAGTCATGAGGACTCCTATGCGCCCAAAGGGCTATGCGCCCAAAGGGATATGCACCCAAAACAAGACATGTGGGCGCTTAATACACGGACAGTATATGGGCGCATAACATGCCACAGCTTAAAAAGGGCACATAATATGACAACACGTGGGCGCATAGCACACCATAGTGTTGGCGCATGACTTCTGTGTGCGCATAGTAGTGCTCACAGAAGTATGTTGCCTTAGGCACAAGCACCCAGGCAGAAGAGAAGTCCGAGCGTCGCAAATTAACGCTCGAGATTTTTTGAAGCATGCCCTCACCCAGAATCGGGTCCTAGACTGCCGAGGACGCTGTCGCAGGAGGAGAGTCACTCGGCGCTACCCCCTTGCCCTTCGCGGATCTCTTAGCGACCTTGGGAGACATGGTCCTCAAAGAAATAAGACGAAGAGTTTTCTAAAAAATTCAAAAAAGAAAGGAATAATGGACTTTCTCTCTCCTCTAGGGTCTATTTGTAGGCGCGGGCCACTTTCTATGTGCCCACCTATTGTATGCGCCCATTATGTTGTATGCGACCACTACAGCCTATTTGCCCATATGAAGGATCAGCTCTCTGCATACTATGAGACTGTCCCTTGCTGACGTGGACGACGTATGAAGGATGGACCGCTTCAAATTTCGTTCCGATGAATCTATCAGTTTAGATTTTGAAGAAAATCTCAACAGTCGTATCTTTCTGACAAGCTGGCCAAATACTATGCGCCCAAGGAGAGAGCCGTGCTATGTGCCCATTACCTCATGCGAAGACGATCCATGCTTCTTTCAAAGTATTTCAAACTTGTTCAAGTATCAAAAATATTGAAGGGGGTCTTGTAGAAGCATGAAAATTTTTAGCAAATGAAGCCCCATGCGCCCAAGTCAGTGTAGCTCCATACGCCCAGTCAGTATTGCTCTATGTGCCCAGTCAGTGAAGCTCCATACGCCCAGTTAGTATAGTTCCATGCGTCCAGTCAGTGGAGCTTCATGCGCCCAGTCAGTGAATCTCCATGCGCCCAAGTCAGTGAAGCTTCATGCGCCCAGTCAGTGAAGCTTCACGCGCCCAAGACTAGCTCCCCCGAAAGAAGGGCGCATAGCCTGAGACATAGCTATGCGCCCAAGCCTGACTCAGTCAAAGCCATGATCAAAATGTGCACCGAAGCACACGGCCACGTCAGTCTCCACGAGCAGTCGTGCACCGAAGCATGCGGCCACGTCAATACCACGACCAACCCATGTTCTCGCAGCCTGTATCGCCTACATCCTATGCGCCCAAAGAAGGACTATGCGCCCACATAAAAACCAGCATGTTTTCTCATGTGGGCGCATAACATCATTCCATCTCAAGAACGACTATAAAAGGGGTCCTCATCCCTCTTCAAAACACAGAATGGAGAGCATTTTTAAGAGCCAAATTGCTGCACTTCTTGCCAGTGAGCCGAGAGTTAGCAATTTTCTTAGATTTTCTCCCACTTTTGTAATCGAAGTGTCAACGGAGTAAAGGAGCAACTGCCGCTCGATCTCCATCATCCCATTCCCCAGAATTCTTTTTTGTACTCGGGGATCCTTAGCGCAGGATCTCTCAGGCGTACTCGATTTGTGGTGCCTTGTGCCAATATAAGAAAAGACAGCATTTTCTTCTTCTTTTTTGTGTCTGTCCACAGTAGTCTCTATAATATTCGAAACCATATGTATACGTGAAGTTACTTGTCGAGAATTTATGCCCCGCCAGTGTACACCTGGCTGCAGCAAACCCTTGGTATCATGACTCAAATATTGGTATGTATCGAATATTCTATCAGCTCTTCCAATATTAACACACAACTCAACGGTCAAAATAGGGCAAGTATGGCATAGTTTTAATAACATTCGATAGCTTACACTTACTCGAAATTACTTCAACTTAGGTATCATGTCTCGCTAGTACGCTACTGGCTGCAGTGAACCCACAGTCTCCATAAGTCAAATAAATGGCAAAAGTGCACTGCTGTCTTGCCATCGTAAGGCATCAAAATTATTCCAACTATATCCAAAAGAATTCAAAAGGAGTTTTTAGAAATTCAACTAGCAGATCATGATTAGAAAAAGGTAAGTCTCAGTCCTTGAAGTAAAATTATCAATTTTGAAAATGAAACTATTGATTAGGAAGAAAAATGTTCAATTTAAGTTCTATCTCTCTAATATTCAAAGATCGAACTTCATGGGTAAAATATTGACTGTTAGGCTCAAACTTCATGGGTAAAATATTGACTGGTTGAGAAATGAATTACTATGGCAATTAGAAATTAAATAAGCAATACGTACCATACGATATGACGGTGTTAGAGAAAGCAGAAAATAAAATTGCATAAATATTTAAGATAGAAAGAATGTAAGTATATGTCATATCAGTCCTAATTCTTGAAAATAGGATGATTGATTAGGAGAATAATTAAAGACAAGAGAAGTATAAACATTATAATCTCTATTTTATGGATACTCAATAACTGAGGGAAACCTCTAGTGAAAGAACTAACTCGAGATTCATATATGGACAACAAGTTTGAAATCATAAAAGTAATTCCTCAGGGCAAAAGAAAAAATAAATAAGCAACTCATACTTATGATATGAGGATGATATCTAAAGAGGGAAAACGAAAAATTAAACAATTTATCAAGGTTAGAGCATTAATTCTTGGAAGACCTAACTTACCAAGTGAATAATCTACCCACTTTTGATCCTATCATCATATCAAAACAAAATATCATATTAACCTATGAAAATTCCTCAAGTTTATCTAATAGGGTCTAGAATTCAATAAATTCCTACATAAATCACATGGCCTATGTAGCAACTTTAACTACCCAACAATCGGATTAATAAGGGACTCCTAGTCCTAGTCATTCTCCTAAAATCAAATTAAACCTACTTGTGAATTGGCACGTCCTAGTCGCAGGATTGCAGTAGTACGACTAATCTTAAGTACTGCCACGAGTTCGCAATCTTTTACAAAAATTGACCTGCATGGGCAACCAAAAAAAACTTGTCACAACTGCACCAATTTTTTTCTTCCTTTCCGGATGCGAGTGCATGTCCAAGCCAGCCTACGCCGCAGTGCTGGCGATAGAACACCGTCTAGACCACAATGCTCAAAATCATAATAATTATAACTTGATTTGCACATTCATAATAACTAAATTAAATTTATAATATTTAAAGAATTACAACTAAAGGAGTTATATTATTTCACAAATATAAAAATAACATAACTAATCTATCTAACTAATCTTCTAGGTTGACCTCAATATACCTATGCCTCCCGAATGCTAAGAGTTCTCGCGACTATCCTAAAAAAATGTTGGTTTCCAGTCAAAAATTGAACGAATACATTCTAACAGCAATTCCAATAATTTGACAAAATCTATAAAACAGTAAATAATACTAAAGTACATGATGAGTAGATAAATAGAGAATCAGGGCAGGAAACTTGTAAGAAAAATAGGAGAGCATGGTAAATAAGACAGTGAAGTAACTGTAACAAACGACTGAAACAAGAACAATAAAATGTAACAAGATTGTATCTAACTAGTGAGTTGAAATACACTTTCGACATTTAAACGGCTAAGGGTAATCCGACACCCAGCATGTGAAGTGTTCGACTTTATATTTACATGTCTACTAATGAATTTTCCCACCCGACTAGTACTCATAGATTCAAACATGTCACGAACACGATAAAAGATTAGTCACGAAATATATGAATCATAAAGATGATCAAATATGAAAACTATCAGAAATATACTCGTATGGGGTCCTTAGCTGGTGAAACAGATGATACCGTTGCATCCAGGATAGTCTGATTGGCTAGGTAGCACGCAAATCCTATAGTATCCAACTACTCCGTCAGCCACAAAAGTCAACTCGCACAACAGTCTTCGGATGCTGAAACAGACATCACCAACGTGTCTGGCATAAAAGAAATATCTATGAGTGCCTACCCAAAAGTCTAATTCTGGACACAAGAAAAAATTATAATTTTGGGTCAAAACGATATCCGCCGTTGGACCCACTTTGTACCGAAAAGCGTGCCGGTACCTACGATCCCTTAAGTTATCAAACTATATGTCTATGGATCTGGTTTGATGATATCAACTCAACCGTATATCCAAAGTTGGATTCTGGAGGGCCATGCACAAATTCGCCCACTGGATCATGTCACGGGACAGCCAAAATAGCGTTCCGCTGGACCTTCTCAGAATGACTTGGCCGTCAAGATGAAGATATAGTCACATGGCTTGGTCGATGACTACTAAACTTGTGTACATACAACTATCATGGCTATAGATGATATGGCAACCCATGTGGAATGTGTCACGACCCGCACCCGCTTTACAGATACGAGTCTGTGTCCAATCCCATCCTATGCTGCAGTGTCGGTGGTAGAACGTTGTCTATAATACAACAGTCACAGTAGTCTAGAACAATCGACAATCTATATCTCATCAACAACAATCTACTAACTCAATGAGACTGGAAAATGAATGATAATATAAAATAAAGTATCCTGTTTATCAAGAATTCAAGTTACGTCCGGTGGACACAAATCCACTACCAGTAGACGGGTGTAAAATAAAGACATAAAAATAAGATAACTGAGTCCAACTGCTAATCATCAGGATACCCTCAACTGTAGTGGTACCGTGGTCCAATGCTGACTCAAACCTGCTCATGTGCACCTGGCTCAATACTAGGCTAAATCTGAAGAGATCATCAGGTCCTCAGAGGACTAGCAAGATACATAAAAATATGCCTACTAATATAATAGTAAATAACATGTACGGAAGATAAGGATGGTACAAGAAGGATATCTAAGACACAATAAGCAATATGGAATATAATTCTAGACTTGGCTATCAATCAAACGATTAACCCCTATAGCTTGTAGTACAATGCAAGATACTCCCAATCTATAGTAGGTTTCAACTGTAGTACAATGCAAGATACTCCCAGTCAAGAATAGCCAATTCTAGTATCGATTTTCTCTCCTAAAGGAATACAAGGTCAAGTAGACACCTATAAACCGTAGTACAATGCAAGATACTCCCAATCTATAGTATGTCACAAATCAAGTCAATCGATCAATATTAAGATCAAAGAATCTGCTATAGGTCGTAGCACAATGTAAGATACTCCCAATCTATAGTATGTCTTAACAGTAGTACAATGCAAGATACTCCCAGTCAAGAATAGTCAAGTCAAGAACAAGGTATAGAACTGACAACTCTATTACAAGATACGATAACATGACGAAGACCAATAGACAAGCAATATCGAATAGTCTATACGTGCACGTAATCTAGAACAAGTAAAACAATCAAGGACAAACCAATCACCATATGGAAATCATGTGACAATATGAAAGGAATACAATAGAGAAAAAAAATAATGTAAATACTGTATATGTTCGGCAAGGTATACTTGTTTGTGGTCCTGAGCTGCTGGCACGGGCCAAGCGCTGAGTCAAAGTCCAATGAACCTATTTTATGAATTATCTCTAGTCAACATGTGAATTTAAACTAAAACAAATCTATTACTTACTTATTGCAAATCTCCTCTATATTTCTAGAAATCTTAAGGGTATGGACTGTCCTTTATATATTTTCTAAATGCAGTCCTTTCTGTTGCCTATTCCTAGTATAATATAACCATAGTACTCTACTATATCTAAAATTTCCCACTCTTTATAGGTATCCTAATCTCTGGTTTCTAGCACCTCCACTAGCACTTGATTTTCTCTTGGCTAATACCTACTAGCAGATTGACCCACATTTGATCATCTTATAAGGCATAATAGTGCTATCTAGTAAAGTTTAAAGGATAAGTGAAGAGTCATAGTCAAAAATATAACATTCATCTAGATGGTGAACATTACATTCTATATGACATTCAGATATTGTACTAGTTAAAGTAACCATTTATACGGTTATGTTGATCACTTTTGTGCTACTCATATCAACCTGATTAAGTCGTAGGATGCTAGTGCCTGCCTCTGATGGGTTATCATAGCCCAAGTGTCCACCTGTTATAACATCTATACCTACCTTTTTTTTGGATTTGAAACAACACTTGAGTTCTCTATATGATACCTCTGGGTCCTCTTTATTGTATACATTACTAGAACCGCAACCCTATATCCTAGTACGTAGCCTATTGTTGGCACAAGGAGTAAAATCGACCAATGTTGCTAACACCCCTTTATACGAATGCCTACTATCCAGTTCGAATGTAGCAATGTAACAACAGAATCGTACAAGTCATTCCCAAATAAAATATTCTATCAACACACCTATCCACCCTATTCTCGTGTACAGCCCATTTCGATAAATAGGCAATGGTTAACCACTTCTGTTGTCCGAAACTTACAGGGTCATGATGGATGCACATCACCACTTCTTCTATTACAACGGGTTTTGGCTTTGTATACTCATAACTTCTCTGGTTTGAGTAATCATACAGTAATTTCACACTACCAATTCTATTTTCTGTATCAGAGTTTTCTAGGAATCCTAATTGGGTACTTGATTTAATACCAGGACACCCTTGATGCATATACACAAGTACATATAACGATACATGCCATCTGACACAAGTTCCTTCCTGGGTACACAACACGACAAATTAAGTCACAACCCACTGCACATGGCTTATCCTCTAAACCAGCCATTAATGCTACCTACTACTGCTATGAGAACCCACCTTATTGTATTGCTAACTGTACCATCTGATACCAAGAATAGTGCAGAACAAGGCTCTTGTAGATGCAAGGGAAGAAATGAGGAGGCAAGGGACTGAATATGTGGGTGTTCAATAAATAGAATACACGGTATTTATGTCTGAACTCACAGGTGTCCAGAATCTGGACATGTAAATGTTCAAGATCTGAACATCAGGTGTTTAGACTAGACAATGTGAAGGTAATCAAGGATTAACTCAAGGTATGACTGCCTCTCAATACTGATCAAAAGAGAATATGAAACATCAAGATGCAGGGCATTATGAGTATATAAGAGAACTGAACAAAAGGAGACTTAACATAAGGTAATGTGGTTCATGAGAATGGGTAATTGGCATGGTAGGACTGACTCCATTATATAGGATAACTCAAATGTGGTTTGACACTAATCATAGCAATTTCCTAAGGAATGAATAATATAGCCTAATGTTAGGATCGAATTGTATATTACTGAACACAACAAAGAGGGGTCTGATACACACACACCACATGGTACAACTCCTATCTATTTGTATGAGCTGTCATGCTTACCTAGACCTACTTCCCAACTGCCTACTGGCACTATATGCGGCTGCCCTGCTTGCTTGGTCGAGGCCAAAATACCTACATTGTTACCAAGTCGAATATGCTTCCAGGTGTCATTTATAAGGGTGGATATGGTACTCTAATTTCCTAATGTCTGTTCTGTAACCAAGCTAACATGTGGTGTTCTGATGCTCTAACTTTGAAATCCAATGTACAAGTCTTAGGTCTACCTGTGCACAACCATATAAACAATACACAGATATTCATAATCCCCAAATATCTCAACTGCCTACACAGGGCTGTAAGGCCATTAACCATTAGATACTTAGGATACCATGTTCAGTTTTCTCAAACTTCTGAATTTCATATCTTATTCCTTAACTATTTAGTGGCAGGCCCCATATCTTCAAATCACATATGTCTGTCCTGCATACAGCATATACTGTTGTTCCTTATCAATAGGTGTGTCGACTGATACAAGAACGTGTACCGTGTGTTAACTTACACTCGAGTGATCCCTCATCTCTAATTCATGGGATATTATTTATTTTCCTAGGGTGCCCCTTCCAGGTACTCGAGACCCTAACATACTGCTTCACAAGCAAGCCTGTGCTACACATGGTACACCTATATGTACATAGGTCTTCTTGCCAGGGTAGGGGTCTGTTGCTTGTCATCTTGGTTTACGTGCCTGCGTACAGCATGTACCATATGTACTCCTATAACTTGACTCATATACCACCTTCTAGCCTTCTTCCTAAGTCTGCACAGGTTCAAGACTCCTAACCTTTACTATAGGATACCCATTCTAATGGCATACTGCTGGTATTTTAGTCTATGTCAAGTATCCATAGAGTTAGGCCACATGGATATGGATTCAGTGGTGAACCCCTTCGCCTATACTCTTGACGTATACTCTGTTTCCTGGTCTCTAGGTTACTTGCTTACCTATATATATAATACACAACCAATCTTAATATCTAATGTTCAAGTATCCAATCTAATATTAATTGCCGAATCCGATACCAAATACCCAACCTGATACCAAGGATGGAATAAGATACCACAAACCCTCTGATTTCAGCATTTGGGTTTGATATCTGTACCGACTTGATACTCGAGGTGTTATCATGGCTACTCTCGTGCCCGATACGTGGTTTCCTCATTGATCCCTCCCTTCTCAACATTAAACCAAACACCTACAAGTTATCCTTTAACGTTTGATAAAAATTAGCAAGTTTAGGGGTAGGTGCAATACCTCTGTTGGCTCTGCAGCACTCGACTGATCCCGACTCCTCTTTGCTTCTTACGACAAAAGAAGATGTGTGATTTCTAGGGTTGAAAAGGTGAGGAGCGGCTGCCTCTTCTTCTCTCTATATATAGCTAAGTTTGGATTGATCAAGAGTAAGAATAAATAGAGGCAATTTTGGTTTAAAATCAGATTTGAGTTTATCTCCTGATGTTTGAGAACAATTTTGAATCTCTAACAGGAGATAGAGTACAAATACTTGGGTTTTGAGTGGTCGGTTTAATAAAAATTTGAATTTCAAAAAAAAATAGCAATAAGGCCCCTTGAGACAAATCATTTTGCACAACAGCTTACATATTTATATATCATCACTATATTGATATATATATGTATCGCGAGCTCTGCCCTAGAGTGCCGTGTTGGTGACTTCTGAGAGATCTCTCCGGCGACTCCGGATTGGCCTTGGCCAGGCCGGCGCCAGGATGACCGCGACCAAATCCTTCGTAGAAGCGGTCGCTGGCAGGGTTGTGGCTCCCCCTCGCCTTGCTGCTAGAATGGTTTCCACCTTCAAAGGAGCACCATCGATTACTTTTTCTGAGGAAGAAGAAGAAGCCCTTACAGCCCCTCTTAAATATTCTCTCATTAGAAAATTCTACCATAGCAAACCTCCTATTGAGGTGATACGTAAAGTTCTACAAGGGTTTGAATTTAAGGATTCAATCAAAGCTGGGGTTATAGATCGGAAACACATACTAATCCAGCCAAGTTTGGAAGAAGACTACCTCCGTCTACATTCAAAGGACACTTGGTTCATTGCTCATGCCCCTATGCGGCTATTCAAATGGGAGGCTGATTTTACTCCTGCAATCGAATCCGCTCTTATGCCTGTATGGGTAAACCTTCCTGATCTTCCACATCATCTGTATGCAAAAGAGACCCTGTTCGCTATCATCTCAGCAATAGGCACCCCCTTGAGATTGATCGAGCCACGGAGGAGTTAGCGCGGCCTAGCATGGTGCAGGTTTTCATAGAGATTGATGCATGAAAACCTATTCAAAGGCGGGTCAGGATTAACCTATCCAAAGGATAGAGCTTTTGGCAGACAATAGAATATAAAAACATTCCTTTGTACTGCTCTCACTGCTTTCATCAAAGACACAATGTGGATTCGTGTAAGCTCAAGAACAAGGGGAAGACTGTTCACCACGTGGATAGAGCTGAAGCTGTCATTATTGCGCAGCCAGACACGTGTCGGGCTGCAATTGATTCAGAGGTCCCTTCATCAATGCCAAGATTGGACATAGATCAACCGAGTTTAACTGCCGTCATTACTTCTTCGTGTGAAGTTTACACAAGAACTGTAGATGGGCAACCTTCAAACCCTCCATTAGTGCATGATCCTCACGTACTCAACCCTCCTCTGAGCGAGTTCATTAAGGATCCTAGCCTTCAGCCGGTCAGCATCAACCAAGTGGCTCCTCATGATGATCAGGAAACTGGATTGGCATCTAACATAGAAGTGGCGGCAGTGGTCATCTCGACCCAACCAGTGATTGATTCCTAGCCCCCCGAGGATATGGAAGAAGGTGAATGGAGGGGGATGCCTACCAGGTGGGTTGATATTGTTGAGGAGGAGGAAAATGTTGCTCGGGAGGGTGACGCTCTTTCGGAGCCAGTAGCTCGGGACATAAGCACAGAGAATGAAAAGAGCGACGAAGCATTAAGGGGAGCCTAGGACCCTTCGAGTAGTCAAGAAACACAGGCGAAGCATGCACAACTCAAAAGCGTCCAAAAAAAGGGAAAAAACTGTGGAGCCATCCGATCGAACAACTCGTTCGACTGCAAGCAAGGCAAACACTGGTAACCCCTCAAATCATAATGTTTAATTTCCTAATCTGAAATATTCGAGGTATTGCCAATCGTATGACTCTTAAAAGATTGAAGGCTTTGTTACGGGTGAACAAAATAAATTTTCTCGCAATTATTGAGCCAAAAGTTGATCAATCACAACTGCAACATTATAAAGTTAAGCTGGGATTCTCCTTAGCTTTCTCTAATGATAGAGGTAATATTTGGATCATGTCGAGGTCAAGCTACAATATTGACGTCGTGGATTCCTGTGATCAAGCTCTGACAGTTAGGGTTTTTGATACTTTGCTGCCAGTGACTGTAGAAGCATAGAAAATATTAAAGAAGGATCCATGCGACCAGGAAACCCCATGCAGCTCGGAAAGCCCATACGGCTCACAAATTCATGTGGCACGAGGGGCTATGCGGCTCAAGACATCCTATGCGGCTCAGAAGACACGTGGCGTAATATTGTTCCCCTCCAACCGATGCTGTATTAATTACTTTGACGGCTGACAACTCTGAAAAAGTGACAGCCCTGACACGAGGAAATAATTGTGACTCTGTCATAATGACAGACTTCTAGGGAAGAGAAAGAGATCTCTGACACAATCCCCCGAGAGCCATAAAAATGCCATGTGGCCTTGCCACGTGGGCGTTCGTATGCGGCTCGAGCAAAGACTCCTCATGCGGTTCAGAATGAAGCCGTCCTAGGCGGCTCAGGCCGAGACAGCCTCCTGCGGTTCGAGCAAAGACTTCTCATGCGGTTCAGCATGAAGCCGCCCTATGCGGCTCAGGCCGAGATAGCCTCATACAGCTCAAGCAGAGGCCTTCCCATGCGGTTCAAGAGGACCATTTCCATGCGGCTCAGGCGGATGTATCCCTATGCGGCTCACAATGATCCCCTCCATGCGGTTCAAAGGCTCGAGGGAGGGCCACTACCCAGGCAGCCCTGACACGTGGCCCTAACCTTATGCGGCCCAAAATCATATGCGGCTCAATCATCATGCAGTTCAGATCCCCCCAGTGGCCCCTAGGATACGTGTCCTAAGCCGATCAATTTCTCAGATTTATTGCAATCAAAGATTGGGTCAAATCCCAATAATCTGGGATACGTGGCCGGAGAATAAATCAAATTTATTCTCAGACATCAGAAGATCATTATGAGGAAGATTTATTCCAATCAGCATTAATTGCTGATGAGATTTGGTGTAATCTACACTCAATGGTCCGGATTCATCATAATCAAAACGAATGGCCTAGATTGATCAATCCACAGGCCGCCGCCATCTCCAAGAGGCAATTATTGTAAACCCTAATGATGCTCCCACTATTATAAATAGCAAGGTGCCATTCTCTTGTGAGAGGGAGACATAGATAGAGATACGCACACACAGAGAGAGGCGCACACAGGAGCACTTTTCGAGATCAGAGAGAGCACCAGAGTACTTGGAGAGAAGAGCAGAGAGAGAGCAAAGAGAGCATTTCTTCAACGTTGAGCAAATCTTCTGGAGCCAAGGCTGCACACCAATCGTCCAAGGAGTAAGGCAGAGCTGCCGTCGCTTTCCCGAGCCTCTATTGTCACCCCCCAGAATATAAAATAAACAATTGTACTTAGATTGCTGTACCTAGATTTTCGTCCCTAGGCTTTCTTTGTACAAGCGAGTTTGTATTGTGAGTCTAAGTTCAATCCTCCTATAAAACTGTTCTGTACTTTTACAATCAATGGCAAACTCGATGGCGACTCTGCTGGGGATAAACTTCTCCACGGCTGAAGAGTTGGTGACGCAGTCGGATGCAGCTAAGCTTGGCTCCACGCAACAGAAGATGGTCGTCCGTTTCGACCAACAGGCATTCGAAGATATGCGCTCTGAAGGAAGTGCTGGCCCGATCCAGAAACGAACCCGGACAAAGAAAGCTCGCTGCGAGTGGAGGCCGAAGTCATTCGCTCCTCCATAAGCTCTGGACGGGATACTCTCTGCTGCCAAAGACGGCGAGGGCGATTCTCATACGGCTCCACTTCAAACCATAAAGAACTCTGCTGTTCCCAAGTTCGGCAAAGGAAAATACTACGATGCTGGACTTGCAGGGGCAAAGAGTGACTCGGTGAGTCCCAAGAAGAAGCCGAACACTCCTGCCAACCACATGCAGGAGGCTTATGAGGGTGGATCCACCAGCCACATGAAGAAAATCCATGCGGCCAGATCATCCAGCCGCATAAAGAAGAATCATGCGGCTGAGACTCCCAGCCGCATGAAGAAGGCCTATGCGGCTACGCCTGCCAACCACATACAGACCACCGAAGACAGCCGCATGTTGCCTACTCCACGCGGTTCCGTCTTCGACTGCCTCTCTTATGGCCCTGATCTCTTGTGCTCCCTAGAAGACATGTCTGACTCTCTCCAGTATCACTTAGACTCTTCCTGCTATGTGCCCTTACGCACTAGAGCGAAGAAGTCTAAGGCAGCGCGAGCCTGGCGAGTTCGATCCGCTGATCTACCCTCTGACCATCCGAGCATCCCGCATACCGTTATGCGGGCCTCAGATGGGAAGTTGTACAGAACCACTCGAGTCCAGCCCCCGGCGGCGGACGGACAGAGAGGTTCGCAAAAGTCTCCCAGAATTTCGGGAGCAGAGATGGTCCACCCCGTCCCATCTAACTTGCGTGAGGCTATCCTCCACAAACGCAAGGAAAGAGAAGACACATTGGGGTGCAAAAAGTCCTCTCACGGACAACACTGCACTCAAGTTATCGTCAACTGCTGCTGCAACAGTGCGACGGCACAAAAAAGCCGACAGTCCATATTTCAAAGACTGCGACAGCCATCTTCAGAAGACAAGGCACTTCCCGTCGTATCTTGTAACTCTGTTCGGAAAGTCCCCACTGATGGAAGGAGGAAGAAGACAAGTATTCCCAGCCCGAAAATCCCAACCACTGCGACCAAAAGACTGTCGTCTAAGCGGGTGCCCACCACCGGAGTTTTCTAAGGTACTCGCTCTAAGACGAAGTCTGCTACAGTAGGAGATTCGTCGTCCATAACGTAGGGGGTTGCTGAGGCTGGGGGTAGTACCCCTCCGAGCCTCTACAGCAACCCAATGTTCTAAAAAGACGAGCCGGGGGAGACAACTGTCCCATCAGATGTAGCAAATCTCGATGTCCCCGAGGACATCCATAACTCCCAAGACGAGGCGAACTCGGAGATTGGGGGTACTGTTCCTTCTGAGTCTGAATCAGAAGGGAACATACCCACATACCCCGACGACTTCTCACTACAGGGGTACGATTCGGAGGGCGCTTCCTCCATCGCTCCGTCTACCTCTCCTCATGTAAAAACGGTATTCATGACAGACAGCAACCAAGGTGGTTCCAGTGATCGCCAGCGCATCGACAGTCTCGAAGCCATATTGCTTGCTTTGGTCAAATCTGTAGACGAGATTAAAGCGGCCCTTTCAACTCTGCAAGGAGGGACGCCTGGCCCAACCAGCACAGGTCCCACGGTCAATGCGGACTCGAATTCGGCAGCACCGAACCCGGGCAACAATCCTCCAGAAACAACGGCCCCCACCGCCGTGGACGAAGCCCGCGAAGTAAGAAGAGAGGTCCAAGAGCTCCGAGCCATGTTCCACGCCCGAGAGAATTCCTAAGACCTCAGAACACGGTAACCATACCCCGCTGCATGGAGGGATGTGCTATTCCCACCAAGATATAAGCCGTTCAATATCAATCCCTATGATGGCAAGACCTCAGAAAGTCGGTACATCACTTACTTCGAGGTCACCACCGACCATTTGCCCCATGACGATGCTATTCTCACACGATTTTTCGTCGGGGCATTGGAAGGAGTCGCCTTCGACTGGTATCGTAATCTGCCAGACAACTGCATCCACTCCTTCGTCGGCTTCAAGCGCATGTTCTTGGAGAGATTCTACGAAGTAGGGCAGGACGTCACCATGTCCATCCTCATTGACGTCGTCCAAGGGGAAAAGGAGCTGACAAGGAACTACATTGAGCGGTTCCGGCAAACTGCCATGAAGCTGCCCTCCGGAAATCCCGATTCCTCCTTGATTGAAATTTACCAAAAGAGACTGCTTCCAACGATCAGTCTCTGGATGGGCGGAAGTCAATTCAAGGATTGGAAGACGTTCATCATCAGCGCCACAAGCGCGGAAGAATGATTAAAAAAGGCTCGCCAACTGGGATTGCACATCTCGGAAGGAGAAAACAAGGGCAAGCGTCCTAACAACGATAATGGGGGTAGCCCCTCCAACAATTGGGATAACAAAGGAAAGCAGGCAATGGTGGTCGACACGACACAAAAACCTGAGCCAAAGTCAGCAGACAAACAATGGTCGCAGATCACGTACTCCTTCGAAGACGGTCACGTTAAGCCCATCTTGGACATGCTCATACAAGGAGACAGAATCCAGCTTCCTCCACCAAGACGGGAACCGCGACCGACAAAGATGGAGAATCCAAAGTACTGCCATTATCATCGCTATGTCCATCATGCTACACACGACTGCTACCAGCTGAAACGGTACATCCAAAACCTCATCGATTCGAACGCTCTGGCTAACGATTTCGAAAAGGTAACCGTGGCTGCCAATATAGTGTCGGTACAATTCGGCAGCTTCCCTCTAACGAAAACTCAAGACGGGGTGGTCCCCATCCCTCTGGCGACAATGGAGATTTCTAATCTTCCACCTCCCCAAGATCAGGCTGCTGGTCTAGTACCCCTCACCACATCACGAGGGGAGGTCATGTGGATCCATCCGGACTTAATATCAGAAGTGACACGGCCCACACCATCTTCCACCTACAAGAAGAAAAGTGGAAAAGTCAGGACCTGCCACACAATCTCGACAGACATCGAGGAAGCTATAGCCGTCGTCACGCGGTCTGGAGCGCAATCCCAACCTGTGGTTGACAATCCAGCTGAAAATCATCAACCCACTACAACTGATGCTCCGGGACCGGCTCAGCCTTCGACGACCGAGAAGCCTAGGCCGAGGGAGACTCGCTTCGACAAATCCCTCCGAAAAGAGGCAGCCCAAGGGCTAGAGAGGCCCGACAACTTTGACATCTTAGCACAGTTGGCTAACACACCGGCCAAGTTGTCACTATACGAACTCCTAAGGCTCTCCAAGGACGTTCGTATTGCATTGAGCGAAGCACTCCAAAATGTCGATGCCTATCTGGCTCAATCCAACCTCACCGGGGAGGACTCACCCGTGGATCTCCAGGACAGCGCCTGTACGGGAGCAATGCCCAACATCGTCTTTACTCTGCAGGACATGCTCATCAAAACTAATCTGCACGATCGCCCATTATACTACACAGAATACATCGGCGACGTGAAGGTGGATCGGATGCACATAGATTCTGGCTCTTCTATCAGCATTATCCCGAAAGGTCTGCTACATCATCTCCGCATCCCAATGCATCGCCTGACACCCACAAGCACCGCCATCAGTGGCTTCAATTCGGACAGGAGCTACCCAATCGGGAAGATTCATCTGAAGTGTCAGATTGGCGATCTCCAATTCGAAGTCACCTGCTACGTCATAGATGCAGACACTTCTTACAACATCCTCTTGGGGCGCCCATGGATACACGATTACATGATCGTGCCTTCCATGCTACACCAGTGCGTCAAATATGTCGACAAACACGGCTTCGTGAGGACAGAATTTACTGATATCGATCCCTTCAAAGGGGTCGAATCCTACTACTCAGACTCCTGTCTATACAAAAAGTCAAAGAGGCACCTTGATGAAGGAGATGTACAAGCTCATACCGAGACAGCTTCGGGATCAGAAGAACCTTTGACGATCCACCTCCAAGCTCGCAAACCGGGCTGGTCCGTATCCCTTACTGCCACTCTGCGGAAGGACGCGATCAGCCTCTCGACGCAGGAGGAGCAGACGATAATCTGGCTGCCAAGGTTCGGCCAAGTGTCGAGACCCACAACGGGGCCACTGACAATCAGACTGCCGAGAATCGGTCAACCCCAAACGGAGAAGCTCAATCCCTCCGATAGGCCACTGACGATACGCCTTCCCAAGAAGGGTCGTCACCCCGATGCAAGGTCTGACACTTCTAGCGAACCAGCCACTCCTCGTTCCATATCAAATGCCAAACTGGGGGTCGCTAGTCTGCCAACAACTCCACGCTCTGTTCCATCAGCTGAACCTATGACGATCAAGCTACCCAGGTCGTCCCTTCAGTCTTCACTTACGCAGGGGGTAGTCGAAGAGGAACCGGAGCTAGCCAAGTATGTGGCTGCCCATACTGATGCTCCCTCCGCTGATGATGTAATTCTCCTAAAAAAGATACCTTGCTTCATTAATAAAGGGTTATCTTTGAACTACACCGAGCTCAATAAGCTATGTACAATGTATGCTATGGAACACGGTATGGGCACTCACCTACACATACAGGTGACAAATGTGTATACCGCGATCCAGCTTACTCCAGTAGAAAACGCTTACTGAATAATCGAGGGAGGGGACCATCCAATCATCTTCGACCGGAAGGACGACCCATATTCCTTTACCATAGAGGAAGCCGACCTCGGGTCAGATGCCGGAAGACTGCCTCTGTATCTTTATAGCCCCCAATCCAAATATCTCATGCAGAAACAGGGGTATGATCTGGAGACAACGCCGGGTTTGAACTACGGCACTGGGCGACGATTACCTTTGAAGCCGCCAGTCCCGACGGGCAAACCATGGGACTACTATAGCAAAACTCGATGCGGGTTAGGGTATGTAACGCCTACTGCGACCCCTGAGAGTTCAGATGAAGAATACGACTGGCAGTCACATTCAACCGGTCACCAACTTCTGACTCAGATACCAGCATCGGAGATGTGTTCAGACAAGTCTTGTCAGTCAACATGGCATTCGCCGACGCTTACGAGAAAGACGAAGACATCCTCGAGATCCTCGAGCTAGAGCCGTGGGTCCAGCAATTGGATGCACAATGGGAAAAATGGTTCGAACTCAGAGAACCTCCTACTGAAGATGAAGTCATACAGGTTGACCTCGACAGCGAATTCTCTCCAAAACCAATTTTCGTCAGTAAAAGCCTAGCAGACGAAGAGCGGGAGTCGCTGCTAGAACTTATCAGAGAATACATTGATGTGTTCGCCTGGAGCTATGAAGACATGCCAGGGTTAAATCTCGATATTGCTCTTCACAAAATCAACATTCGGCCGGATGCGAAGCCAGTCAAGCAACAACAGCGACGCTTCCGCCCAGGCACCATGGACGCGATCGAAGCCGAAGTCAACAAACTGATAGCCAGCGGCTTCATTCGTGAGCAATAACATCCCGACTGGGTCGCCAATATAGTGCCCGTCCTCAAGAAGAATGTGAAGATTCGAATCTGCATCGACTTCCGTAATTTGAACGAGGCGTGCCCCAAAGATGAATTCCCCCTTCCTATCACAGACATCATGATCGATAATACCTGCGGCTTCGAATGTATGTCATTCATGGATGGCTTCTCGGGGTACAACCAAATCAAAATGTCTCCTGACGACAAAAAGCATACATCATTCCGAACACCAATTGGTACGTACTGCTACACAGTCATGCCTTTCGGTTTGAAAAATGCCGGTGCCACATATCAAAGAGCCATGAGCATCATCTTCAGAGACCACTTACGCAAGACAGTGGAATGCTATGTTGACGACATAACCGTTAAGAGTCGCTGCAAGGAAGACCATCTGCAGGATCTAAGGACGGTATTCGACCTAATACGAGCGCACAATTTGAAAATGAACCCTACGAAGTCCTTTCTGGGCGTATCCAGCAGGAAGTTCTTGGGCTTCATCATCACTGCACAGGGTATCCATGTAGACCCTGAGAAGACGAACGCAATCATGGAGATGGGTCCCCCGAGAAATCTCCGCGAACTCAGAGGCCTTCAAGGGAGGCTAGCTTACATCAGAAGATTCATTTCCAACCTCTCCGGGCGATGTCGACCATTCACCCATCTCATGAAGAAAGGCGTCTCATTCATATGGGATGAAGAATGCCAGCGCGCCTTCGACAGCATCAAAGAATATTTGTCGAACCCTCCAGTCTTGGTGGCCCCGATTTCTGGAAAACCATTCCTGCTCTATGTACGAGCAATGGAACATTCCCTCGGGGCTCTGCTGGCACAAAACAACGACGCAGGCCATGAGCAAGCCATATATTACCTCAGCCGAATGATGATTGGGCCAGAGCACCGATACACCGCTGTGGAGAAGGAATGCCTTGCTCTGGTGTTCGTCATTCAGAAAACGCGGTACTATGTCACCGGACAAACGATACATGTGATCTCACGAGTCAACCCTCTCAGGGTCCTCATGACTAAACCAGGGGCACTCAGCTCTCGCCTCGCTACAAGGGCAATATTGCTGTCCCCTTATCATATGATCTTCGTCCCACAAAAGGCAGTCAAAGGTCAAGCCCTGGCAGACTTCTTAGCAGCCCACCCAGGCTCGGAGTCCTCCAGAATATATGAAGAGATCCCAGATGAGGTCGTCGACTCGCATGCAACCTCTCACGATGATATATGACGAATGTTCTTCGACGGTGCTTCGAGGACCGGACCTAAAGGCAATATCGTCGTCGGAGTCGGGGTAGTGCTGGTCTTCCCTTTCGGATTCGTGATCAACCGCGCTTATTCCCTCACTGAACCCTGCTCTAACAATGTGGCCGAGTACAACGCTCTGGTCATTGGCCTCCAACTTGCAAAAGAGCTGGGGATAAAATACCTTGAAGCATACGGCGATTCCCAACTAATCGTCAATCAGATCCGGAGCTCATACGAGGTCCGCCACGAAGACATGATCCCTTATCACCAAATAGCGATTGACATCATCTCGTCGTTTGAGGGGTTCTTCATCGAACATGTCCCCAGACTCCGAAATATCGAAGCTGATGCCCTAGCTGGTCTTACCGCTTCCCTAGCAGTTCCGAACTATGATCGCCAATCAGTGGATTTGATAGGCCACGAACTAGTCTGTCCCAAGAACAATGTGCAATTCGTGGCGAGTTATTCAGCCCAGACGATCGATGATGTCCCAGATTGGAGACAACCATTCATCGACTTCGTCGTCTACGACATCCTGCCCGAGAACCCAAAGGAAGCCACTTCCATCAGACGGCGTTCTCTCAGATTCTTCTACGATACAGAGACGAAAATGTTGTATCGCCGCTCCTACGACGAATTACTGCTTCGGTCTCTGTCATACGCAGAAGCCAAAGAAGCCGTACGAGAAGCCCATGACTATGTCTGCGGGGCCCACCAGCCCGGTCCTAAATTGCAGGACCGTCTTCGACGAATGGGCTACTATTGGCTCACGATGGTGGCAGATACGATAGATTATGCTAGAAAATGCAAAGCCTGCCAAGTCCACGCGGACTTCATTCACCAACATCTGAATTTCTACATCCGACAGTGGCGTCCTGGCCATTCGAAGCATGGGGAATAGATATCGTTGGTCCAATCACCCCACCTTCCTCCCGAGGACATCACTTCATACTTGCGATCACTGATTACTTCTCTAAATGGGCGGAAGCTGTCCCACTCGCAGAAGTTAAGACTTTAAACGTGATCAACTTTCTTAAGCATCAAATCATCTAATGCTTTGGACTGCCCCGAAGGATCATCCATGATAATGGTCCGCAGTTTGCAAGCCACACTTTCTATCGATTTTGCGATAAGCACCGTATTCAGAATATTGCTTCGATACCGTACAATCCGGCAGGGAACGGATTGGCAGAGGCATTCAACAAAACAATCATCAAACTCCTCAAGAAGTTTGTCTCCTCCAACAAACGCGACTGGAATGAGAAGCTCGGCGAGTGTTTATGGGCGTACCGTACTACAGTCCGAACAGCTACCGGAAACACACCATTCTCTCTAGTATACGGAAGTGAGGCAGTTCTCCCATTAGAGACTCAAATACCCTCACTCCGTGTCGCCCTCACTTATCAATTGACGACGGATGACAACTACCGACGTCGACTACAAGAGTTGGAGGCCTTAGATGAAAAGTACCTCATAGCTCAGCAAAGGATCGAGCTATACCAAGCACGAATCTCAGGAGCCTTCAACAAGAAGGTCAAAATCAGAGCATTCCAAGTATGCGATCTTGTTCTGGCAGTCCAGAGGCCAATGGTCATGACTCACAAGACCGCCGGCAAGTTCCAGCCAAAATGGGAAGGTCCATTTGTCATCGAGGCTGTGTTCTCCAACGGTGCTTACCGCCTCGCTAAGCAAAACGGAGACTTGCTCATGTTGCCCGTCAACGGCAAGTTCCTGAAGAAATATTATGTCTAAACAACATCCTCCAGATTATTGAGTCACATACCCGCTGGTACCACTGAACTCACCCCCATAGTTTTCCAGATTTTCGAGTCATATACCCGCTGGTACCGCTGAACTCACCCTCATAGTTTTCCAGATTCTCGAGTCATGTACCCGCTGGTACCTCTGAACTCACATCCCGGTCACTCTTTCAGGTAGCAAGTCATGTATTACCATACCTATGAACTTTCTTTCTGGAAGAGATCCTCCCTCATGATCCACTACCCGCACTCCTAGTGCACAAAAAGGGTAACCGATCCACAAATTTCCAAAACGGCCATGTCCTCATTACCTCTGAGTCGTTCCATTTCTGCCAAAAACAAATCACCCCTTACATAGAACTTCCATGTCCTCATTACCTCTGAGTCGTTCTATGTGCCCTCCTTCATTGAGCCCACTCCTGTCATGTCCTCATTACCTCTGAATGGGAAGGCTCCGTCGAAGAAACCTTCATACTTGCCATGTCCTCATTACCTCTGAGTAAGTATGATGATCCCCTTTCGACCTAATATCTGTACCCACAACCGGAGTACGCCAAGGGTAATAGGTCCACAAATGTCCTCTGTTGACCACAAATGTCCTCTGTTGACCACAAATGTCCTCTGTTGACCACCAATACCCTCCGTCGAGTTCACTCCTGCCATGTCCTCATTACCTCTGAGTAGGAAAACTCTACGTTTAAAAAACTTTTCTGCTTGCCATGTCCTCATTACCTCTGAACAAGTATGTCGGTTCCCCTTCATCCTGTTATCCGTATCCTAAACCAGGGTACGCCAAGGATAATAGGCCCACAAATATCCTCAGCTAAGTTTCTTAGCACAAAACCAACCATCTCATCATGCCCTAGGAGCCCAGCTGCTCTACGGCATTCCTTTTCCCGATACCAAGAGCACCCATGACCACTTTGCCATGGCTGCTTCAGGTATCCTGACCAAAACATGTTATCTGTACCTAAAACCAAGGTATGCCATGGGTAACAGGTCCACAAATATATCCCCTATGTGGGGGAGAACATCACCACAATATCACAGGTATAACAAGCAATGCAAGTGAAGGGTAGAATGGAAAGTACTCTTTATTTGAAGGAAGAAAAAATATTACATATTTCGGGACCACGTCCCTTTCAAAAAAGGAAAAGAAAAGGCCGACTACATTTCAGCATTGCTCAATTCTAGGAGGCGGTTTCTCACTGAGGTGGTCCCCCGCTCAATCCGTTGCTGAGTGCGACGCTCGGCCTCCTGAAATAACCGCTCCTCATTGTCCATGCCCAGGAGCGCCTGGCAGTCGTCTTCCAATTTCTTCAGGGGAGTCTCCAGGTCAGTCGAAGCCTGATTAACCCCGTCAGCCTCCTGAACAACTAGCCCCCTGCTCTTTCGGACAACCTCAAGTTCAGACTCCAAGAAAGTCAACTTCTTCTGAAGCGCAAGGATCTGCTCCCGCGTCTCAGTAATCTCACGAGAGATAGATTCCTCCCGAGCCATGACATTTTCATTCGCATAACTCAGTTGATCATACCGATCAGATAAATTACTGAGATCCTTCAATATGGCCGACCTGGTCTGCTCTATAACAGCGATAAGGGAACCCCGCTTCTCGTTTATAACAACAGACAGATCAGCCTGCCGCAATACTCGAAGCTCGGCCACCAGCTGATCAGCCTCTAACAATTTCGCCTCCAAAAGCGAAGCCATCCCTGCATCACTAGGAAGATTCCTAAGGATATTAACTTGACCATGGGCACATTGTCGGGCCAAGGTGAAGGAGGTCTCTCTTTCCACAGTAGCCTCGATTCCCCTCTTTAAATAACGATGAAAACTGGCAACCACATCCTGTAACGCGTCGTCCAGAACTTCAGCAGAGGATGGCGTCAGGGGAAGCAGGGACGGCAACGTCGGAGAAGTAACGCTAGAGCTTACCACCAGGGGAACGGAGTCTGGGTAGAACGATGCATGAATGGCGGCCAACTCGTCTTCCGCCGCCCGGAGAGCTTGGATACTCGGTAGGGCAGAAAGGTCGATTCTCGGAGCCACCGGAGCAGAGGATGACGCAAGGACCATCGTTCCCTGCCCCGACTGCCCCGATAACTGGCCCGCTAAACTCGAGCCCCAGAAGGCCCATCAAGACGAGTCGGACGGTGAGAGGGTACACCCCTCTCTACCAGTGCCCCTTCGGCTGGGTTTGTCTCAAAAATGTCCATTCCCGACACTGAAGAGGCAGGACCTGTATGCCCAGTATAACAATCAATCGACGTAACCCGAAGGACGTGATGATAGAGCAGATAGGCTTCCTCACAGGTTAAGATTTGGCTAATCTTACCAGGGGAGGGGCATGAAGGCTGCAGCTCATTCACAACTGGCATGGCCCCCTCACCCACGATCTCCGAGTGAAACTCAGCCACGCCCTCTGTCTCCGCCGCCTCGAAGGGGGATACAGATTGATCTGTGTCATCTTGAAGAGGAACAGGCTCACGGGAGTCCCCGTCATCCTGGGTCACCACCTCGGCATCTTGAAACTCTTCTTCTTCTTCTCCTGACACCTAAAAGAGGGAACGAAGACGATTAGAATTGAAGCTAGAAGGAAAGAAGGAAGAAGGAATTGAGAGCAGTTATGTTACCTCTGACGCAGGGGTAACTTCTTCTCCACTTTCTTTTAGGGCTAGCGGGCGGTGCCTAGTTGCAACCAGCTTCCGGGATCGAGAAACACCGCCAAAAGGAGAAACTTGCCTGCTACGTTTCGGAGTAGGACCAGGCGCAACGAGTGACTGATCCCCCAACATCTCATTTGACAAAATAGGCGGCTGATCCACCTCTGCGTCTGCCACTGGAAGAATAGAGTCATCTCTATCATGCTCGTTGCCTTCATCACCCTCAGCAGCAGAATCCAAATCTGGCACCTCGACTCTAGTCTTTCTTTTCTTAGCCCCTTGAGATCCTTCCTCCAGACTGGTACCAACAATAAAACTGGTACCTGGGTTAAAACCGACCGGGGGTTTGTTCGCCATGACATAATACAAAGCCGCCATGTACAAGATCTCCACTAACGCCTTAATGGCAGGGACCGAGAAAATGGTACGGGTATGGAATGTATCGTAGTATTGCCAAGCCCTGATACCATCAAGAAGCTACCTTCAAAACCCAGACAGGAGCTGGGGTTGTCTAGGCAAAGCTGGCTGTATCCAAACTGTCGGGCAAACCTGCTGGGCAGATAAGGCTCCAAATAAACTGTATTGCGGTTACGGAACACCAGATGTGCGGGGCAGATGTTTCGCAGCCACAGGAGCATCTGGCCATCCAGAAACTGAGGAGGCGCAATACCGTCAAGATGTACAGCCTCTATGTCCTTCGCAGCGAAGCAAGGGACGGATACAAAAATATGATACATATCCGCCCTCGCCAAGGCCATCCGGCAAGCCCGTATGGTCTCACACTCCCATGGCTCATCACGGTAACGGAAGATAAATGCGTCATCGTCAGTTACACCATCTTCGGAGCCCGGTCTCATTAAAGACGGATAATGCATCAGCAGCCACCCCATCAAATAGTGATATGGTAACTCGGTGCGTTTAAAATCCTTGGTCACGTCGCGAGCGATGACCTTAGATATGAAGGTGCAAAGTCCACAATGGATGCTGCATACCATGGCCGGGAGGAGAGCTAGCCTGATTCGCAAAACTAACTTCACCACCGGAAGGATGAAGTTACGACTGATTCTCTCAATAGAACCAGCCCCTCCGGAGACTACACAATTTTGCAGCCATATCATCAAAAACCCCGCCAGAAGTGCCTTCTCTGACAGCTCATGGGTATCCTGGTAAAAGTAACCAAAAGCGTCAGTCTTGCTCCCAAATCTGTCACTGGTAGTGGCCACTCTCTTAGCCGACGACACCAAGTCCTTAACCGCTTCCCGAGATCGAGGGCGACGAGAGGTAACTTGACCTGAGGCATCTGTCGGGAAGAGATAGTGCACCCAGTCCTTGGTGTGGAGAGCATTCCCTTCCGAGTTACTATTCTTTCGGGTTATCTGATGACATGTGCTATAATGGCACAATATCTCTTGGTAAAGAGCCATGAAGCCAGGATATCGTCGTTCCAAATCTTCGAGTTCCTCATTAGTGGAAGTATACGCTTCAAAAGCTTCGTCCCCCAAGGAAGCTTGTAGACCGCGTGTATTTCATGTAGCGCGAGTCCCATTTCCCTTACAGGTGTGTAAAAGGTTCCCGTACGGCAATTATACATCTCCAGCAGAGACATGAACAGCTTTTTGTTTATGGACAAGCCATGACTGGTGCCTCGGATAGCGTGGTAAAGGCCAATCTCACACAAAAAGGCCTTATACTTCTGCAAGATCTACGTAGACAAATTGGCCCACGAGGGAATAGGATGTACCCAACCAGGGAACATCAACCGGCTAACGGGATAGGAGCCCTTCCGAGCGAGTTAATTTATAAAATTATCGGCAGTAGAAAATGTGAAGTTAGGGCCCGCCACATTCAAGAAAGAACCTGGGACCAATCCCGTCATAGAACAGCTAGTATGCACCTTGCTGGCAGTCACAGAATTCAGATTGTTATTATAATGGATGTTCCCCACGAACATCCCACTTCTGGTAGGGGTTAAAGTCTCCTCCATCTTCCGGTCCAATGGGAGCATATTGAACCAAGATAATGGGAAGTGTCGCTCCATTTGGGGGATGCGGATCGCCATCCCGTTAGAGATAAAACTCCAATTTTCCGACACCTCCAGAACGTGGCTGTTCTCCACAGTTAAGGCGTCTCCAAAAAAGAACGCAGGCTTCAAATATTCCCCTTCAAATTTCCCGGAGCATCATAGCGTTAAGAAAATGGAAAGACTGATTCTTGATGGCATTTAGTCTAGCCGAGGGTTCGTCACTTGGAAACTGATCCGCCATATGCTGAACAATATGGTCGTACCTATAACCCAGAGCAGCTTGGGCACTCCCTACCAGAAGTTCTTCAGCCGCATTAACCGGCAAATTCACTATGAAGAAGACAGAAAAAGGGTGAGTTAAAAAAGATGAATAAAAAAGAATTGTTGGGGGCTTTCAAGTCCCATGCGGCTCGGAAAAGCACCCACGCGGCCCCAACTTAATGAGGCCTCATGCGGCTCTAACTTAACAAGACCTCATATGGTTTTGAAGAACACTTATGCGGCTCAGTTTAGTGAAAATCCATGCGGCTCAGCGTCGCTTATGCGGTTTCGTCCGTAAAGTGTATATACGAACACAATGGATATTCTTATGCGGCTCGCAGCTCAGCCATGGGATGAACATGCGGCTCGTAAAGGCTCGTGCATAAAGTATGCAACGTAGCCATAGCAGTTAAATCTCCAACTCATACAATCTTCTTACCGACAATGGGGGGTGAACGTCAGGATGAACATTGGGGACGACAACCGGCGGAAGAGCGGCCGCAGTCGAAGTAGAAGCAGCCTTGCCCTTCGACGAAGACGCTGCCTTCTTCGCTGCAACAGTTTTCTTGGGAGCCATCTGCTAAAATCGAAGAAGGCGATGAAGATCGGGACAGAAAAGGTTTGCAGTAAGAGAGAAAATAAAGAAGTTCTCTCTCTCTAATCTCTCTTCTTTATAGAAAAGAGAGAAGGGAAAAACACGTGGACTAGTAACCGCCTCGTAGAAGGCGCAACCGACTCCTCGGATTTCGTCCCCAAGATCCATCCAGGGCATAGTATCTAAAAAGATTTAATGAAGCCAACCCTTGGGATTCCCTCTAAAGACAGCGTTAACGAATTCGAGGCAATTAAAGGCCCACGCACGTGGCAATGATGACGTGGCCGAAAAGTCCCCTGCGGCTAAGCCATCTATGCGGCTGAACTATCTATGCGACTTAAAACATCCATGCGGCCAAGACTTCATATGCGGCCAGAAGAATATAACCATGCTTCTTATTCAAAGTATTTTAATTTTGCAAATTGAAAACTTTGAAGGGGGTCTTGTAGAAGCATGGAAAATATTAAAGAAGGATCCATGCGGCCAGGAAACCCCATGCGGCTCGGGAAGCCCATGCGGCTCACAGATTCATGCGGCACGAGGGGCTATGCGGCTCAAGACATCCTATGCGGCTCAGAAGACACGTGACGTAATATTGTTCCCCTCCAACCCATGCTGCATTAATTACTTTGACGGCTGACAACTCTAAAAAAGTAACAGCCCTGACACGAGGAAGTAATTATGACTCTGTCATAATGACAGACTTCTAGGGAAGAGAAAGAGATCTCTGACACAATCTCCCGAGAGCCATAAAAATACCATGTGGCCTTGCCATGTGGGGGTTCGTATGCGGCTCGAGCAAAGACTTCTCATGCGGTTCAGAATGAAGCCATCCTAGACGGCTCAGGCAGAGACAGCCTCACGCGGCTCGAGCAAAGACTTCTCATGCGGTTCAGCATGAAGCCGCCCTATGCGGTTCAGGCCGAGACAGCCTCATGCGGCTCAAGCAGAGGCCTTCCCATGCGGTTCAAGAGGACCATTTCCATGCGGCTCAGGCGGATGTATCCCTATGCGGCTCGCAATGATCCCCTCCATGCGGTTCAATGGCTCGAGGGAGGGCCACTACCCAGGCAGCCCTGACACGTGGCCCTAACCTTATGCGGCCCAAAATCATATACGGCTCAATCATCATGTGGTTCAGATCCCCCCAGTGGCTCCTAGGACACGTGTCCTAAGCCGATCAATTTCTCAGATTTATTGTAATCAAAGATTGGGTCAAATCCCAATAATCTGGGACACGTGGCAGGAGAATAAATAAAATTTATTTGCAGACATCAGAAGATCATTATAAGGAAGATTTATTCCAATCAGCATTAATTGCTGATGAGATTTGGTGTAATCTACACTCAATGGTCCGGATTCGTCATAATCAAAACGAATGGCCTAGATTGACCAATCCACAGGCCGCCGCCATCTCCAAGAGGCAATTATTGTTAACCCTAATGATGCTCCCACTATCATAAATAGCAAGGTGCCATTTCCTTGTAAAAAAGAGACATAGATAGAGATACGCACACACAGAGAGAGGCGCACACAGGAGCACTTTTCGAGATCAGAGAGAGCACCAGAGTACTTAGAGAGAAGAGCAGAGAGAGAGCAAAGAGAGCATTTCTTCAACGTTGAGCAAATCTTCTAGAGCCAAGGCTGCACACCGATCGTCCAAGGAGTAAGACAGAGCTGCCGTCGCTTTTCTGAGCCTCTATTGTCACCCCCCAGAATCTAAAATAAACAATTGTACTTAGATTGTTGTACCTAGGTTTTCGTCCCTAGGCTTTCTTTGTACAAGCGAGTTTGTATTGTGAGTCTAAGTTCAGTCCTCTCATAAAACTGTTCTGTACTTTTACAATCAATGGCAAACAGTGACCTCTCTCTTTACTATCGTCCATGGTGACAGTAAGAAAGAAGGTCACCGGATCCTTTGGGAAAGACTTTTCATGATTCAGTGCACTCACCAGTTGCCTTGGATTGTAGGAGGGGACTTCAATGCTGTTCTCTGGTCGGATGAAAAGATTGGAGGATGGCCTGTAGATGTACTTTCGATACAGGAGTTTGCCAATTTTCAGTGGCATCTGGAGTTTCAGAATTGCCATACATAAGGAGTGCCTTCACCTGGGTAAATCTAACAAAGCGGACCGACGCACGGCTCGTCTAGACCGGGTCTTTCTTGATAGAGCGTGGCTTAACATGGCTCCATGTTCGGTGGAGGAACATCTTAACAGGACTGAATCCGACCATGCGCCCATTCTTGTTCGGTTATTAGCCCAAAATACTGGTGGTGTTAAGCAGTTTCGATTCCTTAATTTTTGTATTGGCCATGCTGACTTCCTTCGTATTGTTCATGAGGCCTGGCACTCCATCGATCATCGACATGGGATCACGAGGGTGGCATTATGTCTTGATGAGTGTCGTAAGCGCCTGTTAGCTTGTCATAGGTCAACATATGGTAATATTTTTTAGGCTGTTAGGACGGCGGAAGACGAAGTTCTTACAGCGAAATTAAGGCTCGAGGCTGACAATTCTGATACAGTATTTCTCATACAGAGAATTCGAATTGAAGACGCTTTCTGGAAACAAAAATCTCGTATCAAATGGGATTTGGAGGAGGATAAAAATTCAGCATATTTTCATGATTGTTTGAACTATAAAAGAAAGCTTACGGATGCATTCTATTACTACTGCCACTGAGACAGTATTGCTTGATAAAGTGAACATTAAAGCCTATGCTCTTAAGTATTATGTGGCATTGTATGAGAGAGGCGAGATCAGGGATGATGATGACCTTCTCTCTGCCATCCCATGCTTGGTAGAAGAGGAAGGGAATGATCGACTTATTGCTATCCCGTCGAAGAAGGAGCTGATGGATACAATCAGGTCATTGGACATGAACAGTGCATCGGGCCCGGATGGGTTTACTGCTAAATTTTTCCTCTCTACTTAGGACATCATTGGTGATGATATTGCAGAGGCAGTTGGCATATTTTTCGATGGGTTCTCACTGCCACGATCTATTACCAACACCTCTCTTGTTTTAATCCCCAAAGTAAAGCAGCCCAAGTACTTCTCAGATTACAGGCCTATTAGTTTATGTTCAGTTTTGAACAAAATTATTTCTAAGACTCTAGCTCTCAGGCTAGCGCCTCTTCTGCCCAAGTTGATCTCTCCGGAACAGAGCGAATTTGTGCAAAGCAGGGAGATAGTTGATAATATTGTGCTCGTGCAAGAATTAGTTGCTAAGATGAACAAAGAATATTGGGGGTGGCAATATTACAATTAAATTAGATATGATGAAGGCTTATGATCGGGTTGATTAGAGGTTTCTGCTCAAAGTCTTGTGCAAGTTTGGCTTTCACAATAAATTGGTTGACATGATGCTTCGACTCTAAAATAGTGTGTGGTTTTCACCATTGATTAATGGCGAAGCAGTTGGTTATTTTCAGTCATTTAGAGGGGTTCGCCAAGGAGATGCAATCTCACCCGCATTGTTTATCTTAGCAGCTGAGGCATTGTCTCAAAACTTAAAATTGCTTCCTTCGACTGAGGGTTTTACTCCATTCATTACTCCCAGAGGCTGCTCTCCTATTACTCATTTATCATACGCAGATGATGTTCTGTTATTTTCGGCTGGAGACATTAGATCGATCACCTTGATTCAGGAGCTGTTGCGGCGTTATGAGGAGGCTTCGGGGCAAAAGATCAATGTGGCTAAGACATCATTGTATGTGTCTTTGAATGCTCCAACTGACAGGGTTATTGAATTGGCAACAAGGACGGGTTTCACGATTGGGACCCCTCCATTCACTTATCTAGGCTGTACAATGGCGGCTGGGCATCGCAACGCAGGTATGTATGAAGATTTGATTCAGAAAATTTGTGCACGAGTTGAAGGCTGGCACAATAA
>JANAVB010003400.1:12017680-12050180 GCA_029216955.1 Iris pallida | reverse complement strand
CCATGCTGTATTGCTACCTGTACCATCTGATACCAAGAACAGTACAGAACAAGGCTCATGTAGATGCAAGGGCAGAAATGAGGAGGCAAGTAACTGAACATGTAGGTGTTCAATGAATAGAATACATGGTGTTTAAGTCTGAACTCACAGGTGTGCAGAATCTGGACATGTAAATATTCAAGATCTGAACATCAGGGGTTTAGACTAGACAATGTGAAGGTAATCAAGGATTAACTCAAGGTATGACTGCCTCTTAATACTGATCAAAAGAGAATGTAAAACATCAAGATGCAGGGCATTATGAGTATGCAAGAGAACTGAACAAAAGGAGACTTAACATAAGGTAATCTGGTTCATGAGAATAGGTAATTGGCATTATAGGACTGACTCCATTATATAGGATAACTCGAATGTGGTTTGACACCAATCATAGCAATTTCCTAAGGACTGAATAATATAGCCTAATGTTAGGATCGAATTGTAGATTACTGAACACAACAAAGAGGGGTCTGATACACACACACCATATGGTACAACTCCTATCTATTTGTATGAGCAATCATGCTTACCTAGACCTACTTCCCAACTGCCTACTGGCACTATATGTGGCTGCCCTGCTTGCTTGGTCGAGGCCAAATACCCACATTGGTACCAAGTCGAATATGCTTCCAGGTGTCATTTATAGGGGTGGATATGGTACTCTAAATTCCTAGTGTCTGTTCTGTATCCAGGCTAACATGTGGTGTTCTGATGCACCTACTTTGAAATCCTATGTACAATTCTTAGGTCTACCTGTGCACAACCATATATACAATACACAGATATTCATAATCCCCAAATATATCAACTGCCTACACAGGGCTGTAAGGCCATTAACTATTAGATACTTAGGATACCATGTTCAGTTTTCTTAAACTTCTGAATTTCAGATCTTATTTCTTAACTATTCATTGGGAGGCCCCATATCTTCAAGTCACATATGTCTGTCATGCATACAGCATGTACTGTTGTTCCTTATCAATAGGTGTGTCGATTGAAACAAGAACGTGTACCGTGTATTAACTTACACTCGAGTGATCCCTCGTCTCTAATGCATAGGATATCATCTATTTTCCTAGGGTGCCCCTTCTAGGTACTCGAGACCCTAACATACTGCTTCACAAGCAAGCCTTTGCTACACTTGGTACACCTATATGTATATAGGTCTTCTTGCGTGGGTAGGGGTCTGTTGCTTGTCCTCTTGGTTTATGTGCCTGCATACAACATGTACCACATGTACCCCTATAACTGGACTCCTATATCTCCTCCTAGCCTTCTTCCTGAGTCTGAACAGGTTCAAGACTACTAACCTTTACTATAGGATACCCATTCTAATGGTATACTGCTGGTATTTTAGTCTATGTCAAGTATCCATAGAGTTAGCCCACATGGATATGGATTCAGTGGTGAACCCCTTCGCATATACTCTTGACGTATACTCTGTTTCCTGGTCTTTAGGTAACTTGCTTACCTATAGATATAATACACAACCAATCTTAATGTCTAATGTTCAAGTATCCAATATAATATTAATTGTCGAATCCGATACCAAATACCCAACCTGATACCAAGGATGGAATTAGATACCACATACCCTCTGATTTCAGCATTTGGGTTTGATATCTGTACCGACCTGATACTCGAGGTGGTATCATGGGTACTCTCGTGCCTGATACTTGGTTTCCTCATTGATCCCTCCCTTCTCAATATTAAACCAAACACCTACAACTTATCCCTTAACGTTTGATAAAAATTAGCAAGTTTAGGGGTAGGTGCAATACCTCTGTTGGCTCTGTAGCACTCGACTGATCCTGACTCCTCTTTGCTTCTTGCGATATGAGAAGATGTGTGATTTCTAGGGTTGAAAAGGTGAGGAGCGGCTGCCTCTTCTTCTCTATTTATATATCTAAGTTTGGATTGATCAAGAGTAAGAATTGATAGAGGTAATTTGGGTTTAAAATCAGATTTGAGTTTATCTCCTGATGTTTGAGAATAATTTTGAATCTCTAACAGGAGATAGAGTGCAAATAATTGGGTTTAGAGTGGTCGGTTTAATGAAAATTTGAATTTCGAAAAAAATAGAAATAAGGCCCCTTAAGACAAATCATTTTGCACAACAGCTTACATATTTATATATCATCACTATATATATATATATATTTTATATATATATATATATATATATATATATATATATATATATATATATATATATATATATATATATATATATATATTTTATATATATATATATATATATATATATATATATATATATATATATATATATATATATATGTTTCCCTATAATAAACCTATATGTATAAGGTTCATTGGTTTAAAGTGTCTACAAAATCCAAAATCACTATCTCGGTCACATAATTATATATATATATATATATATATATATATATATTTATTTATTTATTTATTTATTTTTTTAATATATATATATATATATATATATATATATATATATATATATATATATATATAATTACTTTCAAAATTCAGGATGAGGGTTTTACAGAATGCTCCTATCCCATAAGAGTGACCTTGCTTGCTTCTTGGTTCTCTATCAATAAATTCAAGCTTCCACAAAAGTCTTCTTAATATATTTCAAAAGCAACCTACCAAAATGTCTAACCATTTTAAGTTATCAAACATAATCAAAATTTAAAATTTAAATTCTTTTAATCAATTTCAAATAACCGTTATCAATTCCAATGCATCACAAACTAAACCTTCAATATTCACTAGTCGTTTTGAGGTCCTATCAATATCATAACATTAGTGTTTTCAACAATTCTAACAAATCTTGAGATAACTATTAGCATATCACAAATCAATCTCCATGCACACCTTTTTTTGTTTTACCGAACTTTCATATCCATAATTAAAACTTTAACATAAAATAAATTTATCAATCATAGATCGTATGACACAGTTGAAAATTTAAAATGCTCCTCAAGTCGAGTCCATATATCCAAAATAGATATCTCCATAAATCAAAATAAATCATAAATTTCCTCACACCTTCAAAATTTTAGAATCACTTGGTTTCTTGATCATTTATAGATTCTCACTATCCTTTTGTGAATACTTATTAGCATCAAAAATAAATATTTATCTATCCTTCGTAGTTGGTACTATCGCTACTACCCAACTTAAACTTAACTAATCCCACAAGATCATAGGGTTCCACAATCCTTAAAGTAAACTTGCCTTTATGACTCAAATAGGAATTTTAATGCATACTACTTTCCAATGTAATCCTTCTAACCATGTGTTTGACCTATCAGCATATACTAGTGTAGTCATCTTCCTAGCTGTCGTTAAGCACGAAAATAAGAATTTACGATGGAAATGAATCAAGCAAGATACAAAATAAGGAAGGCGAATGAGAGTTCAAATTTTTGGAGTCAAGGAAGGAGATCAAGTATGTGGATGAGATCCTAGACTCTAATCCTATGTACAGGCCCGTTCGGTACAATAACATAACCGAAACGACAAACTGGCCTGTATGGGCCACCATAAAAACATGTAACGTCCCAGTCCCAAAATACATAGGACTAAGTACATAAACATGCCAGCTGCATACATACGAAGTATACTCCAATATATGGATCCATCGTATGTATACATAAGCTGTAAACTGCAGTAAACCATGATACTAATCTCGTCCACAAATGAAGAAGAAAGAATTTATAATAAACTCATGAATTGTCGTTTACAAATCGTTGGGCGGAGACAAATCCACTACCAACCAAAAAGTGAGAAATACATAATAAAGGGTATTTTGTGGAGCGACGCGAAGACGATCCAAGTGCAATCATCCTCGAAGAAATAGAACAGATTTTGGTCTTGGCTAGAGCACCTGCGAAACATCACAAAGTCACACATCTGAAGAGATAACCCGGTTCTCAGAGGGACGTAATAAGATACAGAAAGAACATGCCATATATATACTGAATATAAAATAGGCCACAAATAAAAGTATGTGACAAGACATCAATAAGGTAACCTAACCGTACTAAAGTGAACATGCAGTTGAGAAACAATCATTTTAACACATAAGCCCTGGCTATAAATGGGTTCGGCATAGTCCCCATATAGGGCACCAGGGGCCTACGTCCGTAACGTTCGAAGATCGTCAGAGGGCATCATGTGCAATAGGGTACGTCCATAATGCTCTGAAAAACGTCAGAGGGCACCTGGAGTCTGCGTCTCTTGAGGAGCGCACATATAAGCAGGGAAGTGCAAAGATGCTCATACATCAGGTTTTGTTCTCCCCACCCAATGTACCTATCAAGTCGCATTCGCGATCATGTACCTCTACTAACTGCTAAGTTTCCTAACGCGCCTCTATTAGCAGTTAACCCTAAAACATGCGCACGGGTGATCAACCAACACGCAAGGACCTCTACATGCTACTCACCTTACACATACTCGTGGTACAACTGTGTTAAGGTTTATGTAATACAATATAGATGGTAGTCCCTTACTCTAGGTCCATATGCAATCAAAGGATACTAAACAAAGCACAACTAATATCACTGAGCAGACAGTAAATCGGGAACTGTAATAATGGTAGAACTAGAAGATCTGGATAAATGAACAGTGATATGCAATAATTAAAATGCAGACTAATTATTAACAGTAAATTATGGTAAGGTATTTTGCCTGGTGTGTCGTCTAGGGTGGCGCGATGATCCGATAAGTCCCGATAGTCCAATAGCCATGGTCATTGTATACAGGATCCAAATTCGCAAGAAAATAGGAACGTGTGATTAGTCATGATCAAAGGAAGATAATTGGAAGAAGTTCGTGGAAAATATACTATACTAGTTTTAGAAACTATTGTTATAAAAATTTTACATAATATTTGAAAGTACTTTATATATACAATTTGAAAATATATATTTTTATTAGTCAAAATATGTTTTTATGTACATACTTGAAAATCAAAAAACATTTTTAGGCTAAAACCTTAAGTTTGTGAAAATAGACTTTCTAGATAGAAAACTATTTTTATCAGCCAAAATAATTTAGATAATTATTTGAAAATTTGAAAGCTCAATTTTTTGCCAAACAATAATTTCTAGGAAAGTCTATTAACAATGAGCAAATTATTTACTAGTATATGTGCAACTTCTAAGCAACCCAAACCCAATAATATATTTATTATAATTTAAATTCAGAAATATTTTATACAAAATAATAATAACAAAATACTAAACAGTATATTTTATAAATATCAAAAACTCTAATACCCAAAATACTGTGTATATAGATATTGATAATAATAATAATAACAAAATAATGAAATAATGAAAATCATAAAATATAAGTCCTTTAAAAGAACCGTAGCACAGTTGCTTCTTAAAACTATAGAGAGAGAGAGAGGAGGTGTGAACGGAGGGAGAAGGAGCAAAGGGCTCAATGTGGGCCACCGGACTTATGTTGCGGCGGGAGGCGCGGTGGCTGGCTGCCTTGGGTGCGGCGAGGAGTTCAGCGACAGAGGCGGAGGGAGATGGCTGGAAGGGTAGAGTGACGCAGATCGGTAGCCATGGAGATCAGCTACCATACGAGGGTGTGACGGGGTTTTGGGCAGAGTCGTCGCGCCTGCGCTCGACTCGTCGGTCGATGATGGGCGAGCCGGGTGAGGGGTCGGGAGTGCAGCGGTGGCCGACGCTCATCTTATGGGGGATCGATGCACGGCTTGCCGGAGAAGGAGGCCCGAAGGGGGTTTCCGAATCTGGCGAGCGCAGCAAAATCGGGCCACGAATCTCGCCGGCGATGGCGACGGCGGAAGGGCGCTCGTAGCGACTCCGAGGTGGCCGGATGGCGGCACTCGCTGCAGAGCACAGGTATATATATATTGGGGGTTTTGGTTCATGGATGGTAATGGTGATGATGTGGGTTTTTATGGGCGGCGCCAGCTGACAGTTGTCGTGGCGGAGGCGGTGGTGGTGTGTTGTTATTTGGTTATTTTTGTTGTCGGTGATTTTGGGCGATAGTGGCGGTGGTCTGGTTGGTTGTGGACGGGAGGGGCGATGGACAGGAGGTTGTGCTGTCGGGAGGTGGCTGCGGAGGTATTGTCATGGTGGTGGTTGTGATAATGGTGACGGTGATGGTGCTAGCCGTGATAGAGGTGAACAGAGGCGAGGGGTTTGGATGGCCGGGGACAGGGCCAGGATGGTGGCGGTGGAGGGGTCGTATGAGTTGGGTGGAAGCATCGTGGTTGTGACGATAGTGGAGACGGGTAAAGTGACGGTGGCGTTGTCGTCGGTGTGGCGGGGTTGCTGCAGGATTGGATTGTTGGGGTTGTCGTGTATTGGGGACAGTATCAGGGTTGGGTTGTGTCGTGTCGTGTCGAGAGTGTTCGACACGACGGAGATGAATATTGTATTTGTAAGGATAAAAGATATAGTGGATAGGGAGGGGCACGGATACAATGCACAACTTGGTAGAGAATTTGCATGGTAAAATTTTATGGAGAGGAACAAAGGAGCCTCTCCTTATATAGGAGGTGGTGCTCCTAGATGGATAAGGATTAGTAGTAGTTTAAACACCCCCCCCGATGGATAATTCCATCATTTAGTTCGAATTGATTTAAACTTTATTTAATCCGATCCGAATCAAATTTGGATAACAATCTCCATTTAATTTAAATAAAATCATTTCTAATTTAAATTATCATATTTAATCAAATATCAACTCAAGCAAAATATCAAATATTATTTTCATTAATAAGAAAATATAATAATAATTAATTTCAAAAATCAGGACAAATGTTTAAATATTTGAAACAGCATTTTACAATAAAATAATTATAACTTATTTTCGTAAAATCAAAGTGGACATAAAATAATTTCATGTCACTCGTACACTAATAATACATTTACATAGAACAACAGTTTCCTAAATTACTATTTATATTTGTACTATAAAATAAAATACCTTTTTTAAATAAATAAATAACATTTGCCAAATTTCGACCGACGCAATAAATCAAAAATAAAATACTTATTTTCTATATGAAGAAATCTTTTTAATAAACATTTGTGTATAAAAATATATACCATCTCGCAAATTCGCACGCGACGTACAAATATAAAAAATGCAAGCTCGCACACGACGTACGATTACGAAAACAGAATCGATATCAAATTATTTTTTTAAAAATGTAGTAGAAATTTAGGGTTTTATATGCGTACCAAGAAAAAAGACGCATGTACTTTGACGAAGACTAAGTCTATTATAGACTCCTCTAGGGTCTGTTGAACTTGTGATCGATCCTTTGCAGAAGAAGTAGGATTAGTCCTTTACGTATAGCCTTGATGAATCTGTACTAGATCTTTGTAGGCATAATAATAACAGAACTTTTTGTATCTTCTGTTGTATTTTTAATACTCGGTCTGCGCCTTTGTATCATCTGCGCTGTGGTGGAGGAATGTTATCAAGCTGAGATTTTTTATGCTTCTATAAGACCCCCTTCAAAGTGTCCCGAACTTGGGTCAAGCTCGGGGTACTTTCAACAGAAGCATGAACATGTGGCATGAGCGTACGTGCTTTGTGATGTTTCGGATTCTTGTCTCTGTGCATATAACTACGAAGAGTCTATAATAGGTCTTTATAGCCACATGTTTCTGTATATATACTCTTCTATTCCCTCACTTTTTTTGTCAACATAAGGAGGGGTCATTACAGAAGACAGGCCTAACCAGAGGTAATATGAACATGGTTGGCCTAATCTTCGCTGGGATGTAGAACAACAATTCAGAGGTAGTACGAACGTGAACTGTTTTCTAGATAGCCATGATAATTATAGGATCAATACGGAGACAACAACTACTCAGAGATATTATGGACGTGGTCGCATCGTCGGGGTGTGGAGGAGCAATCCAGAAGTAAAATGGATGTGAAGTGCTTCATCTACTGCAAGAAAGATATAGAAGAAAGGAATCCCCTTACAAGAACCCATAGGCACTCTTAGAGGGTGCAAGAGCCTATGCTGGTTTCATCTTCAGGCGTAATAATTCTTTAGGAACTTGTCGTTGATGGGCATCATTAGAAAGTCACTATTGGATTTGGCTAGTCGATAAGCACCATTGGAGTATACCATTTCTATGACAAACAATCCTTCCCACTTGGGCTCAAACTTTACAGCCATCTTGTGAGTCATCACCATCGACCTTCGCACTGCTAAGACGAGGTCGCCCACTTGGTATGATCTTTCTTGGACTCGTTTGTTGAAGGCCCCAGAAATACAAGCATGATAAAGCTCGATTCTTTCCTGTGCTAGCAAGCATTTTTCATCTAATGCTTCCAACTTTTGTAACCGTCTGTGCTGGTTATCTTCGTCAGTTGGTGATAGCTACCCGTCAGGACAGGATTTGAATCTCCAAGGAGAGCACTGCTTCGCTTTCATAGACCAGGGCGAACGTGTGTTACCCGTTAGTGTCCACACGGTCATGCGGTATACCCATAGGCATTCGTCCAACTTCTCATTCCAGTCGCGGTTATTAGAGGACACGACTTTCTTGAGCAGTTTGACGATAGTTTTGTTGAATGCTTCGGCCAACCCATTAGCCGTCGGGTTATAGGCCGTTGATGCCACGTTCTTTATTTGGTTCTTGTCACAAAACTGCTGGAAGGCATGGCTTACGAACTGGGGGCCATTGTCATAGACAATTCTTATGAGGACCCCGAACCAGTAGATGACATGGTGCTTGATGAAGCTGATCACGTTCGAGGATTTTACTTCTGCCAATGACACTGCTTCTGTCTACTTAGAGAAGTAGTCCATGATGGCAAGGACAAACCAATGTCCTTCGGAGGAAGGCGGGCTGATTAGCCCAACGATATCCATTTCCCATGCTTCAAATGGCCAGGAGGCCACAGTAGGGTGTAGATGCTCCGAAGGACGGTGAATGAAGTCTGCATGCAACTGACATGCCCGGCACTTCTTCTCATATTCCACAGCGTAGGCCATCATAGTAGGCCAGTAATAGCCTATGTGGCACAGTCGATCTTACAAGTTGGGCCCGGGTTGATGAGCTCCACAGGTCCCATCGTGTGCCTCTAGGAGCGCTTCCTGGGCCTCTGTCTGGGATAGGCACCTGAGGAGGAGTCCATCGTAAGAATGAAGGTACATCATTTTGGTAGTTGTATCATAAAAGAATCGGAGGGAATGTCTCCTGACGGATGTCGCCTCCTTAGGGTCTTCGGGTAGAATCCCGTAGACCGCGTAGTCGATGAATGGGAAACGCCAGTCCCGTACGTCTATATTAGCCTCCGCTTGGACTGAGTAACTTTGGCATGTCTGCAGAGCGTTATTCGGACAAACGAGTTCTCGCCCCATTACCATAATGGTGTATTGGGTTCTTCCAGGAGCTACGAGAGAGGCGGCGAGACCGACGAGGGAGTTGGCCTCCAAATTTTGTAAACGTGGCACATATTCTATAAAAAAACTTGTGAACATGGAGATGATGTCGATGGCCGCCTGATGGTAGGGGATTAGGTCCTCATGACGGACCTCATATTGCCCTCGAACTTGGCTAATGATCAGCTTCGAGTCCCCATAGGCTTCGATGTAGTTAACCCCTAACTGTTTAGATAGTTGTAGCCCGTTGATGAGGGCGTTGTACTCAGCAATGTTGTTGGTACATGACTCCACTAGGGATTAGGCACGATGGATGATCAGGCCGTCGAGGGTAATGAGGATAACCCCCACTCCCGCTACAATCTCACCCTTGTGTCCTGTCCTTGAAACACCATCAAAAAATAGTTGCCATACGGGGTTGACTGAGATAGCATTAAACTCTAAGACTTCACCAGAGATGTCGTTATAGAGATTTGACGTCTCTGGCACATGGTGTGCTACTAGGAAATCGGCCAACGCTTGGCCTTTAACTGCCTTTTGAGGGACGAACACCATATCATAAGAAGTTAAGTGTATGGCCCAGGTGGCTAACCTTGAGTTCAAAGCTCATGGCTTAGTCATGAGGACCCTGAGGGGGTTGATTCGGGAGACGATGTGGATCGTCTGTCCGATCACATAATGACATGTTTTCTTAATGGCGAAGAGTAAAGCACGACACTTCTTCTTGACAGGATTGTACTGGTGCTCGGCTCCAATCATGGTTCTGCTGAGGTAATAGATGGCCTGCTCGTGTCCTTCATCGCCCTTCTGGACCAGTAATGCCCCGAGAGAGTGATCCATGGCTCGGATGTAGAGTAGAAAAGGTCTTCCTATTACTGGAGCTACCAGAACAGGGGAACTGGTAAGATACTTCTTGATGTCGTCGAATGCTTGTTGGCACTCTTCGGTCCATACAAAGGAGACCCCTCGTCAGTTTGGTGAAGGGTTGGTATCGACCAGAGAGGTTTGCTATAAATCTTCTGATGTATGCCAGACGTCCTTGCAGGCCTCGAAGTTCTCTAAGATTCTTTGGGGGAGCCATGTCCAGGATTGCCTTCGTCTACTCCGAGTCAATATGGACTCCCTTCGTCGTGACGATGAAGCCTAAGAACTTGCATAGTATAAACAAAATATCTTATTATAGTTTTTCTTATGAATATAGAATAAATATGTTGTTTCAATACATAGTATAAACAAATATTTTCATATCAAAAGAACATTTCACGATATTTGCCAAAAACTTTATTTTCTTACTTTTATTAAAGACTATTTCATTTCTTGTTCAAATATAGATATTAATTTAGAAAACTATATTTTATGTAGATATCTTATTTGCATGCGATGTACAAATTTTTATTCATATATTTTTGGATTTTCGAAATTAATTATTATCGTTATTTTAGTAATTCGATAAAGATATTAAAATTTTAATGTGATTTATTGTTTAAATAAATTATGGTGATTTAATTTAGAAAGTATTTTATTTATGTTATTTTAAAATAGCTTTTAAATTAAAGAGGGGATTATCTATATTTAACTTAGATATAGATTTTATTGAAATAAGGTTTAAATTGGTTTGAATTAATATGGTATTTATCCATTGGGATTTTAACAAATCCTAATCCTTATCCAACTAGGGTGTCCACCTCCTATATAAGGAGAGCCTCCATTGCTTCTTTTTCAGAAAAATTCCACCAAACCAATTTTACAACCAAAAATTCGTGCATCGTGTCCGTGTGCCCCTTCCCATCCACTATATTTTTTATTGTACAAATATATTATTCTCTCGTGTCCGACATGTCGGACACAACTTGTCTCCGTGTCGCACAGGACACAATGGCAACCCAACCCGATGATACAAACCCAGAACCTTAAACCTGCTCCTGTCCACGACCACCGTCTCTGTCCACAACACCGCCCCTAGCCGAAATCGCCGACTCCGCCCTCTGCTTCCCCTCGCCCAGTCGAGAACCAACACTGTACCCGTCCACCACACTCATCACCACCACCAAGCATTACCACCCCAGTTATTCGGCCATCACCCAGCAACACCCCTATCGTTCGCCGTCACCAGCACCACCACACGGACAAAGAAAGAAAAAAAATTGGAAACCCTTACCTCCCCTCTGGCCGCCGAAGCCCGCCTGGGCACGGCAGCTGTCACGACCCGCTACCCAAATTGTTGGGCTGGGCCGAGTCATGTCCAGCCTACGCTTGAGATAAAGCGAAGTAAGCTGTTCTAGAAGTAACAAGATAAGACTAAATGTGCTAACAGTTCTATACACTACAAGAAAATTGGGTTTTCCTGACATTTTATAAACGTCGGCAAAAATGGCATAAACGTTGGCGAAGGTTTAGGCGACGTTTGTTCAACGTTTTCTGCAAACGTCGTTGTTGCTCTAGTTGGGAATTTATGACATTTGTGTTAAAAGTTGGCATAGGTTACGACGACGTTTGCAGCGACGTTTACTAAACGTCGAAAATTATTCGATAATGGGAGATACTTTCCCAACGGTTTAACAAAAAAACGTCGGTTAACCAGCTTGTTTCCAACGTTTGTGTAAGACGTTAGGATATGTTTTCCTAACCTTTCATAGATAAACGTTAGGATTTGCAGTAACGTTTAATAAACGTCGATAATTGTGCAATAATTGTAGACAGTTTTCCTACATTTTTTTAAAAAATGTCAGGAACGTAACGGTTTTCCCAACGTTTTGCAAATTGTTGGGATTTGTTTTCCCTACCTTTCCCAAAAATTTGAGGTTTGGTTAATTGGATGATAACTTTCCAACATTTTAACAAACATGTCGTGAATTTAATCACTTTTCCGACATTTTCCAAAATGTTGGACATAGGTGACAAATTTTCAACATTTTAGCAAATACATAGAGAATTTAACTACTTTTTCAATATTTTCACAAAACATTATAATCTATTACATTTGATTGGAAATATCATGTAATAACTCTAAAATATTTTAAACATTTTTTCTGAGTACTGGAATTTGCACACATATAAAGAACAAATGACCATTTTTTCTACTAAAAAATATAATATCTGCTACAATCACATATAATATGCACAAATGGCATAAACTTTGGAAAAAATTTAAAAGTCTTCACAAATATACAAATGCATCCACAACCAATCAACCAATCAAAATATTATATAGATGCCAATAGTCTATCTTTACTCATTCTTCCAAATACTAGTTCATTGAAAGTAAAAAAATAGGTCATCTTCATGAACGTTGGTGTAGGTGAATTAACCATGCACAAAACCTGCAAAAAAACGAGAACTATTAAAATTAGGACATACAAGTCAAAAGTGAATATTTTTTAAGAGTACATACGGTGCAAGTTGACATTCTCATCTACTAAATTCCTTTTCACCCTCTTCACAGCCATGAGATCATGGATTAATTAACATAATAGTGGCAACTAGGAGGAGAAAATAAAATAAAATATCTCACTACAACAAAATGTGTTTTAACAACACTCGAAAAGTATCGTTAATTACTTTCCATGACATTTTTTGGTGATGTCTAGAGGGGGTGTCATAGAATTTTTTTTCTTTCAACGACACTACAGAAGTGTCATGTAATAACTTTATGAAGGCATTTTTTCTTTCATAGAAGATGGCTTACCTTGTCAAATGCTTGACGACGTGCATCTAGGGCCAACAAATGGAACATTTGCTTTCTCCAGTAGCTCCTGAAATTTAAAATTTTAAAATATAAGAAAAGTACAACTATCACATAAGAAATAATGTTAATGTAGTCGCATTCTGTGTCCTCAAGCAAACCTGATGTCACTATCCTCACCAGGGGCGGAGCTAGCTTCTAAAGTTGAAGGGGGCTAAAGGGATATGGTAAGAATTTTTTTGTGGAGTATTGTAAACATACAATATCATAAATGAACAAAAAATATATTGAAGACAACTGATAGTGAACACAAAGAACATGTATGACTGGCAACAAGTTTGTGAAACCCGGACAATAGCTTACAAGCTAATATTGTTATTCTCATAAATGAAAAAGCTTACATGATAATGTATAAATTTGGAAAAGAAAAAAAACCCTCATAGGACTGCATAAGCCAGCTGATCTGAGATGAGAGAATAGAGGTGCATCCAAGCCAATCTCTCTCACTCATAAAACTACAAGTGGTACTAAATCCAAATCCAGAACTTCATGAAGAGTTAGTCAATACACAAAATGCTTAATAGAAGCAAATTCATTTCTTCATGAAGAGTTAGTCAATACACAAACTGCAAATGAAACGGCCAATAGCAAAAATATATGCAGACCCAAATAGATATTTCCAATCCCAAATGTACCAAATCCAAAACTTTATGATGAGTTAGTCGGTACAAATTATGCAAAATACCAACTTCGAAAAAAGCCAAAACTTAAGAATCAAATATAGAGTACAATGCCTGAAACTGTAATGCCAACTTAGAAATGCCCCATCATTATGTATGCTCCAGGCGACTCGAAAGAGTTAGTCAGTACACAAAATGCTCCATCATTATACAAAATGGAATGGTGGAAGACCTTTAAAAAAACTTGGTTTGCACAATGGCACAGATCATTTCTAAAGACCACAGTCCAACCACGTGTAAAATAAATTTGCACACAAATCCATTCTAAAGAGTAAAGACAACATACAAATTAATCAAATGATACAAAGAAATCCTTTCAAAACTTACCCCGAACTGTCATGTACGTCGGACGAGAAGACCGGACGCAAGGTTGCAGGCTTGCTGCTTGCAGCTAGCCAGTGACTCCTTGATGGGGTTTAAGCGGGTCTTTCTTTGTTAGGGTTTGAGGAGAAATGTGAAAGAGAATGAAAACATTATAGCTGGCAAGCTCATATGTTCAAAAAAAAAATCTCAAATTTTGGGCCGGGCTGTAGCCCACCCATGCCCTTTATGGGCTCCGCCCTTGATCCTCACCAAACGTCCATGGATAACAGGGAATACAATATTCATAAAGAGAGAAATTGGATCTCATAGAAAATAGTAGATTGCCTACAGGTTGTACCTGTAGCCAGTTGGGTATCAGTTTTGAAAAAACTGTAGCCTCCTATGTGCAGGTGCAAGCAGCAGAGTGTGTATCCGTGTAGAGTTCTATTTACATGATACATGGGATGTACTGCAGTAACTGCGAGTAGCAGCTTGCATTGCAGGTAAAGTACATAGATGTGTAGTAGGGGTAATTAATGTGTGTGCAGTCCTTTGTTCCTGCATTGGGCAGTGTACATCTCAGCAAGGAGGGGATTGCATATTACGTGGGGTCCCTGTGCATATGTTAGTCCCTGCAGATTTCTGTAGTTACAAACTGGAGTATAAGTGTAAATTGGAGTATCCATTCCATAGTGTAGCAGTTTGTGTGTTTACAGAGCAATAGTAGGTGCAGCAGTAGGTAATGTTGGAGGTGTGTTTTGTATCAAGAAATATGTGTATAAGTGCAGGGTGCAGGACACACAAGATTATGGACACAATATCAAGAGAAACCGCCTCTCACATAAGCTAAATTAAACAGCTGAAAGTTAACACTGATCGACAAAAACTAAAAAGAAGCGAAAAGGCAGGCATCAGCAAAATAGTAAAATTGACTCTGCACTACAATTTAAGATTGTCGCTAGAGGTTAGCAAACATAACTTTGGAATTCAATAAATTTGCTGGGCAAGTTCTGTGAAGTTGCACAATTGCAAAACGATATCTAAATCTGATAATCCAATTAGACCAAACTTTTAAAAAGTTTTCCGACAAGCACCTATTCAAACAGAGTGACACCATATTGTGCCACCAATTTACATTAATGTTTTTTTTCCCTTTTTCCTTCATTTCTATGATAGTTCCATATAACAACTTAGGTTATATTACATTCTATAGTCACTAATGGATTATATTCCTTTTTATCATTCTTTTGATAGAAGCAACATACACTGCATCTACAACATGATTCTACTGCCATATGAACCAGTTGGATGACAAATGCAGAAACATTTTGGTCAGTATTTTATTACCAAGTTGCATGCAGTACAAATTCTTATACAAGAATATGTGTGTCACTCTATTAAAACCTCAAATTAGGTATGAATGTGAAAACCCAAAATAAACTTCAAACAAAAAATACTAGTTCACCCCTGGAAATCTAACAAACTCTTAAACAACCAGTTTTGCAAGTTTCTTCCAACTTATTATTTTCCAAAATGTTTTTAGTTTTGAAGCTGAGAAGCTATAATGCAAAGCCCACTAATTTGGCAGAAGTGTCCCAGATGTAGAACAATATGTTTGCATTCTATAAACACCCTGTTTAGTGTGTAAAGGTCAAGGAAGGTTTTAACTTCAAAATTTAAAAACTATTGCCAGATTGCTACATAAGTTTCCTCACAAATGAACTTAATACAACACACAAATGCCTGCATGTTAGTTTCTACCTATACTTACTTTGCAAAACTTTGCACCAGAGTGAGTTGTGATGAAAGTTTTGATGTTCTAATTTTGGTTCATAGAAACATAGTGGACTTGCTTACAGTAGTAGATGGTGATGGACAACAATGCAACGCAGCACCAGCATGCACAGCATCAACAGAGGCTGTAATGAAAAGAAGTCTAGAGATGTCTGCCCCAACCAAAATTAAGTTCCTGAAATGAAAAAAGAGATCATGTATCAACCACTCTAAAAACAATACTCCAAACTAGTCAATGAACTTCCACGGGAAGACGACTAAATATTTATGCAGTGCATGATCTAGAAATCATTTGAAGATCGCCCTTAAGCTGATGCTGATCTTTCTAAATCTTTCTAAACAAATATCTACCTGAATCAGTTTAAGTTTTTTTTACCCTTTTAAAATATCTTCCTTCTTGATGAATTCATCGCATTGCCGCAACATGTTCTCTGAGAAGTCCAAAGCAACAACAAGTTAAAACAAGCCTCTCTTTGCAAATAACCGTGAAAATAATCCACTTCCACAACTAGCATCAATGGCAGTTCCTCCTACTGTAGGCTTAAGGTACTATTTAGCCATTTCAAACTGCAGTCACATTGTAGGAATTCAAGGAATATAAAAACAAAAATGTGAATGCCCAAAATGAAACTAACAAAATCCTTCAATAATATTAATGTAATAGTTTTCTACTTCAGTTTAATGAAGACTAAATAGCTGGAACTAGATGCCATTAGAATAACCTCTTTTTCTGGTCCAGACAATCCTCCCCATACAAAGTTTTGACGCCATCCTCTCTCATAAAGAAATGAGACCAAAGGAGTCTTGTTCCAAATATTTTTCTTGTAAGATTGAATAATAATATGCAGATCATGGGAAAATAAATCTTCTACTATCTTCGTCTCACTTGCCAAGAGCTTTTACTTTCAACCAACTCATATAAACTTCAACTGAGACATAGAAATAAAAAATAACATATTTATGAATTTCTCATATATAAAACAAATGGTATAAGGATAAACTGGAAATAAATTATGTAACCAATATGTTTATCTAGTAAAATCACTAGGCTTAATTTTCAAATGTTATACCCTCAACTAGAAAAATATGAAGGCACTGACTACATGATTTAATGAACGAAGATCAAAGTAATGATAATCATACCACGATACAAATTATGCTTACCTCAGATATCTATAGCCTAAAACTAAAAGAAACCTGACAAAGGACTCAGATATCTCATATCTTTGTCCTCAAAGTAAATTAGGAAATTTCTTATAAACGATTGGAATATGCTTCAAACAAAACTATTTTTGGGTAAACCACGTCAGCTTGAAGTGAGTCTACGAATAAGATGCAAGTACGTAAGTGGAACACTCCATTTCCAACCTTTATCCCCAGTGACAGCCAACCTTCATCCCCAGGAGTAAGGTCTCTTCTCTGTTCTGTACAAATTCCATAGTACCTACCAACATCGATGTACGAGCTGCTGCTACTTAGCCAACAAGGCCACCTTTCCACATGACAGCCAACCTTCATCCCCAATGACGGATCACCGATTTCGCCTTTTCGTTTCAACCTGCAACAGAGGCAAGAGTTGTCTATCAATATTAAGATGGGCATTACACTACGCCAAAACAGATATTTTTCGACATACCAAAACTTCCAGAAACCAGTAAATTCCAATTGTGCATAATATAAAAATACTACTAATCCCCTAGATTCAAGAAAATCAAAATATCAAAATCAACACAGATTCCCTGGATCAATCAATAAAACAAACTGCGGGTAATATTGGTGCTAGATCCATTTTTTACTGTTTTCTGTAAATGACTACAGAATTAAAATGTCTACATGATCCTAACTCATAAGAGAAGTTAATGCTATGAAAACCAGGGCAAGTAAAACTAGGAGATTAAAAAAAATATAAAATCACATAATAATAAACATTAAGATTTTTGTGTACATGAAAGCTGGATAAAGATGAGCAAACGGAAAAAAATCACACCAATCAGTTGAGAATCGCTAAACAGCAACACAAGTAAGAAAAATTATATGATTTTATTTTTCTATTTGCATAGAACAAGTGGCTTCTTTCTACCAAGGATAGCATGAGTTATGAGGTGAGTAAACTTCTAAATCCCTTTCAAACACTGAATCATCTGATAACATTAACAATGTTAACAAGAACAATCAAGTTTAATAGGTATGTCATGTTACACAGGTTCAAATAAAAGAAAACTAGTCTAACTAAACAAAAAGTTCCTTGTAGTATTGTTGGCTACTGTTTGAGGTCGTACTATGGCTGTGCAAAACAGTCCTATTCTGTACACCATGTGTCGTACTTTTGTCAATATTTGTATGAAATTAAATCATTATAATTTTACTAAAATGCATCAAGGTTTTAGCATGGTATAATGAAACAGGTTAAAGGTATTTTCCATATGATCCGGTACTTATGTTTGTTCTTTACAAAACTGGAGAAATGGTACAAGTTAATCGCTCACTCGTAGTCGAGTTCATCTCGGTCAGTCTCCTTGGCCGCAATTCCCTGCCGAACCCTCGAGATCTACCTCATCTATGTGAGCTTCTGTTGTTGCTTCCTCGTCTCTGGATAGACGTACACTTGGGAATTCACTACTTGAGCATACATATCTTTGTGTTCCAGATTGCATGGCATCAAAAAAGGGGATGGAAACTAAGTATAGGAAACAGTATCTGCAAGGCGAGATTAACGAAAACTTGATGTGATAACTTACCCATCCAGAAAGTGGGGCCATTCAATGTGTTGTGCGGAAGAGCCTTGACGTGGAACAAGAAACGCTCCATGGACCTCTTCATAGCAGGGATCTTGCTGGTAACCATGGTTCACTTCGATCCCTTTAGGAAGGGGGAAAACACTTATATCATATAAGAATAGGGCAATAGGTATGTTAGAACAAGCTACTTGCTACCTTAGCCTCAGAACAGAGGGTTTGTATAATTCGTGTTGCTTTCTGAAGCTCTTTAACCTATAAAGGCAACAAAGGATTAAAAGGAAGAAATAAACTGGATTTTTCTATTGAACCCATTGTTCCTTGCTGAGATTTTTGGGTCATGGATTTCTTGCATGTATTCCTTCTTCAATAGAAGACCAACATCTTTTCCAGTTAGAATTCGTTTAATTTTCTTGCAACCAAATAAAAGTTTGGTAGAAAAGAAGTTGCATATTACAAACTGAATAATATCTTGTTGTATGACCGGAAGCAGAGATTAGCATGACATCATCTCAATAGCTTTTTTATTTCAATTTTACGGAAGAGTATGCCTGTCAAGTTCTTCAAACTAAGCATAAAAAGAAAAATTCAGGGAAAGTTCAAGTAAACTGGCACAGTAACAAGGGTAGGACAAAAGCATTTCTTGTTAAACAATAGATAATTGTTGGTTTTATAAATTTGAGTGATCTGTGTATACCATGAAAACAATATGATCATCAAGGTGAAGAGTACGATGAAGCATGAAAAACTGCTATACAATGAAGCATGAAAAACTGCTATCTTAGTTGCTGATATAGGTGAAAAACCCTACAGAAGTAACAGTTTGCACTCGCACAGATGTACTGGACCTTACTAATTATTTCCCCATTGATCATGTCAAACAAGTTGTCTCGTAATATTTAACTTGCCTGAAGAATTTCTTCAAAAGTTTCAATCAGGAACATCTTGTCTCTCTTTCTTAACTCTTACTTCACACATATTATATTTTGTAAATTTTAAAGGAAAATACAATGAAAAGCACAAAAAACAATGGACAGGTCAAACCAAAAGGCAAAAACAGAAATGATAGATCGCTCAATGGCCTAGTTTGCTAACAATTTCCGTGACCTCAAGGTAAACAATTATGATTTTATATTAAGCTTTCAACTTATGCCATAAAATCTTATACCTAGGTTTATGTACATCCAAATTCAAGCATTACAAGCACACTAAAACGCTTACATTCACAAGACGACAAGTCTTCATCCGAATTTCATAGTGATGTGCAAATACTTCATGGAGCTATTATGAACTATTAATGGTAAGGGTCAAACATGATTTGCACAAGTCATTTCTATAAATAAAAGATTCCATATACACTTAAAATCATAAATGCAATTGATTATCATCAGATATGCGACCAAGAAATTAGATAAAAGAATTATTTGTAAATAAGCAACCAGGGTGTCACGCCCTAGTGATATACGAGGACGATCATACTATTATATGGAATTCAATACTTCCTAGGTAATGATTGATTGCACGATCAGTAAATTTATTGCATATTTAGGATGTGCCAAAGGTTGCATAATTCAGTCATAATCATGTGGAAAATAAGGCAAAAAAATAGTCCCCAAGGGTTACAGCTTGGAAGTTAGGTACATAATGCAAGTGCAACTTCATATATCCACTATGCAAATGTAAGTGCAAGTTCAGAATATTACAGGTAGGTAGAAACGGTTAGTACCTTGTCATGAATCTTGCACATATTAACTAAATATACAACTATGTTCACTGACTGGCAGAGTTTCACCAAAACATCTTTTACAAATTCTCTTTGAGTATTTGCTCTGCTCTTCAAGATAACTTCCTTCACCTGGGCATTAAGAGATGAAAAAAAGACTATCAGCACTTTGGATGTGTATAATTTACAGAGAAAAAACTCATTTATACATGTGTGCAGACTAATTGGTACATAACTCACCAACTTGTTTAGAATAAGAAGGTTCTCTTCATGCTGCACTTAGATTGAAATATCCATTAATGTCGGAAGAACATATTATGATAATAGTTTTGGCAAGACCGCAAGGTTTCTTACCAATACTTTGCACCATGTAAGGAACATAGTAGGGCATAATATTGGAAAGCCATGAACATAGTAGGGCATAACATTATAAAGCCATGAACATCCATTGGAAAGATAGAGTATATTGTTTAGAAGCTTAAAACAATTATCTACCATCCTGGAGTATTACAAACAAATTGACCTCTTCACAAACATGTCAATTAAATAGAAAAGTTAAAGAGCTGACCCCTATTGCAATCTGGCACTATTCTTGGAGCATATCACAAGTGACTCCTTTTAATATTTAAAAGCAATTTGAGGTGGTCATTCACCACTTCTCGATCCATTGATCCAACTACTAGGACAGGATTCATGAGATATCTGATGCATGACAACATCCTAGTTTATAGTCAACAGTAAGAACAAAGAAACTGAGATTGCATTCTTGCAATGTGGAATATTTCTACGTAAAGAAGAGAATAAATAAATCATCAGAATAGTACGTAAAAAATATAATCTTCCAGTTTGATGTCTAGAAAGATTACAAACAAAATGTGCATGGAAATTTGCTGATGTGTAGCTATGTTATTTCCTTGAACATGGAATACATGGGACTTCAGGCACTTTTTCTCAGAATCAAATAATTATCCTTCAATAACAATTTAAGCACCGATACCTAAGAATCACGGACACTACAAAAATCCATGAGTGTATCCGTTGGAAGTTAGAGTTAGGGTATATTGTGCAGAATAGAATTTATGACAAGCCTTACAATCGATTATTTCACACACAATAATCTCACCTTCTACCATGTACAAATAGCATGCAAAAGTTGGAACATGAATGTAAGCAACTCTCCCAAACTGCATTTCAGCAAAGGTCTATAAAAATGAAAAATTATAGTTGCCTGAAGTTGGAACATGAATGTAAGACTCTCTCATAAAGTAACCTTTTTTTTTCTTTTTTCTTTTTGCGAGGACTGGACTCGAACCCAAGACCTCCCCAATAACCCTCACGATCCCCAATCTCACTATCCCCAAACATTGGGCCGTACCTGGTTGAGTAACTCTTTCAAATGCTTTGTCAAGAAAATGGTAGTTGAGACTCATGGACAGACAATAGACTGGTGAAGATGGTTGAATAAGCACTTTGATATTCAAAAGTTTCAAGAACATTAAAGCATCAAAGAACTGTTCTGAGATGAAAGGTAACTCACTCTCTAGCCTTCTGGAATTGTTCGTCTAGTCCTATTATGTACAGAGTATCAAGAGAGTCAACGAGGGTTGCTTCGAGGCCACCAAAACTATTTACGCTATTCTTTGATTGTGGCTGGCCAATAAAAGGTGAAAGCATTACCTCCAATGCATTTTTTTAGCAGGCTTATCGAGAGTATTGAGAAAAATGTAGTGTTTTCTAGATTTACGTTTCTAAAGTCATATTAAGACAAATCTGAAGTTTATCTTGGCCCCAGGCATACTTTTCGTAAGAGTTCCACACATGAAGCATAACATCTTTCATTTTTTCCCTACGCTGATTGTTTATAGGATCTATGTCAGAAAGATCCTTGCCTTTTGTTTTATCTTCATCTTGATTCATTTGCTTGCGAGGATTTCCCAGGCGCTCTTCTACTGTTCTTAACTGCAGAATAAATGACAAATTGTGAGTCAAGGACTATCTGAAATTACTCGAAATATAGATGTAGGTTTAACTTTCTGGGCTAAGTACCTGATCTTGCAACCGGTTCAGCTCTCCGTTCAATTTAGAAGTACATTTTCAATATGCAGTTTAAATTCCAACCAAGAAGCATCCTCCAAATTTCTATAGACTATACAGAGTCTAAAAGAAGAGGTAAGATTATATTATTTGCTATTGAGAATTTCATTCATCTCTATGAATTAAGCCAAAGAGTAAAGGAATGACAATCCAAATCTGTAAACATGAATCAAATAAAAATTTATGAAAAAATTATAAGAAATCAAGTTTCTATACGTTTCAAAAGCTTATGCCTAAACTCCTCGACTTATTGTTTCATACGGCATAATGATATGATATGCAATTGACAACCTAGGTATTATGACATCGTTATTAGGATCCCTCTATCCCTTATAAACCATTATTGGATCCCCTGAACCCAAATTTGGCTATTCCTAATCTGAACAGACAAAACTGACAACCTGATCCGGATAGAAAATACTGACAAACTGGACAGATCGGTTATTTGATTGTAGTGGAAGGAGGAAAATAAAGATTTCAATGAAACTTGGCTATTAATTTCAAGCTAAATTATGGTTTGTTTGGTATTATGAATTAGAATCCCAAACTTGATAGTATCAATCATGAAGCAGAGAAACATGAACTAGCATTACCAAATAATAAAAGTGTTTGGTGAAATTGGAATCAAACAAACAAAAAAACTTCATATGAGACAAAAAAAATGGGCAACAAGTAATCAAATTCAGTAAAATGACAATAAATACTTACATATGAAGAAAAATTCGTAGGTAATGCCTTTATTCACTTCAAATTCTGCAACCGATGGTTTGGGGCCGCCGATTACGATATTGGACCGCCATTTAGGGTTTGGGGTCGCCGGATAAGGTGGTCGCCGGCTAGGGTTCGGAGCCGCAGGCTAGGACTCATGGTCGCTAGCTAGGGTGGTTGTAGCTAGGGTGCGGGGCTACTGGCTAGGGTTCGACACCGCTAGCTAAGGTTTAGGGCAATGGAAATAAGATCAAAGAGATGGAGAATTTTTTGGGTCTCTGAGAGCTTATGGGGGTTTGGGGGGAAATAAATATGTAAGAGAAAACATTGGAGGGAAACAAATGAGAAAACCAATATTAATAAAAACCCGACGATTTTCTTATTCATTCCTTTCCATTTTTAAGTCAACATAAATAGACTTTTATACAAACAAGTCACGAATTTGGACATTTAACAAAAACGTCGGCTACTTTCGCGACAATTATTACGAAAAGTTGGCATATCATGTCTACGCCGACGTAAAAATAAATGTCGTGATAAACGTCACTAATTTGCACATTTATCAAAAAAATGTTATTTTCAATCAACGTTTACTATAGAACGTTGGTATATCATACCTAAGCCGACGTTAACATAAACGTCGGGTAATAAACGTCGGGAAAGCCATATTTTCTTGTAGTGAGTAAAATAAGAGTCATAAATGCTCCAAACACAAAAGTCGTCTCATATAGTAATAAGTCCAAAAGTCTGAAATGTAAAACTGGATACATGTCCAGTTACAAAATATGTAGTCTAATACATGACTATACTAAATATCCCAAGCAACTATGCAAACTAGACGAGTTTTCCCGCAGGTACATCCTCATAAGGCAAAGCCTGGTCCTCGGCAGTATCTCCATAATACGGGTCACAGAGAAACTCCTCCTCAGTAAGGATACCTACAACGTTATCCTGCCAGGACGGGAGCAAGTACTGAATCTAACAAACTAGCATATGAAACATGGAAATGAACATAAGAGGAATAACTGGAAACATGGCATCACATAATCTATCATGGCAAGGACACATATGTCATAGAGACAGATGTATATAATATTTAAAACTGTAGCAGGTACGTGATCGTCAATAGGTGTACAATGTACTGTGGTACATGTAAATAAAATGTACATACGTACAAGTCTACAAGCATAGGTGTACATCCGTACAGAAATGCGGGATAATGGCCTGCGGCAAGGTATGCATATAAAATGCGACCTCGCTCGCTACTATAGGGGGGGCATGATCACGTACTCAACTGTCAGTTTTCCTATAACCCATATTTTAATCATGTGAGATATATAAAGACTGATCTAAGCATGGTAGTAACTGAAAGTACAACATGTGAAGATTTGACTTGCTACCCCAAGGATCAGTATTTAACATGGTTGGATCATAGTTCATAGATGTAACAATATATAAAGTTTGTAGAGAGTACTTGCCTCTTGCAAAGCAAAGCAGCGATAAAAATGCTATAGATGCCTGGTGACTCGTCACTATAGAAATAAATACACAAACTTAGTTTTTATACTAAGTTAAACACTAAGACACTAAGTGGTGTAACACTACTTGTGACTGGGCACTAGCCAAAATGATAACTTTAGCATAGGAGACCAATGTGGGGTGACTCAATACTATAACTAACTTTCTAAGGCCTTTACACTAGTGCGGGGTGAGGTTCAATACGGCTATAACTCAAAATAACACAAAAAGTTGCAAGTCGTAATTATTCAATAATTAAATCAACTGTACATTGTGTTCCAATAATTTTTGAGATAGACAAAAAGCTCAATTTTACATAAAATAAAGTACCAAAATGATCCTTGTTAATTATAGAAATTTATTATAATTTTTCTGGAATTTATTAACCAGTACATGTATTTTATAAAATCAGTTTTCATAAGTACACAGAAAATGAGTTCAGGTTTCATATGCCAAAACAGCGGCAAAACTATAATTAAATACTGTAAAAATTATATTAAATTAGCTAAATTAACATAGTATCTAAATACTATTTTTCTATAATTTTAACAGTAATTAAAGTATTTTTAGAAATTCAAAAATAGCATGGTACACAATCTGAAATTAAATAATTAATTATCTGCGTATTTTGTCCATGTACATAATTTGAACCAGAGTTCAATACAGGACCCAAGGCCATGAATCAAGTCCAATATGTCTTGTACAGGTCTTGAATGTGTGAAAACACATTGGAGCCCAAAAACCCATGCTAGGCTTGGACACCAAATGGTTGTAGTACTAAATACAGGATTTTAAATAATAATAATATATATATTCTTTTTAAAGTGGTAAAATATACAAGTTATAATTTAAACAATAAAAAAACTTGGGAAATTATGCACAATAATATTTGTACAAAGTAGAATTTTTGAAATACATATAAAATGTATAACTACAATATTTATATATACATATAAATATATAGATTTATATATATACATAATGGATATATACATACATATGCTAAATATACATATATATATATATATATATATATTATATATATATATATATATATATATAGAAATACTTAACCATAAATATATATAATATATATATATATATAATAATATATATATATATTATTATATATATATATATAAAAATATATATAATATATATATATATATATAATATATATATATATATATATATAATATATATCTATATATATATATATATATATATATATATATATATACAAATACTGTATACATATATATAATAGTATATAATATATATATACACATGAACATATATAATATATACATATATATACATAATACATATATATATATATATATATCACATATATAAAAAAATAAAAATAAAAATAAAAATATATATACCATGTATAATATAATAAAGTACTAATATAAAATATATATATATATATATATATATATATAATATATATATATATATACACCCAAATCAGTATATATATACATATAATCAGTATATATAATATATATATATATATACATATACATGTACATGTATACATAATACATAAATATATATTAACAAATAAAACAAAAGAAACAAAAGAAAAAGAAATGAAACAGACAGCAGGGGGATTCGAACTCGGCCTAGCGGGTCGAGTTCTCGGTGCGGTCGGACTGGCCAGGGGTCAGCCCGCTCTGGGTGTTAGGGTTAGGATTTTGATTAGATTTATTTAGGTTTTATGTTAATAATAATAAAACCCGATAAACAAATCCTGTGTCCTGACAGTTAGGGACACAGGAGTCGCGTGTCCGTGCTAAGCACGACACGTACGGGTCTAGTCTTCCGTGTCCAGTCTTACCCTCGTGCTCGTCAGGACACGTCGAACCACATATGTACACGAGACACGCACACACAGTTTCGACACTGTTACTTACGTGTCCGACTTTGGGGAGGGTTTCGAAAGCGCTGGACGGCGGAGGCAACGTTGCGGCAGCGCTTGGGTGGCGATCGACTCGCCTTGTCACGGCAAACTCGTCGGCGGTGGTTGTTTGTGGTGAAGGTCGCTGTAGAGGCGGCACCGAGGGTCGCCGGAGTTAGGGTTCCGGTTATGGGTTTGGGGAAGAAGAGGGCTGTGGGGGCGTCGATGGTGGGTCGTGGGGTTGTGCTAGGGTTAGGGTTGAGTCTGGGGTTTCGTTTTATAGGAAGAGGAGGTCGGTCGGTCTCGCTAGGAAAGACGGGAAATATTGGGGTCGGTCGTCGGCGACATGGCGGTGAGACGTGGGGAGGAGAGAGAAGGTCGTGGGGTGTTTTAGGTTTAGGTCCCTAGAGTTTTTGGATTTACAACTAGGTCTCTATCCTATCCAAATGCAAATAAAATTTGCAACCCGACTTAAAATAATCAAATTAATTACAAACTATTACTGAAACAATTTAAGAAATTACAAACTGCTATTAAATTTTTTTAATTAATTACAAAACTATACTAAAACATTTAATAAATTACAAAATAGTATTTTAGTTATTAAAACTCATTTAAAATCATTTTTAAAAATTGTAAAAAATTCCTAAAATTATATTAAATTTTTAAGGCTAAATATGCCATTAGAAATTATTAACACTAATTAAATCAAAATTGAAAATCAGGGGCTGACAAGTCTTCCTTCCTTGAAAAATTTTGTCCTCGAAATTCACAAGGATTGAAGACTCTACAATTTTCTAACATAACAAGCAATGTAACAAATGACTAAGGCTATGATCGAAACTAACCTCTAAGGTATCAAGCGGGAACGGGTGGTTCCCTCGCAGCGGTTGGGTCGAACAAATAAGGATATCTCTCCCTCATGTCCGACTCCCTCTCCCAAGTAGATTCACCCAGAGAGTGACGGCTCCAAGCTACTCGTACTAAGGGTATAACCTTGTTCCTCAGTCTCTTCTCCCTCCTGTCTAATCTCTACTGGCTGCTCAGAAACTGCAAGGCTCGGTCCGATCTCCACTCTGAATGATCTAGCACATGGCTGGGGTCTGGACATCTCCTCAGCTGGGATACGTGAAAGACATCGTGAACTCCTGCTAGGTTGGGGGAAGTGCAACCCTGTAAGCTACCTCTTCGATCCTGCCAAGTATCTCGAACGGCCCGATGTATCTGGGGCTCAGCTTGCCTCCTCGTCCGAACCGTATCGTCCTTCTAGTAGGTGATATCTTCACTCACCATATCACCGTCTGCAAACTCATCGGTCTGCGACTAGCATCAGCCATGTTTTCTGCCTGTCCTGAGCTACTCTGAGCCTGTCTCTAATATCATCTCGACCTTCTCTGCTGCATCCGTATCATCTTTGGCCCAGGCATAACTCTATCCCCGACATCATCCAAAAGAGCGGTGTACGCATCGTCGTCCATATAGTACCCTCGAAAAGAGACATACCGACACTGGCTTGGTAGTTGTTGTTGTATGAAAACTCTACCAAGTGTAGATGGCTCTCCCATGATCCTCCAAAGTCTAGTACGCAGGTACTCAGTATATCCTCCAGTGTCTGTATCGTCCTCTCGGACTGCCCATCTATCTGCGAGTGGTATGCCGTCTGAACTTGAGCCGACTTCCCAACTCCTCCTGCAAGCTCCTCCAGTAGTGGGATGTAAATCTGCTGTCTCTGTCGAACACGATGCTCACTGGTACTCCCGTACAAGCGACTATCTGCTGCATTTAGCTCTGCCAACTTCTCGGTGGAAAGCCCCACCTTGAAGGGTATGAAGTGCGCACACTTCGTCAGCCTGTCCACGATGACCCAATTGGCATCCTTCCCTCCTTGGGAACGAGGAAGCCCTGAGACGAAGTCCATCTAATGTGTTCCCACTTCCACTCGAGAATGGGTAACGGCTGTAACAGACCAGCTGCCTCTGGCGCTCCGTTTTGACCTGCTGGCAAACTAGGCATCTTGAAATGAATCGTGATACATCTCTCTTCATCTCGTGCCACCAAAGATGTTCCGCAAGTCACGGTACATCTTGTTAGCACCAGGGTAAATAGAATATCTTGATCGGTGTGCCTCCTGCAAGACTGCCTCTACCATCTCACCCTTCGGCACGCACAATCGGCTGCCATACCTCAAGGATCCATCCTGTGCTACATTGAAGTCATCCAGCAATCCAGCTAAAGCCTGGGCCCGAAGTCTGTGAAGGCTCTCATCTATAGTCTGTGCCTTCCTGATCTGCTCCATCAAACCTGAACGATGTCAAGCGCCACATCAGTATCACTGATCCTGGCCGAACTAGCTCGATACCGAGCTTCTCCAGATCTTTCTGCAAATGTCGATCTATCATCAGGTACCATGCCATCGAATGCTTGCTCACACATCTGCCACCACATTTGCCTTCCCGGGATGATACTGTAAATCGATGTCGAAGTCTTTCATCAACTCCAACCATCGTCTTTGCCTCATGTTCAGCTCTTTCTGGTGAACACATACTTCAAGCTCTTGTGGTCAGTAAAGATTTCCACACGCTCTCCGTATAAGTAATGGTTTCTATAACTTGAGTGCAAAGATCACCGCAGCTAAATCTAGGTCATGGATAGGATAGTTCTGCTCATGAGTCCGTAATTGCCTAGTGCATAGCAATCTTTTTCCATGCTGCTGAGGACACATCCTACGCCCCTTTCCTGAAGCATCGCTGTATATGGTGAACCTCCAGACCCTGAAGGTATGTCAGAAACTGGAGCGTCGTCAGCCTCCTCTTCCAGCTCCTCAAATGCTGCCTGACAGTCCTTTGACCAATGTAATCTGATCCTTCCGCGTCAGCTTCGTCATGGGTTCAGCTATCCTAGCAAAGTCCTGGACGAACTTTCTATAACAGCCTGCTAAACCCAAACCTTCAGATCTCTGAAACTGACGTCGGAGCCTTCCATGTCTCAACTGCAGCAATCTTCCTGAGATCCACCGAGATTCCCTCTCCAGTAACTACATGACCGAGAAACTCTACTCGGTCTAAAAGAACTCACACTTCGACAATTTGGCAACAATCTCTCCTGTCTCAGAATCCCCAAAACTATCCGCAAGTGCTCTGCATGCTCCTCCGGCGTCTTTGAGTATATCAGGATGTCGTCGATAAATACTGACGACGAACTTATCCAGATACTGGTGAAATATCTTATTCATCAAATTTATAAAGACAGTTGGCGCATTTGTGAGACCAAATGGCATTACCAGAAACTCGTACTGCCCGTACTTCGTTGAATGTCGTCTTCTGGATGTTTGCTGCCCTGACCTTCACCTGGTGGTACCCGGATCTCAAGTCTATCCTGGAAAATACTTTTGCCCTACTCAACTGGTTGAACAAATTATCTATCCTGGCAGAGGATATTTGTTCTTAATGGTGATGGCATTCAACGCCCGGTAGTCATACACAAACCGAACTGTACCATCCTTCTTAGGCACAAAGAGCACTGACGCTCCCCATGGAAAAGCACTAGATTGAATAAAACTCTTTTTCAACATGTCATCAATCTGTTCTTTCATCTCTACGGCCACCTTGGGGTTCACTCTATAGCAAGCCCGGATACTGGTGATGAACTCTGGTACTAAATCTATAGTAAACTCCACGTCTCTGTCGACGGAAGTCCTGGAAATCCCCTGGGAATACATCCATAAACTCCCTATGATAGGGTGTGGCAGAGTACTACTCCCCAACTGTCGCACAACAGTTCGGCTCTAGGCTGATCTCCGGCCCTGTCCTCCTGACACTGAATGGTGCGTGCCTGGGGGACTGAACAGAATACTACCCTCTGACAGTCTATGGCTGCATGGGCATAGCCTAAGCCAGTCCATCCCAATATGATATCATAACCGGGGAGTGGCATCACAAGAATCGCCCCCTGAACTCTCTCACGTCTATAGTAATAGAGCATCTATAGATAGCTCTAAAGGGCACTGGTCCGCCTCCCGTCATTACCTACTAATCTCCTCGGAGGTGTAGCTACTAAGTGGTGTTTATGCAAAAACTCTAATGACAGGAAGCTATGAGATGCACCGAATCAAACAAGCATAGAGCTAGAAAAGTATGCAAATAAACATGACTGTGATGACGTCAGCCAAATAATCTGGCTCTGAAACCTGCTCCCGATCCGGCTCAAGAGCTAGACTATAAGTTCCCCTGGGTCCCTTCTGCTACTGCAGATGTTGCCCAAACCTCTGCTGCTGAGTCGGGAGTGGTCCTCCCCTTGGCTGCTGGGCAGTCCCGAATCTGATGGATGGCAGAACCACAACCAAGCACTGCTTCAACCTCTTTCTGCAGATGGAGTAACTATGCCCTGGTCTTTCGCAGAAAGAACATATAGCTCCCTTCTGCTGCTGCCCGGGGTCCGGGGCTATAATGGCGAGGTCGGGTGATGTGATGTAGGAGGACGGTATGTCTGTTGGTGCGGCGTCGGTGCTCTCTGCTAGAAAACCTGACGCTTGGACGGCCCCCTCAGAGTGTACGAAGCCGGCTCTTGCAAGATAGAAGACGCTCCTCAATGCTCCAGGCCAACTCTAGGCTCTGGTAGTAGTCAGTCGTACCGTTCGCCACTATAAGAATACCAATATCTGGAACTAGACCATGGCAAAACCTACGCGTCATCTCCTCTGGGTCTGCAACCAGACTAGGAGCGAAACGGCTCAGACGACTAAACTCTGCCGCATACTCGTCGACAGAACGGTTCCCCTGCTGGATGTTCTGGAATCGTAGCCCCATGGCTACTCTAACGTGGTCGAGAAGAATTTTTTCTTGAATTGGGTCTTGAACTGATCCCAATGGCCCTTCCTCTCGCAAATAACGGCTCATTCCAGAACCAAACTCCTGCCAAGTCTATCAGTAGAATCCTGCTGCCTTGACCTGGAGGTCATCCGGTATTCTAACTCCAATGAGCTTCCTCTCTACCGAGTCTAGCCAGTCATCGGCTACTACTATGCCTCAGCCCCTAAGAACTCCTTGGGGTTCAGACCCAGGAAGTCCTTGATCGTCCCTGCTCTCTGTCGTGGCTCTACAGGTGGTGGAACCACGGTACGTTCCTCAGAACGCTCCATGCTCTGGCGGAGTAGGGTAGTCTACTCCTGATGGGTTGTTAGGAACCCCTGGATCAGAGTGAGCAGTTGGTTCCCGTCGAGTGTGACAGAAGCCTGGGTAGGTATAGTGATAGGGTGGTGGAAGTATCGGATCCTCTGGGACTGTAATATGGAAGGTGGTGGAGGCATTGGGTTTGGGATTTGTGAGTGGGGGAGTATGGAGGTGGAGGTGGGGGTGTATCATCAACTGGTCAGCTGACTGGATGGGGAGTGTGCCATTCTTAGGTGTGACATACTGGGATGAACGAGTAAGCACCATCTAATTACAATAAAAAGGACTTATAAGGACTTGTTAAAGTAAGCAATCATAGACAAGAAATCTAATTATAATAGCAAGCATTGTGATGTATTTTCTATGTTGCAACCCTAGTATTCCTCTAGGTGTTCTAAGCGTCATTCCTAATGTTGTCTAATTATCTTAAGTTCCTAATTGCCGGCATGCTTGGTACAATAACGTAACCAAACATTTTAGTCAGTCGACCTGCATGGGCTACCACTAAAAATGTCACGACCTGCTACCTAAATTGTTGGGCCGGGCCGAGTCTCATGTCCAGCCTACGCTTGAGATAAAGCGCAGTAAGCTGTTCTAGAAGTAACAAGATAAGGCTAAATGTGCTAACAGTTCTATAAAAATAAGAGTCATAAATGCTCCAAACACAAAAAGTCGTCTCATTAGTAATAAGTCCAAGTACAA
>JANAVB010003400.1:11745358-12015131 GCA_029216955.1 Iris pallida | reverse complement strand
TATATATATATACATATACCATGTATACATATATACATAAATATATATATAAACAAAATAAAACAAAGAAAACAAAAGAAAAGAAATGAAACAGACAGCAGGGGGGATTCGAACTCGGCCCAGCGGGTCGAGTTCTCGGGTGCGTCAGGCTGGCCAGGGGTCAGCCCCTTTGGGTGTTAGGGTTAGGATTTTGATTAGATTTATTTAGGTTTTATGTTAATAATAAAACCCGATAAAACAAATCCTGTGTCCTGACAGTTAGGGACACAAGAGTCGCGTGTCCGTGCTAAGCACAACACGTACGGGTCTAGTCTTCCGTGTCCAGTCTTACCCTCGTGCTCATCAGGACACGACGAACCACGTCTGTGTACAGAGACACGCACGATACATTTCGACACTGTTACTTACGTGTCCGACTTTAGGGAGGGTTTCGAAAGTGCTGGACGGCGGAGGAGGCAACATCGCGGCGGCGCTTGGGTGGCGATCGACTCGCCTTGTCACGGCGAACTCGTCGGCGATGGTTGTTAGTGGTGAAGGTCGTTGTGGAGGCGACGCCGAGGGTCGTCGGAGTTAGGGTTCCGATTATGGGTTTGGGGAAGAAGAGGGCTGTGGGGGCGTCGATGGTGGTCGTGGGGTTGTGCTAGGGTTAGGGTTGAGTCTGGGGTTTCGTTTTATAGGAAGAGGAGGACGGTCGGTCGCCGGGAAAGACGAGAAATATCGAGGTCGGTCGTCGGCGATGTGGCGGTGAGACGTAGGGGAGGAGAGAGAAGGTCGTGGGGTGTTTTAGGTTTAGGTCCCTAGAGTATTTGGATTCACAACTAGGTCCCTATCCTATCCAAATGCAAATAAAAATTTGCAACCCGACTTAAATCAATCCAATTAATTACAAACTATTACTGAAACAATTTAAAAAATTACAAACTGCTATTAAAATATTTTAATTAATTACAAAACTATACTAAAACATTTTAATAAATTGCAAAATTGTAATTTAGTTATTAAAACTCATTTAAAAATCATTTTTAAAAATTGTAGAAAAATTCTTAAAATTATATTAAATTATTTTAAGGCTAAATATGCCATTAGAAATTAATTAACACTAATTAAATCAAAATTGAAAATCAGGGGCTGACAGCAGCCCCGAGCACCTCGCCCGCACCCATGGCGAGACTGCACCCCACTCCTGGCCAAGCGCCAACCCACTTCGCTTCGAGCCTCGCTACTCTGAGGCAACACCGTGCTCAGTGCCTAACCGCTGAACTCTCGAACCGGCGCGATGATAGCGACTCTGCCGCATCGCCGTCCTCGCCTCCGGTGTCGCCCGTGTCACCACGGTGGATCCGAGCCATGTCTGCCACCCATGTCACCACCGTCTCTGCAGGATCTGACGCAAGCCCCGGAGTAACCCCGTGCCGAAGTCCCCACGGCTGTCGCGCTACCGCGTGGCTCCCTCTCTACTAGATCTCCACCACCCCAGCCCAAACGGAGCACTACACCACGCCGATACGCCATCCAGCACCACCACTCGTCAATCGCCGCGCTCGCTCCCTTCCTGTGCCAGCGCCGACCGCCCGATCACAACTTCCCGCCACCTCCGCCTGGCATCCAGTTTTTTGATCCAGTCCTTGAGCCTCTCACAACTAGGAGAGCAGCCTCCACACTTCCTTGGTAAGGAACCCCCTTCGTCTGGCCCTTCTTCTCCTCTTCTTCATGGAGAAGAGGAAATTCATACTTTTCTTTGGGACTTCTCTAAATATCTAATCAATGATAGAACCTCTCTCCCTCTGTTAGTAATAAATCCAACTGTCCTTTTTTACTTATTCTATTAGTTCTTTTACAACAGAGACTTGAATTCGAGGAAAGAATTATGGAGGGGTTTATACTAGTGATTAATAAGACAGCAGATACTGTAAAGGTCTAAAGTAGGTATATTAGCTAGTACACTATGTAAATGTATATATATATATATTTTTGTTAAACCCATTAGTGTTATTTATTTATACAGTCTTTACTAAATAAATAAATATATATACTAAATGATTTCCTAAAATTTATTTTTTGCAAATATTATACCTGGTTGGGGCCTACCCTATTTTCAAGATGGGATCTAAATGCGTCAAAATATCATATTTTATTATTTTATCGATTTTAAATATAGTTTTAGCTTTTCACAAAAGTTTAGTTTTAACCCTAAAAGAAATTTCTAGGTTTTCAAATAGTTGCTTAACGATATCTTCACCGTAAAAATATAATTTCCAAATTGTCAAAACGATTTCCTAGTACTTTTGAATGGTCATCTAAATTATTTTTAATTAATAAGATATACTTTTTCTAGCTAAAATAATTTTGACAAGACTTAGAGTTTTAGCCTAAAACATTTTTAGTTTTATATATTTATCAATTAGGTTTTTGACTAGTAAAACATAATTTCTAAATTATTATATGTAAATATTTTTAAGTATTTTCGTAAATGTATTTTTACAAGTAAACATATTTTTGAAGTAATATAAATATTTTCTAAGAATTTTTATATTTATCTACTACCACAAATTCTTCCAATTATTCCCATTACTCATGACTAATCATGCTTGCCTATTTTCTCGTGACCTCGGACCCCTATACATCGACCATGGCTTGTGAACTATTGGGACATGACATAACACCGCACAATACCAGGCGTCACAATAGGCATGATACCATGCCATCTTTGCGGCTTACATTTAGTTGCATCTTATTATTCAGTTATTGTATAATTTCTGTACTTTTATTTTAGTTATTTATTTTTCCTCTTGTATATGGGCCTAGAGTTAAGAGACTACCGTCAATGTAATGCATCCCGTTAACTTGTCACAATTGTATCACAAGATATGTGTGAGTTTAGAGTACATATAGAGGTCACTTGCGTGTTGGCTGATCCCCCGTACGCATGCGTAGGAATAACTGTCAATAGATGCATGTTTGAAGACTTGACAGTTATTAGGTATGAAACAGTGTTGTGGAAGTGACATGTTGGTTTCTCGTGGTTACGATGTACGTATAGTATCATTTGGGGGGAGAGGACAGCTACTAGCGTAGGGGCTAAATTTATTTTTACACACGTTTTGGGCCGATAGTGACTCGGATGAGCGCTACTTACTGTCCCGGGCCGATAATGTCTTGCATGAGCGCTACTTACTGCCACTTTTTATTTACTCTGCTGATCCTACAGCCCCTGCATAGAACGTTGTCCTCAAAGTACATATCGCATAGATGGCTAGGGACCCAGTTGTGTTATAGTTTTATAGTATTACATTTGCAGTTATAATGGCATGTTCTTCTTGTATCTTGTTACATCCCTCTAAGGACCTGGTGATTTCTTCAGGTGTGTTTTGTAACTTCCTGCAGGTACTCTAGCTAAGGCCATGACTTGCGCTCTATTTCGTCGATATGTTGCTTTTGGATCGTCATCCCCTTCGCTTGACCAAATCACTTTCTTTGTATATTTCTTCCCTATTTAAATTAGTTGGTAGTGAATTTGTCTCCGTCCAACGATTGTATACATAACAAACTCAAATTTGCTTTTATATCATTATTTATCTTCATGGAAAAGATTTATTGTCTTGGCTTTCTATATTTTACAGCTTATGTATACATACGAGCCGAGCACTTACTCGTATGTATACAGCTGGCATGATACGTTTCTAGTCCTTCTATTTTGGGACTGGGTCGTTACATCGGTACTTGACCTACTTCCAATCTCAGACAGGGCATCTCCCAAAAGAATATGCCTTGCTCACGAGCCTGTTTGTCGGGGCTCTGAAAGGAGTCGCCTATGACTTGTACTGCAGTCTTCCTGACAACTCCATATCGTCCTTCGACGACTTGACACGCCTCTTCCTCGATCAGTTCTACGACGGAGGGAGAGACATGACCATGTCGTTTCTAATAGAAGTGCGGCAGACTGAGAAGGAGACTGTTCGAGAATTATCGAGCGTTTCAGACAAGCATGCCTAAGGTTGCCTCCAGGCATGCCGACACATGCACTCATCGACTCCTGCAGCATGAACATGATCCCCGCGATCAAGCTCTGGCTCAACTCCACTCCCCCGCCAGATTGGAGTTCGTTGATCATCGAAGCCAAAGCTGCTGAGAAAAAGGCGTGTAACGCTCGTCTTCTGGGGGTTAACTTCCCTACCTTTGACGACAAAGGGAAATGGCCTGCGACCAGCAGTAGCAGCCGTGAAGCGAAAGGGAAGCAAGCATTGACTGTCAATGCGTCTAACACAACACAAGGTCCTGCTCAGAGGCCTCCTCCTGCACCAAGGCCGAAGATGGTCTACTCCTTCAATGATGATGATACCTTACAACTATTCAAGATGTTGAAGCAGGACGACAAAATCAAGTTGCCTGATCCCAAGCGTCCTGACGAAGTAGGCAAAGTCGGCGACCCGAGGTATTGTCACTACCATCAGTTCATCGGACATCCAACTAAAGACTGCTACGTCTCAAAGGCTATATACAGCGCATGATCAATGCGAACGTCATCTCAGTCGATTACGAGGAGAAGACAGTCTCGGCCAACATGGTGTCACTCCAGTTCGGCACCTTACCGCCTACCTCAGCTCAAGATGGCGTCCTCCCCATCCCAAAGGAGACAATGGACGTATTCAACCTTCTACCAACCCGTGACAATGTGGGTGGGCTCACACCACTCACAACATCCAAGGAAGAGATCATGTGGGTTCACCCCGATCTCGTTCCAGAGCTGACTCAACCGGGGGTAACCTCTACCTCCAAAAACAAAGGAAAGAAGATCAAGTCTTGCAGAATGGTGACTTCCTCCCTTGAGGAAGTACTACCTGTACAAAGGCATTCACAGCAGAATGCCCAGACAGAGGAGGCTACGACCGAAGTGGCGCCTCCCATCATCACCATAGCTGTCCAAGGAGAAGGTTCATCCCAACCTCCTACAGCTGACAAGCAAAAGGAGAAGGAGGTCCGCTTCGACAGGCCTCTTCGAAAAGAAAACACTCTGGGGTCAGCCAAGCCCCACAACTTTGAAATACTAGCACAACTGGCCAGTACTCCAGTACGGCTTTCCCTATTCGAGCTCCTCCGCCTATCCAAAGATACTCGGGAAGCTCATTGCGAAGCCCTGAAGGACGTCGAATCTTTCATCAGTCAGGTCAAGCAGCCTGATGACGATCCTACAGCATGTCTGCACTGTCATAATATAGGAAAGATCATCCCCAACATCATATTCACTCAACAGGACATGCTGCTCAAGAACAACAGGCACAACAGACCCCTGTAATACACAGGGTATGTCAGTGCCATTAAGGTGGATCGAATGCAGATCGACCCTGGGTCCTCTCTCAGTATCATCCTCCGAACTCTACTTCAGACGCTGGGGATCCTGATGCATCGCCTGACGGCGTCTTACACTACCATCAGTGGCTTTAACGCCAGTAAGAGTGAGCCACTAGGGAAGATCCGTTTGAAGTGTCACATCGGTAATCTCCAGACCGAGGTGACTTGCTATGTTGTGGATGCAGACGTCAACTACAACATTCTGTTAGGACGACCGTGGATACATGAATATATGTTGGTGCCATCCACCCTCCACTAATGTATGAAATACGTATCCACCAATGGCATCATCCTAACAGAGTTTGCTGATGTCGATCCATTCAGAGGGATTGAAGCATTCTTCACCGACGTCGACCTGTACAAATAAATTAATCTCGAAGATGAAGCCAATGATGCTGATGATGAGGCAGAAGCTGAGGTCGAAGATGACTCAGTGGCGGACATGATAATTAATGCTCCCATAAAAGTGCGACTCAAAGGGAGGCCGCCTCAAACACTGGCTCCTATGATAGTCAAACTCCGCGGGAAGGCGCCAGCTTCTCCGGGCACAACACCCAATTAAGCTCCATTGAAGATACGCCTCAAAGGTAAGCCCCCTCAAGTGGCAGATCCCCTCGTAGCCAAGCTTCGAGGAAAGGCTCCAGCTCCTGGTACACCAACCGAGGTTCCCCTCAAGGTGTAGCTCAAAGGCAAGCCACCTCAGTTGTCAGTGCCCGTCAGGCCATAAGAGAAGACCTCGGCGTCCTTCTCAGCACAGTCCTAGGAGTCAGTACGGGCCAAGCTCCCGAAAAACTATCCTGAACCTCCCAAGGCTACTCAAGTGCTCACTGATGAAGAACTTGGAGAATACATATCGGCTAATGTCGATGCCCCATCCCTCGATGATGTAATCCCCCAGGACAAGATCCCGTATTTTATCAATAATAGAATGTCTTTCAATTATTCTAGTCTTCCACATTGGAATACCATACACTCTAAATAATGCTCTACAGTCGTTGCAAACACAAATAACGACTGTGAGTCATACAAATTGAGTCATCTTGTACCAAGCAGTCTGTTACATCGTCCCGCCTCGGAACAAGGACGAAAAGCCCGTTATCTTTGGCAAAGTCGAGCGTCACTAAGACCTCGCACCAACGGAGCAAGAACCCGACACCGAAAAAAATACAAATCTACCGGTACAATGATCGAGCTAAGTATCTCATCCAAAAGATGGGTTACAACTTGAAGAGCAGCCAAGGTCTGAACTACGGCAAAGGTCGACGCCTTCCCCTACGACTTCCAGTACCAAAAGGGAAGTGTCATGACCCACACCCAGTGTAGTGGCACGAGAAGTGGGTACGTCTAGCCTACATCACAGTGTCGGCAGTAGAATGTTGTTCTATGTCACTATCTAATCAACAACTCACACAATTATATAATGTACCTATCACAATCTCAACTCCGAATGGAGGACAGGTATAAGATATGATAATACTCAATCACAATCAAAGCACGATAAGATAACACAGGAGTCTAACAACTATATATAAAACTTAAAACAACAACTTAAATAAACTCCCAAAATCTCAACAATCTCAAAACACCACTTATTACAAAACAAGTTCTAAAAGAAAAACTAAACCATAAACTAGTAATCTACTCCAAGCTCTACTGGTCCTCTAGGCTAGCTGTGAATCTCCAGGTTACCTGTAATATTTTCAACAGGTCCAGTCAGGACAAAAACGAGCACAAAATCTCAACAGTTCATATCAAGTCAGGAATATAAGCATGCAATAGAGTAAAATACATAAAACGCTGAAAGAAAGTACATATAATAAAAGAGAGAGAACTGTAATGTAAATAGCTACTATAAGTAGAGAACTATCAGTGACTAGTGATGTAAAGTATAAGATAGACATGTAAACGACTTGAATTTGTACATGATTATACTAAGAGTTTGCACATGATTACACTACTTTGGAATTGTTCACATGACCATTTATACTCCCCCCAATCAATACACAAGGATCCAGACAAGTTATGTTATTGCACAATATTTTACATGAGGGCCCATAAATGGGTGCATTTGAAGTTATACATGAGGGTCCCATAAACATGAGAGTACATGAATCACAAGAGTATACATGAATAGTAAAAGTATAGGAGTGCATGATGAAAGTGAAACGCACATGACATGATATACCAGATGCTTCCGAAGGGGATAACATCTCAATGTAAAGATCCATATAGTACCAATCCGTGTTAACAACGTGACAGCATCAAGTAAAGTAATCTAGAGCAAGAATATAAATCCTAACAAGTATGAAATGATCAGAGAATGTACGCGCCTGATACCCTGAACAGCTGATATAAAAAATGGCCAACTGGAGTCACAAAGTCCTAGTTAGAGCAACACAGGTTATAATGAGTTCAATTTATATGGTAATTAAAATTATAATGCAATCTACATGAGTCTAAGTCAATCTAGGTCAAAGTCAACTCTTGGTCAACTCTGGTCAACTAGTCTTGTCAAACTAGGACAACTAGTCTAATGTGGTCAAACTAGCTAAAGTTTTGTCAACAATGGTCAAACTAGTCTAGGTTAGTCAATTATAGGTCTAAACAAGTCTACGGCCTAAACAATCAAGTATACTAGTACCATTGCTATCTAACACATAGCCTAAATCAAGGCACATAGCTAAACCACCTAGCTAACAAGGCACACAAACTTAGTTATATAATATACATTACATATATATCACATATATCCTTACCGATATAGTACCACCCTAACATATACATATAGATATCATATATCAAGTATATACATATCTTCACTATGAATCATAACCTATATTTATATACTCTCATAATATATATATAGATACTATATAACCCAAAAATATATATACATATCTATATAACCCTTCCACAATATAACATCACCTACTCAAACTCAAACACTTAGACACTAACCAACTAACACTAGGATACCATATCAACCTTGGTCATATTGGCATCCCAAAACCAATACCTTGGTCATAAGGTAAACTAATCATTTACCTTGAAGGTAAAGGTAATTCATATTTACCGTAAGATACTAACTTGGTATCATGAGATACCAATATACCCCTCAAATATCTAATTAACTAATTATCTAATGTACTAACATAACATCTTAACTAATATCTAACATATGACCTGTAGAGACTAACTTGCTAACATACCATTATCTAGAACTAACATAACCTACTAACATATCAATATCTAATATACTAGATATCTAACATCAAACTATCTAAACAACATATCAAATATCTAACAAAATACTAACCTCTACTATCTAACTAACATTCATACTAACAAATATAACTTACACTAACATATAACAAACTCTAATATATCTAACCCTCTACTAACCAACTTCTAACAAACATACTAACATATATAACTTACACTAACATCTAACAACTCTAACATATCTAACCCTCTACTAACCAACATCTAACAAACATACTAACATATATTACCTAACAATAATATATATATATATATATATATATATATATATATATATATATATATATATATATATATATATATATATATATATAATATATCATAGATATACAAACAATTTTTTCTACTCCCGCCCCCCTCCTTGTTCCTCTGCAGGACCAACGCGGTCGCGAATCCGCCCACCATCAACCCCCTCCACCGTCCCCCGTCCCCCCCCCACGCCGCACACAACGCGTCCACCCTCGCCCTCCGCCCCAAGGATGGAGTATATATATATATATATATATATATATATATATATATATATATATATATATATATATATATATATAATGGCATCCCCTTTCCCAGACCTCATTGCCGTCCTCAGCCTCATATCCAACCCCCTGAACTTCCCTCCGTCTCTACGTCGTCGCCGCCTTCCTCCAACCCATCTCCCCCCATCCTCCCTCCTCAGCCTCCCCACCCTTCTTCCTCCTTCATTTTTCCACCCCCGCCCCCCTCCTCGTTCCTCTCCGGGACCAGCGCGGTCGTGGATCCGCCCACCATCAACCCCCCTCCACCATACCCCCCCCCCGCCGCACACAATGCGTCCACCCTCGCCCTCCGCCTCCAGGATGGAGTCGCCCTCTCGACGCCGTCGTCTTCCTCGTGTACTTCTTCATCAACCTCCTCAGCTACTCCCCCAAACTCTCGCTCCCTCCCGTCACTTCAATTTTCGAATTGCTACTCTGACTCTGGCTGTCCTATGGAACCATCGGTTCCTGTGCAACCGTTGGAAGAACCAAGTTGCGCCACCCATAGCTCTTGGGGTGGGCCTCATGCATTTATTGCACCAGCTTTTGCTAAGTTGCAACACTGGTCTCAGGGTGGGCCCCATGCAGTTCATGCACCAGCTTTTGCTGCGTTATGGCAATGGTCCCAGGGTGGGCCCTACCCGCTCTTTCCATATTACGTGCCCATGGCTTCTGACACTCGCCATCCTGCTGTAGGCCCCAGTGTCCTATTTAATATTGATCCACACAATCCAGTTGAGGCAGCGCAACCTATTGTGGGTCCCAGTGTCCCATCTAGCTGTGGCTTCTCATGTCACCTTGTGCACAATCTAGTTGAGGCTGCGCAACCCGCTGCCAGCCTTCCTGCAGTGGGCCCCAGTGTCCCTCCTTGTTGTGGCTTCTTATGCCACCTTGCGCACCCTGAGGTAGCGCTACCTACTGCTCAGGCTTTTCCTTCCTTTGGTGCGTACCCTTTTGGGTCAACGCACTCCAAAGCTGGGCCTTCAGGCGCATACCCCCCTTTCGTCTCTTCGGCCGCTCGGGCTCCCACCCCCCTGTGGCGCCCCTCCCTCCTGTCCTTCTCCAGCCCCCGGGAGCAGAGCCTTCGGGCGCTCCCCCCTCCCTCATCGTGGGCGCTTGCCCCTCCCGCTCAAGCTCCGCCTCGGTTGGCGCTAGCACTTGTCCCGCCTCGGATGACCGACCTCTCTACTATACGGGGTATATCGATACCATGAAGGTCGATCGCATTCTAGTCGACCCAGGATCTGCACTCAGCATTATGCCAAAGACTCTATTGGATGTGTTGAAGATCCCAGTTCATAACCTCACTACGACAAGTATGACTATTTTGGGGTTTAATTCCGGGAGAAGGGAACCATTGGAAAAGATTCTTCTAAAAGTCCAAATTGGCAATCTTCGCACGAAGGTCACCTTCTATGTGATTGATAGTCATGTCTCCTATAATGTTTTGTTGGGAAGACTACGGATGCATGAACATAATATCGTGCCATCCACTCTCCATCAATACTTCAAGTATGTTGATGACAACGGAGAAGTTCGAAAGGAAGTGGCTGATCTTAATCCCTTCCAAGGCATCGAAGCTTATTTCACTGACTCCAGAATATACAAAAAGGAGTTCATAAAAGTCGTATTGGCCATGGACACTGAAGAAGATCGGAAAGAAAGTCTAGATAACGTCCTGGTGATTCCGGCCAAAGGATGTACTTCTCATCCTTCATCATCTCAGACTTTGACCATCAATCTCTCTCCTTTTATCAAGCATCCTCCTGCTGAAAGATGGAACATAGGGAACTCACCTCTTCTGAGCCCCTTATTATTAACCTTCGTCATATCAAGCCTTCTTCTTCTCCTCCTCGTGTTATCAATCTTAGTAAGCCACCGGCTAAGGTCAAGAGCACTGTTGTAAATGATGATATAAATATCAATACAGTAGCATCTCCTTTGCAGTATATTGATGTCAATTATTACACTCGATGTTATCTAAATTTTTTGGATAACTTTGAACCCCTTACCTTAGGAGTAGTTCAACCCCTTCAAGATGAAGTATCACTTGAATTAGTACAAGATTCATTCTTTCTGGTTCTCTCCCACAAGAAGGACGAACATCCTATTCTCTTCAGCAAAGGATTGAATCAAAAGGCTACATTCGATAGCGATGCTGAAAATGACGATAATAGACAACTTCAACTATGTCATTACAGTCAACAATCGAAGAACAATATCCAAAAGATGGGCTACAACTTCAAATCTGGCCTCAACGGTGGAAGGGGAAAGCGAACTCCTATTTGTATACCTGCTCCAAAAGGGAAGTCACTACAATATTATAACAAAACAAAGTATGGGTTAGGCTATACTATGCAGATCATGACCCCATATGCCTCTGATCTGACAAAGAGGAGCGATCTAACTTTTCTAACTCTGTCTCATGGGATTCGGACACCAATATAGTGCACGTCTATCGAGTGACCTTATCTTCTAATATGGTGACCGGTGAGTTCTCAGAAGATGATGACGACTTCGCTGAAGCCTCTGAATCTGATCTTTGGGCTCAAAGGATGGATACCCAATGGGAACTTTGCTTCGAGTAACACGAACCACCTACTGAAGATCAATTATTCTAGGTTGATATCCGAGACGAAACTTTTTTAAGGCCAATCTTCATCAGCAAAAGTCTTCCTGAAGAATATAAACAAGAACTAATCCAGCTCATTCAGGAATACATTGACGTATTCGCCTGGACTTGGTTTTGTACGGATCCTCGTACATCGGTGAGGCATTTGACATGGGAGAACTTCAGGCGACTCTTTAAGGAGAAGTTCTACCCCGATGTGGCTTTGACAGCTCTGGAGGGCCAGTTCGTCGGATTAGTACAGGGGAACTCGTCGGTAGACGAGTATGCAGCAGAGTTCTTCCGTCTGAGTAGGTTTGTACCAGATCTGATCCAGAATGAGGGGTATAAGGCCCGTAAGTTTCGGAAGGGTCTTATTCATGCGGTTCGCACTCGTACTTCCAGGCGACGCGATGCAACCTTCGAACAGATACTAATGGAGGCACAAATAGCAGAGAAGGACTTCGGCCCCAAGCCGAAGAGGGGCAGCAATGTTCTTGGAGCGAGCTCTAGTGCGGGGCTGGCGAAGTACCCTCAGTTCCAGTAGAGGCAGTTTCAGCAGCAGCCTCAGTTACAGATTCAGCAGGCACCAGCACGTGCCCAGCAGCAGCAGGGTTAGGGCCAGAGGCAGGCCATGCAGTGTGCTTTCTGCGGGAAGTCGGGGCACAGTCGAGAGGCCTGTAGGAAGAGGTTGGGCGTATGTCTATACTTTGGGGCGCCCGATCACCAGCTAAAGGATTGCCACTTTCGTGGAGTTTGAGGAGGCCAGGACAGAGTGCAGCAGGCTAGAAGACCAGCAGCTCAGCAGAGAGGTCCTCCACTTTAAACCCAGTAGCAGCACTTCGTACAGCACCAGTAGGGAACACCTGTGGGCAGGGTGTTCGCCTTGATAGCAGAGGAGGAGGTAGAGCCAGTGGGTGATGTTGTGGCAGGTCATGTTCTCCTTGATTCTTTTCCTGCTTTTACTTTATTTGATTCCGGTGCCACTTATAGTTTTGTATCTATTTTTTTTGCTCTAAGACACAATATTATTGTTGAGTATATGGGTAGGACTTGTAAGATATTGACCAGAGGAGGCATTATCTTGGTTAATAATATCTGCAAGGGGCGGAGACTTACATTAGGAGGCCGAGATTTGAGCACGTGTTTGCTCGTAATGCCCCTTTCGAGGTACGACATGGTACTCAGAATGGATTGGTTGAGCATGCACCATACTAGTATAGACTGTAGATAAGGTAGGGTTCTATTTAGGCCGCCTTCGATGAGCTGAAGAAGAGGTTGACATAAGCTCCGATCTTGACATTACCGTCTGGGACCGGTGGTTTCTCGATCTACAGCGACGCTTCTGGCAAGGTTTGGGTTGTGTTCTGCAGCAGCATGGGAAGGTGATTACCTATACATCTAGGCAGTTACGTCCTCATGAGAAGAACTACCCGACTCACGATCTGGAGTTGGCCGTTGTTATCTTTGCCTTGAAGTTATGGAAACACTACTTGTATGGAGAGCGGGTTGAGATCTTCACTGATCACAAGAGCTTGAAATACGTGTTCACTCAGAAGGAGCTGAACATGCGACAGAGACGGTGGCTCGAGCTGATAAAGGATTTCGATATCGCCTTGCAGTATCATCTAGGAAAGGTGAACATAGTTGCAGATGCCTTGAGCAGGTATCCAGTAGCTATGTATCTAACGACATATCGTTATCTTTTGGCTGACCTGGACAGTTTGGGAATCCTGGTGATTATTCTGGGCATAAAGGTGCAGATGTGGGGCTTACAGATTCAGTCTGAGTTGATAGACAGAGTCAGATCAGCACAGTATGATGATGATGCCCTGAAGAGCATCAGGGAGCAGGTGCGGGCAGGGTTGCTCGATGATTTCTCTATTGTCGAAGATGGGTCGCTGTGGCACGGTGCTAGACTGTATATTTCGAGTGGAGAGCTTCGAGAGGAGGTTATTCAGGAGGCACATCGCTCTCAGTACTCTATGCATCCTGGGGCCAACAAGATGTACAGAGATCTGAGGGATCACGTTTGGTGGTACGGCATGAAGGACGAGGTAGATCAGTTTGTATCTCGCTATTTGGTATGTCAGCAGGTGAAGGCTGAGAGACAGAGGCCTGGTGGGTTGCTACAGCCACTATCCATTCCTGAGTGGAAGTGGGAGTACATCACCATGGACTTTGTGTCCAGACTTCCACGATCTTGCCTTTTAAAGTGGGGTTATCTACGGAGAGGCTGGCAGAGCTGTACGTTCGTCAGATCATGAGATTGTATCGGGTTCCTGTGAGCATAGTTTCAGACCAGTATAGTCGTTTCACTTTCCACTTCTGAAGGAGTTTGCAGACTAGCTTGGGTACCCCGCTCAAGTTTAGTACCGCTTATCATCCCCAGACAGACGGGCAGTCAGAGAGGAATATCCAGACTTTGGAGGATATGCTTCGCACGTGTGTGCTTGATCTCGGGGGTTCTTGGGAGGACCATCTTCACCTGGTAGAGTTTGCTTACAACAACAGCTATCAGGCCAGTATAGAGATGTCACCATTCGAGGCTCTATACGGACGGAGATGTCGTACTCCCTTGTCATGGGACGATGTCGGCGAGAGAGTGTTGCTTGGACCGGAGATGGTAGTAGATGCAGCTGAGAAGGTCAGGTTGATTAGAGACAGATTTCGGGTGGCTCAAGATAGACAGCGGCATTGGGCCGACAGCCACCGGAGACCGTTAGAGTTCGAGGTTAGTTTCAATTCCTGTTTGTGATGCTTGTGATTATTTGTTTGCCTTGCGTGCACGCGTGTCTCGTGCGCGACACAGGCCACGTGGTGACACGTGGCCTTGTGTACACGTGCACCATGTGTAGGGCTACCCCTAGGACCGCCTGTACAGTGTCAACGACACGTGTTGTGTCCAATACGATCGCGTATCAGTCGCGTAAACTGTGTGCGTACAACAGCTCGTGCGTGGCCCGTGCGACCAGTACGGGGAGGATTTCTCCTCGCACACGTAACCAAATCGACCCAAATTTTGGAAAGATGGTGGCAGACAATGCCCCATCACTCTCACCAAATTTGGCGTGTCTACGTGTCCTATGTCAGGAGTTATCAGCCCCGTGATGCAGGACACAGTGTACGTGCACGCGGTCAGCGTGTTCGTGTCCCCGTGTGGACACGACATAAAACTAAAATTAGGAAGAAACAATAGAAATCCATAAGCAAACCCTAGATCTAGGTTTCTATTCAAATAGATTTGCAAAAATAGCAAATCGAATTGGTTCGGGCATTTCGTCGAACACCTAGCCTATAGGTTTGATACGTGTCTGATACGGACACGTAACCTAATGCAAATGACACAAAATTTTTACAATAGCTAGGGGACACCTATACCTAAGCTATTATGCACAAAAATCAAGATTAAAACATAATTTGAGGGTTTTTACCTATGAGTGTCAATCCTCCAAGAAAGCCCCAATGGAAAGATTCCAAATACCAACTCCAAAGCTCCAAATGAACCCAAAACTGAGATGATCCTCCAAAAATAGTAAACAACCAGAAATTAGGTCCTAATACAAAAGACTAGGGTTAAAAAGGAATTAAAATAAATTTATGGAGATTTTTGGAAGGGGAGAAAATACCTTTCTTCAATTTCTAGGTCAAGCTCTAAAAGAGGCAAGAACACCTCAACATGATATTAAATAGGGGGGGTTCTCCTATGGCTGCTCATGGGTTGCATAATTAGGGTTAGAGTTTCCTAAATTGGCCCATGGGCTTAAGTCATGAAGTCATAAGCCATTTCCTAAAACCATAAGTCATTACTAGATTGCACTAAACTAAATTCTCTCATTCTAAAACCAATCTCTAATGACTAAAATGGATTAAATCAAGTTAGACTAGGGTTACCATAGCTAGGGTTAGGTTCTAGGCTAGTCCACTAGTCTCAGCAAGTCAAAGTCAAACTAGAATTCACCAATTCAATAAATTAATTAAAAATTCAAAAATTCATCCAAAATGACAAAAATACCCTCAAGCTAGAAATGTGGTAGTGACAAATCTACCCCCTTAAAATAATTTCATCCTCAAAATTAAAAGGCGAAACTAAACTGATGAGAAGGGTAGATAATCATACCTCACGGTGCAAACAGATATGGGTATCGCTCGCGCATCTCATCCTTCCGCTCTCAGGTAGACTCTCCTGGAGAATGATGCCTCCAGGCGACGCGAACCAAGGGTATCACCTGGTTTCTCAGCACCTTCTCTCGACGATCCAGAATCTCCACAGGCTGCTCTGGATAACTGAGAGTAGGTCCCACCACAATCTCTGAATGATCAAGTACATGGCTACGGTCAGCCACGTACCGTCTCAACTGTGATACGTAGAATACGTTGTGGACACCCACTAGTGCAGGTGGCAAGTGTAGCCTGTAAGCCACATCATCGACCCTCCCGCTGATCACGAAAGGTCCGATGAAGCGCGGGCTAAGCTTCCCACCTCCACCAAAACGTATAGTACCACGAGTCGGTGATATCCGCAAAAAAATCATGTCTCCAACCTAATCACAAGCAAGGTCTCTAAATACTAAATAATCAAACATGATCAACAAACACAACAACAACCTGCTTCAAATCCTATCTCCAGTCAACTAAGTCAATCATCGACAATGGTCAACAACTAGTAAAAACTTCTTAGGATTTTACCTATGCTAGCTATCTAGGTGTTGGCAACTAGAATTTAGCAAAAGATGAACTCTATAATAGACTAACTCTTAACTTCCCAAATCCTATCAAGTCACCCATAACTAAATACCCATAATCTAAACAAACAAATCCTAAATACCACATATACATAAGCTCAAGAACAACAACCCATCACATATATCCTAAGTATATCATCTATATATATATATATATATTATATATATATATATATATATATATTATATATATATATATATATATATATATATATATATATATATATATATATAGGTCCTAAAAAATCAAGTTGCACCCATCAACAAAATCATGAAAATCAAGAAATACAACTTTCAAATGAACTGCGCAGACATCAGATTGCGCATCATTCAGATTGCGCACACCAGACTGCGCATACTCTCAAGTGCGCAGGCTGACGTGGCAGAAGTCATCATTACCTGAAAAAATCAAATCTTCTGACAACTGACAGCACGAAAAATGAGGAGACTGTTCGTTTATTGTGCCGCACAGTGCTCGAGGACTGTTAGCACCCTGAAATTCGGGTTAATTTTTTTCATTTTATTTATTTTCTGATTATTTGGTTTCATTAAATATTTTATTCTATTTATTTATCTGTTAGTGTACTTTTTCATACCATTGATATTTGGAGTATCAGGGATGTTCAACTCTGAAAATTTTCTTCACGAGTTTTGGAGTGGACACGATTACCTTCATGACGGTATATGGTGTCCCACTAAAACTTGCTCCCTTGTGCTCTTTCTGCTTCGCTGAACTTCGAGTCAATTTAGACCATTTGATTACTATTTATTTTCCCACTCTTTTTCTTGATCATTTTCAGCGCGTTACCATGACATTTAAATTGGGAGCGCAAGACCAGTCAGTTTCTTGAAACCAACTCCTCATTGATGATCTACTCGAGACGCTCGTCACCGATGACCCTTGTGCCCCCCTCAGACACGTCATTTTGAGCTCCATTTGATTCGCATAACTTTCCCGACGTGTGACCCGATTTTATTTCACGCCACGGCGTCACATTCATTTTCCAACTTGATTTGTGGGTTCCCTGTCGACCAAAATCTGTCCGCCCCAACTATGGACATGGCCCACTTTGAGCCTACTATCCGTCCGTCACTTGTGTCCCATTTATTGGAATCCCCATGTGCTACTTTTTTGCCCATGATCATCGATTCCTAATTTTAATTCGGTTTTTGCACAATGTCCGATTTTGACCCAATCCGGCTCCACCGAGTCCAGTCCAGTCCATGATTTTCTCCATCGGGACACCCTCATTTTCCGTGTCCAAAAATAATATTTAATACCATGTTTCCTTATTTCAATAATTGTTTAAATTTCCATTTGTTTAATTTCCATTGGAAATGGACAATTCTCTCTATTTAATCCTAGCCTTTGATTTCCCTCTTTAAATCCTACCCCTTAAATCTAGCATAAAAACTTTTACTCAGTCAACACCATGTGTGGCCGGCCCTAACTCCCACAAAAATTACTTTTCTCTCTCTCTCTTTAATGGCATACAACTTTATCACTCTTTCTCTCTCATTTCTATTAATCTCCTACAACTACACCACAACAACACATCAACAGCATACTTCCTCCATCACACCCGAGCACCCGACATCACCACCCTCCTCTGGCCATGGTCGGACCACCCGGACCTCCTCTGGCCGTCGGCCATGGCGCCACCACAGCAGCCATCTTCTTCTCCTCCATCCTTCTCTTCCCTCTTCTTTAACCACGGCGACCACCACCTCACTTCAAGCCGCGACAACCACCTCCACCACCATCAACGTTCGCTGCCACCATCGTGTGCATGGCTGCGCCGCCGTGCCGCCCCTGGCCTCGCCGTGGCCAGGCCGGCCTCCCCGCGCCGCGCAGCTGCCACAGCAGCAACAACGGGCAGCAGTTGCGCGCGTCCTTCACGCGCGCGGACGAGGGCTTACTCGCCACCGCCGGCCACGCAACCGCCGTGGTCGTGCCTCCCCCTAGACTGGGCACCCCTCCGACGACCCCCCCGGGTCCATCGCCTTGCTCCCCGGCACGACGTATAGGCGATTCGTGCGTTTTGAACGACGTTCCGTCGTGACGCGCGCGGGATCAAGTCCATTTTGACGCTCCATCTCAGCGACTTCGTGTGCATTTTCCCGGAGATCCGACCGTTGGATCGGCAATTTCTTTGCTCCGTCACAATCTCGGTATATCAACCTTCATCCCTGTCAATTTTCGTCCGTTAATTTTATCGTTTGATACATGAAAACCGGCCACCAAGTTGACCGTTTAAATTATATTAAATTTGGACAGTTTCGCGGGGCCAACTTCGTCAGCTTGTATCTCCTCCACCGCAGCTCCGTTTGGCGTGCTACCAGTTCCGGTACGAAGCTGGTATAACCCTCTTACTACCCCTTCAGTTTCGTTTCATTGTGAGCTTGTTTGATTGGTTGAATTCGACGCCAAAGTTGGTCGTCCGAATTCGTAATTTTCAACTTGTAAAATTCTATTTTTGAGCACGGGACTCCAGATTTCATTTCTGACACCACTATTAGACTTGTGGAATCATTCTGGCATGTTTTCATATAAAATTTGTTAGATTTGGAGAACGTGGGCCCGGGCACGCATTTCGGTGCAAAACGGGTCCCACTTTCTGGGTCAACGGAACATTTTGAGATCGGCTCATCGGAATCCAATTCCGGAGATACCGTTGAGTTTGTATCATCATTCTGGACTCGTTGACAGGAAGTTTGCTAAGTTTTGAGAACTTTGGCTCCGGCACGTATTTCCGTGCAAACCGGAATTTCAAGTTCTGGTCAACGGGCCAAATGGAGATCGGGTCAACGGAATCCAATTCTGGAGATACCGTTGGGTTCGTATCGACATTCTGGTTTCGTGGACATATAATTTGTTATATTTTATTGACTTGTTTTCTTGCACGTTTTTCGGTGCAAAACGGCTCCGACACGGACACCGTTTTGACCCGAAATTACCTTTTTGCCCTTGTGTCCAAATTGGACCGTTGGGTAGGCTATCCTAGCTAATTTGAGCATTCTGGACACGTTGGCGATGTTCATTTCATCGTCCGACAATGTTTGTTGATAATTTCTCTAAGTTTAACCTTTTTATAATTAATTAATAATTAATTCATATAATGTTCGTATTTCGGGATTAGTACAACGAAACTGAGATCAGTCAATTCCAGTGATCTCACATCGCTGAAATTGAGAAGTTGGATACGTGGATCACTATAATAAGATTATCAACCTTACCGATAATCTCCTTATCTCGATTTGCGTGCCGTAAGTTTCGACGTACAAATAACGAAGTACACTTTGTATTAGACTAGAATTGACCCTGTTTGACCAGAGTTGACCAGTTGACCCAAAGTCAACTGTAAGTCAACACTTGACCTAGTTTGACTAGATTATTGACCGAAGTCGACCTAGAGATGTTTTGACTTAGAAGAACCTAGAATAATATAGATGGCTAGTATAGTTTTATTTATTTCAACTTGAACACCTTGTAACCTGTGTTGCTTTAAATAGGACTCTGTGGCTTCAGTGGGACCCCCCTATACTTATCAGCTGTTCAGGTTATCGAGGCGAGTACATTCTCTGATCATTTTATATCCTGCTTAGAATTATATTCCTGCTTTAAATTACTATACTTGAGGCTGTCACGACATTATCACGGATTAGTACTATACGGATCTCTTCATGCGATGTTATCCCCCTCGGGAGCATCGGGTACATTATGTCATGTGTGTTTCACTTTCATCATGTACTCCTGTGCTTTCATCATACATGTACACTCTTGTGAATCATGTACTCTCATGTTCACAGAGCCTTCATGTATACTATCATGTGCACCCTTTTAAGGGCCCCATGTGATATCCTGTACAATAACATAACCTGCTTAGATCCTTGTGTACTGATTGGGGAAAAACGGGGAAGTGCTAGTAGTCATGTGAACAATTCTTTAGTAGTGTAGATCATGTACAACTCTTTAGTGTAGATCATATACCAATCTGTTCCATTCATATGTGCTATCCTGTACTCTACATCACTAGCCACTGTTAGTTCTCTACTTATAGTAGATATTTCTATTACAGTTCTCTCTTCCTGTTTACATACTGTATTTCTTCAGATCTTGTATCTTACTTTACTGCATGATTATATTTTCTAACCTGCTATGAACTGTTGAGATGTAATGTGCTCGTTCCTGTCCTGACTGGACCTGTTGATAAATTTTACAGATAGCCTGGGATTGCCTGCTAGCCTAGAGGAGACACAGTAGAGGTTGTTTAGGTAGTTATTTCATTTTGTCTGGAGTTGTATTTACTTTATGGATTACTGTATCTTTATTAAGTTTTGAGATGTATTTCTGGGTTCATGTACCTTAGACACTTAGACTTCTATCTCCTGTATTTATTTTGGATTTCATGTTTTATCTATCCTTATCATGCTCTACCTTAGATGTGATTGAGTTTGTATCTGCTATGTCACCCCCATTCGGAGAGTATAAACTGTTTAGTCTTATACTGTTAGATGCATTGAGACCTAGGACAGCGTTCTACCGCCGACACTGCGGCGTAGGCTGGGCGTTGTTACTTTCTCGTGCCCTAACCCTAGGGCGCGGGTCGTGACACGTTTTTAGTGGTGGCCCATGCCGGTCGAGACTAAAGTGTAGTGGTATTCGAACTAGAGTGCCACTACAGCCTGCACTAGGAATAGGATATATTTTTGAAGGTACTCAATCACAATTATGACCCCTTGAGAGATTCCTGGGACGACCCTGGAGAATCTTATTTAACTTCGATTTGAAAACTCTCTTTTTCCCTTGATTTAATTTATTTTACTTTTGTTGTTAAATTTGATTTTTACGGATTATTGTTGAATTTGAGTTTGTATTTATTTTGATGGAAGATTTTCGAATTTTGAATTTTGATGATAGCTGTTGCATTCGAGTTTGTATTTTGATGGATTTTGTTCATTTGAATTTTGATGTTCGTTAATAAAATTTTGATCTAATTTTTGAGTATTCATTGTTGATTTAATTTGATTTTTGGCAAGATGAAATTATATGGGCTAGGTCATCTATGTTATGGAATCTAGTCTTCTATAGTCACATTAGCCAGCATGGTGAGGACATATAGTCTGACTCTGGATGTATTTCTCGGGTGTGGGAATTTAAGGTTTTCGCAGCCAAGCATGCGGCACCGCAAAAATGTTAAATACCATGATTCTAGAGATATGTGCATAAGTCAAGGGCTCTGTGATTATCGTAGCCTTGCTTACTAGTATGACAAGGATTTAGAGTACCATGATTTTGGATAGACGCATATGATTATCGGATTGCACCTTAAAATATTTTGAACATGTTTTCTCTACTTTTTCTCAGTCATTCAAAAAAAAAAAGAATTATTGTTTGATGTTTTGCCTAGTTTCTTGTCATTTAACTTAAGAGTATGTTTAGTTGTTTTCATAAACCTTGTGTAACTTCTTGCTAGGAGTTTTCATAATACAATGAATCGATGATTTTACTAGATTTTGTCTTGGATTTGATAATTTAGCGCTGGGTTCCAAAATGGTTTTTCCTTAATCAGATAAACAAAACAGATTTTTATCGTTAATTCCTTCTTGCTATTAATCTTGTATTAGATGATAATAAAACTGTCTTGATTTCGTCAATCACCTGCTTGCAATCTTGGTAGGAATCTAAATGTTAGTCTTAACGTAGAATTAATTTTTATTGGGATATGAGAATATGTATATGAATATATATAGCAGACACTTTGCCTAACACGTATGCATGCTACACTTGATTTTTCCACATATCTAGATAATATTGAAATGTCATTAATGTTAAATTTTCAAAATCCCAATGTTTTTGGCTTTCTGCTTTTCCATGTTTAAATTCGTAATTTAAATATAAATTTCATGTTATTAGTTTTGTCGACATAACTGCACGTGTATAATATCTACAGGATTTTAATTTTTAGAGAAATTGGTGAAGTTATGTTAAATTTGTAAAATTTAAGACTGTGTACATATTAACCCTTAATGTTGAGTTTCCAAATGTTTAGTTCAAATTGTTGTTTTATTTTCTTAAATAGAACATTGAGCTATATACCTTATAGGAAGTAGGGTATAAATTTGAGTTTCATATTCTTACATGTTAGTTTGTGATAAACATTGAGTTGGGTTTTAATGTTCAAGTTCTCCAAAATTCTGAAAACTAGTTACATGTTAACATTTTTACATTGATTTCCATGTTTAGTTAAATTTCAGATTTAATATGTAATATTGAACTGAATGCGTAGATAACTGTATTGATAGTATGTTATGGTTTCATTTCTATCATGTTAGGATGTATTAGGACCATTGAGATTTGTTGTGATGTTTCAAACCCTAAAATCTAAGACCGCATTATGTTCATATTACATTGGTTTAAATGTTAGCTTATTTTAGATTTTGTATGTAAATGCTGAACTAAAACTGGATTTAACCTTTTAATACTAAGCTATAACCCTGTACAAGGACACACACACACTCTCTAACTTAGTACACCCTGTCGTGTAACCTAATCTTTCCTCTTTATGTTATGATTATATACCTAGATAGATATATAGAGTTTATGCATATATGTTATAACGTATATAGATACATGGCTAAGTCTCTATTTTTTTTATATATATGGTTAGCCATGCATGTTATGATTAAATAGGTTATGTACTGTAGGTCGTTAACCCATATGCCATGATTAGTGTAACTTGCTAGTTATTGTTGAAACCCGAATCCCCATATATAATTTCATACGTATTCACGTACACACACGCCTACTATCTAACCGTATGAACATGTCCCCATACACATGATGCTAGTTTTCCCTCTCTAACGCTCTCTATATATATATATATATTGTGATTGGATTTCAATGCAAGTGATTTTCGATTCTTTAACTTGTGATTTTGATTTTCTTGGGATAGTATTTTTTTCAAATGATTGGTAGTTACCTTCCTTTATTTTTTTATGAGTACCAGTTTTCATATGGGGTGGTAGACAATTTTATAGTTTTGATGGTTGTTGTTTCTGTATCTTTCTATTTTAGCACCCTGGATTGCTTGTGTGTTTGATACCCTATGACCGTTGGTTAGCATGACTAGTAAACCTAGATGAGACTTCACTGTCACCATATGTCATGACCCTGGATATTGTCTTTTATTTGATGGTATGATTTGTTTTAGTTCTGGGACTTTGATTTTGGGGGTTTGACCTAGAGGGAGTAGGGACATTTTAATTTCGAGGACGAAATTTTTATAAGGTGGGTAGGATGTTAGCACCCTGAAATTCGGGTTGATTTTTTTCATTTTATTTATTTTCTGATTGTTTGGTTTCATTAAATATTTTATTCTATTTATTTTTCTGTTAGTGTACTTTTTCATGCCATTGATATTTGGAGTATCAGGGATGTTCAACTCTGGAAATCTTCTTCACGAGTTTTAGAGTGGACACGATTACCTTCATGACGGTATATGGTGTCCCACTAAAACTTGTTCCCTTGTGCTCTTTCTGCTTCGCTGAACTTCGAGTCAATTTAGACCATTTGATTACTATTTATTTTCCCACTCTTTTTTTTGATCATTTTCAGCGCGTTACCATGACATTTAAATTGGGAGCGCAAGACCAGTCAGTTTCTTGAAACCAACTCCTCATTGATGATCTACTCGAGACGCTCGTCACCCATGACCCTTGTGTCCCCCTCAGACATGTCATTTTGAGCTCCATTTGATTCGCACAACTTTCCCGACGCGTAACCCGATTTTATTTCACGCCACGGCGTCACATTCATTTTCCAACTTGATTTGTGGGTTCCCTGTCGACCAAAATCTGTCCGCCCCAACTATGGACATGGCCCACTTTGAACCTACTATCCGTCCGTCACTTGTGTCCCATTTATTGGAATTCCCTTGTGCTACTTTTTTGCCCATGATCATCGATTCCTAATTTTAATTCGGTTTTTGCACAATGTCCGATTTTGACCCAATCCGGCTCCACCGAGTCCAGTCCAGCTCCATGATTTTCTCCATCGGGACACCCTTATTTTCCGTGTCCAAAAATAATATTTAATACCATGTTTCCTTATTTCAATAATTGTTTAAATTCCTATTTGTTTAATTCCCGTTGGAAATGGACAATTCTCTCTATTTAATCCTAGCCTTTGATTTCCCTCTTTAAATCCTACCCCTTAAATCTAGCATGAAAACTTTTACTCAGCCAACACCATGTGTGGCCGGCCCTAACTCCCACAAAAATTACTTTTCTCTCTCTCTCTTTAATGGCATACAACTTTATCACTCTTTCTCTCTCATTTCTATTAATCTCCTACAACTACACCACAACAACACATCAACAGCATACTTCCTCCATCACACCCGAGCACCCGACATCACCACCCTCCTCTGGCCATAGACGGACCACCCCGACCTCCCCTGGCCGTCGGCCATGGCGCCACCCCAGCAGCCATCTTCTTCTCCTCCATCCTTCTCCTCCCTCTTCTTTAACCACGGCGACCACCACCTCACTTCAAGCCGCGACAACCACCTCCACCACCATCAACGTTCGCTGCCACCACCGCGTACATGGCTGCACCGCCGCGCCGCCCCTGGCCTCGCCGTGGCCAGGCCGGCCTCCCCGTGCCGCGCAGCTGCCACAGTAACAACAACGGGCAGCAGCTGCGAGCGTCCTTCGTGCGCGCGGACGAGCGCGTACGCGCCACCGCCGGCCACGCCCGCCGTAGTCGTGCCTCCCCTAGGCTGGGCGCCCCTCCGGCGACCCCCCGGATCCATCGCCATGCTTTCCGGCGCGACGTATAGGCGATTCGTGCGTTTTGAACGATGTTCCGTCGTGACGCGCGCGGGATCAAGTCCATTTTGACGCTCCGTCGCAGCGACTTCGCGTGCGTTTTCTCGGAGATCCGACCGTTGGATCGGCGATTTCTTTGCTCCGTCGCAATCTCGGTATATCCACCTTCATCCCTGTCAATTTTCGTCCGTTAATTTTATCGTTTGATACATGAAAACCGGCCACCAAGTTGACCGTTTAAATTGTATTAAATTTGGACAGTTTTGCGGGGCCAACTTCGTCAGCTTGTATCTCCTCCACCGCAGCTCCGTTTGGCATGCTACCAGTTCCGGTGCGAATCTGGTATAACCCTCTTACTACCCCTTCAGTTTCGTTTCATTGTGAGCTTGTTTGATTGGTTGAATTCGACGCCAAAGTTGGTCGTCCGAATTCGTAATTTCCAACTTGTAAAATTCCATTTTTGAGCACGGGACTCCAGATTTCATTTCTGACACCACCATTAGACTTGTGGCGTCGTTCTGGCATGTTTTCATATAAAATTTGTTAGATTTGGAGAACGTGGGCCCGGGCATGCATTTCGGTGCAAAACGGGTCCCACTTTCTGGGTTAACGGGACATTTTGAGATCGGCTCATCGGAATCCAATTCCGGAGATACCGTTGAGTTCGTATCATCATTCTGGACTCGTTGACAGGAAGTTTGCTAAGTTTTGAGAACTTTGGCTCCGGCACGCATTTTCGTGCAAACCGGAATTTCAAGTTCTGGTCAACGGGCCAAATGGAGATCGGGTCAACGGAATCCAATTCTGGAGATACCGTTGGGTTCGTATCGACATTCTAGTTTCGTGGACATATAATTTGTTATATTTTATTGACTTGTTTTCTTGCACATTTTTCGGTACAAAACGGCTCCGACACGGATACCGTTTTGACCCGAAATTACCTTTTTGCCCTTGTGTCCAAATTGGACCGTTGGGTAGGCTATCCTAGCTAATTTGAGCATTCTGGACACGTTGGCAATGTTCATTTTATCGTCCGACAATGTTTGTTGATAATTTTTCTAAGTTTAACCTTTTTATAATTAATTAATAATTAATTCATATAATGTTCGTATTTCGGGATTAGTACAACGAAACTGAGATCAGTCAATTCCAGTGATCTCACATCGCTGAAATTGATAAGTTGGATACGTGGATCACTATAATAAGATTATCAACCTTACCGATAATCTTCTTATCTCGATTTGCGTGCCGTAAGTTTCGACGTACAAATAACGAAGTACACTTTGTATTAGACTAGAATTGACCCTGTTTGACCAGAGTTGACCAGTTGACCCAAAGTCAACTGTAAGTCAACACTTGACCTAGTTTGACTAGATTATTGACCGGAGTCGACCTAGAGATGTTTTGACTTAGAAGAACCTAGAATAATATAGATGGCTAGTATAGTTTTATTTATTTCAACTTGAACACCTTGTAACCTGTGTTGCTTTAAATAGGACTCTGTGGCTTCAGTGGGACCCTCCTATACTTATCAGCTGTTCAGGTTATCGAGGCGAGTACATTCTCTGATCATTTCATATCCTGCTTAGAATTATATTCCTGCTTTAAATTACTATACTTGAGGCTGTCACGACATTATCACGGATTAGTACTATACGGATCTCTTCATGCGATGTTATCCCCCTCGGGAGCATCGGGTACATTATGTCATGTGCGTTTCACTTTCATCATGTACTCCTGTGCTTTCACCATACATGTACACTCTTGTGAATCATGTACTCTCATGTTCACAGAGCCTTCATGTATACTATCATGTGCACCCTTTTAAGGGCCCCATGTGATATCCTGTACAATAACATAACCTGCTTAGATCCTTGTGTACTGATTGGGGAAAAACGGAGGAGTGCTAGTAGTCATGTGAACAATTCTTTAGTAGTGTAGATCATGTACAACTCTTTAGTATAGATCATGTACCAATCTGTTCCGTTCACATGTGCTATCCTGTACTCTACATCACTAGCCACTGTTAGTTCTCTACTTATAGTAGATATTTCTATTACAGTTCTCTCTTCCTGTTTACATACTGTATTTCTTCAGATCTTGTATCTTACTTTACTTCATGATTATATTTTCTAACCTGCTATGAACTGTTGAGATGTAATGTGCTCGTTCCTGTCCTGACTGGACCTGTTGATAAATTTTACAGATAGCCTGGGATTGCCTGCTAGCCTAGAGGAGACACAGTAGAGGTTGTTTAGGTAGTTATTTCATTTTGTCTGGAGTTGTATTTACTTTGTGGATTACTGTATCTTTATTGAGTTTTGAGATGTATTTCTGGGTTCATGTACCTTAGACACTTAGACTTCTATCTCCTGTATTTATTTTGGATTTCATGTTTTATCTATCCTTATCATGCTCTACCTTAGATGTGATTGAGTTTGTATCTGCTATGTCACCCCCATTCGGGGAGTATAAACTGTTTAGTCTTATACTGTTAGATGCATTGAGACCTAGGACAGCGTTCTACCGCCGACACTGCGGCGTAGGCTGGGCGTTGTTACGTTCTCGTGCCCTAACCCTAGGGCGCGGGTCGTGACAAGGACAGTTGTACATGCAGCACAATCTGCCAGCCTGTCTGTTGTGCGGTCCATCCTGGCGCAATTCAACTCAACACGGTCCATCCAAGCGCAATCCAAAGTCAGTGCAACTCATGTGGCGCACTTCATCATGACAACTAACAAAAGTACATGTAGCATTCATGCCATCAATTGCTCGTTACGTGGCAACCGCCTGCACACGATCATACGTATTTTAATCAAATGATGCCATATGTCCAAGACAGTTGGCCCACGACCAGACAACTGCCTGCGCAGTCTGATGCTGCGCCATCCAGTCCATGCGCAATCCAACTTGCGCCATCCAGAATAACTAAAAGTTAGTTATTTCCAGAACTCTATAAATAGCGTTTCAAGTCTTCATTCAAGGGGATCAGACATAAAGTTCAGAAATATCAGAGAGTTCAGGAGTTCTTGCCCAAGTGCTGCTGCATTCTTCTGAGGCTTTTGCCTTCAACTTCAACTTCTGAGGCTATCGTCTTCAAAGTTCACATCGTCCAAGGGATAAAGCAATCGTCTTCTAGATTGGATTCCTACAGTTATACCTTTCCCAGAATTCTTGTAATCTCTTTACAAAGTTTGTATCAATAAAGTTCATACTTTTGTTTTTTCAAACAAAATAGTGACTCTGCTGGGGACGACTTTATCCTCCGACGAGGAAGTGACAACTCAATGTGACATAGCGTCTATCGGAAAGACGCAGAAGACGCTGGTAGTGAAAGTTAACCAGACGGCCTATGAAGCCATGATCAATTCCAAGACCACCCCCCGCACTGCAACAACTTCTGCCATGAGCAAAGTGCGCCCAGTATGGGTCCCCAAGACTGCTGCACAGTCTGACAGTTCTGTCACCAAGGCTGCTGCACAATCTGTGGCGCAGTCTGCTTCAAAGACTGTAGCACAGTCTGCCAGCAAGACTGCTGCGCAGTCTGTCCATTCTGCCACCAAGCCTAGTACGCAATCTGCTATTTTAACTGCTGCATAATCTGTCTCAACTACTCGTGCGCAGTCTGCTGTTGCCAGTACAAAAACTACTTCTTATGCTGTCTTGTCAAAGTATAAGACTCATATGCCCCTGGTACAGTTAGCAGCAATTCTTTCTGCGCAATCTATTACTCCAGCAACCAGAGTGCATCCTAAACACTCTGAGGCAAGAACTCCTGATGCGCAAACCACAGTCTCTGTGGCCAGAACCAGTGCACCCTCTGCCAGAGTTACTCATGCGCAAGTGGCCAGTGCGCCATCAACCCATGCGCAAACTGTTCTTGCGCAATCCAGGAGTGACAGCCCTTTGGCTAAACTCTCTTCTTTTCACAGCAAGGGGAAAAGCTCTACTCCTCTTCCCAAGCACCCTGTTGCTCCAGCGCAATCCACTGGGGGTAGTCTTTTGGCTATTCCTTCTTCTTCTCAAAACAAAGGAAAAGGCCCTTTGGTCTTTTCTCAAACTTCCTTGTTTTATGACTTGGAAGACAACAGAGGGAAATGCTCTTTAGCTAATCCTTCTTCACAAAACAAAAGAAAAGGCCCTTTGGTCTTTTCTCAGTCTTCCTCGGTTTTTATCGTAGAAGATCAACCTGAACGTGCCTTGGCACCAGTCAGTACAAGAACTCCTTCAAACAAGGGTTCTTCTTTCCTCCATGTTAAGAGAACTTGTACTGATCAAAGAGGTATTCTGCCTACCCCGGTAGCAGAATTCCAAGATCTCCCAACTCTTAAGATATCCCGATCGAAACAGGAAAAATTGCTGGTGTCTCAAACAGAAACCCATGTGGGTGAATTTGCTGATCTAAGAACTTATCTCAATCGACCAACTTCGATAAAACGCAAAGAGCCAATGCCGAAGACCAAACATCATCAGAAGCAAACTTCCAGGGTCAAAAATCCTGACACCTATGCCAATGAAGTGAGCACTTCCCTATATACTCAAGGGACAAAACATCTAAAGAATCAGAACCATGTTCCAAATTTTGTCAAAGAACAGATCCCTCAATCTTTTGATCTCCGGAAACATCTCAGGCAAAAGCGGGACAATGTCTCGACTCCTCCAGTTCAATCATCAGATCATCATTGCAATCACAAAGTCATTATCCAATGTTGTTGTCAAACAACAAAAAGATCTGTCTTTGATCGTCTGAACTTTACAAATTTTGAACTTAAGTCAGAGGATGAAGACGAAGTGTTGTACGCTTCTGTCAACATGACCTCTCGAGACACTGGGGGTAGAAAGTGCTCTAAGTATGGCAAGCCTCGCCGTCCTAGTCAACGGTATTTAGATTTACTCCAGAAATCTTCTGAAGGAGTATTTTAACATATCCGATCCCGAAGCCGAGATACAATCGGTCAAAGGAATCTTCTTCAAGATCCTTCGGGTCATTTTCTTCCTTCTTATTCGGGAGATGACTCTTTCTCCGACTATGATGCATACAGCGAAAGCTCTGAACAGACAGTGTCTTCCACTATACCAAGAGAAGTAATAGCTTATGTTGTCAATAAAGATCCAGATGCTTCAACTTTTGCAAATCAGGAACAGCGAATCGCTACACTAGAAGACAAGCTGAAGACCATGGCTGAAATGGTCGCCAGTATGCATTCTATTATTGTGGCACAACATACCACACCACCGACTGTACATGCTGTAAGTCCGAAAATCATAGCATCATCGATACCTGTCAATACAGGGGTGGGGGTAGTATCTCCTCAAGTACCCCTTGTACAAGTTCAACCTGCACCCAGCCAATCAGGTGCTGGGGGTGGTGCTTATCATGCTGTTCTCCTCCTAACACTCAAACTCCACCTGCTCCTTCTTCATCAACAGAAGACGCTAATGAAGCTGTCAAGCTCTTACGCACTCAATTCGAGGCTTTCAAGGAGAAAGACAACTTGCAAAGGTTGGGGATCAAGCAACCATATCCAGTTGAATGGAAGGAAGTCCCATTTCCTCCTAAGTATAAGATCCCAACAATCTCTCTGTTTGATGGCAGTACCTCTCCAAGCCAGTTCATCAATCACTTTGAGGTAATGACTGTCCAACTTCAACCAAATGACGCTCTTCTTACCAGAGTGTTCGTCGGTTGTTTAGCCGGCGTAGCATACGACTGGTACAGAAGTTTGCCCGATGGTTGTATCACCTCCTTCTCAGCGCTCAAACAAATCTTCCTGGAACGGTTCTATGAGGGATTCAACGACATGACCATGTCAGCCCTTAACAAAATCAAACAAAGATATAATGAAACTGCTGAAAGTTTCATTGAACGGTTCCGCCGAGAAGCCTTGAAGATGCCTCCTAGGACTCCGGCCGCTGTCACCATAGACACCTATAAGGCAAATCTTTTGCCTATCATCAGTATGTGGACAAGATCTACTCAATTCCAAGACTGGCCATCTTTCATTGTCAACGCTAAAGCAGCTGAAGTTAGCGCTGACAAGTTCAAGCAACTGGAGGTACAAATGTCTAACCCCGACCGGGATGAACACCAAACATCAGGTGGTGGCAACCTCCAGAACAACCGCAAAGCAAAAGAAACTTTGAACATCAATTTGAACAAGAATAAAGAATCTCTGGCGGTCAACGTAGCTCCGCTTATGTCCACTTCTACTCCTTCAGCACCTCCACCAAGGGAACCTCATCCGAAAATAGAGTACTCCTTCGACGAGAATGACACTGCAAGAATCTTTGATTGTTTAATCAAAAGTAACAAGATTCAGCTTCCAGACCCAAAGAAGCCAGATGAAGTCGGTAAGACTGATCATCCCAAATATTGTGTCTATCACAGGTTTATTGGACATCCTACTCGAGCATGCTACGTGCTCAAAGGCAAAATTCAAGAGCTGGTCAATGCTGGTGTGGTCACTCTGCAGCAAGACGAGAAGACTGTGACTGCAAACATGGTCTCAGTTCAATTCGGTGACTTTTCTCCACAAATGGTGCAGCATGGCGTCATTCCTATCCCCAAAGCTACTTGAGATTGAGAATCTCCCTCCTCCACGAAGTGAAGGTCTCATTCCATTGTCTCTTGACAATGGCGAGATTATGTGGATTCATCCAGATCTTGCTTCAGAGTTTGAACTTCCCTCTTCCTCCAAGAAGAAAGACCGCTCTAAAGGCAAGATAAAGACTTGTAACATGGTGTCTTTTGACCCCATCGTTGACAAGAAAATTCTGTTGGGCACCAGATCAGGGAAAGCCTATCTGAAGGATTACCCCAAAGCTCAAGAGAATCCTGCCTCTTCTTCTGAGCCGGCTTCAGTGCAGCCTGTTTCTACGGAGGATATTTCTTCTGTACCCTCACCGGTTGTGGTACCCATTCCTCCCAAGCCGACGACCGCTGACAAAGGTAAACAGCAAGTCCGCTTTGACAAACCTTTGAAGAAGTTATCTCCTTCCGGACTTGAGAAGTCTTACAACTTTGACATTTTGGCTCAATTAGCCAATACACCGGCCAGGCTGTCAATTTTCGAGCTTTTGCGTCTTTCCAAAGAGACTCGAGAAACTCTGAGTGAGGCTCTCATGCAAGCTGAAACTTGTCTAGCCCTTCTAAAGAAACCTACAACAGAGCCTGTCTCTTGCCTTCATTGTCATAGTGTTCTGGAATTTATTCCAAACATCACTTTCACACAAGATGACATGCTGATGGAAGACAACAGGCATGACCGTCCTCTCTACTATACAGGATATGTCGATTCGATGAAAGTCGATCGAATTCTTATAGATCCAGGATCTGCTCTTAGCATCATGCCGAAGACAATATTGGATGCGCTAAAGATTCCAGTGCATAGTCTTTCCAGTACAATCACCACCATTCTTGGATTTTAACCAGGGAAGAAGTGAGCCTTTGGGCAAGATTCGCCTAAGACTCCAAATAGGCAATCTTTACACAAAAGTAACCTTCTATATCATAGACAATCATGGTTGTTCTTACAATACTTTATTGGGGAGACCATTTCTGCATGAGCACAATATTGTTCCTTCAACTCTTCATCAATGTTTCAAATATGTTGATGACAATGGAGAGGTGCAAAAAGAAGTTGCAGATCTCTATCCTTTCAAAGGCGTCGAAGCATACTGCAACGATGATCGTATGTATAAGGATGAATTCATGAAGGTGGTGCTGTCTCTGGATACTGAAGAAGAGCAAGAAGCAGTGCCTAAAGACACCCTTATTATACCTGTTAAAGGGTGAATCTCTCATCCTCAGTCCTCTAAGCCACTGGCTATTCACTTGCCAGTCCAGAAACAACCAACTGATGATGATAAAAGGGAGCTCACCTCTTCTGAGCCACTTTTTATCGACTTACGTCGTAACAAGGACAAAAAGTGGCTCACTTCTTCTGAGCCACTTGTTATAGATTTAACTCATAACAAGGATAAAAGGGAGCTCACCTCCTCTGAGCCGCTTGTTATTGACCTCCGTCGTAACAAGGCCAATCCTCCTCCATGTTCTTCTTCTTCCCCTCTTGTAATTAATCTGACTAAGCCTGCTAAGGCTAAAGGTCCTGTTGTAAATACGAATGTACAGATCAATGAAAAAGCATCTACTTTCCAGTATACTGATGTCATTTATCATACTAAATGCTATTTGGATATGTTAGATAGCTATCGATCATTTATAATGGGAGTTGTACAATCTCTTCAAACAGAAGTCTCATTTGAAGATCCAAAAGATTCATATTGTATTGTTTCCGCTCGAAAGAAAGGCGAGAGTCCAATACTTTTTAGTAAAGGACCGGAACAATAATTCAGTTATACGGATGATAGCAAAAGTAACGATACAGGACATCTCCAACTCTGACGTTACAGTCAACAATCAAAAGACATCATCCGAAAAATGGGTCATGACTTCAAGAGTGGCCTCAATTACGGTAAGGGTAGACGAACTCCTATTCGTACTACTGTTCCGGAAGGAAAGTCAGAAATGTATTACAGCAAGACCAAAAGAGGTCTCGGATATGCGTCTCCCCCGATGTTATCCCCAGCAGTCTCCGAATCTGATAGTGAAGAGCGCTCTAATTTTTCTGATTCCAGATCATGGGATTCTGATACCAGTGTTGGTGAAGTCCATCGGTTGGTCGTATCTTCCAACATGGTCTCCGCTGAACTTCTAGAAGAATATGACGAGGATATTGAAGAAAGTCCCGAAACAGATCATTGGGCTCATCGAATGGATAATCAATGGGAACTCCTATTCGAACAGCGAGAACCTCCTACTGAAGATCAATTAGTTCAAATTGATGTAAGAGAGAGCGGGTCACCTCGTCTAATATTCATCAGCAAGAACCTCCCAGAGACAGATAAGCAAGAATTAATTCTTCTTATTAAAGAATACATTGATGTATTTGCTTGGAGTTACGAAGACATGCCAGGTCTAGATCCTAAAGTTGCTACTCACAAATTGAACATTCTGTCGAATGCAAAATCGGTCAAACAACAACAACGGCGCTTCAAGCCAGAAATGATGGACGCAATTGACGATGAAGTCAAGAAGCTCATCGCTTGTGGCTTCTTCCGAGAAGAACAACATCCTGATTGGGTAGCCAATGTCGTCCCAGTTCTAAAGAAAATCGGCAAAGTTTGAGTCTGCATCGACTTTCGGGATCTTAATGAAGCATGTCCAAAAGACGAATTTCCTCTCCCTATCACTGATGTCATGATCGACAACACATGTGGGTTCGAGCGAATATCTTTTATGGATGGATTCTCCGGATACAATCAAATTCGGATGAATCCTGAAGATAAAAAACACACTTCTTTCTGCACTCCTCGCGGAGTTTACTGTTATACTGTGATGCCATTTGGTCTCAAGAACGCTGGTGCAACTTATCAACAAGCTATGAGTACCATCTTTTGAGATCATCTGCGTAAAACAGTCGAATGCTATGTTGACGATATTGCCGTCAAAAGTCGTCTAAAGGAAGATCACATTCAAGACTTGAGAACTATCTTCAATCTCATGCGCCAACATCAACTCAAAATGAATCCCACCAAGTCATTCTTGGGTGTCTCTAGCGGCAAGTTTCTCGGCTTCGTCATTACCTCTAAGGGTATACACGTAGATCCCAAGAAGATCAAAGTCATTCAAGAGATACGTCCTCCACGCAACTTAAAAGAGCTACGAGGATTCCAAGGTCTACTTGCGTATATCAGAAGATTCATTTCAAACTTGTCTGGATGCTGCTGACCATTCACTCAACTAATGAAGAAGGGTGTATCTTTCATTTGGACTGAAGAATGTCAAAAAGCATTCGACGACATCAAACGATATCTCATGAATCCACCAGTCTTGGTGCCACCAATCTCAGGCATACCATTCTTAATGTATGTCTATACTATAGATCATTCATTGGGTGCTTTACTTGCCCAAAAGAATAAAGAAGGTCATGAGCAAGCCATCTACTATCTCAGTCGTACTATGATTGGTGCTGAACACTGTTATAGTCCGGTCGAAAAAGAATGCCTAGCTCTTATGTTCGCTGTTCAAAAGACTCGATATTACATCATTGGCCAAACTATTCATGTCATATCCCGAGTTAATCCTCTTCGGGTACTGATGAAGAAGCCCAGCACACTCAATTCTCGGCTGGCTACATGGGCCATTCTGCTAGCCCAATATGACATGGTATATTTTCCATAAAAGTCTGTCAAAGGTCAAGCACTGGCGGATTTACTAGCGGCTCATCCTGTACCGGAGACATCCAAACTCTATGATGAAATTCCAGATGAGACATTAGAATCAAATATGATCTCTGAAGAATTTCTTACCTGGCGTCTATTCTTTGACGGTGCATCCAGAATCGGACAATGGTGCCATTGTAGCAGGAGTTGGGGTTGTTCTCGTTTCTCCAGATGGGTCAACTATTCAAAGAGCCTACTCCCTAGATGAACAATGCTCCAACAATGTAGCAGAATACAATGCTCTACTTATCTGCCTTCAGCTAGCCAAGCAACTAGACGTCGAATATCTTGAAGTCTACGGCGACTCTAAGCTGGTTGTCAACCAGGTCAGAGGAACCTAAGAAGTTCGCCATCAAGATCTAGTGCCTTATCATGAAGCGGCAATCAACATGGCTATATCATTCAAAGCTTTCTTCATCGACTATGTACGCCGAGCTTGCAATACTGAAGACGATGCTCTAGTTAATCTTGCAGCAGTCTTAGCCATCCCTATCAAAAGACCGCAGGTGGTGGTCGTTTCTAATCGTGAGTTATTTTGTGTCGAAAAAAATCGTAATATTGAGTTCAGTAATCTTACTGAAGTCAATGTTATCAGTGAAGATTGGAGAACTCCTTTTATCGACTTTGTAGTTCACGACATACTTCCCGAAGATCCTAAGGAGGCTACTAGTATTCGTCGACGATCTCTCCGGTTCTACTACAATCAAACTACCAAAACTCTCTATCGGCGGACTTATGATGGTCTTCTCTTGCGCTGTCTCGCTGGTGATGAAGCGAAGCAAGTACTGCATGAAGCTCATGACGATGTTTGCGGAGCACATCAACCCGGTCCTAAACTACAGGATCGTATCCGACGTATGGGTTACTACTGGCCCTCTATGGTATCAGATGCCATCGAATATGCAAGGAAATATTGTGCTTGTCAAATCCATGCCGATTTCATCCACCAGCCGTCGGAATTCCTTCATCCGACTGCCTCTTCTTGGCCTTTTGAAACTTGGGGCATGGACATTATAGGTCCCATCAATCCTCCTTCTTCTAGAGGACATCAGTTCATATTAGCAATAACCGACTACTTCTCTAAATGGGCTGAAGCTATACCTTTGGCTGAAGTCAAAACCAGCAGTGTCATCAACTTCGTCAAACACCATGTCATCTACAGATTTGGTGTACCTCGAAGGATCATTCATGACAATGGACCACAATTCATCAGCCAGAAGTTCACAAGATTCTGCGATGATCATCGGATTGACAATGTCGCTTCGACAGCTTACAATCATGCCGCTAATGGTTTAGTCGAAGCCTTCAACAAAACTATCATCAAGCTCCTTAAGAAGTTTGTATCTACTAACAAACGGAACTGGAGTGAAAAGCTTGGTGAATGTCTATGGGCCTACCGTACTACGGTCCGTAACCCTACAGGTTTTACACCCTTCTCTTTGGTGTATGGCTGTGAAGCAGTTCTACCTCTAGAACTTCAAATTCCGTCCTTAAGGATCGCCATTGCTAACGAGCTCACTACAGAGAACAACGATCTTCTTCGACTTCAAGAATTAGAAGTACTCGACGAGAAGCGGCTATTAGCTCAACAGCATATTGAGTTATACCAAGCCCGTATAGGAGAACTTGTTCTAACAGTCAGACGTCCTATGACTATGACTCACATGAGCAAAGGCAAGTTCGACGCGAAGTGGGAAGGTCCTTACATTGTTAGCAAAGTCTTTTCAAATGGAGCCTATCAACTTTCAGAATTAGACGGTCGAGTTGCAATGATGCCTATCAATGGCAAATTCCTCAAGAAGTACTATATATAAATGTAACGGATATTTTATGTAAATATGATCAGACATTTCATAAATAAAGTTTGATTTTTATTTCATCATAAACGATGTTACATAATATCAAGGAAGGTCACTATCATCCTTCTCAACACTGGGACGCGGGCCACTGCCGTCCTTGCCAAAGACATAGTCAGCAAAAGAACTGAGAACATCCTTGCTGGAACCCACCAGAAACTTGCAAGCAGTCATCCACATGGCCTCTTCCTCTTCAGTCTTTCCTAGTTCAAGTAGGAAGTCCAGGATATCCCTTGGTGGCTTGGGTGCAGATGGACCTTCGCCTGCTTCTGCCTGCTTTGGCTGGACCAGTTCGGCTGGACGTTCTTCAGTGCCTGCTTCAATCTTCGGGGCGAGTTCAGCTTTCTTGGATGAATCTCCAGACGACATCCTTATGTTGAAAAGTGGAAGTGGTCATTCCTACTAGATTTCTGTTCTATTTATAAGCAGAGATTCTCCAAATAACGAAGCGACACATTATCATCTGACGGTTCGCCCGTTCATTATCATCCGACGGTTCGTCCGTTCATTATTATCATCTGACAGTTCATCCGTTCATTATTATCATCTGATGGTTCATCCGTTCATTACCATCATCTGACGGTTCATCCGTTCATTACCATCATCCGACGGTTCATCCGTTCATTACTATCATCCGATGGTTTGTCTGTTCATTATTATCATCTATCCGACGGTTCATCCGTTCATTACCATCATCTGACGGTTCGTCCGTTTATTCCATCCATCTGACGGTTCGTCCGTTCATTCCATCTATCCGACGGTTTGTCCGTTTATTCCACCCATTCGACGGTTCATCCGTTCGTCCCGACGATTCACTTCGTTCACACATTTTGACGATTCATTATCGTTCATCATCCACATCAGCAACTTGTCATCCTTGATTAAGTTGTCTACTGAAATAATGGTATTCGACAAATTATATTCTGCCATGTTCACATTACCTCTGAGCAGATATAACGAATATAATTATTTTCTAAAAATTAAGAAATATATCATGTCCTGTACCTCTGAATATATTTTCTATCGCTATTATTTATATCTGAATAAGATATACAATAAATAATAGAGCCACAAAAAATGTCTTTTATTGATCAAAAAAAATTGAAAGATATTACAACATTACATATCACAAAAAGACTGAAGATACAAAAATCTTTCTCATTCTTCCGGTGGAGTCATTAAGCTGGTCATCTACTGCTTCAAAGATTGCAGCTGCTCCTCACGAGATTCCATCACCCGCTTTCTAGTTTCTTCCATCCCAGACTTGTCGTTAAAAGATGGCATAGTCACTATTCTGCGAGAGATTTCTTCTTGATGAGCTGTGACGTACTCATCTCTTTCCTGAGACAGGTCATCATATGCGCAACTTGATTTTCAAATCAAAATTCAAAGTATTTCGAAGCTTTGACTATCTTCAAACTTCGAAATCTTTGAAGGGGGTCTTGTAGGTCCTAAAAAATCAAGTTGCACCCATCAACAAAATCATGAAAATCAAGAAATACAACTTTCAAATGAAATGCGCAGACATCGATTGCGCATCATTCAGATTGTGAACACCAGACTGCGCACACTCTCAAGTGTGCAGGCTGACGTGGCAGAAGTCATCATTACCTGACAAAATCAAATCTTCTGACAACTGACAGCACGAAAAATGAGGAGACTGTTCATTTATTGTGCCGCACAGTGCTCGAGGACAGCTGTACATGCAGCGCAATCTGCCAGCCTGTCTGTTGCGCGGTCCATCCTGGCATAATTCAACTCAGTGCGGTCCATCCTAGCGCAATCCAAAGTCAGCACAACTCATGTGGCACACTTCATCATGACAACTAACAAAAGTACACGTGGCATTCATGCCATCAATTGCTCGTTACGTGGCAACCGTCTGCACACGATCATGCGCATTTTAATCAAATGATGCCATATGTCCAAGACAGTTGGCCCACGACCAGACAACTGCCTGCACAGTCTGATGCTGTGCCATCCAGTCCATGCGCAATCCAACTTGCGCCATCCAGAATAACTAAAAGTTAGTTATTTCCAGAACTCTATAAATAGACTTTCAAGTCTTCATTCAAGGGGATCAGACATAAAGTTCAGATATATCAGAGAGTTCAGGAGTTCTTGCCCAAGTGCTGCTGCATTCTTCTGAGGCTTTTGCCTTCAACTTCAACTTCCGAGGCTATCGTCTTCAAAGTTCACATCGTCCAAGGGATAAAGCAATCGTCTTCTAGATTGGATTCCTACAGTTGTACCTTTTCCAGAATTCTTGTAATCTCTTTACAAAGTTTGTATCAATAAAGTTCATACTTTTGTTTTTGCAAACAATATATATATATATATATATATATATATATTTTTATATATATATATATGCATACATATATAAAACTGATCATCAAAGGGTTAAAGTAGACTAAACTTATAAGGGACTGAAACAAATGCTTAGAATTTAGGCTAAGGATGAATAGTCTGAAACATCAATATAGGCAAAAGGGAATGATGCTAAGGAGACTGAATTTATAAGCTAAAAGACAGGACATTTGGGTCCACTTGTAAAGTCAAAGTGAAAGAAAACCTACATGGTGACTAAAACATGCCTCTAGATCAACCTGGGCTCTCCTCTCTATCTGGCTGAACTACCTACATGCAGGATAGTGGTCTGAAAGAAGTGAACCAAACTGGTGTACAGGGAATACAATAGTCAGTATACTGTAAATGAGTGCAGGCTACATACCAAATTAAAATACATTACATATATACAAGCTATATATATATGCTTTACCCTCATCACCTCAACTCTACTCAAAGTCTAGTAACACCAATTCCCTACTACATGCCTATCACTCCAAGAAGAGGTCAGATACTGCAAGGTGTGTTGGGACAGAACAGTAGTGTAGCATGGCTGCACATGAATATACAGAATAATCACATGTAGGACAATGATATGTAGGACACCTTCATATGGAAAATTAAACTAATGCCCATGTAGAGGCTTTTAGATGACTGAACCAACAATAAAAGAAAGGGTTTGGACATGTATCTGGACAGATGGGCTATCATCTGTATCTAATACAATAAAAGAGGGACAGAACAATGATCAAGAGAGAACTCTTATCAACAACCCATATTATATCCCCAATGAATACAACTGTCCTAAATAGACTGAACAGCCCTACCCAAAAAGGTTTTGTAGGGCAGGTACTGCAGGTTATAATGAAGGGTATTGTAAGGCTATCCAATAAGGTAAAATGCTAAGAGATGCAGTAGGTCACCATGTACAGAAGTAAGGATGAGTGCAGACCTCTAATATACATGATACTAACTCTCCTGATATGTAGAATATGATAAGGGGTTGATGGTTATATTGGTGAGTCAATAATTGGGTCTGAACAATGGTCCAGTGAAATCTATGATACAATATGGTAGGTAATAAAATGTTGAGTGCAGTGAACAACTTGTACAAGTATGATCCAAAGGAACAGGGTATCTAGTGAAGGGTCTGCACACTGCCTATAGAGGTTGATCAAACATGACTGAACTCAACACAAAGAGAACTTAACTAAAATAGAAACTGGACCAATATAGGCTAACAACATGTCAATAATCCTATACAACAATGACCTATAGATACCAACCCAACCCATATCCCATATGCCAATACCATCTGTAACCTATCTATATATATATAGACCTCTCAGTCTTAGGTAAAACTACAACTATACTCAAGGACAGGCTCTGGTCATGGGTACCTCACTGGAAAAAGGTAAGGGAAAATAATAACAATCATCAAGGCTGTAAGGCATACTAACATCCTATATGTAACTGGTTGGTCAGGGAAATCATCTACAATGGGTTATTATTCTAATACCAATGCTAACTATCATCTCTAGGATACAGACACTCTACAAGTTGTCGTATCATTACACTATGAAGGAACTACATATGAATAAGCTCTACAAAACTAAAATATCCTTACTCCTAAGTTATTTGATGATGGAATACAATTTTTATAACAACAGAATGGTATGATAATCATATGCGTATGTCCAAAATTGTGTTGTTTAGAGTCTTTGTCATGCTAGTGAGCAAGGCTACGATAATCGTAGAGTCCTTGACTAAGGTACATACCTCTAGGATCATGGTATTTAAAATTTTCGTATTGTCGCATGCGACGGCGAAAACCTTAAATTCCCACACCCGAGAAATACGTCCAAAATTTGACTATATGTCCTCACTATGCCAGCTAACACGACTATCGAAGATTCTAGATCCTATAACTGAGGTGACCTAGCCCATATAATTTTTCTCAGAAGAAAAATAAACATAACACAGGAACAACAGAACAAAATTGATCAGTCAACAAGGAACAGATGGAATTGAATTTCAAGATAGTTATAAGAGGTAATTGCAGAAATGGAATCGAAAAATTCGGAACCCGTAGCAAGATCTCCAATGGCCTGTGCATCCTCGACTGTCCTGGCAAAAGTTTGCCCTTGCTGGTTTCCTCTGGCCTACTGCCAATGCTGCATGTACCTCTACTGTTGAGAGAAATTGAAAATGACGGGGGAAGGTCTCTGTACAGACGGAGGTGCACCTCCAATGTAGCAGAAACTCCAACCTGAGTCGGCACAACAGAAGCTGCGGTCTCGAGGCCCTGTTGAACAGGACGAGAGGTGGCCAGCCTCTCGATAGTATCCTCCGGACCGGAGCGATGAGATCGTGTCTCCATAACCATCATGAAGACAGATCAAAACAAGAAGCAATTACTGAGAATGAAGCGAAAAATTAAAGGAGGACAGTTTATATTCAAGGGAAGACGATAAGTAGCAAATTTAGATAAAAGGAATCTGATAAGGAGTTTTTCCTAGTGTGATTGAGTACCTTCAAAATATCCTAATCCTACTGCAGGCTGTAGTGATACTCTAGTTCGAATACCACTATATTCTAATCTAGACCTGTATGGGCCTCCACTAAAAATGTGTCACGACCCGCACCCTAGAGTAAGGGCACGAGACGTGGGTACGTCCAGCCTACGCCGCAGTGTCGGCGGTAGAACGCTGTCCTAGGTTAACATCTAACAATATAAAGGTACCTGTACAGTATATAAACTCCGAATAGAGGTGACATAGCAAATACAGTCTCAATCACATCTAAGGTATCACATCTAAGGTAAAGCATGATAAAAGATGGATAGATAGATAAGAATAGAAAGAAATCCACAGAGATATAATCCAGAATAAGTCTAAGTGTCTAAGATAAATACATATCCAGAAATCATCTCAATATCTCAATACAGTAATCCAGAAAAGATAAATGAAAGACATCCTAATCTAGGGGAGTGTCATCCACTGCTAGTGGGTCCTGCTGCTGGTCCAGGTCTCAGCAGTCCTCTAGGGTCGCACCGTAATAAGTAGGGCAGAACGCCTCAGCCTCGTCCTCTGTAATATTTTCAACAGGTCCAGTCAGGATAAAAGCGGGTACAGTACATCTCAACAAATCATAACAGGTTAGGAAATATAAACATGCTAGAAAGTAAGATACAGGAAACTTAAAGAATAACATGATGAAAAGGAAGACTGTAAGTAAATAGATACAATATATATGAGAACTAACAGTGCTAGTGATTCAGAGTACAAGACGGTTATGTAAACGGTACGATGTTGTACACGAGTAATCTAAAAAGGTTGCACACGAGTAATCTACTGGATTGAATACATAACCACTTCTACTCTCCCGCCCCAATCAATACACAAGGATCTAGCCAAGTTATGTTATTGCACACGAAGTATAGTTATACACAAAGATCATGTGAGCACATGAGTATACACGATTTCACACGATTTGCACACGAAAAGCACGAATACAAGGAGTACACGATGCTCATAATAAAGTTCACGAACATGAAATACACGATGTATCCGCTAAGGGAATAACATCGCACGACAAGATCCATATAGTACTAATTCGTGTTTCCAACGTGTCAGCATCAAGTAAAGTAATCTAAAGCAGGAAATATACTCCTAAATAGGATATAAAATGATTAGAGAATTTACTCGCCTGGTATCCTGAATATCCGAAGAGAATCTACTGTCCGAGGAGTGGTGTCTGTCTCCTATAGAACAGTACAAGTCACTATAAGTCTAAAATAATATATTAGACTGCTACAATGCATCTACATGATGTTTGGGGTCAATTTAGGCTAAAGTCAACCCTCGGTCAACTCTAGTCAAACTACACTAGTCAAACTAGGTCAACTAGGTCAAGCCTAACCCAAACAAGTCTCACTAAGCCTAACCAGCCTATTTTAGCATTCACACACACTATCTAGGCTATACAAGCCAACAACACAACTTAACTGGCATCCATGCCATACACATAGGCAATGAGCCACAGGCTATAGGCCATAGGCTAGAACACATATTGACTATATCTAATTTAATATAATTAACACACATATGCACATATTAATATATTTAGTTTATATAAACAATCACACTAGACATAGGCTACATTACAATATATATATCACATATAGATATATATATACATATATATGTATATACATAGAGTGATAGGAGAGGAATACATGTGCTTGTGTCAAGGTGTGTGTGTGTGTACAAGTGAACAGTAGAGTGTAATGTGTCCAGGAACTTAGTGAAACATAGAGGAATCATGGCAATGTAAGTGTGTGTATGTCTATATGTGAGGGGGTGTGTTTCATGTGTGTGTGTGATGCAATGGGTGTGTGTGTATCATATGAAAGTGTGTGTGGGAATATGTGGGTGCAAGTGTCAAGTGACAATGTGGCATGGTGTGTGTGTGTAGAGTGTGTATGTGTGAGGGTGATATAGTGTAGGACATGTTATTTGAAACTGAAAATCAGTGAGCATAAACTCAGATTTTAGCATTTAGGAATGTGAGAACTGAATGACAGTTCACATTAGTGATGGTGTAGAGCATGTATGTGTAGGTGTGTATTAGAGAACATTGTCAAATAGGTTAGTTTCAATAGTTTATTGCTAGGAATTCAAGTTCAGTTATGTATTAGGGAACCAATCTCAGGTTTTGTAATGTGAAATCAGGAAATGATCATGGCAAATGCAATTTCAGCAATAGGTTTTGTTCCAACATGACAGTTCATAAATCAACCAATTTCGAATTCATTTTACCAATTGAATCCCAATATTCCTACATCAAACATAACCCCATATGACAGTTAACTGATACACAGTGTAAGAAATTAAACAGGCAAGTTAACTCTCAAAATCAGGATTAGAAGAATGGAAGTTCAGAATTCCCAGGACTGTGTATCAGTCCATCATTCCGAAAACCCATTACTCAAGTGTAAAACCTATTCTATCATGTAAAACCAACCTAGCAGTGACTAACACAATACAATTGAATTAATCATGGCAAATTTAAGCATCAATTCAGTTTAAAAATAGGGAATCAAGATTTGAAACTCAAAACTGGACTTGAGTATCAGTCCATCCATTTAACAGCTCAATCACATAATCGAAATCCAATACTCTTGACCACAACCAAATCTAATACGCAAATCTGAACTAGCAGTAGTTAGTACACTTGTAGGTGAACTTAAACATGCAACTTTAACATCAAAATTTAGTTTACAAATAGGAATTAAAATTAGAATATAAGAACTGAATGCATGTATCAGTCCACATAGGAAAATTCAATTTCGAGATCAAAAACACATTAAAACACCAATTAAATGGTTGGTAAATCATGTGACATGTGTACACATGTCAAACAAGTCATTCGTGTCCTACCAAGTGGACACGAACGTGTCCAAACACTCACAGACATGCACACGTGTACTGCACAGTACACAGCATTGTACACGCGTGCACGTGTCCCGCACACGATGCAGGCCACGTGGTGACACGTGGCCTTGTGTACACGTGCGCCAGGGGTAGGGCTACCCCTAGGACCGCCTGCACAGTGTCAACGACATGTATCGTGTCCGATACGATCGCATATTAGTCGCGTAAACTGTGTGCGCACAGCAGCTCGCGCGTGGCCCGTACGACCAGTACGGGGAGGATTTCTCCTCGCACAAGCAACCAAATCGACCCAAATTTTGGGAGGATGGTGGCAGCCAATGCCCCATCACTCTCACCAAATTTGGCGTGTCCACGTGTCCTATGTCGGGAGTTATCAGCCCCGTGATGCAGGACACAGTGTACGTGCGCGCGGTCAGCATGTTCGTGTCCCCGTGTGGACACGATACGAAACTAAAATTAGGAAAAAATAATAAAAATCCATAAGCAAACCCTAGATCTAGGTTTCTATTCAAATAGATTTGCAAAAATAGCAAATCGAATTGGTTCGGGCATTTCGTCGAACACCTAGCCTATAGGTTTGATACGTGTCCGATACGGACACGTAACCTAATGCAAATGACACGAAATTTCTACAGTAGCTAGGGGACACCTATACCTAAGCTATCATGCACAAAAATCAGGATTAAAAGTTAATTTGAGGGTTTTTACCTATGAGTGTCAATCCTCCAAGAAAGCTCCAATGGAAAGATTCCAAATACCAACTCCAAAGCTCCAAATGAACCCAAAACTGAGATAATCCTCCAAAAATAGTAAACAACCAGAAATTAGGTCCTAATGCAAAAGACTAGGGTTAAAAAGGAATTAAAATAAATTTATGGGGATTTTTGGAAGGGGAGAAAATACCTTTCTTCAATTTCTAGGTCAAGCTCTAAAAGAGGCAAGAACACCTCAACATGACATTAAATAGGGGGGGTTCTCCTATCACTGCTCATGAGTTGCATAATTAGGGTTAAGGTTTCCTAAATTGGCCCATGGGCTTAAGTCATGATCATTTAAGTCATGAAGTCATAAGCCATTTACTAAAACCGTAAGTCATGACTAGATTGCACTAAACTAAATCCTCTCATTCTAAAACTAATCTCTAATGACTAAAATGGATTAACTCAAGTTAGACAAGGGTTACCATAGCTAGAGTTAGGTTCTAGGCTAGTCCACTAGTCTCAGCAAGTCAAAGTCAAACTAGAATTCACCAATTCAATAAATTAATTAAAAATTCATCCAAAATGACAAAAATACCCTCAAGCTAGAAATGTGGTAGTGACACCACTTGAGCCTACAACCTAGGATGAACATAATTAGCCTCATTTAAGTCATGTTAAGCCTAGTTTTAGACTAGAAATTAATCCCGCACTTAGAGCACAACTAACCCTTCATTTAAGAGAGTGTTCATGACAACTTGAGGGATAAAATGGACATTTTAGAAGGGGTTTTAGGGCTTCAATGATGGCTGGTCATAAAAAGCATTTACACCTTCTTCTTCATCCTTTAGAAGCCTCCATAAACCCAGAAGAAATCCTCTTCAAGACCCCTTCCATTTTCTTCATTCCCACCATCAAAACTTCTCCCAAAACTTTCCCATATCTTTATCCTACAAGGTAAGAAGCTTGGAGACCAAGGAGATCGTGGGAAGGAGTCCAAAGAAGAGGGAGACTGTGTCAAACTTGACACAAGAGCATCCTTAGATGGCTTCATTGGAAAAATAACCACCCAATAGTTAAAACTCTTATTATTTTAATAGTTTGAGCTCCATTTTCATGCATGACACAAGTAGGAACACTCACATTGGTTAGGGGTACCCATGGGGAGATGAGCAAGGCTCTAAACCTTATTTTGGTATATTTTATTTAGGGTTTTTGTGCCATCCTTGGATAAATACGAGGATAGCCCACCAAGTGTTTGTCAAAATGACAAAATGGTCATTTTAGCCTTGTTTTTCAGTTTTAGGCATTTGGATAGCTTGGTTTTTATTTATTAGGCATCCTAAGTGATTTTTTAGTTTAACTCACTAATGTATATACATATATACGAGTTATATATAAGTTATATTATGTATGCATATGTACATGGATGTTTGTTGCATATGTTTTGTTTGGGGTGTACACTGTTAAAGGGGAGTTTTGGTACTATTTTGATTCAGTGGAGCAGGTGATTACTTCCCTGCTTTCAGTGTCAGTAGGAGACAGTGTTATGGAAGGGGAGTTAGGGACTGACAGTGTGAGTGTGGGCTCGGGCATAGCCGGTTGGTTGCCGTTTGGCCATAGGACTGTGGCAGAGACTTTGGCTACTTTCTTCAGTGAGCGGTAGACTCTTGGCGATAGGCCAAGATGTTACTTCATGTTTAGGTAACAGTTAGGCCATTTTGGCCTTAGGATTTTGGCCATTGGCTAATCTCACTTGGCCATAGGCCTTGGGTCTAGACCAAGTGTTTTAGTCCATGTTTCAGTAGGGACTGAGAGGATGCAGTTTGTGTATCAGTGTTTGTGTGTGTGTCAAAAGATGGGATAGTGTTCAGATATGTGGTGAGCAGTAGGCATGCAACCTTGGGCCAATGCTAAATGACTGCAGGACTAAGAGGGGGTCCATGCATATAGCAGCTAAGAGTGGAGAGCTCAGGGCAGTGAGGCCATTGGCCAATCACTGTGTGTTCGAGAGTGAGAGGGAATTGTATCACTGTCATACAGCTCAGGTATCCGTGTGTGTCTGTAGGGGCACCAATTCGAGTGCGAAATATTGGTGTTTTGTGATTGTGAGTGTCTATAGTGTTTAGGGATGAGTGTCCTATCTTAGTGTTCATGTATCAGTGAAGAGTTCAGTCCTAGTGTCTTTAGTTCATGTGTGTGTGAGTTAGAGATATGAGTGAGGGTGAGTAAAGGGTATATATGAAGTGCAAGATTTAGTGTTCGGTTGGATTTTTCTAATAAACAGTGTGGGTATTAGACTAAGTATCAGTTAGAATTAAGAGGGATGAGATTGTGACTAGGAGTAGTGTTAGAGGAACTTGGCCTTGTATTGCAAGGGCTTACAATGGCTGCTATTACAACAGGAGCTGCTTTAGCAGTAGCAGCAGTAAGGAAAATTCCTATTTCCAGTGTTCAGTAGCTTGGCCACTGCCCTGGCCATTGGCCAGGGAACATTAGGCCATCAGGCCACTGCTGGCCTTAGGACCTGAGTTATTGCTCTTGGCAGCAGCTTTATGGCTTTTGGGCAGTGTCCAAGCCATATGGGTTTGTTGGCAAGGGGTTTCACTTATCTATTCTTGTTCAACTATATCCTCTTCCACCTCCATCTATGCTACTGACCGATGCCACGCAGATGTTCGCGCTCTTCCAGCAGATGATAGAGGCACAGCGAGCACAGGCTGAGGCTCAACAGTAATATATGGATGTTCTGTGATAGAGTATCGAGAGTGCATACCAGTTAGCTCTCACCGCAGTAGAGAAGGTGGCTGTTGTACATATCCAGTGCGCTCTTGCCCAGTAGCCGCATCAGCAGTAGGCAAGGCCTGGCTCAGTGATGGATTTCAAGAAGATGTTCCCTCGAGAGTTCAAGGGGACAGAGGGGATCCTTTATGCCGATGACTGACTAGAGGATATATAGAGGAGTTTGGAGTTGGGCCAGATTCCGGAGGGGCTGCGGTTTGCAGCAATAGCTAGTCAGCTCTTCGATATCGCTCTGACTTGCTACCACACAGACCCTCAACTGACAGTGATGGGTCTGACGTAGGATACCTTCAAGGGGCTATTCAAGGAGAAATTCTTTTCTGACGTAGCTCTTAGTGCACTAGAGGGCCAGTTCATAGGACTAGTACAGGGGAACTTGTCAGTTGACGAGTATGCAGCTGAGTTCTTCCGTTGGAACCGGTTCGCCAAGGGCATGGTTCAGGATGCTAGAGAGAAGGCCCACAAGTTCAGCAGGGGCTTGAATGGCAGAATTCGTTTTCACAGGTCTGGACGTCGAACGGTGATATTATATCCTGATCGATGCCCAGATCGCAGAGGAGAACTTGGGTCTCAGGCTCGAGAGTAGCAGTGATGCTATGGGTGCTGGTTCCAGTACAGGACCGGATAAGCATCCTCAGTTTTAGCATAGGCCGTTCCACAACAGCATCAACATCAGCAGTACCAACCAGTGCGCATCTTCAACAGGTGCAGAAGCAGGTTCCTCAGTATGCCTTTTGCAGAATGCCAGGGCACACCCGGGATGTCTGTAGGAAGAGGTTGGGTGCTTGTTTGTTCTGTGGATTGCCCGACCACCAGTTCAAGGATTGTTCTACTCGTCTAGCTCAGGGAGGACAGGCCAGAGCACCTCTTGCTAGAGCTCCAACGGAACCTGCTGTTCAGTCGAGGGGTCCGTCACTTCTGACCCAGCAGTAGCACTTCGCCCAGCATCAGAGGGGAGCACCCCAAGGTAGAGCATTCGTACTGACGGTCGAGGAGGTCGAGCCCGTAGTAGACATGGGGGCAAGTTCTGTTTTTCTGGATTCCTTTCTTGTATTAGCTTTGTTTGACTCGGGTGCTACACACAGTTTTGTATCTGTCTCTTTTGCTCTTAGGCACAATATTATTGCTGAACCACTGGATAGGACTTACAAGATTATGATCGGATGAGGCATTACCCTGGTCAATAATATTTGCAAGGGGCGAAGAGTTACACTGGAAGGCCAGGATTTGAGTGCGTGCGTGCTCATAATGTCACTTTCGAGCTACGATATGGTACTCGGTATGGATTGGTTGAGCAGGCACCATGCTAGTATAGACTGTAGAGGAGGCTTTGTTCTGTTTAGACCACTAGGAGAGCCAGAGTTTGAGCTTGCTAAGGGAGCAGCTGAGCCGAGAAATGGCTTCTGTGGAGCTATGTTAGAGGGGTAGGACTTGCCATATCCATTGATAGAAGGATTCTTGGATGTTTTCCCTGATGAGTTGTCGGGGATGTCGCCGGACAGGGACGTTGAGTTCACTATAGACTTGGTGTCGAGCGCTGAGCCTATCTCATAGCACATCTATAGGATCAACAATAGTGAGTTAGCAGAGCTAAAGAAGCAAGTCAACGAGCTGCAGGACAAGGGTTTCATCAGATCCAGTTCTTCACCTTGGAGCGCTCCTATTCTATTTGTACCAAAGAATGATGGGATGGTACGCATGTGTATCGACTACAGAGCGTTCAACAACCTCACTATCAAGAATAAGTACCCGTTGTCGAGGATTGACGACTTGTTCTATCAGTTGAGCAGTGCATAGGTATTTTCGAATATAGACTTGACGTCGAGTTACCATCAGTTGAAGGTAAAGAAGGAGGATATTTCGAAGATGGCTTTTCAGACTTGGTACGACCAGTACGAGTTCACTATTATGCTATTTGGGTTGACCAATGCCCCAGCGGTATTTATGAACATGATGAACAAGGTATTCCATCAGTACCTTGACAAGTTTATGGTGGTCTTCATAGATGATATCTTGATCTACTCAAAGATGCCGGAGGAGCACGAAGAACATCTGCAGATTGTGCTAAAGACTCTCAGAAAGGAGCAACTCTATAGGAAGCTGTTGAAGTATGAGTTCTTCCTAGAGCAGGTGGAGTTCTTGGGCCATGTTGTGACCGAAAAGGGGATCTCAGTAGACCCGAAGAAGATTTCAACAGTTGAGTCTTAGTCCACACGGAGCTTAGTTATCAAGATTTAGAGCTTTTTTGGTCTGGCAGGCTACTAACGAAAGTTCGTTTAGGACTTCTCTCGGATTACAGAGCCGATGACTAAAATCACCAGAAAGGACGTAGAGTTCGTCTGGACCGAGGAGTGTCAGGCCGCTTTTGATGAGTTGAAGAAGCGGTTGACCACAGCTTCTATCTTGACGTTGCCATCAGGGACAGATGGTTTCACTATCTACAGTGACGCATCTAGGAAGGGCTTAGGTTGCGTTCTTCAGTAGCACAGGAAGGTGATTGTCTATGCACCCAGGCAATTGCATCCTCATGAGAAAAACTATTATACCCATGATCTGGAGTTGGTAGCTATTTTTTTGCTCTAAAGGTGTAGAAGCACTACCTGTACGGAGAGCGGGTTGAGAAATTCACGGATCACAATAGCTTAATGTACGTGTTTACTCAAAAGGAATTGAACAAGAGGCAGAGACGGTGGCTTGAGCTGATGAAGGACTTCGATATCTCATTACAGTACCATCCAGGAAAGGCCAACATAGTCGCCGATGCCTTGAACAGGTATCCGGCCGCTATGTATTTGACGTAAGATAGTCATCTATTGGCCGATCTGGATAGTTTGGGTATCGAGGTGATCGTTCCAAGGATGGAGATTCAGATGTGGAGTTTACAAATTTAGTCTGAGTTGATGGACAAGGTCAGATTAGCACAGTAAGCATCAGGGAGCAAGTGCAGGCAAGATGGTTAGATAATTTCTCTATCACCGGAGATGGGTCACTGAGGTACGGTACTAGACTGTGCGTGCCTAGTGGAGAGCTTCGGGAGGAGGTTCTTCAGAAAGAATATCGTTCTCAGTACTCTATACATCTTGGAGACAACAAGATGTACATAGACCTAAGAGAGCACGCATGGTGGTATGGCATGAAGCGAGAGGTAGTCCAGTTTGTATCTCGATGCTTGGTGTGCCAGCAGGTGAAAGCAAAGAGACAGAGGCCAGGTGGTTTGCTTCAGCTACTATCCATTCCAGAGTGGAAGTGGGTGCACATCACTTGGATTTTGTGTCTGAACTTCGAAGATCTCCGGAAGGAAAAGACGCGATTTGGGTCATCGTTGATAGATTGACCAAATTAGCCCATTTTTTGCCTTTTAAGGTGGTATTATCTGCGAAGAAGTTGGCAGAGATGTACGTGCGACAAATAGTCAAATTTTGTGGAGTTCCTATGAGCATAGTCTCGAATCGGGATAGTCGCTTCAATTCTCACTTATGGAGGAGTTTGTAGGCTAGCTCTGGCACCCAGCTCAAGTTCAGTACCGCATATCACACCCAGATAGACGGGCAGTCGAAGAGGACCATTCAGACACTCGAGGATATGCTTCACACTTGTGTGTTAGATCTCAGGAGTTCTTGGGAGGACCATCTCCACCTGGTAGAGTTTGCTTACAAGAATAGCTATCATGCCAGTATAGAGATGCCACCATTTTAGGCTCTATACAGACGGAGGTGCCGTACTCCCTTGTCATGGGATGATGTCGGTGAGAGAGTATTGCTTGGCCCGAAGATGGTAGTGGATGCAGCTGAGAAGGTCAAGCTGATCAGGGATAGACTTCGGGTGACTCGGGATAGGCAGCGGCATTGGGCCGATATCCACCGGAGACCGTTAGAGTTCGAGGTATAGTTTTAGTTTCCTATTTGTGCTTGTTTATGATTGTTTGCTTTAGGATTTTGTGTTGAGACTTGTTTTGTGACTAGGTTGGTGTTCCTAAGGATTTCTCCGACACAGGGCACGATTTGCTTTGGCCAGGGCGGGAAGCTTAGTCCGTGATTCATCGAACCTTTCACTATTCTTGAGAAGGTCGATGTAGTGGCCTATCGACTAGACTTGCCACCTATGCTCGAGGTAGATCACAATGTGTTCCATTTGTCCCAGTTGAGATGGTATGTGGCAGACCCTAGCCATGTATTGGATCACTCCGAGATAGAGGTGGGGCCTACTCTCAACTATCTAGAGCAGCCTATGGAGATTCTGGATTGTCGGGAGATGGTGCTCCAAAACTAGGTTATACCCTTGGTTCTTGTCGCATGGAGGCATCACTCTCCAGGTGAGTCTACCTGGGAGAGGGAGGACGACATACGGGAGTGATACCCTTATCTTTTCGAGCCTTGAGGTATTGTTCTCTTTGTTCTTGCTTGTATTTCTGTGCTTGTTTTGTCTTTAATTTCAATGATAGATTATTTTAGGAGGTTAGATTTGTCACTACCACAATCCTAGATATTTTTGTCAATTTACATTATTTATATTGCATGAATAGTTATTTAAATTAATTATTGTGAAGGTTTCATTATTGTTGGTTTAGCCTTATAATTGAATCTTGACTTGTAGACCCAATTAGACTAGATATGACCACCTGAGCCTACAACCTAGGATGAACACAACTAGCCTAATTTAAGTCATGTTAAGCCTAGTTTTAGACTAGTAATTAATTCCACAATTAGAGCACAACTAACACTTCTTTTAAGAAAGTGTCTATGACAACCTGAGGGGTAAAATAGACATTTTAGAAGGGGTTTTAGTGCTTCAATGATGGCTGGTCATAAAGAGCATTTACACCTTCTTCTTTATCCTTTAGAAGCCTCCACAAACCCTAGAAGAAACCCTCTTCAAGCCTCCTTCCATTTCCTTCATTCCCACCATCAAAACTTCTCCAAATTCTCCTAAAACCTTCCCAAATCTTCACCCTACAAGGCTAAAAGTTTGGAGACCAAGGAGCTCACGGGAAGGATTCCAAAGGAGAGAGAGATTGTGTTAAACTCGATACAAAAGCATCCCTAGAAGGCTTTATTGAAAAAAACAACCACCCAATAGGTAAAACTCTTGTTAGTTTGATAGTTTGAGCTCTATCTTCATGCATGACACAAGTAGGAACACTCACATTAGTTAGGAGTACCTATGGGGAGATAAGCAATGCTCTAAACCTTATTTTGGTATATTTTATTTGGGGTTTTTGTGCCATCCTTGGAGAAATCCGAGGATAGCCCACCAAGTGTTTGTCAAAATGACAAAGTGGTCATTTTAGTCTTGTTTTTTAGTTTTAGGCATTTGGATAGCTTGGTTTTTCATTTAGTAAGCATCATAAGTGATTTCCTAGTTTACCTCACTAATGTATATACATATATATGAGTTATATATAATTTATATTATGTACGCATATGTACATGGATGTTTGTTGCATATGTTTTGTTTGGGTGTACACATTTAAGGGGGGTTTTGGAACTGTTTTGATTCAGAAGAGCAGGAGATTACTTCCATGCTTTCAGTGTCAGTAGGAGACAGTATTAGGGAAGGGGAGTTAGGGACTAACTGTGTGAGTATAGGCTCGGGCATAGCCGCTTGGTTGTCGTTTGGCCATAGAACTGTGGCAGAGACTTTAGCCACTGCCTTCACTAAGCAGTAGGCTCTTGGCCATAGGCCAAGATGTTACTTCCTATTTAGGTAACAGTTAGGCCATTTTGGCCTTAGGCTTTTGGCTATTGGCTAATCTCACTTGGCCATAGGCCTTGTGTCTTAACCAAGTGTTTTAGTTCATGTTTCAGAAGGGATTGGGAGGATGCAGTTTATGTATCAGTGTTTATGTGTGTGTCAAAAGATGGAATAGTATTCAGATATATGGTGAGCAGTAGGAAGGCAGCCTTAGGCCAATGCCAAATGACTACAGGACTAAGAGGGGGTCCCTGTATATAGCAGCTAAGATTGGAGAGCCCCCAATCACTGTGTGTTCGAAAGTGAGAGGGAAGGCCACCCTCTTGATAGTGAGAAGGGTGTGGCAATGTGAACTTTGAACCATAGGCTATTCTCAGGTCCGAACCCATATATCAATGAAGTGTATCACTGTCATACAGCTCAGGTATCAGTGTGTGTCTGTGGGGGCACCAATTCGAGTGCCAAATATTAGTGTTTTATGATTGTCAGTGTCTATAGTGTTTAGGGATGAGTGTCCTATCTTAGTGTTCATATATCAGTCAAGAGTTCAGTCCTCGTGTCTTTAGTTCATGTGTGTATGAGTTAGAGAAATGAGTAAGGGTGAGTGAAGGGTATATGTAAAGTACAAGATTTAGTGTTTGGTTGGATTTTTCTAATGAACAGTGTGGGTATCAGACCAAGTATTAGTTTGGATTAAAAGGGATAAGATTGTTACCAAGTGTAGTATTAGAGACACTTGGTCTTGCATTGTAGGGGCTTGTATTAGCTGCCATTGCAGTAGCAGCAGCAGGGGAATTTCCCATGTCCAATGTTCGGTAGCTTGGCCACTGCCCAGGCCATTGGCCAGGAAACATTAGGCCATCAGAATATTGCTGGCCTTAGGACCTGAGCTTTTGCTCTTGGCAGCAGCTTCATAGCTTTTGTGCAGTGCCCAAGCCATATGGGTTTGTTGGCAAGGGGTTTCACCTATCTAGTGAGGTAAGGATATTACCTAATATCTGGTAATGGTATTACCTAATCCAAGGTACTGTATTACCTATATGGTAGGTAATAGGTAATTACCTAGTCTGTCTAAGGTAAGGTAATGGTCTAGTAGGCATCTTAGTTAGGGTATAAAGGTAATTAAAGGTAAGGGTTATCTAAGTTAAGTAACCCATAAATAATGTAAAGGGTAATTATAGGTAAGTGACTAATATGAGTGATATATATATATATATATATATATAAATATATATATATATATATATATAAATATATATATATATATATATATATATATATATATATATATATATATATTATTTTTAGCAAAAGGACTTTTATTGATGTATTAGGCGCAAAATGTCAAAGCCTATACAAGTAAGCGCGCCAAGCGCGAAGAAACAATAAAACCTAACAGCCTTAGCTGGGCACCGAAGGGCAAGCGGTACTCGGGGCTATAGCAAAGCCTGCCAAAATCGATCCGTAGAGTGGGAGCAACGACTTTTGAGTTTAAGAATTTATCGAAGGACTTCTCGGATCAGTTGTGATGGGTAGTATTGGCGACCTTCATACCTGAATTTGTTTTGGTTCTTCCAGAGTATCCAAATTCTAGCGGCTGTGACGATCTGATGGCTATGGGAGCCGCCCCAGTTGTCCAGGAGATCGTTGAAGACCCCGGGACGATGCCTCTTCCCGCAAGGACGAGAAAGGTCGTGCCAAATCTGAGTAGCAAGATCTCTGGAGAGCAGGATATGCTCAGTCATTTCTGATTTATGGGAGGTGCAGCAGTGGCAGCTGGATGCGAGGCTGAAGCCGATGGTGGTTAGGGAGTCATCGGTCAGAAGCTTCCTGTACTGAGCTCTCTAGATCAGAAAAGACCACTTGTTTGAGATACATGATTGCCAAAACGGAGCGATCAGTGGGGACGACAAGCCGACGCCCCTACCTCGTGTGACACCCAGTTTTCTAAAAGAGGGTAATTTTGAAATTTTGTAATTATAATTATTATTTAAGGATATTTATTTTATATTATGATTTTTAGTGATTTTTAATTATTTTTAAACTATTTAAATTCATGACTTGTGATTTTTAGTATTTTGCTAGTGAACAGTAGAGACTGCCTATCCTAGAGCCTAGCCATGTTATTAGGGTATTTTTGACATTTTTAGGGTTATTTGGATTTATTATAATTTATTTGAATTTATGGGAATTTTTAGAAATTATTTTGGAATTATTTGAATGAGGGTTGACTAGGTTGACTTGACTAGTAATGACCTTGGTAGACTAACCTAGTGACTAACCTAGGTTAAGACTACTTGGTTAGGTTAAGTAAACTTGGTTTGACCTAATTTAGTGAGGTTTAAGTCATTAGAACTTGTTTGGAGAGTTTTGGAGTTGATTAGGCTAAAATGGCTTATGACTTCATAAGTCATGACTAATGACTTGAGACTTAAAGCCCATAGGCCCACACCATGTAGCTAACCCTAATTCTAATCAGCCCATGGCAGCCACTATTGATCCTTTCCCCCTATTTAATCCCCTCCTAGAATTTAGGGCTAGCCTCCATTGGGATTTGTGCAAGTTTTGGAAGAGGTGAGTCTCCATCTTTCTAAAATCATAGAAAATCCATTTCAACTCCATTTTCCTTCAAATCAATTGCAATAGGTTCTAATCTCTATTTACTTGCTGTTGGTATCAAGTATTCTCAGATTTGGAGCACATTGGTAGAGTTTGGCCATCAAGAGGAGCACCTCCTTGTGGAGCTTTTTTAGGCTTTTGACACTCATAGGTAAATTCATTTCCACACCTTAGAATCCTGAAATTTTTGCATCATTAGGGAGCCCTAGACCTAAGCTAACTATAGGAATAGGAATCCCCAAAAAGTTGTGTCTATTTCGTGTCCTAACTGGACACGTATCAGTGTCATGTTTGATGTGTTTGTTGAAATGCCTCAATGGGCATTTCGTGTGAATTTTTGGATTGTGTTTGAATAGGAAATTAGGGTTTGGTCTCGCTTACATGTTTCTGGAGTTTTTGTGGTGTCTTAGTGTCGTGTCGAGTCGTGTCGGGCATGCGAACACGCGGTCGCGCGCGCGCGTGCACGGGTACTGTGCATGTCCTGCACTTCGGGGGACACAGCGCCTCGGACACGCCACTTCGACACGTGAGACTCGACGTATAGCTAGGGGCTGACACTGACACGGAGCTCCCTAAGTTTCAGGGCCCCACGTGTCATGTCGAACACGCACGAACGCGTGCACCATTCTCGTACTGTGTAGTTTTCTGCTAAAAAACGTGCACTGACACGCGTGTCCCGTGTCTTGCACATGCGACATGGACACGTGGCAGGGTATCCTAACCCTAGCCCTACACTAGGTCAACCCTGGGACACAACCACGTGGGTTGTGTCGTGTCGTGTCGTACACATGAACGACGTGAACACGTGCACGAGGAGTGGACTATTTTTGCACAATTTTTCCTGTTTTGGTTTTTATTGAATGGACACGTTTGTGTCCACTTTTGTGGACACAAACACATCACATAGCACGAGCACATTATGTTTTAACTTTACCAACCTCTTTATTGAGTTTTAAATTCAAATTCATTGTTCAAATTCCCAATTCCCTATTTTTTTCTGAAACTTAGTATCAGCCTAATTTACTATTTCAGTCCAGATTTCATATTTGACTTTTGTCAATATTTTTAACCTATTATATACTGTTAATTGTATGTTATTAAACCCTAACTTGTTCACCTATATGAGTTCTAATAGTGTGTTGAAATTCGGGTTGTTTGGATGAGGTTTTGGTTCAAAACCTGAGATTTAAATATAGGGATTGTTCTAAATAGTTTTGTGTGCTATCATGAGTTGTTGAACTGTTGTTTAATGCTCTAATTCTTCATGTGATATCTGAGAATGGTATAGGAACTGTTAACTGAGATTAGGGCCCTGTTTGGACTGTTTTAACTGAATTGGGATATGGTTTTAAACTGAGTTGGACTGTTAACTGATGTTTGATTCCTATTTTCTGAAACTGATTTGAAGAGGGAGGGTTCAAACTGTTTTAACTGAGATTGAGGGGGGGGGGGGGGGGGTTGTTCATGCAAAACTGGATATGAAGTTGGGTTTAAATCTGATTGCTGTGAGCTGATTTTTGGGTTCAGTTGAACTAAGTTTAAATTGGTTTTAAACTGTTTTGGGGTGGGTGATATCTGAGTTTATCTACACTTATTATCTCACTATTTTTTACACTCTTAATATCACTGTTGCTCACTGTCCTCTAGTCACACACCCATGGCATTAGACACCCTCACTTCACTGTGTTCCCTCTACACACACACCTATGTAACATGCCTCACTATCATATCACACATCCATACACCCTCTACACACACACTTATGTAATTGTCTCACTTCACTCTAACACACACATGCCTATTCTCATGATACACACACACACATACACTTGGACACATAGTCATGTGTCCCCCTCTCACTTTTCATATATATGTGATATTTTATATGTGTGATATTAAGGGTACCTATATGCCCTTGTGTGTACCATATCATATATTAATAGATATGTAGGTATGGTTTTCATATAGATAACCTATATGTTATAAATTCCTATTTTAGATTATATTAATATTGCAATTTTGTATTATTTTAGATATAGTATAGCCTTGTGTAGGTGTGTCATAGGTTGGTTTAGACTTGGTTTAGCCTATGGCCTAGTCTCTTAGCCTATGGCCTATGGTTGTGCCTGTGTGTCAGTGTAGAGTCTAGATTAGACTTGTTAGTCTTATTAGACCTAGAATGGACTAGTTAGACTAGTATAGACTAGTTTGACTTAGGTTTGACTTGGTTGACCTAGTTTGACTTCTAGGTTTGACCAAGATTTGACTAATTGACCAAGTTGACTAGAGTGTTGACCAATAGTTGACTTGACCTAGATTGGCTTAGAATCATGTAGATTGCATCGTAAACTTCATTTACCTTATTTTAAACATATTATAACCCATATTTCTCTGTTTAGGACATTGTGACTCTGGTGCAGACATCTGATATTATACTACCCTTTTCAGAGTAGCAGGCGAGTACATTCTCTGATAGTTCTTCCATTTACTTGTTGTTTACTATACTTCAGTTGTAGCTAGTTCTATTTGATTCTATATTACAAACACGATTTGATATTACTGGATCCATTTTATGCGACACTCACTTATTAAGTCTGGCCTCTATTCTGGAACCACTACTGGAACCACCTACTGGAACCACCTACTGGAACCATCTACTGGAATCATCTACTGGAACCACCCTGGAATCATTTACTGGAACCATTCGTATAATGGCTGGACTTATACATTTTTGTGTAGGATTATGGATTCACTTGTACTTGCTGGGCGGGGAAATATTGGAATAGGCATGTGAACATACCCAAATACTGGAACCACTCCCTTGGAATTATACTGGAATAATAGCCATCCCACACTTGGCTGAGTGTGCGGTCTGCCGTATTACCTACAACCGTTCACATGTCGATCCCGATATTTTAAAACACACTGTTAGAGTATAGGCTGGACTCACCCTGGAACCTTTGATCACCAACTGGACTCACCTTATATCGGACTCATCTTGTACTGGAACCACCTGGTATCAGATTCATGTTGTCTGGATTTACTTGGGTTTTGTACTTGTTTACATTTATATTCTGGACTTATTATGTTACTTTAGTTCAGCTAGATTTATTTTACAGTCTTCATTGCCATCATTCTTCTCTTATTTTAGTTCTTACTTTCCTTGTATCTTATCTGTTCTCCATACCATCACATGTATATAAACTTCCATATTCATCAATAAAACTATCTATAACTGCTTTATAGTTCTCTGTTATTTACTTGGGATTTCTTGATGAGTTGTACTCGTTCCTGTCCTGACTGGACCTGTTAAAATTTTTACAGAGGATGATGAGGAACCCTGCACCCCCTTACTTGGAGCTGGCTTAGTTGACACTCGCGACCTGGACCCCTGGGGAGGTTCAGGCAGCTGCTCAGGATGATACCCTGTATAGTGTAGATAGCTTAGACTGTTCTTCTTTTCATGTTTAGCTATTGCCTTTATTTTCCAGAATTGTATATTTTAGAGATGATTGGGACTTTATTATTTCAATCTGCTGTACCTCAGTTGAGGATTCTATTATCTATTTCCATCATGCTACATTCTACCTTAGATTGTGATTGAGTTGTACCTCTGTATTGGCCTCCTTATGGAGAGTATTCATATTATGTTAGTTATAGTTCATGACCTAGAACAGCGTTCTACCGCCGACACTGCGGCGTAGACTGGACGTTGTTACGCTCTCGTACCCTTACCCTAGGGTGCGAGTCGTGACACGTTTTTAGTGGTAGCCCATGCAGGTCGAGAGTCGCATTAGTGCGATATCGTGGTAGTACGGCGACTTAGTTGTACTGCTGCGAGCCTGCGATAGGATTGAGAGATAGGCTTTAACGGAGAGGTACTCAATCACATTAGGAAAAACTCTTAATCAGATTCCTTTTGTCTAAAATTGTTGCTTATTGACTTCCTTTTGAATATAAACTGTCCTCCTTTGAATTTTCGCTTTATTCTCAGAAATTGCTTCTTGTTTTGATCTGTTTTCATGATGGTTATGAAGACACGATCTCATCACTTCGGTTCGGGGAATACTATCGAGAGGCTGGCCACCTCTCGTCCTGTTCATCAGGGCCTCGAGACCGCAGCTCTTGTTGTGCCGACTCAGGTTGGCGTTTCTGCTATATTGGAGGTGCGCCTCTGTCTGTACGGAGACTTTTTCCCGTCATTCCCGATTTCTCTCAGCAGCAGCGGTTCATGCAGCATCAGCAGCAGACCAGGGAAAACCAGCAGGGGCGTGCTATCGTCAGGACAGTCGATGATGCACAGACCATTGGAGATCTTGCTACAAGTTCCGTTCTTCTTGATTCCATTCCCGAAGTTGTCTTTATAACTACCTTGAAATCCGGTTCCATCTGTTCCTTGTTGATTGATTAATTTTGTTATGTTGCTCTTTTGTTATGTTCATTTTTTTCCTTTCTGAGGAAATCATATGGGCTAGGTCACCTAAATCATGGGATCTAGAATCTTCGATAGTCGTGTTAGTTGGCATAGTGAGGACACGTAGTCAGATTTTGGATGTATTTCTCGGGTATGGGAATTTAAGGTTTTTGCTGTCGCATGCGGCAATGTGAAATTTTTTAAATATCATGAACCTAGAGGTACATACCTTAGTCAAGGACTCTGTGATTATCGTAGCCTTGCTCACTAGCATGATGAAGACTCTGGACAATGTGATTTTTGGATAGACGCATATGATTAACATATTGTATTTTGAGTAGGTGGTTCCTTCATAGTATAATGATATGGTGACTTGTAGAGTGTCTGTACCCTAGAGGTGATAGTTAGCATTGGTACTAGAATAGTAACCCATTGCTGATAATTCTCCTGTTATCTATAATACCAAGCAGTTTATACATACAGGATGTTAGTATGCCATACAACCTTGATGATTATTTTTTGTTTCCTCTATCCTTCCAGTGAGGCACCCAGTGACCAGAGCCCGTCCTTGAGTATAGTTGTAGTTCACCTAAGACTGAGAGGCCTATATACATATAGATTACAGGTGAGATACTTAGGTATATGTGATGGATTGTGGTTCTTAAGCTTATGTATATGTGGTATTTGTGATTGGTGTGCTTAGCTTGTAGGTATTTAGTTATGGGTAACCAGATAGGATTGGGAAGTTAGAGCAAGCCTATTATCGAGATTCTTTTGCTAATCTCTAGTTGCCAACACTAGGTAGCTAGCATAGGTAAATCCTAAGAAGTTGACCAGCTGAGGACCAAGTACTAGGATGTTAAAAAAATTGTCTAGTAATTGACCCTTGACTATGTTGACCTAGAAGGGGGGCGATCATCTCAATTTCGAGGACGAAATTTTTATAAGGTGGGTAGGATTGTAACACCCAGTTTTCCAGAAGAGGGTAATTTTGAAATTTTGTAATTATAATTATTATTTAAGGATATCTATTTCATATTATGATTTTTAGTGATTTTTAATTATTTTTAAACTATTTAAATTCATGACTTGTGATTTTTGGTGTTTTGCTAGTGAACAGTAGAGACTGCCTACCCTAGAGCCTAGCCATGTGATTAGGATATTTTTGACATTTTTAGGATTATTTGGATTTATTATAATTTATTTGAATTTATGGGAATTTTTAGAAATTATTTTGGAATTGTTTGAATGAGGGTTGACTAGGTTGACTTGACTAGCAATGACCTTGGTAGACTAACCTAGTGACTAACCTAGGTTAAGACCACTTGGTTAGGTTAAGTAAACTTGGTTTGACCTAATTTAGTGAGGTTTAAGTCATTAGAACTTGTTTGGAGAGTTTTGGAGTTGATTAGGCTAAAATGGCTTATGACTTCATAAGTCATGACTAATGACTTGAGACTTAAAGCCCATAGGCCCACACCATGTAGCTAACCCTAATTCTAATCAGCCCATGGCAGCCACTATTGATCCTTTCCCCCTATTTAATCCCCTCCTAGAATTTAGGGCTAGCCTCCATTGGGATTTGTGCAAGTTTTGGAAGAGGTGAGTCTCCATCTTTCTAAAATCATAGAAAATCCATTTCAACTCCATTTTCCTTCAAATCAATTGCAATAGGTTCTAATCTCTATCTAATTGCTGTTGGTATCAAGTATTCTCAGATTTGGAGCACATTGGTAGAGTTTGGCCATCAAGAGGAGCACCTCCTTGTGGAGCTTTTTTAGGCTTTTGACACTCATAGGTAAATTCATTTCCACACCTTAGAATCCTAAAATTTTTGCATCATTAGGGAGCCCTAGACCTAACCTAACTGTAGGAATAGGAATCCCCAAAAAGTTGTGTCCATTTCGTGTCATAACTGGACACGTATCAGTGTCATGTTTGATGTGTTTGTTGAAATGCCTCAATGGGCATTTCGTGTGAATTTTTGGATTGTGTTTGAATAGAAAATTAGGGTTTGGCCTCGCTTACACATTTTTGGAGTTTTTGTGGTGTCTTAGTGTCGTGTCGAGTCGTGTCGGGTACGCGAACACGCGGTCGCGCACGCCCGTGCACGGGCACTGTGCATGCCCTGCACTTCGGGGGACACAGTGCCTAGGACACGCCACTTTGACACGTGAGACTCGACGTAAAGCTAGGGGCCGACACTGACACGGGGCTCCCCAAGTTTTAGGGCCCCACGTGTCGTGTCGGACATGCACGAACGTGTGCACCGTTCTCGCACTGTGCAGCTTTCTGCTGAAAACATGCACTGACACGCGTGTCCCGTGTCTTGCACATGCGCGTGGACACGTGGCAGGGTGTCCTAACCCTAGCCCTACACTAGGACAACCCTGGGACACAACCACGTGGGTTGTGTCGTGTCGTGTCGTGCACACGAACGACGTGAACACGTGCACGAGGCGTGGACTGTTTTTGCACAGTTTTTTCTGTTTTGGTTTTTATTGAATGGACACGTTTGTGTCCACTTTTGTGGACACAAACACATCACATAGCACGAGCACATTATGTTTTAACTTTACCAACCTCTGTATTAAGTTTTAAATTCAAATTTATTGTTCAAATTCCCAATTCCCTATTTTTTTTCTGAAACTTAGTATCAGCCTAATTTACTATTTCAGTCCAGATTTCATATTTGAGTTTTGTCAATCTTTTTAACCTATTATACACTGTTAACTGAGATTAGGGACCTGTTTGGACTGTTTTAACTGAATTGGGATATGGTTTTAAACTGAGTTGGACTGTTAACTGATGTTTGATTCCTATTTTCTGAAACTGATTTGAAGGGGGAGGGTTCAAACTATTTTAACTGAGATTGAGGGGGGGTTGTTCATGCAAAACTGGATATGAAGTTGGGTTTAAATCTGATTGCTGTGAGCTGATTTTTGGGTTCAGTTGAACTAAGTTTAAATTGGTTTTGAACTGTTTTGGGGTGGGTGATATCTGAGTTTATCTACACTTATTATCTCACTATTTTTTTTACACTCTTAATATCACTGTTGCTCACTGTCCTCTAGTCACACACCCATGGCATTAGACACCCTCACTTCACTGTGTTCCCTCTACACACACACACCTATGTAACATGCCTCACTATCCTATCACACATCCACACACCCTCTACACACACACTTATGTAATTGCCTCACTTCACTCTAACACACACATGCCTATTCTCATGAAACACACACACACATACACTTGGACACATAGTCATGTGTCCCCCTCTCACTTTTCATATATATATATGTGATATTTTATATGTGTGATATTAAGGGTACCTATATGCCCTTGTGTGTACCATATCATATATTAATAGATATGTAGGTGTGGTTTTCATATAGATAACCTATATGTTATAAATTCTTATTTTAGATTATATTAATATTGTAATTATGTATTATTTTAGATATAGTATAGCCTTGTGTAGGTGTGTCATAGGTTGGTTTAGACTTGGTTTAGCCTATGGCCTAGTCTCTTAGCCTATGGCCTATGGTCGTGCCTGTGTGTCAGTGTAGAGTCTAGATTAGACTTGTTAGTCTTATTAGACCTAGAATGGACTAGTTAGACTAGTATAGACTAGTTTGACTTAGGTTTGACTTGGTTGACCTAGTTTGACTTCTAGGTTTGACCAAGATTTAACTAATTGACCAAGTTGACTAGAGTATTGACCAATAGTTGACTTGACCTAGATTGGCTTAGAATCATGTAGATTGCATTATAAACTTCATTTACCTTATTTTAAACATATTATAACCCATATTTCTCTGTTTAGGACATTGTGACTCTGGTGCAGACATCTGATATTATACTACTCTTTTCAGAGTAGCAGGCAAGTACATTCTCTGATAGTTCTTCCATTTACTTGTCGTTTACTATACTTCAGTTGTAGCTAGTTCTATTTGATTCTGTATTACAAACACGATTTGATATTACTGGATCCATTTCATGCGACACTCACTTATTAAGTCTGGCCTCTATTCTGGAACCACCTACTGGAACCACCTACTGGAACCACCTACTGGAATCATCTACTGGAACCACCCTGGAATCATTTATTGGAACCATTCGTATACTGGCTGGACTTATACATTTTTGTGTCGGATTATGGATTCACTTGTACTTTTTGGGCGGGGAAATATTGGAATAGGCATGTGACCATACCCAAATACTGGAACCACTCCCTTAGAATTATACTGGAACGATAGCCATCCCACACTTGGCCGAGTGTGCGGTATGCCGTATTACCTACAGCCGTTCACATGTCGATCCCGATATTTTAAAACACACTGTTAGAGTATAGGCTGGACTCACCCTGGAACCTTTGATCACCAACTGGACTCACCTTATATCGGACTCATCTTGTACTGGAACCACCTGGTATCAGATTCATGTTGTCTGGATTTACTTAGGTTTTGCACTTGTTTACAGTTACATTCTGGACTTATTATGTTACTTTAGTTCAGCTAGATTTATTTTACAGTCTTCATTGCCATCATTCTTCTCTTGTTTTAGTTCTTACTTTCCTTGTATCTTATCTGTTCTCCATACCATCACATGTATATAAACTGCCATATTCATCAATAAAACTGTCTATAACTGCTTTATAGTTCTCTGTCATTTACTTGGAATTTCTTGATGAGTTGTACTCGTTCCTGTCCTGACTAGACCTGTTAAAAATTTTACAGAGGATAATGAGGAACCCTGCACCCCCTTACTTGGAGCTTGCTTAGTTGACACTCGCGACCTGGACCCCTGGGAGGTTCAGGCAGCTGCTCAGGATGATACCTTGTATAGTGTAGATAGCTTAGACTGTTCTTCTTTTCATGTTTAGCTATTGCCTTTATCTTCCAGAGTTGTATATTTTAGAGATGATTGGGACTTTGTTATTTCATTCTGCTGTACCTCAGTTGAGGATTCTCTGATCTATTTTATTGTGCCATATTCTATCTCTAGATTGTGAATGAGTTGTACCTCTGTGTTGGCCTCCTTATGGAGAGTATTCATATTATGTTAGTTATAGTTCATGACCTAGAACAGCGTTCTACCGCCAACACTGCGGCGTAGGCTGGGCATTGTTACGCTCTCGTGCCCTTACCCTAGGGTACGGGTCGTGACACCTCGTGCCTAGCAGAGGCCATCGTGAACGAACCTCCGACTGTGGGGGCCCAAATCAATACGTTCGGGATATCATTGATCTGTACATCCGTGGCGGCTAGCTCGGTCGTCGCCTCCGGCCCTATCCACTTTCTGATCCGCTTCCATCTCCAACCCAATACGGGGTCCCAAAGATCACGAATCTTGCAGTAAGGGTGGGCGTTCGGAGATAGTTGGCAGACCGCGTTACCGATCTACCGTTCGTGGCAAGACGACGAGTTATTTTTGCCAAGCTGCATGCGGATAAGGGGTTCAGCTAGGTGACGACCATGAAGAATACGGCACCAGGATCAGGAGGAACGATTGTTGGCAACAACCGTCGCTGGGTGAGAATGTTGGAAGTATCTAGCTTCATGAATCGCATCTAGATAGAGTTATGCGATCTCAGCTTCTACCATAATTTTATAGAGCAGGCATCCACGATGTGCGATAATTTGATGAAACCGAGATCCCCTTCATCCGTAGGTTTGGCCATCGTGTCCAAGCTGGCCAGTGGTGCTTATCCTTACCATCAAGATGACCCCAGAAGAAATTGGTGAAGAGGGCCTCTAAGGAGGATAGAACCTTCGAAGGGGGGAGCAAACAGCCAGGGTATAGATTGGGATGGAGGATAGAACATGCTTGATGAGGATCATCTTTTCGCCTCGAGAGAGGGTCACGTTATGCCATTCCTCGATCTTCTTCCTCGCCTTGTTAACAAGCCCGTCGAAGATGCCCGAATTAGATCTGCCGTAGACTAGAGGGCAGCCTAGGTAGGTGAATGGTAGGTATACGGTAGAGAAGGAGATGAGATGGGTTAGAGTGGCCGAGTGGCTCCTGTTGGCTTTGTGGTGGGTATAGATGACACTTTGTCGCGGTTGATCCATTGTCCGGAACATCTGGTGTATTTCTCAAGGATGCTAGTGACCACCTCCACTGATCCGACTTTACCGGAGGAGAAGATGAGGATGTCGTCGGTGTAGGCCAGTTGAATGAATAAAGGACAGCCGGCGGTAGAATAAAGGTGGTAGAATCTGGGAATGTTGGCCATGTTGTTCATGTTTTGCTGAGGGCTTCGGCGGCAATGATAAAGAAGGTAGAGGATAGAGGGTCTCCTTGATGAATACCTCGGCTAGATTTGAAGAAGCCGTCCGCTTGCCCATTGATGACAGTGGAGAACCATGAGTTGCTTATGGATCTGAAGATGATGTCTATCCAGGTTTCGAAGAACTCGAAGGCCCTGAGAACCTAATCATGAATTGCCAGTCCAGGCGATCGTAGGCCTTCTCCATATCGACCTTGATGGCTGCGCTACCCCCTGGATGGGAATTTCATACATATGATCATTCCTGGGCGAGAAGGATGTTGTCTATGATGTTCCACCCTGGGGCAAAGCCGCTTTGCTCCTCGAAGATAATCTTGGGGAGGATATGGGACGTGCGGGTGGCGATGATCTTGGAAATAATTTTATTGGCGAAGATGCATAAGCTGATCGGCCTAAAATCTTTGAAGGTCTCCGGGTTGTCTTTTTTGGGGATTAAGATGACGTTGGCTCGCGATAAGGATTTTGGATAGCAAGCGCCTTGAAAGAAAGCAGTTACGGCTTCGATCACGTCTGTCTCAATGATATCCCAACAGGATCGGAAGAAAACCCCAGAGAATCCGTCAGGACCGGGAGCGCTGTGTTCGTCAAGGGCCCAGACCGCGGACTTAACTTCTTCCGTGAATGGAGGATTTAGTAGCTGCTCATTATCCTGCTCGTCGATTAAGAGAGGGACCTTAGCCAGAAAAACCTCATCCTTGGCGACGACATCTTTGGTGAATAATTTGGAGCAGAAGTTGGAGGCAGCCGCCTAGATACTCCCGCTGATCTTTGAGTAAGGTGCCGTTATCGTCGGAGATTTGATGAAGGTTGAGTTGATGCCTGCGGCCCCTGACGCAGGCGTGGAAGAAAGCGAGTTTCGGTCGCCCTCGATGTCCCAGGTCAGCCTGGCATTCTGCTTCCAAAATTTTGTCTCCACTTTCAGACGGGATTTGAGGATAGCCTTGGTGAGGTTGAGCATGGCGCAGGCCTCTGTAGAACTATCCGCAGCGAACCTAATCTCAGCACGAGTGACATTGTCTTCCGCTGCCTTAATCTCTTGGAAGATGTTGCCAAAAACGAGTTTGCTCCAGGAATCAAGGGTGCCCCTGGTTGCCTTGACTTTAGCGACCACTCTGATAAGGGGGTCTGGGTTGTTCGACGAATTCCAAGCGGATGCTACGATGTTCTGGAATTGAGGGTGGTGTCTCCAGAAGTCCAGGAATCTGAAGGGTTTTTTTAATAAGGTTGGAGTTGTTGCTGACCTCAATAAGGAGAGGAGAGTGGTCGAATTCTGTAGAGTTAAGGTGGGGGAGGTTGGAGATAAGATTCATATCGGACCACCAGTTGTCGACGAGAGCGCGGTCCAGGCGGGAACATTGGCGACGAGCCCCTTCTTGCATGTTACACCAGGTAAAGGTGTTACCGGAGTAGGGAAGGGGGGCAAGTGAGCCTGGAATATAAAGGAGTTGAAGTCGTTCATGGCCGGTTGGTAGGGAGGGCGTCCCCCTGATTTTTCCTCGGTACTCGAGATCGTGTTAAAATCCCCAAGGCAGAGCCACGGGAGGTTGTTGAGGGATTTGTGGGTGTCCATTAGGGTGTTCCAGAGCTACTTGCGCTCGACGAAGTCGCAGCTGCCGTAAACTACGGAAATAAGGGATCGAGAAGTGAGAGCGGGGTGTTCTACCTAGTAGGAGAGCGTTTGTTCGGAGTCGAGGACGGTGCTAAAGAGGCATTCATCGGAGAAGATGATCCAGATGTCGTGACACCCAGCAATGGCGTTCGGGAACCCAAGCTGAAGTTGGATGGATTTGAGTTTTCTCTGGGGGAGTTTGGGTTTGATGATAACTACAATGTCGATCCGGTGGATTTTGTTGAGGATGATTAATCTCCTCATGGTTGGTTTATCAGCCCTCTGACGTTCCATGCTAGAATGTTAAGCATTTGGAGGATTATGATTGGGGGTAGAGTGGAGCTTGGTGGCTGACTGGGTTGTCATGGCCGAGGGCTCTTGAGCTTGTTCTTTTCTTATTATTTTGGGGGATTTTGGGGGCTTTTTGGGTTGCTGCGGAGGAGGCTGCCGTCGAGTCTCGGTGACTAGGAGCTGTGGTTCCTGTGGCATCCTCCGGTGGGTAGGCGAGTTCTGTCACGATCTCGGCCAGAGCGCTGAGGGGGTTATTGGTGTTCAGGAAGCCGACATCCTGGGCTTGTCGGATCCTGGCCTCATATTCTAGGCCTAATGACTGTACGACCTCGACTGGTAGGGAGGAGATAGGTAAATCTACTAGGGCAGGGTGGATAATCAGCACCCACCGATTCTCCCCTGTGATGCCCGAATTGACGAAGGATAGTCCTTCGGTGGTCTTATCCCCTTCTGCGAGCGGGGTCTTGTCGAGGAGGAGGTTCGCCTATGCAGCGACCGCAGAAGAGGAGTTGAGGCTCTCGAATCTGTTGAGGAGGGTGATGTCTATGGACTTGTCTGGAGCCTTGCCATTATCCGACGTGGAGGGAGTACATGGGCTGGGGGAGCCGTCGCTGTCTGTAAAGTGAGAGTGAGAATTGGGAAGGGGGAGGATAGGGCGTGAGAGGGGGAGTTGTGTCGCCTTCGGAGATTGAGTCTTTTGTGGTGCTTTCTTCTTGAGCTCCAGGTGGGCCTTGAAGCAATGCTTTGTGAGGTGGCCTCTGATCTGACAGTGCTTATAGAAGCTTATGCTGTTGTCGTACTCAAGTGTCTGGAGGTGTGTCCGTCCCCCTAGCTTGAGCGGAATAACAGGGGGTCGGAAGATAGGTCAATCTCTATGCAAATCTTAGCGTAGTTGCCTTTGGAAAGATTGCGTGTTTCTTCGGCGATGGCTACCAGGGTCCCGAAGGAACTGGAAATTCTCTTGAATGCTGCGGGGGCGAAGCAGACAAGGGGAAGGTTCGGAAGGGTGATCCACGTCGAGATAATCTTTGAGTCAACATTGGGGTTGAAACTGGAGGACCATTTAGCGATCTTCACGCTGAGGGAGCCGATGTTGGTGGTGCCCTTTGCCCATACCAAGGAGCAGTCGGGATCAGAGGAGAGGTGGAGGAGAAGGTGCTTGGAGTCCAATGGTGTGACTTTGTACGCAGATGAGAGACCCCAGCCTGCGATGGCTTCTTTAGCTAAAGGCAGTTTAGGGCATCTGGACTGGAATTTCAGCATAAAGGTCTTCGAAAAGAAAGAGGATAATGAAGAAATTTCGTCGGAGGAGAACGGCACTCTGATGGTTTGTCCTTCGGATGGGATATGGAACTCGATCTCTGGTAGTTTGGGCTCCTTCTCTAGGGGAGGCAACTGCGCTAGTCGATTCGGCCGTATAATCTCTGCGTAAGAGGGGGCAATGGAGGGCGTCGATTTACAGCCGGGAGGGGGTGAGGTACGCTGCCCCGTAGGGGAGTGGTAGAGGTTGAGGGAGGGAGCAGATGCTGCACCGCGAACCGAGGGGGAACCACCGGGCTACGGGCGACGTAAATCTGGTCCCTCAAGGATGGACGCTACGGAGTGACCGAAGAGGCCGGGCGCATGTCCAACGGACTAAGGCGCATGTGTCCCCTCGGTGGCTGGGGCGCATGCGCTCGGGACGAGACCCACGAGCGCATAACCGCCAGCTAAAGAAAGGAGATGGGGGAGGTCCCCTGAAAAGAAGGGCGCATGCCCGGAGCATAACCTTCCGCTAAGGGAGGGGGCACATGGCAGCCGAGCCTCGACAGGGGCACATGGCTGGCCGCAATGGGTGGCGCATGATCGCTGGAAGGCGACTTGGGCATATAATCCACCACACGATGGGTGGGCGCATAGCCCAGTGCGGAGGAAGAGGGCGCATAGCTGCCTCTCCGCGGGGTGGACGCATGGCTTCCTGAGGAGGAGTAGGGCGCATATGGCTCCGAGGAGGAGGCGAGCGGGAAATTCGAATTTGCATATTTCAAATTTGAAAGAATCGGGGGAGGAAAAGGCCCGGAGTCCGAGGCTGCAAAGGCAACGTGTCCCCTCAGGCCAGGTGGAAGGAGGAGGCCGTACGTCGCCGCCGGAGACGGGGGGCTGCCGAAGTAGAGGGACGAGACCGGTGGGGGAGGGGGGCTGAGCTCCTCCGAGAGCGGAGTTCGAAGCAGCCGTGGAATTCGAAGCAGCCCGAGGGATGGGATTCCAGCGACGATTAGGGCTGGGACCTGGACGGTGGTCGTGGGCGGCCACCGGAGCTTCGGGGCTACTCCGGCGGAAGAGAAGCCAACCAAGGCCAGTTGGGCGGGAGTACAAACTGGGGCCAGGTTCGCACGCTCCGGCTCGTGCCCGCGGGCAGTGGGCGATCCACTAGCACGGTGCCGGGGGAGGTAGGGGTGAGGGAGGCGTTGGTCCGCCAGAGCTAGGCGGCCCCGGCGCCGGGGGCGGGCTGCGGGAGCTGTCAAGCGGCCATGGCAGCGGGATGGGGGGCTTTAGGGAGCTTGCATCGAATCTATCATATATATATATATATATATATATTTTTTCTATCATATATATATATATATATATATATATATATATATATATATATATATATATATATATATATATATATATATATATATATATATATAAAAATATATATATATATATAAAACATATTATAGGTAGGAAATGACTTGATGTGGGTTAACCTAACCAAGATTTGGCTAGGGTAAGACCAGGGTTGACCAGTTGATCAAAAGTCAACTGTAAGTCAAACTTGACCTAGATTTGACCTAGATTTCATATCACACACTAGAAAACCATGTTTAACACTATTAAACCCCATTTAACATATATATACCATTTAACATATATATATATATATATATATATATATATATATATATATATATTTTATATATATATATATATATATATATATAAAATATATATATATATATATATATATATATATATAAAATATATATATATATATAAAATATATATATATATATATATATATATATATATATATATATAAAAAGAAAAAAAAAATATAAAATATATATATATATATATATATATATATATATATATATATATATATATATATATATATATATATATATATATATATATATATAGGTCTTGTGACTCCACTTTGAGATGATATTGACTCCATATTTAACATATATATATATATATATATATATATATATATATATATATATATATATATATATATATATATATTTTAGGTCTTGTGACTCCACTTTGAGCCTCGATTCATATTGACTACTCAGGACCGGAGGCGAGTACATTCTCTGATAGTTTTTGTTGCTTTGATACAATTTATATCTATTCAGTTGTAGTATTTTAGTTGATTTTCGACACAAGGATACACATACTACTATACGTTGGATCCCGTCATGAGATAATATTCCCGGTTAACCTAGTATATTGGTACTTGTTCGATATTGTTTCTTGTACTTGTATAGACACTGATTTGGGAGTGGGCTGGCCCCCTACTCTTTGAATTCCGTGTCATGACGTGTCATGGTTGGATCCATTATATTATTCGGTGGATTGGGGAGTTATTAGAGTTTATGTGATCAATACCCCACTTGTTTACTACTTGTGCATAGCTCACCCTCGTCACACGTAGGGTGTAGCCTGACCTTATACTACTTGTGCATAGCTTTCCATTATGGCCGACCTGATTCTCCACACTCGTACTTGTGCATAGCCGGTTAAATGGAACAACCTGATCTGGACCCAAGCCGATAACATAATACTTTAATTTCTTAAGGCACTATTTATACTTATATTATACTCAGCTTGCCTGTGTCACTTTACATTCCAGTTTTATTGTATATTTCTCACACCATGACATGATTACCAGATTATCTCGTACTACTTATTTCCACTTTTGATATTCCATCTTGTATTCCATTGTAACTGTTTCTTATAGCATTTGTTAATTTAATGGAACTGCTGTTGGCGTCTGTACTTCGCTCCAATCCAGACTGGATAACTACTTTTCAGAGGATTAAGAGGCCGATTGCACAACCTATTACGGGTTTGGGATAGATGGTGATATTGATCAGGACTTGCTTGTGGAGCCGGTGCTCGTAGAGGACCCACCTCTAGTAGTGACTTAGTTTTGCTAGGTTATACTGGATTTGTATCCAGATTGATACATTGGGTCTGTAGTTTTGTTTTGGGATTGTACTATGTCTTAACTTCTAAACTTGTGTGGTTGTGACTCTGCTACTATTTCATACTATTTCATCTTTATCTTCTATTATATTATCGTGCTTATCTTCCTTTAGATTCATGTGATTGAGTTATATTTCAAATGTTATACATATTCCTCTGTACGGAGATTACAAGTTTATATTCTATATTGTTGATGTTAGATATTATAGATGACCTATACAGCATTCTACTGCCGACACTATATCATAGGCTGGATGCACCCTCGTGCTCGTGCCCCTAAACCGGGTGTGGGTCGTGATAATAGAATGGTATTCTCCACCATTATTCCAAAGAATACTTCCACTGATGAGATTTTATATTTAGAGCTTTTCGCTATCTATCATCTCCATTTTTACGTCCCTTCAGACTGCCTAAGACTATCATCACCGCTATGGAACGGTGTCGCAAGAAACAGCGACGACTTCTCTATGCGATGTATCTGCCTTGTATATTTCAGTTCTTTGAGGTTATGCTTGAGGATTGTCCACATGATGGTGCTCCTGCTTATCTTCATGAGCATTGTCATACTGCTCCTGCTCCAGTTCAGGCTCCTCCTTCTCGAGTTGTCCCATTAGCTGCTGAACCACATCATCCCGGTGGTGTTACTCTTGAGTCACTTATGGCTCTCATGATGGATGTCACGACCCACACCTAGTGTAAGGGCACGAGAAGTGGGTACGTCCAGCCTACGCCGCAGTGTCGGTAGTGGAACGCTGTCCTAGGTCACATCATCTAGCAATAACCATACCTGGACAATGATATACACTCTAAAAGGAGGACAATATAAGGTACAACTCAATCACAACATCTAAGGTGGAATAACATGAATAGATGTAAAGATAAGATAAAAGAGTAATCTCTAAGCAGCTACAAATGAGAGTAATATCTGAATATACAACATCTATCAATATCCAGAAGCTGAAAGTACACAAATAAGACAACAAAGGGGAAACTAGTTTAGAAATCTAATCTAGACAATAGGCAAGTCTTCAGCAACTATAGGATCCTCCTGAGGGTCCAAGTCACCGGTGTCATGTAAGCATGTGCCATAATATGTAGGACAGAACTCCTCCTCAACACCTGTAATATTTTTAACAGTCCAATCAGGACGGGAACGAGCATAATACATCTCGCGCAGTTCATATCTTGACAGGAAATATAAAGCATGTGATAGGCTAAGATACATGAAACGTTGTAAGAAATAAGCTTGAAAAGAAGAGAGAAACTGATAAACAATCTATCTATATATGATAATAGAGAACTGTAAGTGACTATGTGATTTAGAGTACATGATAGACATATGAACGGCTTGATTTGCACATGATTACACTAAAAAGTTTGTACATGATTACACTATATTAGAATTGTTCACATGACTATTTTTACTCCCCCATGCCCCAATCAATACACAAAGATCTAGACAGGTTATGTTATTGTACATGATTATTTATACATGAAGCTCATGAGATCATGAGAGTACATGAGAGCACATGAGTATACATGAATAATAAGAGTCCACAGAATACATGATGTTCGTGAAAAGCACATGACAAGATGTATTCGATGCACCCGAGGGGGATAACATCTCATGTAAAGATCCATATAGTACTAATCCGTGATAATGTCGTGTCAGCATCAAGTAAATTAAACTATGATAAGAATATAATTCCTAACAAGTATGAAACGGTCAGAGAATGTACTCGCCTGATATCCTGGCTATCTGATAAGAATATGAGTCTGAGCTGGAGTATCTGAGTCCTATTTCGAGCAACCCAGGTCACAACATGTCTAACATGAAATAAGAATAGCCTACAATGCACTCTAAATGATTCCAGGTCCTTCTAGGTCAAAGTCAACCCTTGGTCAACTATGGTCAACTTATAAAGTCAAGCTAGGTTAACTAAGCCAAATCCTAGTCTAACAAGTCTCACTAGGCCTAACCAAGCCTATACTAGTACACAAACACAAGTACAATATCAAACCAAGCAATCACACACACAAGTGTATATATATACATATAATGTAATGCGAGCTTGGCAATGACAATCATATATGCCCACATAACAATGGTTTTAAATGTGTGTATAATGTCAATAGCATATAGGAATGTCATACTAGGCCATACTACCCTATAGAACCCTATAGGCCATCACACTATCACATATAATATCAAAATATATAACATATATACAACATACATGACTCATTTACTTTCTCCAACTGTGTTGTCTGTCTCCTTAGAACTTGTAAAACCCCTAAATTTTTACTATTTTTTTATTTTTATAAATTTGGTACTGATTTTTATTTTGTATTGTACGTCGCGTAGTTGTATTATGCGTCGTGCGCAAAATTTCATTTTTGCTCGACGATTGCGAATATGTGCGAGCGTACATATTTTTTTAAAAAACATTTTTCTATTTTTATAGTTTCAAAATAATATATATAATAATTATTTTTAGCTATCGTACCAAAATTTTTAAGTTTATGATTTTATTTATGAAAAGCCTTTCATTTATACAGTTATAATAATAAATAATATTCTTATAAAATGGTATACTAGAAAAGTATATTTATGTAAATATTATTTGTGCATAAATATATATTTCATAATTATTTATTAGTTTATTCTTAAATAATAATGTAATTTTCAAAATTATTATTATTAGTATTTTAGAAAATATGTTTTTAAATTATTATGGCAATTTAAATCTTTGATTAGATTTTATGGATTTAATTTAAATAGATTAAAGATAGAATTTATATTTAATTTGAGTTTAGATTACCTAGATTTAATTTGGAATTGAATTTGGATTTAGATTTGATTTTATTAATTTAAATTTAATTATCTAATTGGGTTTAAATAAATTCTAATCCTATCCAAATAAGAATTCCCACATCCTATAAACAGGCAGGTACTCCTCCATAATTTCTACCACCCACGTGCATCGTGTCCATGTTTCCCCTCCCACATCTTATTCCAACATTTACATATACACGAACCTATCTCCGTGTCGACAATCCTGACATAATCAAATCCCTAACCTAACCCTACTCTAAACCCCATCCCCGCTCGTGTCCTCCCCCCTGCCTCCATCGATTCCTCAGCCAACGCCACCACCACCGTTGACCCCACCACGTCCCGAGTCCCGGCCGCCACACCACCACAACCATCTTCGTCCCCAAAACTCCGACACCATCAACAACACAACTACAGCCCAAAACAGCACTGCAGCCTCACCACCATCACCCTCCTTTCCGGCTAGACCCGAACCCAACCATCACCACAGCCACCACCGCGGCTACTGCCGCGGCAGTCCGCCCCAACTCCACCTCGACAACCATCCTCACCGTCGCACCCCAAACAAAACTCCACCACCACCAAGATAGCCACTCCGGCCATCCTCGTCGGTCGACTCCACGGCAACCCCAACAACCAACAGCACCATCCCCATCACAAGAAATAGAAGAAGAAGAAGGAAAACACTAAATCCTCACCTGAACCCTGGCCCCAACCGGACCCATACCTCCCGGCGCCACCTCCTTTGTTCCGGCACCGTCTACGGAGGTGCGTCCACCGCGTGTAACCCTTCCTCCGTACTCCGATCTGTCGCCTGCATCAACCTTCGCCTAACCGTGGCAGCCCCTGGTCTCCCCGCCACCGGAAACCCCAACCTTCCTCTTCCGCTCCCCTCTCCCGACCGCCTCTTTCTCAGCTTCCGCCGCCGGCTTCCTTCCGCCACCACCCGCGCGGGAGCGGCACTCCGTCGAGCTCCGGCCGAACCCCCGCGAGACCCTCTCCTCTCCGCCAGCCGCCGCAGCGGCGAACCGTGCGCGTGCCCTGACCTGCTCCCTTCGGCCGCACCGTATGACCTCCCTCCCTAGATCGCCTCCACGATCCAGGCAGCCCGCAGCTGCCTCCCTCCGACCGAGACCCCCGCTGGCTTCCTCTCATTTCCTTCTTCCTCTTTCTCTCGAATTCCTCTGCTCCAGGAACCAATTCTCGTCTCCTTTATATTTTTTCCTGAACCATTCTTCTCTCTCTGTAAAAAATGAGAATAGAAGAAAAAACCTTCACTCTCTTCACGTGAAAGTCCTCACTTTGCTATTTATTTTATACTTTTTATTTGCTTTTCTCCTTCTTCCTTTTTCTGTTACAAACTTCTAGTTGTTATACTTTGTGAAGAAAATGTGTGTACTAAATACATACACTATTATATTATTAGAATTATTTACTATATTTGATTTTATTAATATCACCAGTATTGGATGTGTAAATAAGTATTAGTTCAAAAAAATTATATATGTAAAATATATATTAATGAGCTTGGCCCAATATGTAATTCTCAAACTGGATTGCAAAGGCATAAATATATTACTATATATAGGATTTATTTTTCAGCTAGACCTATTTTACCTAAAATGAGTTCTAATAATTTCAAACATTTGTATAAAATTACTTTTAAATATAGTTTTCTATCTCAAAATCCTATTCATACAACCTTATTATATTTTAGCCTAAATCTACTTTTCCATCTTTTTGAATTATTCTCCTAAAAGTTATTTTAGTAATAAAAATCTAGTTTTGAGATATTATAGACGTTTTTTATATAGTATATATATAATTATTCAATTTTCTTGGAGTATCATTCTTTGCGTAGTTAATCCTACTATACCTATTCTATTTCCACTTATGTACTTCATTATGTCCACCCTAACTAATTTGACCCGTCTGGACCCAATGGAACTGTCCGTGCCACCATCCGAGGCCACCTTGCATAGTGGTTGCACCGAAGTCGCAGTTCGTGCCACCGTGATTATCGTAGCACACCAGGCGTCCTACCATGCAAGACACCTTGCCATTTGCTGTTTATTTATTTAGCTCATATTTTATGCATTATTTATTATTTTCTTTATACAAAATAAACTGTGATACATGGCATAACCTGTTAGAACTTACTGTTCATTTATATTTTCTGTTATGTATTAGTTTTCTTACACATTAAACCTAGATTTAAGGGACCACCTTGTGTGTTGCATTCATTGGCCTTGACACGTCGTACCACGATGTTGTGTGTCGCATGTAGAACACGGACATGCGTGATTGGCTGGCCACCAGTACGTACAAGCCATACGATAGGAATAACCGCTAATAGAGGTTGCATGCTTAGTTTGACTTAGCAGTTAATAGAGGTTTTGTGTTGTGGATACAACATAGTAGGCATTGGGCGGGGAGGACAATTCCTTAGCGTATGGACTTCGATGCACTTTTCCTTGTGACCCGAAAGCTCCGCTGGAGATACGGGGTTGATGACCCATGATTACTGACGGCCACTGGCGTTCTGCAGAACGTTATACTTTTATTGATTGGACCGCTGGTGCCCCAAGGGGGGACTACGCCGATCCTATTTTAGCCAGGGTCCATGCATAGGAAGGATTGTTCTTAACTATATTTCACTTAGAACGGTTAGGCTACCTTATCTGTTAGGTATGAGCACTTTTGGTTTGGGTACTTGTATCTGACCGTAGCTTAGAACAATAATTTGTCGCAGATTAGTTCGTCACATCTTGTCCTTGTTTGGTTGTAGGTGTGACTTACTACTTCGATGAGAAGGTATTGAACCTTGTTGGGGTCCGGATACCATATTTGATTCATAGCATGGAAAGAAACGTCACCGTGAATTAGTTTACCATCTCCTGTCCTTGTTTGGTTGGGGGGAGGATGGTAAGCTAGTTCAATAGGTGTGTATTGGACCATGTTATAATTCAATTGACTTATTTATTTGAGCAATATTTATTCAGTTTAAATGGCATGATATTATGAGTCTTGTTACGTCCCTCTGAGGACCTGGTTATCTCGCCAGGTGTGTGCTCTTATCTTTCGCAGGTGCTCTAGCTCTAGCCGTGACCATCTCCATTTCTTCGAGGATGATTACGCTTGGATCGTCTTCGCTTCGCTCGCCAAAATCATTTCTTTTCTCATGTATTTTTCCTTTACTTGTTGGTAGTGGATTTGTCTCCGCCCAACATATTGTATCAAGACAATTCATTATCATTATATGATAACTTTTATTCATTTATTTTGTGTGGATGAGATTAGTCATGGTTCTACTATATTTTACAGCTTACATATATTTATTATACGGCTGGCATGTCTACGTTCCTAATCCTACGTATTTTGGGACTGGAGCGTTACAGAACTCAAGGATACGATGGTACAAGCCTATAAAACAGGCCCTATTCAAGTAAGGTCTTCTCTACATAAGTATTATCCTATGCACTTTGTATATACATATCACATTATATATATAGGTAGGTAAACTACCAATGTAAATGAAGTGTCACATGAATGGCATTTAGTGTCAATGTGTGCTAGTATATAGGTGAGGGTTAAACTCAGGTTAACAGTGCATTGAATTCTTAGTTAAAACATATATGTATGGATACATTTATATATAACATATATAAATATGGAGATAGAGATAATGTGGGTAAATATAGAGGTAGAGATACATGACATATAGAAATATGGATATATTTCAGTTTAACATATGTGTACCTACAATTCAGATTTTATTATGGTTCTCAGGTATGCATCTGTGAATAATTTCAGAAAATTCAAAACAGTGCTAAACTGTTAGTGTATCACAGTATCATAAACTCGATAATGAGCCAAAATCAAAAATAACTAACTCTTATGAATCTCAGATACTTCTACACATCCTACAGCATATAATCTAACATGTAATTGCGATTTTAACAATCAAAAATCCATTTAATTCCTACAATTACCCATTCGAATAGTGTATCAGTCGAAGGGCTCGATAACAATCAAAATTATTTTGAAAACCTAATTAAAACCAAATTAAGGGTCGAGATCATGTCCTTTACATGTGTGTGTGTCCCACAAGGTGTATCGTGTCCACACAGTAGGACACGAAGTGTCCAAACCATCAAAAACACTAAAATACCCGTACAGACACAGTCTGCACAGATCGCGTCGTACAGGCGTGCTCGTGTCTCATGGATACGACACATGGCTCGAGACGAGTCGAGCTCGTACACAGTCCTAGAGGGGGTCTAGGGTTAGAGGGTCGACACCCTGAGACACGACCACGACGTGTTCTCGTGTCGCACGAGACGCGTATCAGACGCGACTGAACCGCGTGCGCGTGTCTGTGTAAAATTAGTGCAGCTAGATTTGTGAGTTCGATACAAAACGAGATGACATGGCACTTGGGGGCTGATGTGTCAGTCATGTCCCCAAGCTATACACCAAGTTTTACTTGTCCAAGTGGCACAGATACTGTGCACTGCCACCCGATCAGTAGGGCACGCGCACGAGGGCTCGTACAGCGTGTCTTGTCCAAATTGGGACACAAAAACGACATGACATGATGCTCAATAACTGAGAAAATGAAAAGGCACATGTAGGGCTACAATCCTATTCAAATGGATTTCAAAATTATGAACTAAAATTCCTTTGTGGTATTTCATCAAATACCAATACAAGAACACTGATACGTGTCCGATACGGACACCAAATCAATAAAAAAATTCCTACGAAACTCATCTTACAGCTAGGGACACCTAGATGGATGCATCTACAGGAAAAATTCATGAAATTATAGAGTTGTGGAGAGATTACCTATTGAGATGAATTCCTATAGAAAGCTTCAATTGTGTAGATCCTCCTTGCGGCTCCAAAACTCCAATGCACTTCAATTCTGGATTTTCTCACCATCCATAATTTATAAACAAAGATCAGAACCTAATGCAAAAGATGAGGGTTTAAAAGGAGAAGAAATAAGAAAAATAGAAGGAATACTTACTTAGGTTTTGCCAGGAGAAGAAGAAAATAAAAAGGAGAAGAAATCTCAATAGGAGATATTAAATACTCCCCCCCTTAGCCTAGCTTGGCCGGCCACACATGGATGGGCTAGGCTTTCCTAATGGTTTGGCTTGGGCCTCTTTCTATGGTTAAAATAAAACATTAATTAAAAAAAGTTTCTAACTAGCCCTTAATCAACATGCTAATTAGCTCCTAACCTGAAACTAACTAGAATAGGATTTTTAACCCTAACTAATCATATTACTAAGTCACTAATCCATGGTGAGTCACTAGGCTAGGTTGCACCAAGGCTATACTATCAAAAGGCCAAAAATTACTACACCAATAATATAATATATTAAAATAATCAAAAGAATTTACAATTACCAAAATACCCTTAAGTAAAAAAATGGGTGTGACAAATCTACCCTCCTTAAAAGAATTTCATCCTCAAAATTAAAGACAAAACTAAATGGGTGTGAGGGATAGAAAGTCATACCTCACGACGGGAAAAGATAAGGGTATTTCTCGCGCATCTCGTCCTCCCTCTCCCAGGTAGACTCACCTCGAGAGTGATGCCTCCAAGCTACGCGAACCAAGGATATCGTCTGGTTCCTTAGCACCTTCTCCCGTCGATCCAGAATCTCCACAGGCTGTTCTGGATAACTAAGAGTAGGGCCCACCTTGGTCTCGGAATGGTCCAGTACATGGCTGGGATCTGCCACATACTGTCTCAACTGTGACACGTAAAATACATTGTCGACTCTCTCTAATACAGGGGGCAAGTCCAGTCTCTGTGACATGTCATCGACTCTTCCGCTAATGAAGAAAGGTCCGATGAAACGTGGACTAAACTTTCCACCTCCACCAAAGTAAATAGTACCATACGTCGGAGATATCCTTCGGAACACCAGATCTCCAACCTAGCACAAACATGGTCTCAAGCTTAACTATGACAATAACATGATCAAACAAAAATCACAAAACAAACAAAATCCTAAGTCTAAGTTGTACCTCAAACTGCAAAGGTCTTCGGTGGCAATCGGCCCAATACCGATGTCTATCCTGCACCACGTGAAGTCGATCTCTGATGAGCTTCACCTTCTCGGATGCGTCAACAACCATCTCAGGTCCCAATAAAGCTCGCTCTCTAACGTCATCCCAAGACAAGGGTGTACGACATCTACGCCCATACAGTGCCTCGAATGGTGACATCCCAATACTGGCCTGGAAACTGTTATTGTATGCAAACTCCACTAAATACAAATAATCCTCCCAGGAGCCTCTAAAATCCAAAACACAAGTCTGCAGTATGTCCTCGAGTGTCTGAATAGTCCTCTCTGACTGTCCGTCCGTCTGAAGGTGGTATGCAGTACTGAACTTGAGCTGGGTGCCCAAACTAGTCTGCAGACTCCGCCAGAAATGGGAAGTAAAGCGATTATCCCGATTCGTGACAATGCTCACCTGAAATCCGTGTATCCTGACCATCTGCCGTATATACATCTCTGCTAGCCTCTCCGTAGATGTACCCACCTTAAATGGCAAAAAGTGGGCTGATTTGGTCAACCTGTCAACGATGACCCAAATCGTGTCTTTTCCTCCTGGTGTACGTGGCAATCCAGAAACAAAGTCCATCTTGATGTGCTCCCACTTCCACACCGAAATGGGCAATGGCTGTAACAGTCCTTCTGGCTTCTGCCTCTCTACCTTAACCTACTGACAGACTAAACACCTGGCTACGAAACGAGCTACCTCCCGCTTCATCCCGTACCACCATACGTGCTCCTTCAGATCCTTATACATCTTGTTGGCACCTGGATGCATAGAGTACTGAGAGCGATGGGCCTCCTGCATAACCTGCTCCTGAAGCTCTCCGTTAGGCACACACAGTCTGGAACCGTACCTCAATGTGCCATCCTCTGCAAGAATAAACTCATCATCCACCAATCCTGCTCGAACTTGCTCTCGGATACACCGCAGAGTAACATCCTTGAAATAAGTCGACTTGATCCTCTACATCAGGTCCGACTGAATCTGAAGGCCCCACATCTGAATCTGAACTTCTGCCACAATCACTTTGATCCACCAGGCTCTCTAAATCTGCTAACAAGTGACGATCCATCGTCAAACACACAGCTACCGGATACCTACTTAAGGCATCGGCAACCACGTTGGCCTTTCCTGGGTGATACTGCAAAGAAATGTCGAAGTCCTTAATCAACTCCAACCACCTGCGTTGCCTCATGTTGAGCTCTTTCTATGTAAACACATACTTCAAGCTTTTATGGTCTGTGAAGATCTCCACACGCTCTCCGTATAGATAGTGCTTCCACAACTTAAGAGCAAAGATAACTGCCGCCAACTCCAAATCATGGGTAGGGTAGTTCTTCTCATGCGGACATAATTACCTGGATGCATAGGCAATCACATTTCTATGCTGCTGTAAGACACAACCCAGACCCTTCCCTGAGGCGTCACTGTAGATAGTGAACCTGCCTGATCCTGATGGCAATGTCAAAATTGGGGTTATCGTCAGTCGCTTCTTCAACTCGTCAAAAGCAATCTGACATTCCTCTGACCAGATAAACTCTGTGTCCTTCCAGGTCAGCCTAGTCAATGGCTCTACAATCCGGGAGAAATCCTGAACGAACCTCCTGTAGTAGCCTACTAATCCCAGAAAGCTCATGATCTCCGCAACTGAACTCGGTACTGTCCACGCCTCAACTGCTCTGATCTTCTTCGGGTCTACTGAGATCCCATCTTTGGTCACAACATGACCTAAAAAATTATCTTGATCCAGAAAGAACTCACACTTCGAAAGCTTGCCGTAAAGCTGCTCCTTCTTGAGAGTCTCCAGAACCACTCTCAAATGCTTCTCGTGCTCCTCTAGGGTCTTGGAATATACCAAGATGTCGTCAATGAACACCACCATAAAATTGTCTAAATACAGGTGAAATACCTTGTTCATCAAGTTCATGAATACCGCCGGGGCGTTAGTTAACCCAAACGGCATCACCATGAACTCAAACTGGCCATACCGGGTCCTGAATGCTGTCTTTGCAATGTCCTCCTTCTTCATCTTCACTTGATGGTAACCTGACCTCAGATCAATTTTGGAGAATACCTTTGCTCCGCTCAACTGATCGAACAGATCATCGATCATCGGCAGTAGGTACTTGTTCTTGATCGTGAGGCTGTTGAGAGCCCTATAGTCGATACACATCTGTACCGACCCATCCTTCTTTGGCACAAAGAGTACTAGTACACCCTATGGTAAAGAACTCGATCGGATGAAGCCTTTGTCCTGTAACTCATCCACCTGCTTCTTCAACTCCACTAGCTCGTTGTTGTTCACTCTATAGACGTGCTAAGATATCGGCTCTACGTCGGGCACGAAATCTATAGAGAACTCTACATCTCTGTCCGGAGGTAACCCTGGCAACTCCTCCAGAAATACATCCATGAACTCAGCTATCAATGGATGTGGCACGCTCTGCTCCTCTACTGAAGCTCCGCAGAAGACTTCACTGCTCTGGTCCGTCTCTCGTCTAGTGAACTCGAACTCTGGCTCTCCTGGCACTCTGAAGAGAACTCTACCACTGCGATAATCTATACTGGTATGGTGTCTGCTCAACCAATCCATACCGAGTACAATATTGTAGTTCAGCAATGGCATTACGAGCAGACTCATATCCAATTCTCGGCCTTCCAAAATTACTCTCCGATCTTACAAACATCACGGACGAGGATGATACCACCCCCAGTCGTGAGCTTGTAAGTCCTAGACAATGGTTCAGAAGGAATCTGGTGTCTAATAGCAAAAGATACAGACACAAAACTATAGGAAGCCCCCGAATCAAATAAAGCGAATGCATGAAAGAAGTCGAGAAGAACAGAAACTGCTATCAGATCTCCCACTGCCTCTGCATCCTCGGCTGACATTGTTAAGGCTCGCCCCTGCTGACCTTCTCTGGTCTACTGCTGGAGCTGGGTAAACTTCTATTTTTGGGTCGGCAATGGTCCCTTCTGCTGTCCTGCCGGAGCCTTGGCTCCTGCTCCCTGAGTTGTACGTCCCAAAGACATGGGACAGTCCCTCAGCTGGTGCTCCACTGAACTACAAATGAGGCACTTGCCTAGCCTCTTCCTGCACTCATTCCATACATGTCCTGGCTTCTTACAGAAAGTACAACTACTGACTTGTTGTTGTCTAGGCGCCTGCTGTATCTGTTTCTGCTGAAAAAACGTACGACCCTGACTCTAGAACTGCTGCTACTGGAACGGCTTTTGTTGATGCTGTTGCTGATAGTGGAGCCTCTTGGCCTGGCCTCCACTGCCGCTGGCTCTATATGAATCACGACCACTCTTCAGTTTCAGTTCGAGGTCGTCCTCTGCTGCCTTAGCTCCCGTCAAAATCTTTTCGAAAGTAGCATTTCTGTTGCTCTTGGTCAAGGACTTGACTTTCTTTATCAAGCCCTTCCTAAATCTCCCAGCCTTCGCTGTCTCGCTCAGGCCCTCCATAATCTGCCCAGACGACAGAACTCTCCTGCGTACTCCTCTATTGTCTGGTTCTCCTGGACCAGATTCTCCAACTGCATCTCTAAGGCACCAAGTGCTGTGTTGGGGAAGAACTTTTCCTTGAAAAGCTTCTTGAAAGCCTCCTAAGTCTGCCCCTGTGTACCAACCCTGGGGTCGGTCTGGTACCATATGTGGGTAAGGTCCTGCATCTGGCTGCCCGCTGCTTCTATCTAAGCCTAGATGGTATCTCCGCGGGACGGAAGATCTCCTCTATATGCTCGATCCAGTCGTCGGCATATAGGATACCCTCGGTACCCTTGAAGTCTCGCGGCCGCATCTTCTGGAAATCCTGAATACCCAAAGTCCTCGGCAGGTTCGACTGGTTCGGCTGTATCTGCCCTTCCTATGGTTGGGCAATCACCTTCTCTACTGCCACCATGGCTAACTGATGGGCATTGTCAATGTCCTGTCTCATATCCTCCGCTTGGCGTCGCTGAGTCTCCATCATTTACTGCATAAAGGCAAAAAATTACCCTATATCAAATGTCCCCTGAGGTGGTGGTGGTGGCATCCCCTGAACCCCTGGGACATTCCTCGAAACCGGTGGAGGAGCACCCCAAAAAGTTGTAGACAGTCCCAACTGAGCTGGAACAAGAGGTGTTGTGGTCCCCGAGCCCTGCTGAGTCGGGCAAGAAGTGGCAGACCTCTCAACGGTATCCCTTTTACCAGAGCGCTGCGATCGTGTCTCCACCATCATGAAGATAGATCAAAACAACAATCAATTACTGAGAAGGAAACGATATAATCAAAGGAGGATAGTTCATTTCAAAAGAAGGCAATTAGCAGCAAGAATTTAATAAGAGTTTTCCTAATGTGATTGAGTACCGTAACTTATATCCTATATCCTACTGCAGGCTATAACGATACTCTAATTCGAGTACCGCTACGAAATTATACTAGTTGAGACTGGACCTGCATGGGCCACCACTAAAAATGTGTCACGACCCGCACCCAGTGTAAGGGCACGAGAAGTGGGTACATCCAGCCTACACCATAGTATCGACGGTAGAACGTTGTCCTAGGTCACATCATCTAGCAATAACCATACCTGTATAATGATATACACTCCAAAAGGAGGACAATATAAGGTACAACTCAATCACAACATCTAAGATGGAATTACGAGAATAGATGTAAAGATAAGATAAAAGAGTAATCTCCAACCAGCTATAAATGAGAGTAATGTCTGAATATACAACATCTATCAATATCTAGAAACTGAAAGTACACAAATAAGATAACGTAGGGGAAGCTAGTCTAGAAATCTAATCTAGACAATAGGCAAGTCTTCAGCAACTGTAGGATCCTCCTGAGGGTCCAAGTCACCGGTGTCATCTAAGCTTGTGCCATAATATGTAGGACAGAACTCCTCCTCATTACCTGTAATATTATCAACAGTCCAATCAGGACGGGAACGAGCATAATACATCTCACGCAGTTCATATCTTGACAGGAAATATAAAGCATGTGATAGACTAAGATACATGAAACGCTGTAAGAAATAAGCATAAAAAGAAGAGAGAAACTGATAAACAATCTATCTATATATGATAATAGAGAACTGTAAGTAACTATGTGATTTAGAGTACAAGATAGACATGTGAACGGCTTGATTTGCACATAATTACACCAAAGAGTTTGTACATGATTACACTACTTTAGAATTGTTCACATAACTATTTCTACTCCCCCATGCCCCAATTAATACATAAGGATCTAAACAGGTTATGTTATTGTACATGATAGTTTATACATGAAGATCATGAGATCATGAGAGTACATGAGAGCACATGATTATACATGAATAATAAGAGTCCACAGAATACATGATGTTCGTGAAAAGCACATGACATGATGTATTCGATGCACCCGAGGGGGATAACATCTCATGTAAAGATCCATATAGTACTAATCCATGATAATGTCGTGTCAGCATCAAGTAAATTAAACTATGACAAGAATATAATTTCTAACAAGTATGAAACGGTCAGAGAATGTACTCGTCTGATATCCTGGCTGTCTGATGAGAATATGAGTCTGAGCTGGAGTATCTGAGTCCTATTTAGAGCAACACAGGTCATAACATATCTAACATGAAATAAGAATAGCCTACAATGCACTCTAAATGATTCCAGGTCCTTCTAGGTCAAAGTCAACCCTTGGTCAACTCTGGTCAACTTATAAAGTCAAGCTAGGTTAACTAAGCCAAATCCTAGTCCAACAAGTCTCACTAGGCCTAAGCAAGCCTATATTAATACACAAACACAAGTACAATGTCAAACCAAGCAATCACACACACACAAGTGGATATATATACATATAATGTAATGTGAGCTTGTCAATAACAATCATATATGCCCACATAACAATGGTTTTAAATGTGTGTAATGTCAATAGCATATAGGAATGTCATACTAGGCCATACTACCCTATAGAACCCTATAGGCCTTCACACTATTACATATAATATCAAAATATATCACATATATATACAACATACATGACTCATTTACTTTCTCTAATTGTGTTGTCTGTCTCCTTAGAACTCAAGGATATAATGGTACAAGCCTATAAAATAGGCCCCGTTCAAGTAAGGTCTTCTCTACATAAGTATTATCCTATGCACTTTGTATATATATATATATATATATATATATATATATATATATATATATATATATATATCACATTATATATATAGGTAGGTAAACTACCAATGTAAATGAAGTGTCACATGAATGGTATTTAGTGTCAATGTGTGCTAGTGTATAGGTGAGGGTTAAACTCAGGTTAACAGTGCATTGAATTCTCTGTTAAAACATATATGTATGGATGCATTTATATATAACATATATAAATATGGAGATAAAAATAATGTGGGTAAATATAGAGGTAGAGATACATGACATATACAAATATGGATACATTTCAGTTTAATATATGTGTACCTACAATTCAGACTTCATTATGGTTCTCAGGTATGCATCTGTGAATAATTTCAGGAAATTCAAAACAGTGCTAAACTGTTAGTGTATCACAGTATCATAAACTCGATAATGAGCCAAAATCAAAAATAACTAACTCTTATGAATCTCAGATACTTCTACACATTCTACAGCATATAATCTAACATGTAATTACGTTTTTAACAATCAAAAATCCATTTAATTCCTATAATTACCTATTCGAACAGTGTATCAGCCGAAGGGCTCAATAACAAACAAAATCATTTTGAAAACCTAATTAAGACCAAATTAAGGGTCGACATCATGTCATGTACATGTGTGTGTGTGTGTCCCATAGGGTGTATCGTGTCGACATAGTAGGACATGAAGTGTCCAAACCATCAAAAACACAAAAATACTCGTACAGTCACAGTCTGCACAGGCTGCATCGTGCAGGCGTGTTCGTGTCTCGTGGACACGACACAGGGCTCGAGACGAGTCGAGCTCGTGCACAGTCCCAGAGGGGGCCTAGGGTTAGAGGATCGATACCCTGAAATACGACAACGACGTGTCCTCGTGTCGTACGAAACGCGTATCAGACGCGACTGAACCGCGCGCGCGTGTCTGTACGAAATTAGTGCAGCTAGATTTGTGAGTCTGATACGAAATGAGCTGACATGGCACTTGGGGGCTGACGTTTCAGTCATGTCTCCAAGATATGCACCAAGTTTCGCGTGTCCAAGTAGCACAGATGTTGCGCACTGCCACCCGATCAGTAGGGCATGCGCACGAGGGCTCGTGCAGCGTGTCCTATCCCAATTGGGACATAAAAATGACACAACACGATGCTCAGTTCCTGGGAAAATGAAAACACACATGTAGGGCTACAATCCTATTCAAATGGATTTCAAAATTACGAACAAAAATTCTTTTGTGGCATTTCATCAAACACCAATACAATAACACTGATACGTGTCTGATACGGACACCAAATCAATACAAAGTCCTACGAAACTCATTCTACAGCTAGGGGACACCTAGATGGATGCAACTACAGGAAAAATTCATAAAATTATAGAGTTTTGGAGAGATTACCTATTAAGATGAATTCCTATAGAAAGCTCCAATTGTGTAGATCCTCCTTGCGGCTCCAAAACTCCAATTCACTTCAATTCTGGATTTTCTCACCATCCATAATTTATAAACAAAGATCATAACCTAATACAATAGACTAGGGTTTAAAAGGAGAAGAAATAAGAAAAATAGAAGGAATACTTACTTAGGTTTTGCTAGAAGAAGAAAGAAATAAAGGAATACTTACTCCAAAATCCAAAACACAAGTCTACAGCATGTCCTCGAGTGTCTGAATAGTCCTCTCTGACTATCCGTCCGTCTGAAGGTGGTATGCCGTACTGAACTTGAGCTGAGTGCCCAAACTAGTCTGCAGACTCCTCCAGAAATGGGAAGTAAAGCGATTATCCCGATCCGAGACAATGCTCACCTGAACTCCGTGTATCCTGACCATCTGCCGTATATATATCTCTGCTAGCCTCTCCGTAGACGTACCCACCTTAAATGGCAAAAAGTGGGCTGATTTGGTCAACATGTCTACGATGACCCAAATTGCGTCTTTTTCTCCTGGTGTAAGCGGCAATCCAGAAACAAAGTCCATCTTGATGTGCTCCTACTTCCACTCTGAAATAGGCAATAGATGTAACAGTCCTTCTGGCCTCTGCCTCTCTACCTTAACCTGCTGACAGACTAAACACCTGGCTACGAAGCGAGCTACCTCCCGCTTCATCCCATACCACCATACGTGCTCCTTCAGATCCCTATACATCTTGTTGGCACCTGGATGCATAGAGTACTGAGAGCAATGGGCCTCCTGCATAACCTGCTCCCGAAGCTCTCCGCTAGGCACACACAGTCTGGAATCGTACCTCAATGCGCCATCCTCTGCAAGAATAAACTCATTATCCACCAATCCTGCTCGAACTTGCTCTCGGATACACCGCAAAGTAGCAACCTCGAACTGAGTCGACTTGATCCTCTCCATCAGGTCCGACTAAATTTGAAGTCCCCACATCTGAATCTAAACTCCTGGCACAATCACCTCGATCCCCAGGCTCTCTAAATCTGCTAACAAGTGACGATCCATCGTCAAACACATAGCTATCGGATACCTACTCAAGGCATCGACAACCTCGTTGGCCTTCCCTGGGTGATATTGCAAAGAAATATCGAAGTCCTTTATCAAATCCAACCACCTGCGCTGCCTCATGTTGAGCTCTTTCTGTGTAAACACATACTTCAAGCTTTTGTGGTCTGTGAAAATCTCCACACGCTCTCCGTATAGATAGTGCTTCCATAACTTAATAGCAAAGATAACTGCCGCCAACTCCAAATCATGGGTAGGGTAGTTCTTCTTATGCGGACGTAATTGCCTGGATGCATCGGCAATCACTTCCCATGCTGCTGCAAGACACAACCCAGACCCTTCCCTGAGGCGTTACTGTAGATGGTGAACCCGCCTGATCCTGATGGCAATATCAAAATCGAGGCTGTCGTTAGTCGCTTCTGTTGGCCCATTGGTCATATGGTTAAACTAATTTTAATAATTGATCAAACTCTGTCTCGATATATAAAGCTAGTCAGGATATCTCGGACTCTTGGACATGATCAAGAATGGCTATCTACTCAGTTCTAGACCGAAGCGTTGTTTGCCTGTTCGAGTCTGTATTTCTTTGAGCAATGTAATCTTTTATTTTATTGAGTCTAGAAATACATTATACACCGAGTCGTACTGGCAAATAGGCTATTCCAAAATAATTTCAAAATGTTTTTAAAAATGTCCTTAGTTTTGAAAAACATTCGTATTTATAAAAGCTCCAAAAAGGTTTTCAAAATTCCCCAAAATTTATTTTGAAAAACCCTAACCAAACCCTGACAGAACTCGGCCAGAGTTCGTCCAGAGTTCGGTTAGTGGCCGTTTTGATTTTTGAATTCCTTGGAACTTGGTCCTCCTGCAGTTGCGGATTTGACCAAGATTTGCTCATCGAGTTCTGCCCGAATTCTGCCCAAATTCTGCCATAATTCTGTCTTTGGAACTCCTATAAATAGAGAAGGATTTCGATCATTTTAACTCACTCATTCACTTTCAATCTTCTCTCTATTTAAAGCCTATTGTCTTCCAAAGAGTTTTTTTCGAGCTTTAATTTTCAGATCCCAAGCCAGTTACAATCATCTAGTCGATTTGTCAGTGCGGTACGGTCTAGAAGTTTCTGAGTGATTGTCATCAGAAGGCTTGATAGAAGATTCAACTCTTCACAATTGAAGTTGGACGAGTTCTTCGTATCAAAGCTCGCGTTGTAGAAGTTGCAAGGACTTCGTAAGAAAACTTGCGGTTTTGTAAAAAGTAGATTCAACTGGTAGCAAGAGTTCTACCGACTGGACTAGTCCTCAACAGAGGAAAACCAGTATACATCGCTGTCTTTGCGTTTACTTTTTTATCTCTGCCTTTACATTATTTAGTTGTGATTATTATTCTGTGATCTTGCTGCTAACAATTTTTAATTAGCATTATTCCACTACCAACTCTATTCACCCCCCTCTAGAGTATTGCGCTTTACGATTTCGTTCCTACAATTGGTATCAGAGCGGGTGTTACAGGTAAAGCAAGGTAACATTACAATTATTTATTCATTTAATTAATTGTTATATAGATCACAGCACAACACATGGCAACTGTAAAATTCACAAGTGAAGGCCAGGCCACAAACAGACCTCCACTGTTTGATGGTACAAATTATACCTATTAGAAAACACGGATGAGTTTCTTCTTGAAATCTCTTGACTTTGATTTATGGTCTATTGTTATTGATGGCTATCAAAAGCTACCTCATATAAATGTTGATGGAGTTTTAACTGAAAAACCCTATAACAGATATACAGAGGAAGAAAAGAAAAAGGCCAGTCTTGACGCACGTGCTATTAACACTTTACTTTGTGCTTTAGACAGAACTGAATTTAACAAGGTGTCTATCTGCACAACTGCTAATGAAGTGTGGAAGCTTCTTGAAGTCACACATGAAGGCACGACTCAAGTCAAAGAATCAAAAGTCAGCAGACTTATTCAAGAGTATGAGGTATTCAAGATGAAGCCCAACGAAACAGTTACTCAGATATTCGAAAGATTCCTGGATATTGTAAATCCTTTGTCCTCCCTAGGCAAAGATTACAGTAACCATGAAAAGATTCGCAAACTCCTGAGAGCACTTACAAAGAACTGGATTCCGAAGGCTACTGCAATCATCGAAGGGAACGACCTCACAACTATGTCCCTCGAAGTACTTATGGGTAAGCTACTCATTCATGAACTGGAGCTACAAGATTTTGAAGAGCCTGCACCAAAGGAGAAGACGATCGCTTTCAAGGCTCAGCACAGAAAAGCTACTCAAGGTGATTCAGACAGCAGTGAATCTGATGCTTGTATGCCATAATTGATTTATTGAGATTGTTGAGTTTCCTGGAGCTTTTGTTTTGTTATCTTGCTCGACTAGCCTCAGGAAATTCTGAGGACGGAATTTTTCTAAGGTGTGGAGAGTTGTGAGACCCATCTCACTGTATCGATATTTTATACGGATACGTGTTTATTTGAGCCGTATTTCGTATTTATCGATTTACGTGATATTTTAAAATTTTCCGAAGTACAGGGTTTTCGTGACTTGGTTTAACTTGGATTTGGTTTTATTTGGTTCGGTTCCACTTTGACTTGGTTTGGTTTGGTTTAGTTAGTTTCTCATGAGATGAGGTGTATGGTTTAGATTGAGTGGAGAGGAATGAATGGTGGAGATCACTTGAGCTTGTTATATAAGCCACTTTTTCTCTTTCCCTCCTCATTCACCCTCATTCATTTCTTTTCCACCAAACCCTAGCCATTGGAGAGAGGCAAGTACACCTTGCCGAATGTTGGACTATTTCAATTTCGTTTGTTCCATTCTCTTCCTTACATGATTCTAAGCATCTTTAGAACTTGAAGTTTTCGGTTTTACCGAGTAGATTGTTGTAGATCTAGCTTTGTGGTATTTTTGGTTTTCATGGGTTTTGATCTGTCAAACTTGTATATTTTTGTCAACTGATGGTTTCATGTTGTAGAAAATTTCATTCTACCCCATTTTGACCTATGAAAGTTCGGATTTGGACTCTGGATGACGAATTTATGGAGCTTGGAAGCATGGCTTCATGGTGTTCTTCTTCTCGGAAAGTGGAGAAGAAGAACAGTTCTCTGAGCCGCATGAGCATTTTAGCTTCTGGCCGCATGAGCATTATTTATTGCATGGCCCTTTTATTTAGTTGCTTGCAAGCTTGCATGCATTTGCATGCAACTTGCCTGGGCCGTATGGCCTTTGGCCCTGGTCGCATGAGAATTAATTGCATAACTTTTTATTATTATTATTTATTTAACTGTATTGCTGGCCGCATGGAACCACTTAGTGAGCCGCATAAGGAAATTATTTAATATTAGTTGCTTGTTTGTATTTTCATGCAAGCAAACCGCATGGCCATTATTTAATTAATTATTTATTTATTTGATTGTATTTTCATGCAAACAAATATGAGGGTGAGCCGCATGGATATTTACAGCATTAATAATTGCTTAAAACAGAGCCGCATGGCCTTTGGCCATTAAATATTATTATTTGCATGTTGCATTTTTGCATGGAATCTAAGGTGAGCCGCATAGGCTCCCTTCCCCCACTATCTAATATTTTAGCCACGTGAGCCACTCTTTTTCTGGCAGTCATCATTTTATTGTTTGGCCACGTGCCCTTCCTTTGTTTAAGTGGAGGCTCGCATTTATTGTCTTCCCACTCTCTGTCTTTTCTGACTGCATGAATATTTCTTGTTAGCATTTACTCTTGGCCGCATGGCCCCCTTCAGCTATTTTTCTGGCCGCATAAGCTTTGGCTGGCCGCATGGGTGGCCTCCCACTCTCTTTGGATGCATATATGTTCTCCCACTTTTGGGCCGCATGGGGTCCACTTTAATTGTTTAAATGTTTTATTTGCCTGAATTGTGGTCAGAATTTCTTTCCACTCCCAACATGAAAGTTGTAGAGTTTCTCCTTAGCTTCAAGAATATATATATTATTAATATATTATTATTTAATTGTGCAAATTTCTTCCTTCTTTGATAAATGACATGACATGACAATGACCCATAGTGGTGCAATCTTGAAATGAACTTGACATGATATACTTGACATGATAACTTGAAATGATAAATAAGAATGACTTGATAGTGGCCCGTCGTGGCGCACTCTTGATAAGTAATAATAATAATGATAGTGGCCCGTCATGGCGCTCTCTTGATATGTAATAATGATAATGATAGTGGTACGTCGTGGCGCACTCCTGACAAGAATTAATTAGTATCCTGACACCGTGGGTGTTGTATTGAATGTACTTGTATAAGCTACCGTCTAGTCTTGCATCATGTCTAGGACATGAATTCCTGATTTCCTACGGTCAGGGAGTCTTATTAAATCGGGCTAGGCTAATGACTAGAATAAACAAGTAGTTCATAAGAGATTTCCCAGTTACAGGCAATCCCGTTATCTGGGCATGCATGTGGACTTGTAGCCTGCCGACGAGTAGGGCACATTTCCTGCACACTGTCATGTGTTGCACCCTTATTGTACTAAATGTCGCCTGGATAACCTGGATGGTCTGCAGGGCTTGTGGCTGTGGAATAATCTCATTGCATATGGCTAGTAACTAGGACTGTGATAACCCTAGTTAGTTAAAGTATCAAGCCGTACTTATTGCTTGGACGTGAATGTTGAATGGAGTTTACTCAGTCCAGTCTCGTCTTGTTCTTGTACATGATTGTTACATGTCCTGATTTCTTATTTTATCCTGTCGATAAATGGTGGGAGAAACCAAGTTCTGTTCAGACGAAGGGTTACAACCCCGGTCCTTGTTTGGTTTACGGGTTGTAACCTGGTTATCTGAATAGTCCCATGGTTATCTCATCATATATCATCTTCCCAGTTCTATTTATTTAATATGTACTCCAGTTTACTTTATGTTAAATGATGATTTGCTTACTGTCTCCTATGTTCAGGATAAGTGCATTGGTACTGCCCGAACCTCGATCCTCCCTTACTTATTGCTTTCTCTCCCTGTTGATTGCCTATGATTGCTGGTTTTAAGTTCATAGTTCGGCCTCCTTTGTGGTACTTGCTATTTGGGGTCTGACCCCACTGGTTTTGCATAGCCAGGTTCTGATAGAAGAGCCCGAAGGATCTACCGCACCATCTACTCGACGGTGACCAGCTGGAGCACCAGAATGCCTCAGTGGGTTCTTCTTCATTCTTCCACTGATATGTAAATTCTCTTCTTGTAACGTTTAGCCCCGAGCACGTGTTTAGCTCGTGTTTTGGTATTTTTCTTGATATTGTAGCCTACGGGCATAAACATGATATGTGTATTCTAGACTATAGCTAGTCCTTATCATGTACGACTAATACTCTAGCTAGTCATCAGTTCTGTGGTACTAGCTTCATGATCAGTCATGTATATATGGTTCGGGACGTCTTACTATTATATGTATGATGATCGTACTCTTTGCTCTTATATAATTGCCTGTGATTGAGATACCTAGGATTGTTAAACCATAGGATTGACTGATGGCTTGTAGAGTAACCCCCATGTCTTGCAGCTTATACGTGATTTCAGAGTATTAACGTACTTTGGGATTACGTAGCTGGCTATGTCTGCCCCCGCTCTCCAGTGTTCTGGTTCTGGGGCGTAACATGGTTTTAGTGGTGGCCCATGCAGGTCTCGATTTTCAGACTTGTGGGGGTTACCATGTTTAGATATCTCAATCACGATTATCCTTATTGATCTCCTTCGGATTATTCTCTACCTCTGATACTTGACTTGATATCTGTTTTGATCATTGATCATTCCTGTTCCCATGATTTGATATTGTGTCCTTCAACTTTCAAGGGCACTGTTCTTGATCCTTCTGATTATCTTGTTCGTGTTTTGCCGATGGCAGCTCAGCATTCTTCAGCCAGGCCAGTTATGGAGGATCAGTCTCAGCATGCAGGCAGAGATGTTAGTCCATCCCGATCAGCCAGTCGCTTCTGTCTTCGTATCTTAAGACAGGTGATAAAGTTCATGCATCTGTTTCAACTACGATGATATGTCCTGGGTAGAGTCCTGCCTTGAACTAAGTTATTGGTACCGACTTACCTTGAGGCTTGACTTTTATCCATTTTTGGGAGTCAGCTTTGGCCAGCAAGTACGTTGGTTCCTACACAACTGTCTCAGGAGACATATTGATCCATATGCCTCCAATCCTTCTTAATCGTGATTGTGTTTGTTCTTGTGCATTTACTTACCGCTTACGTATTTAATTATATTACTGATTGTTTTACCTTACTTGTATGCCATAATTGATTTATTGAGATTGTTGAATTTTCTGGAGCTTTTATTTTGTTATCTTGCTCGACTAGCCTCAGAAAATTTCGAGGACGAAATTTTTCTAAGGTGTGGAGAGTTGTGAGACCCGTCTCACTGTATCGATATTTTATACGGATACGTGTTTATTTGAGTCGTATTTTATATTTATCGATTTGCGTGATATTTTAAAATTTTCCGAAGTGCAGGGTTTTCGTGACTTGGTTTAACTTGGATTTGGTTTTATTAATTTGGTTCGGTTCCACTTTGACTTGGTTTGGTTTGGTTTGGTTTAGTTGGTTTCTCATGAGATGAGGTGTATGGTTTAGATTGAGTAGAGAGGAATGAATGGTGGAGATCACTTGAGCTTGTTATATAAGCCACTTTTTCTCTCTTCCTCCTCATTCACCCTCATTCATTTCTTTTCCACCAAACCCTAGCCATTGGAGAGAGGCAAGTACACCTTGCCGAATATTGGACTATTTCAATTTCGTTTGTTCCATTCTCTTCCTTGCATGATTCTAAGCATCTTTAAAACTTGAAGTTTTCGGTTTTACCGAGTGGATTGTTGTATATCTAGCTTTATGGTATTTTCGGTTTTCATGGGTTTTGATATGTCAAACTTGTATATTTTTGTCAACTGATGGTTCCATGTTGTAGAAAATTTCATTCTACCCCATTTTGACCTATGGAAGTTCGGATTTGGACTCTGGATGACGAATTTATGGAGCTTTGAAGCATGGCTTCATGGTGTTCTTCTTCTCGGAAAGTGGAGAAGAAGAATAGTTCTCTGAGCCGCATGAGCATTTTAGCTTCTGGCCGTATGAGCATTATTTATTGCATGGCCCTTTTATTTAGTTGCTTGCAAGCTTGCATGCATTTGCATGCAACTTGCCTGGGCCGCATGGCCTTTTGCCCTGGTCGTATGAGAATTAATTGTATGGCTTTTTTATTATTATTATTTATTTAACTGCATTGCTGGCCGCATGGAACCACTTAGTGAGCCGTATAAGAAAATTATTTAATATTAGTTGCTTGTTTGCATTTTTATGCAAGCAAACCGTATGGCCATTATTTAATTATTTATTTATTTATTTGATTGTATTTTCATGTAAGTAAATGTGAGGGTGAGCCGCATGGATATTTACAGCATTAATAATTGCTTGATGCAGAGCTGCATGGCCTTTGGCCATTAAATATTATAATTTGCATGTTGTATTTTTGCATGGAATCTAAGGTGAGCCGCATAGGCTCCCTTCCCCCACTATCTAATATTTTGGCCACGTGAGCCACTCTTTTACTGACAGTCATCATTTTATTGTTTGGCCACGTGCCCTTCCTTTGTTTAAGTGGAGGCTCGCATTTATTGTCTTCCCACTCTCTGTCTTTTCTGACTGCATGAATATTTCTTGTTAGCATTTACTCTTGGCCGCATGGCCCCCTTCAGCTATTTTTCTGGCCGCATAAGCTTTGGCTGGCCGTATGGGTGGCCTCCCACTCTCTTTGGCTGCATATATGTTCTCCCACTTTTGGGCCGCATGGGGTCCACTTTGATTGTTTAAATATTTTATTTGCCTGAATTGTGGTCAGAATTTCTTTCCACTCCCAATATGAAAGTTGTAGAGTTTCTCCTTGGCTTCAAGAATATATATATTATTAATATATTATTATTTAATTGTGCAAATTTCTTCCTTCTTTGATAAATGACATGACACGACAATGACCCGTAGTGGTGCACTCTTGAAATGAACTTGACATGATATTCTTGACATGATAACTTGAAATGATAAATAAGAATGACTTGATAGTGGCCCGTCGTGGCGCACTCTTGATAAGTAATAATGATAATAATAGTGTCCCGTCGTGGCGCTCTCTTGATATGTAATAATGATAATGATAGTGGCCCGTCGTGGCGCACTCGTGACAAGAATTAATTAGTTTCCTGACACCGTGGGTGTTGTATTGAATGTGCTTGTGTAAGCTACCGTCTAGTCTTGCATCATGTCTAGGACATGAATTCCTGATTTCCCACGGTCATGGAGTCATATTAAATCGGGCTAGGCTAATGACTAGAATAAACAAGTAGTTCATAAGAGATTTCCCAGTTACAGGCAATCCCGTTATCTGGGCATGCATGTGGACTTGTAGCCTGCCGACGAATAGGGCACATTTCCAGCACACTGTCATGTGTTGCACCCTTATTGTACTAAATGTCGCCTGGATAACCTGGATGGTCTGCAGGGCTTGTGGCTGTGGAATAATCTCATTGCATATGGCTAGTAACTAGGACTGTGATAACCCTAGTTAGTTAAAGTATCAAGCCATACTTATTGGCTTGGCCGTGAATGTTGAATGGAGTTTACTCAGTCTAGTCTCGTCTTGATCTTGTACATGATTGTTACATGTCCTGATTTTTTATTTTATCCTGCCGATAAATGGTGGGAGAAACCAAGTTCTGTTCAAACGAAGGGTTACAACCCCGGTCCTTGTTTGGTTTATGGGTTGTAACCTGGTTATCTGAATAGTCCCATGGTTATCTCATCGTATATCTCCTTTCCAGTTCTATTTATTTAACATGTTCTCCAGTTTACTTTATGTCAAATGATGATTTGCTTACTGTCTCCCTATGTTCGGGATAAGTGCATTGGTACTGCACGAATCTCGATCCTCCCTTACTTATTGCTTTCTCTTCCTGTTGATTGCCTATGATTGCTGGTTTTAAGTTCATAGTTCGGCCTCCTTTGTGGTACTTTCTATTTGGGGTCTGACCCCACTGGTTTTGCATGGCCAGGTTCTGATAGAAGAGCCCGAAGGATCTATCGCACCATCTACTCGATGGTGACCAGCCGGAGCACCAGAGTGCCTCAGTGGGTTCTTCTTCATTCTCCCACTGATATGTAAATTCTTTTCTTATAACGTTTAGCCCCGAGCACGTGTTTAGCTCGTGTTTTGGTATTTTTCTTGATATTGTAGCCTACGGGCATAAACATGATATGTGTATTCTAGACTATAGCTAGTCCTTATCATGTACAACTAATACTCTAGCTAGTCATCAGTTCTGTGGTACTGGCTTCATGATCAGTCATGTATATATGGTTCGGGACGCCTTACTATTGTATGTATGATGATCGTACTCTTTGCTCTTGTATAATTGCCTGTGATTGAGATACCTAGGATTGTTAAACCATAGGATTGACTGATGGCTTGTAGAGTAACCCCCATGTCTTGACAGCTTATACGTGATTTCAGAGTATTAACGTACTTTAGGATTACGTAGCTGGCTATGTCTGCCCCCGCTCTCCAGTATTCTGGTTCTGGGGCATGACAGTATGAGAAAGGGAACCTGAAGAGATCAACATCACGGAAGTATGCCAACACCAGCATATGGCATGAAAGTGAAGCCAGCGACTCAGAAGATGAACAATCAGAAGACGCTGCAAACATATGCTTTATGGCATCCGATCAGGTACCTACTGAACCTGTAGTTGATACATATGATGACTTCACCTTTGAGCAATTAGGAGATGCCTTCAGTGAACTGATAAGTGATTACAGGAAACTGCGTAGCAAATATCAGACCTCTAAGAAGGTACTCAAAAAGTACAAAGGTGAAATAGAAAGACTTACCGACCTACTAGCTGAGGTTAGAAATAATGTTAGTGAGTCTAGTGAGCTTTCTTCTATTAAGCTCTTATTACATGAGACTACCAAGTCATCCGAAAAAAAGACAAGGTTATTGACCAACTGAAAGAAGAACTTTCTAAAGAGAAGAAAAGTCTTCAAAGTGCACAAGTCAGAATGGAAGCACTCACTTTTGACTATACTAAGTTGTATGACACTTCCAAAAGATTGGAAATTAGGTTAGAAAAGCATCCTGAGACTGCTGCTTCCTACCCTAACACGTGTCACTTACCGAAAAATCGAAACATTCCCAAACCAAACACTGTCAGACCTAACCATATCAAACCTTTACCCCAAAAGGTTAAGCCCAAACAGGATTATAGATATGCTTTCTTCTATATTAGAAAACCTAAACCTACCAACCATGCACACCACTCAGCTTTCAACACTCAACATGCACAATGTCATTATTGTGGCCTCATTGGTCATATTTCTCCTGCATGTAGAATCAGAAAGCTTGTTGATTTAAATATTTATGCATGGATACCAAAAGCTAACATTTCAGGACCCTACAAAAAATGGGTACCAAAAGTTTCATCTGTAAATTGTTTTGTAGGTGGAACACCTTTCACATGCTAAAAGCAAATGGATCCTCGACAGCGGTTGTTCACGGCATATGACCGGTGATGCTACATTATTTGCAATACTGTCGAAGAAAAAGAAGGAAGGTTATGTCTCCTTCGGTAACAACTTGAAAGGGTATATCATTGGTATCGGTGATGTTCGTAAGTCTCCCTATCCTGTGATTAAGGATGTCTGTCTGGTTACCGAGTTGAAACATAATCTACTCAGCATAAGTCATTTAGCTGATCATGGTTATGGCATTAACTTTGGCAAAGACAAATGTACTATAGTTGATAGCTCAACTGGTAGTACTATCTTTGAAGGTATCAGGGAAGACAACATATATGTTTTCTATTTGTTGGAAGAAACTAACATTTCAGGTAGATGCTTAATGGCTAAAAGTGATGAGAGTCATCTGTGGCATATGAGACTCGGTCACACAAATATGGACACATTCTCAAGATTATCCACGAAGAAGCTAGTACGCGGTTTACCGGACATAACATTCAAGAAGGATTCGGTATGCAGCCAATGTGAAAAGAACAAAGCTACTCGATCCTCTTTCAAGTCAGTAAACGCTGTATGTACTACTAGACCTCTACAATTACTACATATGGACTTATTTAGTCCTAGCAGAGTTGCTAGCCTCGGAGGTAAGCTATATGCTTTTGTAATTGTAGATGATTACTCTAGATACACGTGGGTATACTTTTTGACACGCAAGAATGATGCATTATCCGAATTTGTCGCCTTTTGCAAGAAAGTACAGAATAAAAAAGGTTACATGATCACTCGTATTAGAAGCGATCATGGTGGCAAATTCGAGAATGCAGAGTTTGAGCAATTTTGTGACACACGGTTTTGTACACGAGTTCTCCTGCCCTAGGACTCCACAACAAAATGGAGTTGTGGAACGTAAGAACAGAACTCTATCCGAAATAGCCAGAGTAATGTTAAACCAGTTTAGTCTACCCAAATATTTCTGGGCTGAAGCTGTCAATACAGCTTGTTTTGTTCTCAAAAGAGTTCTAATTCGACCCAAATCGAAGAAGACTCCATTTGAGCTATGGTTTGATAGAATTCCATCTGTTTCATATTTTAGAATATTTGGTTGTAAATGCTTTATTCTTAATACAAAAGATAATTTGGGAAAGTTTGACGAAAAGGCCGATGAAGGTATATTTTTAGGTTATGCGGCCAAGAGCAAAGGATACAGAGTCTTCAACAAACGAACTATGATCATCGAAGAATCGATCAATGTCACCTTTGATGAACTAAATCAAATGACAATCGATGACAATGATGAAGATCTCAATGTACCCAGCTAAGCACCAGCTGATCCTCCTAGAGAAGATCTAGGAACCAGCTACCTTCGGAGTCTGCCGAAAAGATTAAAATTTACGGCTGATCATCCAAAGGATTTGGTAATTGGTGATATTACCAAAGGTGTAAGTACTCGTACATCCAGTAGAGATATTGTTTCTATTGTTGCATTCATTTCACAGCTAGAACCCAAAACCATTGACGAAGCATGTAGTGATCATTTTTTGTTAGATGCTATACATGAGGAATTAAACCAATTTAAATGGAATCAAGTTTGGGAACTTGTTCCCAAGCCTATTGATCATCCGGTCATTGGCACCCGATAGGTATTCCAAAATAAACTGAACGAGAATGGTCTAGTGACTCGCAATAAGGCTCGTCTCGTAGCTCAAGGATACAATCAGGAAGAAGGTATCGACTACGATGAGACTTATGCCTTAGTTGCGAGATTAGAATCCATTCGCATGTTATGTGCATTTGCATATTTTCATAATTTCAAATTATTTCAAATGGATGTCAAGAGTGCATTTTTAAATGGTTTGATAAAAGAAGAAGTTTTTGTAGCACAACCTCCAGGTTTCACAGATTTTAAAAACCCTGATCATGTTTTCAAGTTGAAGAAAGCTTTGTACGGTTTAAAACAAGCCCCTCATGCTTGGTATGATCGTCTAAGCTCTTTCCTACTTGACAACGGTTTTTTAAAGAGCAAGGTTGACACTACACTTTTTATTAAGTCTTTTAATGGCAAGCTTCTCTTAATACAAGTCTATGTTGATGATATTATATTTGGATTTACTGATGAATCTCTTTGTCAAGAATTCTCTAAGTGTATGCAGAACGAGTTTGAGATGAGCATGATAGGAGAGCTAAAATTCTTTCTCGGACTGCAAATCAAACAAACTGACAATGGAACATTCATAAATCAAGCTAAGTACACAAAAGATCTGCTAAAGAAGTTTGATCTGGACAATGTCAAACCTATTGGCACACCAATGGCAACTTCAACAAAGCTTGATATTGATGAACAAGGGAAGCCTGTCGACACACGTAAGTATCGAGGTATGATCGGTAGTTTACTTTATTTAACTGCTAGTCGTCCAGATATTATGTTTAGTGTTTGCATGTGTGCATGTTTTCAAGCTAATCCAAAGGAATCACATCTGTACGCAGTAAAGCGTATCTTTCGATACCTTAAGGGCACTTCTTCTGTTGGCTTATGGTATTCCAAAACCAAGTCCTTTGACCTTTTTGGTTACTCGGATGCAGATTTTGCTGGATGCAAAGTTGATAGAAAAAGTACCAGCGGCACATGTCATTTCTTAGGCAAGGCTTTAGTCTCATGGTTTAGTAAAAAGCAAAATTCTGTAGCCCTATCAACAATAGAGGCTGAGTATATCGTCGCAGGACGTTGTTGTGCTCAGATTTTGTGGATGAAACAAACCTTGGAAGACTATGATTTATTTTTCACACACATTCCCATTTTTTGTGATAACACTAGCACTATTAATTTGACTAAGAATCCAGTATGTCACTCTCGTACTAAACATATCGAGATCCGACATCATTTTCTTAGAGATCATCATCAGAATGGAGATATTGACCTTGTATACATAGACACTGAGAATCAATTAGCTGACATCTTCACAAAACCTCTAGCATAAGATCGTTTCAATTATCTACGTCGAGAATTAGGAATTTTAGACATCAATAATGTTAATTAATTTTGTTTTATGATTATATTTCAATACGCAAAAACTGTGTTAGAGACAAGCCAATAAAGAGTCTGTCTGTCACCACAACTACGGTTGAAGCAAAGCGGTACTTAAGAGTTCCCCGGTGAACCTCCGCCAGCTAGGACAGTACTCCTACAGCTAATCTGAGACAGTCGCTGTGTAACAAAATTTAATCTATAAAATAATAATAATTATATTAATTGAAGGTTGAAATTACTAATCTTTGAATTAAATTTTTGAAATGAGTCAATGAAAAAGAAAGTGGCCCAAACCAACTAACAGAACCCCTAGGCGAATTCGGCCAGAGTTCGGACCGAATTCGGCCCGAGTTCGGTTACTGGTATCTGGTTATATAACCAGAACCCGAGAGCCTCTTCTTCTTCGTTGCTTCTAAAAACTCTTCCACAGCAACAGCAGCCGCGCGAAGCTCTCCAAACCCTAGTTCTTTACCACTTCGTTTCTCCAAATCTACGTGGTGAAATCCATCCAAATTTTGGATTCGTACGAAGATCGTTGTCCTCTACAGCATACTTGAATCTCGGGAGGTATAACTCCATATTTCTCCTCCTTTCAAATTCTTGCATATTTACTTTATTTGCACAATGCCTAAGGGATTCAACCCCTTCAAGAGGAAGAAGACAACCAATCCTAGTGAGGAAGGATCATCTTCAAATCCACACACAGATTTCCTCTTTTCACCAGTTCAATCGGGCGATGGCGCGTTCGATGAGTTTTATTTTCAAACCCTAGATCAAGCCCTTCTGTGGTATGGAGACTTTTTTATGAGATCTATATGCACAGGCGCTCCTATCAAATGGACTGTGTTTCTAGATCACCGCCCTTATTTTAAAGCATTAGGGTTATAACACGTTGATAAACTTTGTTTCCCGGTAGCTACTAATGCTATTAGACTTTTCTATTGCAATATCGTACTAAACACGATTGACGTAAGTACTCGTGTTGGCGGACTAGAGATCGAGTTCAATGATGTCCTCTTAGCGGAAATCCTTGGTCTTTCTAACGAAGGTGCACCGCTTGATGATATCACTGAATTTGATTTCTCCTACAGTACGACACTTGCTAGTTTCAAAGCTGAACTCTGTGCCCCTGATCGAGTTCACTCTGGAAAGTTCAAGGCCAATAACTTGAACTTGTTTAGTTATGAATTGCATCGCATCATCTACTCCACTCTCCTTCCGAAGTCTACTTCAAAGGATGATGTCACATCACTTGAGCTATCTGCTATGTATCATATTCTTAAGGGGATTCCTTTTTCTGCCCCTAAGACTATTATCCAGATGATGGGACGTTGTCGTGCAAGAGATAGAAATCTCTCTTATGCGATGATTCTCCCACGCATCTTCCAGCGTTTTGATATTGATCTGTCAACTTGTACTCAAGACCCTGAGCCCAAGTTTCTTAAGCTATCTCGTCGTAGTATGACTGCTGCTGCTCCTCCTATTGCTCCACCTCCTCCACCTACTCAGCAGTATGCCATGACCTTTGATGGCATACACCAGCATCTTTCTGATTTGCACGTCTCGATGACGGATATGGCACGCGAACGTGAGTTCCGTGATGTCACTCGTTATCAGGTGATAGCAAATTCTCTAGCTGATCTCCGATTTGCTCAGACTGGACATTCTGCCGATTCTATTCCTAGAGATCCAGCCTTTTCTGGTTACCGCTGTGAGGATGAGGCTGTTCATGCCTACTTTCAGCCCTGTAACGCATATGATTGATATCGTTCTGATCGTGCCCCTCCTCGAGACTTTGTCGGTGAGTTTTACGCTGGCCCCCTCCTCACCCTTCTGGCGCTGGTACTTCTGGAGCTGGTCCTTCTGGACATGCCGGTCATGCTGATTATGATGAGGAGGAGGAGGAGATGTGATGATGATATATTAGCTGATTTTGAGACTTAGTTATTGTATCTGTACACTTGGAAATGCTCCGACATTCCAAGTTTCTTTCCTTTTAGCTTTTATTATCAGTATTTTTTTGAGGACTTGTACTGGATATTTCTTGATGTCTCTTGAACATCATTTTATTTTTATGGGATGCGTAGTTTATCTTTCATATCAGTTTCTTTATTTTAGCATCTTTATCTGCTTCTATATTATAAACTGCCTGTGAAATACTTCTCTGTTATGTCTTGTATATTCTTACTCCATGAGATATTATTTATCTTGTGTTTCTTCACTATTGAAGCTTATGCATTAATTGCGGGAGAGCCTATTTCTTCGCAATTATTTTGCTAAGTGACAACGGGGGAGAAAAAGGATCTAACATTTTGTTTTGAGAATAATACAGGGATTGAACAATTTTCAATAATTTTTGTGGTATCTTATCTCAAAAGATGTTATATCATTCATAGTTTGTCAATTATCAAAATAGGGGAGATTGTTGGCCCATTGGTCATATGGTCAAACTGATTTTAATAATTGATCAAACTCTGTCTCGATATATGAAGCTAGTCAGGATATCTCGGACTCTTGGACATGATCAAGAACGGCTATCTACTCAGTTCAAGACCGAAGCGTTGTTTGCCTGTTCGAGTCTGTATTTCTTTGAGCAATGTAATCTTTTATTTTATTGAGTCTAGAAATACATTGTACACCGAGTCGTACTGGCAAATAGGCTATTCTAAAATAATTTTAAAATGTTTTTAAAAATGTCCTTAGTTTTGAAAAACATTCGTATTTACAAAAGCTCCAAAGAGGTTTTCAAAATTTCCCAAAATCTATTTTGAAAAACACTAACCAAACCCTGACAGAACTCGGCCAGAGTTCGGCCAGAGTTCGACCAGAGTTCGGTTAGTGGCCGTTTTGATTTTTGAATTCCTTGGAACTTGGTCCTCTTGCAATTGCGGATTTGACCGAGATTTGCTCATCGAGTTCTGCCCGAATTCTGCCAGAATTCTGTCTTTGGAACTCCTATAAATAGAGAAGAATTTCGATCATTTTAACTCACTCATTCACTTTCAATCTTCTTTCTATTTAAAGCCTACTGTCTTCCAAAGAGTTTTTCTCGAGCATTAATTTTCAGATCCCAAGCCAGTTATAATCCTCTAGTCAATTTGCCAGTACAGTGCGGTCTAGAAGTTTCTGAGTGATTGTAATCAGAAGGCTTGATAGAAGATTCAACTCTTCACAATTGAAGTTGGACGAGTTCTTCGTATCAAAGCTCGCGTTGTAGAAGTTACAAGGACTTCGTAAGAAAACTTGCGGTTTTATAAATAGTGGATTCAACCGGTAGCAAGATTTCTACCGACTGGACTAGTCCTCAACAGAGAAAAACCAGTATACATCGCTGTCTTTGCGTTTGCTTTCTTATCTCTGCCTTTACATTATTTAGTTGTGATTATTATTCTGTGATCTTGCTGCTAACAATTTTTAATTAGCATTATTCTGCTGCCAACTCTATTCACCCCCCTCTAAAGTATTGCGCTTTACGATTTCGTTCCTACAGCTTCTTCAACTCATCAAAAGCAATCTGACATTCCTCTGACCAGATAAACTCTGCGTCCTTCCGGGTCAGCCAAGTCAATGGCTCTGCAATCTAGGAGAAATCCTGAACAAACCTCCTGTAGTAGCCTGCTAATCCCAAAAAGCTCCTGATCTCCGTAATTAAACTCGGTGCTGTCCACGCCTCAACTGCACTGATCTTCTTCGGCTCTACTAAGATCCCATCTTTGGTCACAACATGACCCAGAAAATCAATTTGATCCAAAAAGAACTCACACTTTGAAAGCTTGCCGTAAAGCTGCTCCTTCCTGAGAGTCTCCAGAACCACTCTCAAATGCTCCTCGTGCTCCTCTGGGGTCTTCGAATATACCAAGATGTCATCAATGAACACCACCACGAACGTGTCCAAATACTGGTGGAATATCTTGTTCATCAAGTTCATGAATACCGCCGGGGCGTTAGTTAACCCAAACGGCATCACCATGAACTCAAACTGGACATACCGGGTCCTGAATGCTGTCTTCGGAATGTCCTCCTTCTTTACCTTCACTTGATGGTAATCTGACCTCAGATCAATTTTGGAGAATACCTTCACTCCGCTCAACTGATCGAACAGATCATCGATCCTCGGCAGCGGATACTTGTTCTTGATCGTGAGGCTGTTGAGAGCCCAGTAGTCGATACAGATTCGTACCGACCCATCCTTCTTCGGCATAAAGAGTACTGGTGTACCCCATGGTGAAAAACTCGATCGGATGAAGCCTTTGTCCTACAACTCATCCACCAGCTTCTTCAACTCTACTAGCTCGTTGTTGTTCACTCTATAGATGTGCTGAGATATCGGCTCTACGCCGGGCACCAAATCTATAGAGAACTCCACATCTCTATCTGGAGATAACCCTGGCAACTCCTCCGGAAATACATCGATGAACTCAGCTATCAATGGATGTGGCACGCTCTGCTCCTCTACTAAAGCTCCGTAGAAGACTCCGCTGCTCTGGTCCGTCTCTCGTCTGGTGAACTCGAACTCTGGCTCTCCTGGCACTCTGAAGAGAACTCTACCACCGCGATAATCTATACTGGCATGGTGTCTACTCAACCAATCCATACCGAGTATAATATCGTAGTTCGGCAATGGCATTACGAGCAGACTCACATCCAGTTCTCGGCCTCCTAAAATTACTTTTTGATCCTTGCGAACATCACGGACGAGGATGATACCACCCCCAGTCGTGATCTTGCAAGTCCTAGACAATGGCTCAGAAGGAAGCTGGTGTCTTATAGCAAAAGATACAGACACAAAACTCTGGGAAGCCCCCGAATCAAACAAAGTGAATGCATAAAAGGAGTCGAGAAGAACAGAACCTGCTATCATATCTCTCACTACCTCTGCATCCTCGACTGACATGGCGAAGGCTCGCCCCTGCTGACCTCCTCTGGTCTGCTGCTGGTGCTGGGTAAACTTCTGCTGCTAGGTCGACAATGGTCCCTTCTGCTGCCCTGTCGGAGCCTTGGCTCCTGCTCCCTGAGCTGTACGTCCCAAAGACATGGGACAGTCCCTCAGCTGGTGCTCCACTGAACCACAAAGGCGGCACTTGCCTAGCCTCTTCCTGCACATTCTACATATGTCCTGGTTTCTTGTAAAAAGTACAACTGCTGACTTGCTGCTGTCTAGGTGCCTGCTGTATCTGCTTCTACTGAAAAGGTGTACGACCCTGACTCTGGAACTGCTGCTACTGGAATGGCTTGTGCTGATGCTGCTGCTGATAATGGGGCCTCTTGGCCTGGCCTCCACTGCCGCTGGCTCTATATGAATCATGACCTCTATTCAGTTTCAGTTCGAGGTCGTCCTTCGCTGCCATAGCTCCCGTCAAAATCTCCTCAAAAGTAGCATTTCTGTTGCTCTTGGTCAAGGACTTGACTTCCTTAATCAAGCCCTTCCTGAATCTCCTAGCCTTCGCTGTCTCGCTCAGGCCCTCCACAAATCTGCCCAGACAGCAGAACTCTCCAATGTACTCCTCTACTGTCTGGTTCCCCTGGACCAGATTTTCGAACTGCGTCTCCAAGGCGCTAAGTGCTGTATCAGGGAAGAACTTCTCCTTGAAGAGCTTCTTGAAAGCCTCCCAAGTCTACCCCTGTGTACGAACCCTGGGTCGGCCTAGTACCATGTGCAGGTAAGGTTCTGCATCTGGCTGTCCGCTGCTTCTATTTGAAGCCTAGCTGGTATCTCCGCGAGACGGAAGATCTCCTCTATATGCTCGATCCAGTCGTCGACATATAGGATACCCTCGGTACCCTTAAAGTCTCGCGGCCGCATCTTCTGGAAATCCTGAATGCCCGGAGTCCTCGACTGGTACGGCTGTATCTGCCCTTCCTGTGGTTGGGCAGTCACCTTCTCTACTGCCACCATGGCTAACTGATGGACATTGTCAATGCCCTGCCTCATATCCTCTGCCTGGCATCACTGAGTCTCCATTATATGCTGCATGAAGGTAAAAAACTACCCCATATCAACTGTCCCCTAAGGTGGTGGTGGTGGCATCCTCTGAACCCCTGGAGTAGTCCTCGGAACCGGTGGAGGAGCACCCCCAAAAGTTGCAGACGGTCCCACCTGAGCTGGAACAAGAGGTGTTGTGTTCCCAGGGCCCTGCGGAGTCGGGCGAGAAGTGGTAGACCTCTCAGCAGTATCCCTTTGACCAGAGTGCTGCGATCATGTCTCCACCATCCTGAAGACAGATCAAAACAAGAATCAATTACTGAGAAGGAAACGATATAATCAAAGGAGGACAGTTCATTTCAAAAGAAGGAAATTAGCAGCAAGAATTTGATAAAAGTTTTCCTAATGTGATTGAGTACCTTAACTAATATCCTATATCATACTGCAGGCTATAACGATACTCTATACGAGTACCGTTACGAAATCGTACTAGTTGCGACTGGACCTGCATGGGCCACCACTAAAAACGTGTCACGACCCGTACCCAGTGTAAGGGCACGAGAAGTGGGTACGTCCAGCCTACGCCGCAGTGTCGGCGGTAGAACGCTGTCCTAGGTCACATCATCTAGCAATAACCATACATGTACAATAAGATACACTCCAAAAGGAGGACAATATAAGGTACAACTCAATCACAGCATCTAAGGTAGAATAACGAGAATAGATGTAAAGATAAGATAAAAGAGTAATCTCCAACCAGCTACAAATGAGAGTAATATCTGAATATACAACATCTATCAATATCCAGAAGTTGAAAGTACACAAATAAGACAACAAAGGGAAAACTAGTCTAGAAATCTAATCTAGACAATAGGCAAGTCTTCAGCAACTGTAGGATCCTCCTGAGGGTCCAAGTCACCATTGTCATCTAAGCCTGTGCCATAATATGTCGGACAGAACTCCTCCGTATCACCTGTAATATTTTCAACAGTCCAATCAGGACGGGAATGAGCACAATACATTTCACGCAGTTCATATCTTGACAGGAAATATAAAGCATGTGATAGGCTAAGATACATGAAACGCTGTAAGAAATAAGCATGAAAAGAAGAAAAAAACTGATAAACAATCTATCTATATATGATAATAGAGAATTATAAGTGACTATGTGATTTAGAGTACAAGATAGACATTTGAACGGCTTGATTTGCACATGATTACACTAAAGAGTTCGTACATGATTACACTACTTTGGAATTGTTCACATGACTATTTCTACTCCCCCATGCCCCAATCAATACACAAGGATCTAAACAGGTTATGTTATTGTACATGATAGTTTATACATGAAGCTCATGAAATCATGAGAGTACATGAGAGCACATGAGTATACATGAAAAATAAGAGTCCACAGAATACATGATGTTCGTGAAAAGCACATGACACGATGTATTCGATGCACCCGAGGGAGATAACATCTCATGTAAAGATCCATATAGTACTAATCCGTGATAATGTCGTGTCAGCTTCAAGTAAATTAAACTATGACAATAATATAATTCCTAACAAGTATGAAACGGTCAGAGAATGTACTCGCCTGATATCCTGGCTGTCTGATGAGAATATGAGTCTGAGCTGGAGTATCTGAGTCCTATTTAGAGCAAAACAGGTCACAACATGTCTAACATGAAATAAGAATAGCCTACAATGCACTCTAAATAATTCTAGGTCCTTCTAGGTCAAAGTTAACCCTTGGTCAACTCTGGTCAACTTATAAAGTCAAGCTAGGTTAACTAAGCCAAATCCTAGTCCAACAAGTCTCACTAGGCCTAACCAAGCCTATACTAGTACACAAACACAAGTACAATGTCAAACCAAGCAATCACACACATAAGTGGATATATATACATATAATGTAATGTGAGCTTGGCAATGACAATCATATATGCCCACATAACAATTGTTTTAAATGTGTGTAATGTCAATAGCATATAGGAATGTCATACTAGGCCATACTACCCTATAGAACCCTATAAGCCATCATACTATTACATATAATATCAAAATATATAACATATATATACAACATACATGACTCATTTACTTTCTCTAACTGTGTTGTCTGTCTCCTTAGAACTCAAGGATACAATGGTACAAGCCTATAAAATAGGCCCTGTTCAAGTAAGGTCTTCTCTACATAAGTATTATCCTATGCACTTTGTATATATATATCACATTATATATATAGGTAGGTAAACGACCAATGTAAATGAAGTGTCACATGAATGGCATTTAGTGTCAATGTGTGCTAGTATATAAGTGAGGGTTAAACTCAGGTTAACAGTGCATTGAATTCTTAGTTAAAACATATATGTATGGATGCATTTATATATAACATATATAAATATGGAGATAGAGATAATGTAGGTAAATATAGAGGAAGAGATACATGACATATACAAATATGGATACATTTTAGTTTAACATATATGTACCTACAATTCAGACTTCATTATGGTTCTCAGGTATGCATCTGTGAATAATTTCAGGAAATTCAAAACAGTGCTAAACTGTTAGTGTATCACAGTATCATAAACTCGATAATGAGCCAAAATCAAAATTAACTAACTCATATGAATCTCAGATACTTCTACACATTCTACAGCATATAATCTAACATGTAATTACGTTTTTAACAATAAAAAATCTATTTAATTCCTACAATTACCCATTCGAACAGTGTATCAGCCGAAGGGCTCGATAACAATCAAAATTATTTTGAAAACCTAATTAAAACCAAATTAAGGGTCGAGATCATGTCGTGTACATGTGTGTGTGTCCTACAGGGTGTATCGTGTCGACGCAGTAGGACACGAAGTGTCCAAACCATCAAAAACACTAAAATACCCGCACAGACACAGTCTTTACAGACCCTGTCGTACAGGCGTGTTCGTGTCTCGTGGACACGACACAGGGCTTGAGACGAGTCAAGCTCGTGCACAGTCCTAGTAAGGGTATAGGGTTAGAAGGTCGACACCCTGAAACATGACCACGACGTGTCCTCGTGTCGCACGAGACGCGTATCAAACGCGACTGAACCGCGCACGCGTGTCTGTGTGAAATCAGTATAGCTAGATTTGTGAGTCTGACACGAAACGAGATGACATGGCACTTGGGGGCTGATGTGTCAGCCATGTCCCCAAGTCATACACCAAGTTTTGCATGTCCAAGTGGCACAGACACTGCGCACTGCCACCCGATCAGCAGGGCACGCGCGCGGGGGCTCGTACAGCGTGTCCTGTCCAAATTGGGACACAAAAATGATACGACACGATGCTCAGTGCCTGGGAAAATGAAAACACACATGTAGGTCTACAATCCTATTCAAATGGATTTCAAAATTACGAACAAAAATTCCTTTGTGGCATTTCATCAAACACCAATACAAGAACACTGATATGTGTCCGATACGGACACCAAATTAATACAAATTCCTACGAAACTCATCCTACAGCTAGGGGACACCTTGATGGATGCATCTACGAGAAAAATTCATGAAATTATAAAGTTTTCGAGAGATTACCTATTGAGATGAATTCCTATATAAAGATCTAATTGTGTAGATCCTCCTTGCGGCTCCAAAACTCTAATGCACTTCAATTCTGAATTTTCTCACCATTCATAATTTATAAACAAAGATCAAAACCTAATGCAAAAGAGTAGGGTTTAAAAGAAGAAGAAATAAGAAAAATAGAAGGAATACTTACTTAGGTTTTGCCAGGAGAAAAAGGAAATGAAAAGGAGAAGAATTCTCAATAGGAGATATTAAATACTCCTCCCTTGACCTAGTTTGGCCGGCCACACATGAATGGGCTAGGGTTTCCTAATGGTTGGGCTTGGGCCTCTTTCTATGGTTAAAATAAAATATTAATTAAAAAGAAGTTTCTAACTAGCCCCTAATCAACATACTAATTAGCTCCTAACCTGAAACTAACTAGAATAGGATTTCTAACCCTAACTAATCATATTACTAAGTCACTAATTCATGATGAGTTACTAGACTAGGTTGCACCAAGGCTATACTATCAAAAGGCTAAAAATCACTACACCAATAATATAATATATTAAAATAATCAAAAGAATTTACAATTAACAAAATACCCCTAAATAGAAAAATGGGTGTGACTATGGATCAGTTTCGGTCCATGGACTTTCGTACCACCTTTCAGCTTTAGGCCATATCCAACTCTATGTGGGATATGTCATACAGTCTTACTGACAACCCTAGTGGTCCTATTCCTAGGTTCATGATCCCACTAGACGGGTATCGTATTGATGATCTAGAGGCTCAACGATACTTTGACCCTGCTGCTGCCCGTTATGATCCCAACCGATCTATTAAGACTGGTCCTTCCAGGGTGGCAGGTGCTGATGATAATGATGATGAGGATGATGATTGAGGATATGTTCCCTCGTGATAGACCACCACTAGTTATGTTTTTAATTTTTTTTATGACAATGTATTAGTAATAAATGCTTCTTTCAAGCATTATCAGTTTCAATTTACTTGACTAGTTGTATGAACTCTATCTATTTCAGTTTATATCTGTATTAACTTTTTTAGCATTGTGCATTCTTTAATGTTTAATGTTAATATTTGGCTCTAATCTAGATTGTGCTGAGTACTGCTATTAATTTGATTACATCATTTTGCTTATGTGACAAAACAGGGGAGTAATATGATCGATACTTAATGCGTAAAAAGTTATGACTATAGTTTTGAAGTTATACTCAAAAAAAAAATTTGGAGTTCTTGTCTGTCTAGACTTTTACAGATATTCAGCCTATATGTTTTGTTACGGGGGAGTAAAAAGACTTGACCGTACATTACGGGGGAGCAAATATATTATACCAATATTTAAGGCCAAGGCTACTATCGTACCTTCGGTAACGGATCAAGCGCATCAACTTTTCTTCCGAACCGAGCTGAACAACTTCTTAAGTATCAATCGTAGTTTTGTCAAATTATCAAAATGGGGGAGATTGTTAGCCCATTTAGCCATGGTCAAACTGATTTCGATAATTGACTTAAAACTCTGGGCTTGATATAAAAAGAAACAAAAAATCGCAGATTTTATATCTACTAGTTTTTCTTACATTATTCTATATTTTTCTTTTATTGAGTCTAGAAAAGTTGTGCGTCGGCATCACCGGCATTTAGAAGTTCAATCCTGATCTAAAACCAAACCAATCCAATCCCTGACCCCAAACCAAACCAATATCCAAAAGCCAAACCAAATCAAATGACCATGAAACCCTAGCAACTAAACTCGGCCTGAGTTATGGCCGAACTCGGACCGAACTCGGTCCCCTAGGATCACTCCTGGTCAGCAGCATTCCCTAGTCTTTTGGATCTCAAATGTTCAAAATTATGAACGTTGCCCTAACCGAGTTCTGCCCGAACTCTATCTCAAAAATTCCTATCAATAGAGAAAATTTTGTTATTTCCAATCACGCATTCAATCTCCATCTTCTCTATCTATTCCTAAGCTTCCTATCTATTTTACAAAGCTTGAATCTTCAAATCTCCAAGACAACTCCCATTCTTCTAGTGTCGGTGGTTTTCGATTAGGAGTATTCGAGTTGTACAAGCTTGGGTATAAAAGCTTTTCTTATAAAGGTGTTTTGAAGTTTGATCGTGGGCTTCAAAGAAAAATACGATGGTGTTGAAGTTGGCGTATTCTTCGGAGTAAAGCATGCGATGTAATCTCTATTCAAAATTGTAGATTATAGCGAGCAAAAGTTCTCGTGAACTGGACTAGTCCTCTCAGAGGGAAACCAGTATAAATCTTGGTGTTTTCGTATTGCTTTCTTGCCTCCACTTATTGCTTTACTTCATTGCATTTAAGTTTATTTATATATTTGCTTCACCTGCTTAGTTTTTAAATTGGTAAATATTTTTTGATGTACTTTATTCACCCCCTCTAGAGGTGCCATGGATCCTACACAACAAACTTTTATCATCGACCCAAAAGCCAAAAGAAATTTAATACAAACAATGGGTGTTGCATCAAAATAATTCTGGTATACATTGACAGATTATATTCTTGTAAATATGGACAACCTTGCAGTTCTTAAAAAATCTCTTCAAAACTTTGATTTTATCAATCAAAATGAATGGTCCAAGTTTGTGACATCTCATTTTTCTAACAAATTTTAGGTATCGTACTCTTAGATATGTTTAACTACGCAACTGCAGAAATTCTTACTTACCATCAAAATAAATTCCATTGTTATTTTAGACCCGGCCATAAGAGCAACAAAGCCGGAGAGGGAAGCATGTATATAACCATAGGCTAAGCGGAAAAGGATATGCCAGTTTAAGAGAAAAAATTGTAAGTAATATTATAATGAGTTTTATATATTTCACTTGGAATTTCAAGTCATTATATTATAGAATGTTCATTTTATATAATGAGTTTTCCTAAATAACAGAAGAAAGATAGTACATATACTGAGGAGCAAGTAGACCGCTGTACTTTTTGGAAGCTAGCTCGAAAGAAGCAAAAGCGAGATGTAGGCACCAGTTCTACAAAAAAATACTAGGGGGTGATAATGAACATGCTGAAGAAGATGATGCTCCATCGATAGGATCCAGTCACACAAGTAATGGTGGATAAGATTGTAAGCAAGTTTAAATTGTATTTTATTTTCATTTTCATTTTCATTCTTTTGACACAACTTCTTATTAAGATGCTAACATAAATTCCTTCTTTTCATAGGATGAAGTGAAAAAAAAAGTTCTAGAGAGCTGTTCATTCCTCAAAACGTAGATGCTTTAAGTTATATAATAGAGAGGTCCGAGCACAGTGGTCGTATTACGGCCATGGGAAAATATGTCACCCTTAGATCTTATTTCAACACTCCTAAAGCTCTGAGTGGTTGGGAGGAGGAGAAAAAAAAGTTGCTTGATGAGATTAAAAGAAAAAATAAGATGATAAGTAACTTTCACAAGGTCTCTGTGGTACGCCGTTATCCGATACCAGTTCCAACTTTTCAAAAAATGTTGGAACTGTATCAATTCCTCTAATTCCTACCATGAATGCACCGAGTTCTACTTTCGAAGGATTGCGGAGGCCAAAGATTATGAACCAGGTTTATTTCATCCCCTTTCAATATTTGATTTTTAATATTTGAAACATAGAAATATATTATTTTAGTTTATTTTCAATATTTGTTCTATTCACATGAATGATTCATAGGAAATGGAAAAGTGTATGCAACATTCAATAGCCCAACAGCCCATCATTCAATAGTATTTTCTTAACTTTTTTCTTTACATGTTCTTAGTTATATATCCTCCTTTTAAGATTGGGACTGATTCACCATATTGGTATCAGCCGGTATCAGATCGGGACATGCCATACCGAATCGATATCGACCAATACTACATACTATGCTTAGATTAATGTTTAAAATGATAATATTACCTCTTCCTACATACTTGTACATCTAAATTATTAGTACAGTATCACTATTTCTCATAAATCCTATAGCAAATGTTCATGTCTAAGTAGGATAGTTACAGGAAAAATAGGATGTCTAAGTAGGATACTTTCTTTATATTTGTTTGAACTTTTCTGATCATACCAGTTCTAACTTTTCTGAAAAGGTTGTAAGTGCAAAATCTTCTTTCCAAACTGATCAAGATATGGATGTTGATACAACAAAACCTGATTGTGAGAAGAATAAAACAAAGGACATGTCAGTTCCTTTGTTCTTTGAAATCCTAGTCCACATGGTACTAAAATAGAAGTAATAAAGGGACATGCAATTTTCTATTTGCTTTCGTTTAGTAAGGTAGAAGAATGCCAATTCGCAGTAAGTTTCGTCGACAATATTGTTGCCAAAGGAACTATTTTGGAATACAAGCCCCCAATGTTATTGTGTCCATCGAATTGACATTGATTGAGGATGTGTTGCATCCTATTCCACCTCAAGATATCCATCTGACTAAGGTCAAGGATGCTGTTGGATATCACATACTTTGGCCAAATGATTTAGTTCTTCATGGTACTCTAATTAGAGAGGTAGTCAATATTTATTTAAAAGTTTCTCTTGTATAAATACTATATTATTTCTGTCTTATACATTTTTGTTCTGAAATCTTGTTGTATTTTAGGCATCCAAGGTGGACAAGGAAGCTCTCAATGAACAAACGAAGACCCCAACTAAATTTAAAACTCCTACAATGGCTTCCACTACAATTACAAGGTCATTCAAAAATTTGCCCAGAATGGAATGCTTTGCTAAACTAGTACAACGGTTGATAATTGAAAAAAACCTCAATTCTTGTACCATTTTCTGTCGAATTGTTTGGTAGCCCAACAGTTGCATGCCTTGTCGAAGAGAATTTTGAAAATTTTATAAAAATGCATGCCTTCTCAGTCAGTTGCATCCAAATATACATAAGGTACATGAATACTTTGCTTTTGAAATTTTTGTTATTACATTAATAAGTTGATCTAAATAATCTGCAAACTATATATATAGGTTGTTGTACATTGGTTTGAAGGACCTAAACCCTGTCGAGGATGTTTCCTTCATTAATCCGAGACTAGTCTCTTCGTTTGGGTTAAAAGGCTTTTATGCAACTCATGATGCAAGGGCACGACATATTTGTAACAGTTTGATCTCTCGAAAACAAAGTCGACATGTTTTGTTGCCATACAACCCTAGGTAATACATTTCTTACTTATTTTTCTTCTACAAATTCTCACTAACTTGATAACTTGTACATATCTTGGTACTATATAGTGTTACAGTTTTCATTGGGTTTTGGTTGTCATTGACATGTCACTAATGAGAGCGTAATTATCTGGACTCTTTGAGGAGTTGCATCAATGATGATCTTAAGTACATTATAACAAGGCATGCATGAATATTTGTAACATATCTTATGGATGGCACAAATACAGTTAATGTACTAATTAGATGCTTTAATAATGATAATTAATATTTTTCCACTTTAGTTTGCATAGTGGACTTCGGATGTTACATGCTCAAAAGGAAAATCAAGTCAAAAAATTTAAATGAATTGGGTAACAATTAAGGTACAGTATATTCCTCTCTTGTTAATGTAAATGAAAAATAAATACAAGTTTGTAAGGACTTTGGTTAATTTTCTATGGTTAGGCGCCTGTACAAATCGGCCTTGTCGTTTGTGGGTACTATGTGATAAGATATATGAAGGAGATCACATCTGATCCAAGCTTACTTAATCCAAAGGTGATATTTTTTGTAACCGACATGTATATTTAGAATATAATATCATGACATTACAAACCATTTTATTTTTCCTTCCTATTTACAAACAGTTTAATAAAAAGGGAGAATACACTTTCCAAGAAGTTAATGAAGTTCGTACCGAGTGGATGGAACATATTTTACAGTTCCTTAGCTAACAAATCTTTGCAGGTAATAGACTTCATCTACCTTAATGAATATATGCATTTAATGTGTGTGTGTTGGACCATTTAAATATAGTATAAAGTATTGAATAGGTGAATTCCCTAGGCATATAGTAAATGCATACACTTGGTTCACTGATACATACAGATTTTCCTAACTTGGTTCACTGATACATACAAATTTAGTACCCTATTACTCCTGCTATTGCACCTAATTTTCTTCTACTGCACACATCTGCCAACAACACACACATACACTTGGTTTACTGATACATACAAATTTTCCTAACTTGATACTCTACTAGACACCTATACAGTTACACATAGGTAACAAGGTTGTTCTCGAACCTGGACACTACTCCGTAATTAAAGTTGGCAGTCATTTTTTGACAAAATTGGTGGAATTTCCAGGTTGTTCTTGTTTATTTCAATCTTCAGTTGTTGTCACTATTATTCTATGTACAGACTTTGGGAAAATCATAGTTTTTTTTGCAAATATCCACACATTTACTTGGTTCGTTGAATTTAAAATCTTGCTTTTAGTTCATGTCTATATGTATATTTAGTTTTTGTTCATTTAAATAGTTTTAAGAATACTTTAATACTATCGGTTGATACCTGTATGTATCAGCTATATCATATAGGTTTTGGCATGTCCAGTTTAATATCGATACTCATATAAGGGTCCGAATAGAGTTAGTGGGTGGTTGATATGCTAGATCTACTATAATTCAAACGAAATCAATGCTTCCTTTATTATGGTATTTGTCTGAATACTAAGAGTTCTAAAGGTTAGGATATAGTCATCCTTTGACAGTGGCTACTATAATTCATGCCAAATCAATTACTAGTTTGGCTATGTCACAGTAGAGGCAAAGATATATATTAACATTTGATTGGGACAATGAGTGCATTGTTTTCAGAATAGTAATTGGATATATAGTTGTTTAAGGATATTTTTCAGTGGTTTGTCATGATCTTGCCTATTTTATTGCAATATAGCTTATTTTATGTCGTATCTTACTACAGTAAGATCATCACCTATAGAATACAAGATCAAATTGGATGTTGCTTGTTGTCTGTGCTCTACTTGTTTGTTGTTTGTGTGCCTTGTCAAGGTTATTTTACACATAATCATCATTATCAACTATCCTTTCTTGGGATGGCTTTGGAGTATAAGAAAGTTTTCACAAATTTGACAGTTTTTATGGGTATGTCTCAATGACTTTGTGAAAATTATGATGAGTACACCATACTATATACAAGATTTATCTGTCATGACCTGTGTCATTGCATACACAAGTTATACATTCCAACCTGAACACAGGAACTGCACAAACTGAATCCAAACTCTTCTTATTTTCTCATTAGTTACACATATACACTGGTATACTGATATTATACTCTCCTTATTTTCTCCAGGATATTGCTCTCTTATTTTCTTGTTGGTCAACAAACTCATTTACATACATTGGTAATTTGTGCTCTTGTTCTCTCAGGAACTATATAAAAAATGAAGGTGTTGTGAATATGGGATGGATGTGCTACGGGGGGGTTTGCTACTTATTTTGGTTTTATTTGAATTATCACAATTAGGATGTTTAAGATGTATGGAAACTACATACAGATGTTGGATATGTTTGTGGTTGGACAAGTGTTGGATGTTTGTGGTTGGACGTGTATTGGATGTGTTGGAATTTTGTGGTGTATGAACAGTACATTTTGTTAATATGAAAATTAGGTTTTATAGTAATTTGATGTATGTATATCTTCTGGATTATTGATATTATGTGTATGTTCGATTAATAATATATAATTCTTGACAAAATTTTGGCTAGCTTCTCTCGATGGTTGTAAAACGTCAACATTTAATTCAATCATGCTGCAGAAGGACTTTACATTAACGGTATCTAACCGTGGCTAAATGATTTTCTTGACAGGTTTTGCCCCTAAAAAAATAGTTTTCTTGACAGTCAATAACTGTCATCTAGGTCGGAGTCAAAAGGTTTTCTACATTGACGGTTTCTTTAAACTGATATCTTGACAGCTAAAAACAGTCAAGAAAACTATTTCATATAACGGTCAAAAATCGTCAAGAAAAGCCCTATCAGAGATCGTCAAGAAAAGTGGAGGACTTTTCTTGACTCTAGTCTACTTGACGGATCCACAACCATCAAGATAACCCTTTCTTGACGAAAATTAACCGTCAAGAAAGCCCTTTTTCTTGTAGTGTTTATTATTACCGTGGTAAAATCTTGTTTCATTATTGTTATTATCATAGCAAAATTTGGTTTCGTTACGGTTATTATATTAACAAAATTTTTGTTTCGTCATAATTAATCGTCGTGACTTACAAAAATATGTAACATTGTATTAGTCAAGATAATTATCGTAACAAAAAATATTGCCATGGTAATAACCATTGGCAATCGTATGTTTTGGCTATCTAAATAAGTCAATCTAGCGACGCTGGAAAACGTCGCTAATATGTAAAAAGGCATTGCAAAATAAAATTAGGGACGTACTTAGCTACGCAAACGTATAGTCGTATTTTCCTTAGTCGGTGACGACAAATACGTTGTTATTCATCACTCTAGCGACGTCAGTAGCGATGACTTGATGTCACTAAAAATTTATGATTAGCAATGCTTAGCGTCTCGATGTCGCTAATTTAGCGACATCTTATGTGTTGCTAAGTGTTGCCAATTTCCTGTCCTATAGCGATGAATTTAGCTATATTTTGCTACGATAGGCTTACAAGGCAAATTTTGTCACGTCTGTAAGTTAGCGACAAGTTAGGACGTCTCCGATACGGGTAGCGACCCTAGGATACATGTTAGAGACGTATCACGCACACCGCTGTTTTTGCTGTGCGTCGCTAATCTGCGAAAAATTTAAGGAGAAAAGGTTTGCCTGATATATCATGCACATATCACCACAGACATATCACAAGGTATATCTTACAGACATATCACCACATGTATATCTCACAAATTTATTTCACATACATCAAAGACAAATAACTAAAAGTCAGAAACAAATACATAAAAGACTAAACCGCTCTACGTATAATAGATGTTTACTCTATGGTCTTCCACCCCACGTCTTTAGTGGGAGGTTTCCACTTTCACAGAATTGCTCTCATATTTAAGTAGATCCAGTAGCACTTTGTTGATGCTAGAGAGCATAACATAATTCTGAGAGAAAACAATAGAGTTTTCTTACTATTCAATCTGATGTTCTTGCCACAGTGTATTAGCAATAATCCAAAAGTCTATGGCAAGCGTGTGCTTGTCTGCGAAGGGATTTGATAAAGAATGTTACAGATGTTCTTCCGAACTTACTGGTTTTTGGTAGCAGATCGATGAAGACGGTCAAATCTTGTTTGGAACGATGGTTTCTTTGTTGCTTTCAAGAAGTTTCTACTGTTTGCTTTTCAAGACGAATCCTTTTGCTATCTGCTCTGCTGCATAACAGTCATGACTTGCACTCATGATTTTAGCCTTCATTCATTTGTAAGAATTTGTATGGATCTATTGAACAAGAATTCATGTATTTTCTTATACCTAAAAAAAAGTATTTTCTTATACCTTTTTATGTATAGAGGTTCCCCACCCAAACTAAAGTCATGGTTAGTTATTGAACCAAGCTATATAAGTTTTCTTTCTCTTTTTTGTTTTTTGAGACATGATGTACCTAACTATGAAACAAACCCATCTAAATTATTCGATACCATAACATCAACCTAAATCTATTCTAGGTCGTCGACATTTGAAACTTTTTTTTGACAGGAAGGAAATCTAAACTTTTTTAAAGCAAGCATAGACCAACTACACTAGAGTTTGGATCTAGCTAATGAGAAGGAAAAGGCTAATACCAACATTTCTTTCATACAAGTTGTTCGCTTGTGCTATATATACAACTTGTGCTGCACTGCACGCAGGGCCGACCTACGGGGTTGGGTTATCCTATACACACCTAATTTTGGTTGTCAACAAATAGGGCATACAATAGCAGTTTATCTATAGCGTTCAAGCCTCCCTGCTATAGAATGTCATCATCAATAGCGTTCATTCTGCAGTGCTATTAAAAGGAAATACAATAGCAGTTTATCTATAGCGTTCGAGCCTCCCTGCTATTATAATATCATCATCCATAGCGTTCATTATGAAGTGCTATTAAAAGTTCATAAAATAGCAGTTTATCTATAGCGTCTATGCCTCCCTGTTATTAGAATGTCATTATCAATAGCGTTCATTATGCAGTGCTGTTAACAGAACTTTATATACCGTGTTATGAACGCTGTTAAAGGTATAGTTTTTTTTTCTGAACGCTGCTTACGTTGCTATGCTCGTATGTCAAAGTAAGGTATCCAGTTCGATCAGGAGCAGCATCATATTCTATGTATTTTACATGATTAAAAAAATACTATAGCACATTTTGGATGCTATATAAGTTACTACGTCGTAATGGGATTAAATCGTTACCGTAAAAAAAAAATTCATGGCAAGGAGTCTGCAGAATGCTCTTCAACTAATCCCACTAACCTTTCACAAATTTTATCTAAAATTTATCTCCCCTGGTAAACCGAATAAGAAAATTTAGTAATATATATACGAAATATATCTTTGTATATTTAGTTACTATATATATTGACAAAAAAATTATAAATAAAATGAAATATTGGTTAAACCAAATAAACTGAAAATCGAACAAATTTATTCCGTTCGGTTTGGTTCGGTACGAAAATTTAACTTTCCTTCCGGAAATCCTCCCCCTCCTTCTCTCTGTCACAAAACCGCTCTTCCTCAGGAAACCCTAAAGGTAACGCTCCCCTCACGAAAACCTTCATCGTCTTCTCTCCAAAAATTCCTCAAGAAACCCTAAAGGTAACTCCGTGCTCAACTTCCTCAAGAGACCGAACGACTCACGAACACCTTCATCTTCTTCTCTCTGTCTCTCTCTCCCACTACACCAAATTAGCCATATAGGAACACTAGATGTTTTACAATATGGAACGCCTATTTACCATGCTTAGGATTTAGAACAGACAAAAACTGTGCCAAAATTTAAAAAAAGTTCCAAATATAGTATTTCATATTTTTAATAAAAATTATTTACTTTGGAACACATATAAATCGTTCCAAATTAAAAATTAGATAAAAATTAAACCATGTGATTGTCACGTATACTCAACAAAACTAAATTAGGTGGTCAAACTCCACCGAGTCGCGGTCAAACTCCACCGAGCACAATCTAGCTTTGGTGGTGGACTATGAGTTGACGAGTTCCTCGGAAGTCTGATCTTTATTTCAATCGAGTGATCGATGGCCTATGGTGCTCCAGTCTGAAAGTTCCGGTGGTGGCTCCTTCTTCACTGACGATGGCTCCCTCTTTTACAATTTTGCCTAAATTTACCTCTTTGCCGCAATTAACCCTAATATGTTACCTTCATATGAAAATTTTTAAAAAATTTTGACACCTGAACAAGCTTGAATGTGTACTTTTTTAATAATTTTTCAAAGAAACTTCATATCATAGTGTTATGTTATAGAAACCAATTACACAAAATTAATTATTTTAGTTTAGTTTAAATTTATTTCGAATCAATTTAGTTTGGTTTCGGTTAAAATAAATTTAAATACGAATTTTGAAAATTCGGTACGCTTCAAACCGATTTAATTGGATAATCACACCTACTATGTTACAAAATCCAAAATCCAACCGGACCCATACTCCATAATATTAGGTTTTACCACTTACACAACACTCAGTTGTTTCCCCATGAGCAAACCCCATTCCCAAACCCCTCAGTTGTTCCCCCAAATTGAAAAATCCCTCTCCAGCCCGCCTCTATTTCCCTCCCACCAAAACCTGTCCCAAATTTTCCTCCTCCAAAATATAGGGTTTCAAATTTTCTCTCTGTTGAATTTCTTTTCTTCTTCATTCTCTCTAGAATTCTTCTAGAGAGAGATCAATGGCATGGGACGACGAGTTGGGCCTGAACGTGGCATCAGCGGGGGTGGTCGTGAGCGAGTGCAACGGAAAGGATGCTGTTGCCGGACACCTCGACCTGGAGGAGGCTCTTGAGGCTTCTATATACACCAGCCATCCCTACTCCTCCCATCCCAGAGAGGTCATGCTATCATCTTTCATTTTCTTTTTGCAAATACCCCTAAGCAATCGAGAAATACGCCTGTCTCTTGTTTGTTTCATTTTTTAAATACAAAATTTACAGCAAGTTATTGGAACAAGAATGTTATTCTGAAAAGTTAATAATTTTGAAGTACTATGTTCCCATTTTGTGAAAAAAAAAACCCCTACAAGGAGAAAGTCTGTCACAATGCCATTCTTCATTTTTTTAGTAAACGGGCCTCTCAATGTTTAGTTACTTGTCCGTTTGGTTGCATTTTTCTTGCAAAAAGACATTCTCACTTCTCATTTTATTGGGACCTAAAGAAAGGAAAATTTACTGGTACCGGTTTGGGTTTTCCTCCTGTAAATAGGATTTCGACGAATTAAGAATTTGGTATACATTTTTTAATCACAACAAATTGAGAATTAGTATTTGTTTCATATTAGTTGTATTTCACAACTATAGCCCAAGCACTTGATTCATCTCTTTTGATTTGGTCAGCAGGTGTGACATTTTGTTGGAGTTCTCGTGAAAATTGAATTTCATTTGGCTAAATCCCCATTTCATCACGTAAGTAATATTTATAACTTTTATATCTTTACTCAATGAGCTTGTTTGTTTCTTTTCAACTTGGAACCCATTAACAAGGTGGCCAACAGCACTAAATATTTATTTATAATAACATGCTACATTTAAAAAAATGTTACAGACCCTTCATATATCTAATACTCTGATCCGAAACCACCGATACCATTAATATTGCATCTACTATTGATCCTGATACTCATAGGAAGGCTTCGGCACCGATTTTGACATGCAAACATTGCCAACAAATCAAAATTGGGAAAATATTTGAAGAGAAAGCCGAATGACGTAGATATCTATCAGAAAATTCAAAGTTGACATGTTTCGGGTCCATCAATATCTTGAATGCATCAAAGCTGCCTATGACTTTGCAAGTGGTGAACTCTTGAATCTCATCAAAGAAAAGGTGCAAAATCTATTTCTAGCATGGGAGATCCCACAATTTTGTTTTTTGATACAGTCATCTTATATTGCTACTTATTCTTTCTAGTATTAGTGTTATGCTTCGGTTGCTAACTATACAGATTTTCTTAACACTTGTACAATATGACCTAATTGGAAAACTATGTTTCTTGGATCAGGTATGCTATCTTGGCAATTATGCACCTCTATTATCCAAATTGTTTGGTGTTTTCTGTCAACTTTGGCTCCATAAATATCATCTCAAACTGGTATTCCCATATCCTATAGTTATATATATTTTTTATGTGAGTATATGTATTTTTCATGTGACATCTATCTACTATTAAATCTTTTGTGTGCTTGCAAATGCTAGATCATTTCTCTGAGGGTAGGGGTTACAAATGATAGAAACTTTCAAAATCATTCTTGTGACTTGTCTAATACAATTTGCTTCTGCATCCCCATATTCACATTATTGTTTTAATGTATGTAGTGATCTGATCTATGTTCTTATATTTTATGCTTGAGCGAGATTTTTGTAATGGTTTTGGAAAGTTGGGTGCTTTTACTACCGTTTAAAATATTAAACTCGACTAATTCATTTACATCTGCCATATATCTTCTTAAGACAGTGATTCTACTAGTCGGTTGAGTTATTATGAAAAATTGGTTTCAGGGTGATATTTTTGGTACATTTCATGGATATTGATCGAAATGAGCTTGCTAAGAGGCCTGAAGATATTTCAGTTGAAAAGTTGCAGGTTTTAGCTTTTTCCTACCTTAAGTTTCTGACAACGATATGGAGACAGATTTAAGTATCTATGTTGTATAAATATGACACTCTCTCCTTGATCTTGCTTTACGCACCACCGTTGCTGCGATAGATCCATGTCACGAGGACTTGACATGTTGCGAGGTATGTTATAGTGCTGAAGTTCCTTAAGAAACTTTTTCTGGTCTTCCTATTAATATATTGTTCATCCACTCAAGAAAGAGTCTCTCTGCTCAAGGGACTTGCCACACTTAAAGACTTGGAAAGCTCGTATTCTTCGAACTACACAAATCCTATTTTCGAGAGTGATGATCAGCTGGAGCCAGTAAACATAACAGTCTTAGAAACTTTCTGCCTGGGTTACAAGGTTGTGTCTGGTACTGAACTTTCTTACTTTATTAACTTTAATGATTTTTCTATAAATTTTAGAATTTACTTAAGTTTCAATATCTCAGGTCATTGGCCGTTATCACTTATTATTTCAAGAAAGGCTTTGACAAAATATCAGTTTCTTATTTCGGTTCCTGTTCCATTGTATGCATGTCAACCCCAACTTTGTATGGCATGGCAAATACATCAAGTATGATTTTCTCTTTTGCTACCTTATATTGCTTTGAAGTATTTTGTCCATTTAAGCAGAAAATTCTTTCACAGGGATTTCGAGCCCTCAACACTATGGGCACTGCTATCTCAAGATCTTCAATCCTCTACAGAAGCATGCTGAAATTTATTAATATCCATTTGCACTACTTAACTTTTGAGGTATGTTTTATTTTTTATTTTTTCTCCTTCTATTGGAAAATAGAGCAATTGTTTTTGGCTTATATTATTATTCAGGTTCTCGAACCAAATTGGCATCTGATGCATGATTGCCTTAGCACTGCCAAAAGCATAGATGAGGTTAGCATTTCAATGTTTCTACATAAACTTAGATGTATCCTTGTTTTTAGTTTGTGACGTGTTTATATCTAGGCCAATCAATAGTGATTTTTATTTACCTTTGGATCCAGGTCATCCAAGTCCATGATTTCTTCCTACAGAAATGTTTGAAAGAATGCTTGCTTCTGTTGCCTCAACTTCTTAAGGTCAGACTACTTGCTTATGTCTATAATTTCCATTATCATTATTTCTATATAACAACTGTAAGTAATATGTTTTCTTAAATTACTAGCATTTGTTTTGGACATATTTATCTCTTACCTACAAATATCTTCCTTATGGTTCCAAGCTAACTAAAACTATCATGCCCGCCTAGGCTTCAATGTACAAGGCTTCTACATGACATCCAACAATACCAAGAAATGGGTAGCCAAAATTTTCAGATGGAAAGCAAATTCAACCATCAATTATGCAGCCTTATGAGAAGAATACTTAAAACTTGGACGCCAAACAGATAAGAGGATAAAGCATGGAGGAAATTTAAGGTATTCTTTATGTAATGAAATAAGTAGGCAGTAAATTAATTTATCAAGATTTCAGTTTTAATATACAATACTACGTCTGAAAGAAAGTTTGATGTGTATCATCACAAAAGAATGCAAACTTTCCTACATGCTATACAATGAGCAAGCAGTTTCAGTTTCCTCATAAAGGTCATATTGACAGTACCACCACTACTACCAGCTAACTTTTGATTTTTCTACAACAAAAGTAAGAAACAATAAAGACTAGTCCATAGTTCATTATAGCAAAAATGACAAAACAAGTCGGCCATCATGTGGACACCTAATTGACTTGAATTATTCATGCTAAAAAGTACAAAAAGGACCATTAAGTTATGTTATCTGACATAAAATGCTAATCAACTATAAAATGCAAAAGGTTGCTTATATAAAATACCAAATTATCAAAGAAAGTCATTATTAGAAACTTTTACCTTTGTTTCCAAGGAAGAAAGGTTTCTTGTATAACCAGGACCCTGATATTTGAAATCAGCAAGTGGAATAATCAGAAAATGACAAAACCATACTAACAAGCATATAGATAATATCGACTAAAGACACACAACTAAGGAAGGAAATTATCCCAAGTCATAATAGGAAATTGTCTATGTTCACCACCAAATAAGGGAATACTGCATAAATTATCCACCAATAAAAAGAACAGATAAACGTTTATTAGTGTTACCCTCAAAAGAATACGACGTAGTTGAAACTTTAACTGATAAAACATTTGTGTCAAATTTTTAGGCAATGTTATCCAATATTTCTGAAAAAAAGAAGTGTTACTCTCAAAAGATGAAATATTCAGCAGTTCAACTGTTAAACAATCTTCAATCTTTTATCATAAAAGTTGATAGTAGATTTGAAACAGGTTGACCAAAATTACTTCTAAGAGGAAATAAACCCCAGGAATAAAAATCAACTATAGTAGGTAATAAATTAGTTTCTCCATATTTTAGTTTTAATATCCAATTCTAAAGATATTAAATAGGTAAAAGCATTAGATTACAAGCTAGCCGTCTAGAAAACCTCAACATACATCTACTCCCTAACATGCATATATTTCTCAATATATACTCCTGACACAAATGTAGCTTAAAGTAATACTTTATATTTGACTTACTTTTAGCTTCTCATGAGCTTCTTTTTAAGTTTTTCCATTTTTTCTTCCTCCAGTTATGGCGATCTTTCCAGAAGTATCGCAATACTTCTCGATCAAAAAAAATAAATAGCAAACCACCTAGCCAAGCAAAATAATAATAATAACAAATATCAAGATAGGGTTCAGGTTATATTGCATAATAATACAAACTTAAGTGCACTTGTGCACTCAAAAAAAGTGATCGATTGTTATTCCAATAATAGATTAGAAGCAATGTAGCAGGTAGTACATTTAGGAAAAAAGGCAAAGATTAACATAGCTAAGTAAAGCTTGACAACTGATAACAAACTAACTATATATGTTGCATGGACTTGGTGGTGCAGACACTGAAGATAAATAATCAATCTCTTGCAAGTAGGGTTTATATGATTTAGTTATAGTTGCAAAAATACACTACGTTCTTACTTCTTACCTTACCAGCAACCAGCCTAATTACAAAGCATATGACATCAATAAGACCGATAAGTACACCCATTTGTCCTACTTGCTCATGAATGATGTCTTAGGTTATTGTGTTCTTACTTCACTTTACTATGGTGTAAGATTATGCAACATGGATGCATTGCGGGTCTATTCTTGGACATTAATCTAATTTCTAGATCCATACCCAGACCCATCAAAAATAATGATTTACATTAAAAAATAAATAATAATTCTTTTGACAACTTACTGAACTTTACCACTTATTTTTGTTTTATTAGTTTTTTCTTTACACAAATGATTTACCCCCTATTTTTGTGTAGGTTGGATGAAGAGGATGCTTTATTAGGAGTTTTGGTTGTGGATAGGCTCGAAGGGAGCTAAATGTTAGATAGTCAACATTTTGGGATATATGTGGCTGACTACACTGTTAATGTTTTATTTTTGGACATATGTTTGGTACTACTTCGTTGTTCTATATGGAGAAATTAAAGATTTTGAATGTTTGGTACTACTTGGTTGTTCTACATATATTAGACAGTTAAATTAATGAATTTATTTATGTTCGAAATTCATTCTGTGATTGATTCGCATTTAAATTTTGAATACCTGCATTTTGTGTAACTGTGGTCTGCAATAGTATTCTGATGTGCTGCATTCTGTAAATTTTCGAATACAGAATTTTGACTCTGCAATAGCATTCTGACATGCTATTGTTGCACATATAATAGCAGGAAAGAAATGCTATAAAAGCAGATATATATCGAAACGCTATTAACAAACAATAACATACAGGAACGTAATTAAAAATAAACAGCGTTCAGGAATGCCATAACACATTTATAGCGTTAACAAATATTATTAATGAACTATAGCGTTCGTAAAGGCTATGTAAACTTTACAGCGTTTGTAAGTGCTATAACTGGTCTATAGCGTTCATGAATGCTACAATATATTAATAGTGTTCAAGAATGCTATTAAAGTTCTATAGCATTCCTATTTGTTATAACTGCCATATAGCGTTTCAAAATGCTATACATCGTCTATAGCATTGATGAACGCTATAATCCATGAATAGCGTTCGTGAACGCTATAACTTTATAGCGTTCTTGTACATGGGGTTATTATAGCGGGGGCATATATAGCAGACGGAATATGCTATAATATGCATTCTACAGCGTTCAGCGCACGCTATCATATCCCATATCTGTTATAGTATTGTGAGCTGATTATGGCGGATCATCCATGACTCCGACCTATTGTAGGGTCATGCTGAGTCTGAAAGTTGTCCCAAGCAGAGGGGCTTGTCCAAGTCCGAAGTCTTGTATGGCTTATCCCTGGACCAGCCTTGCCTGTGGGTTCATTTGTTTGCTGCAATCATGCATCATTTGTTAGCTATGTGTGTTTATTCCCTCACACAAGATGAGCAAAAGCTCAAACTCTAATACATTTAGTCCCACATCGGCTGTGCATTTATATAAATAGTATTTATATTAGTTTTCTTCCTATTGCTTCACTGAAGTCTTGTGTGGGTAGCCAAATGGGCCACACGCGCACCGACGCTGCCGCCCGGCCCAGCTCGGTTCGGTTCGACGCGTGCCCACATCTGTGGGTGCCGAATACCGATTCGATTTCTTCATTGGGTTCGGGTTGAGACCCTAAAACTCTTTTTGCAGCTCATTAATTTCTTTTTAATATTTTGAACATCCAGGTTCAACGAACCATATTTTTTGTTTTTATTTTGTAACGTCTGCTTTTAAACCCATTGAATTTTTTCTTTATTTCGTAACGTCTGCTTTTAGATCCATTGAATTCTGTCTATTGGCATATAGGTTTGAGCCCTCTATATATTGTGGCATTCTCAACCTTCTTACATAATGAAAAATCTAAAAGAAAATATTTAAATTTTGTTCCAACTTGATCTCTACAAAACTCTCTTATTATCTTCGTTTCCTTGCTCTGGGCAGAGCTAAGTTCAAGGTCACTCTTTCCAAGTTGTGTGTAACAAGGAGATACCGGTAAAGTGGGAGTTTTACCACTAGGAGCAATCGAAAAAAGTTTGCACATAGACCCTGATTAAGTCTTAGGGCAGTGCTTCGTGTGCGACTTCTCCGGAGGCTGGTAACTTTAATTTTTGTTGTTTTTGTTTACAGATTTAAACGAGAAAAAGTCAAATATATCCAACAATCTAAGAGTTAATCTTGTTAAATATACATTCTGTCTTTTCGAATAAATAACTAAATTGTCGCAAAGTTTCTTTCTAACTACTCCACTGTTGATAGGATGATAAAATGATTTTCAATTATTAAAGAATTGTTTCTAGCTAATATCTATTTCCGACCACTATAGTTGTTTCAAGTTATTTCACTGTACTTATTCAAGAATTGTTATTTACAATTATCAAAAAATTTCTCTTATCAAACTACAAATTCTCTTTTGGTAACAAAAGTGTACTAAATATTTGTAGTAATATACTGTAACAAAAGGTTGCTAATATTTCAATATATTTGCCATCATTAAGTTTAATTTATAATTCTACAAATTCAGTCTACCGATAAAACGTCTAATTTTTCCTACTAAATATGATTTGTTTCTCTTGATGATTATTATTTATATTTGCTAACTCGTTAGAGTTAGTGAATTATTGTAGAATTATGTAACAGATAAGTTCGAGATGTCGACAACATAGCAGCCCAAGTAAAATCCTTATATGGTAAAAGGAGTTGCCTAAATTAAACATTGGGAATATAGTAGGAATTGTTTGATTGTTAGTACAATCTGACCAAGTAGCAAATTTTGATTTGTGACATTCAACTATGGAGCCCATGAATAGGAGCAGACTTTCTGTAATTTCAACCATAGAATGCATATATTACTATATACATTTTTTAGACAGTGAATCTAATATCTTTTAATTAGCTATTCATGTAATTATGCCATTCGATTTTATTTTATTTTTCAAATCAATCCTAAGTGTCCTTATTGCTAATATATGATCATGTTTTGTGCCATATGGATACATCTTTCCATATACTTCTAAAAATACTGCTTTCTATCTCGTTATTTCCAGAATTTTTTGTTGTTGTTGATACAAATCTGCATAATTAGTAAAAGATTTTCTAGGGTTCTTTCCATTATCAACAAAATGTGTGGTCTTGAAATTGCATGTTGATAGTGTTGTTTATTCTCGAGATGGGGAGTATACTGCTGGTTTCCGCATGACTGAAAGACTACCATATATAATCATGTTTAATTTCTTTGGTGATGTACAAATTAAAGGTAGATAGTGATATGATTCTTCCTATGCAAAATATTCTTCATCAGTGGGAGAATGAATAAAAAAGGGACAAATTATTAAGTTTTCAAACGTGCTGGAACCATTGTTGCTGCTCTTGTATTTAAGGCAATTGTCATGAGTATGATGGTCAGGACAGTAAGTTCGTTAGTAAACTCTGCATGCCTCAAGTTTACGAGTAGGACTTGGACAAACTGGCTAATAGCTTAAACCCTTACTCATTAACAATATAGTTTTATTTTCTTATTGTGATGAACATTCTAATGCATAAGTAATTTAGTTTGAATTCATATATAATGTGTTTAATATTATGATTCATAATCAAGTATCAATATACTTTTGGCTTGCCTTTGGCATAACATATATGTGATTATTATTATTTATTTATTTTTATTTTATTAACTGGAAACTATTAGTATTATTATTTTTGGTTGAAAAACTACTTGATATTTAATATTTAAATAATTTTGTCATAAAATTTCTTGTTATTAGAACTTTGTACAAGTCTTTGTACAAGCATAAAAAAATTGTTGATTTTAGTTACTATCTAAACACATTAATAGTGAATCTCATTCATTTCTAGTATTATTGCATTTATAGCAATAATGCCATTGTAACCGTTTGGTTTAAATGAGCGGCGAATTTGAATGTAATATTCATTTATATGGTAACTACAGTAAATTGCTAATGAGACTTATTTAGTATTGGGTGTCATGATCCTTAATATATGGCAAGTATATTATGAGTTGAGTTATAACTGTTCAAATTCAATTTTAAATTTTTTGCATTTTTTTTATTTGGGCTCAAGCAATGCCTTGTGTTTTAGATTTATTTGCACTCAGATTGAATTTTCAAATTCGAAATGGTGATAACTAAGTCTATCTTATATTTACATCATTGTCACTTTCTACAAAGAATTTGATTGTGTATCTATAAATCTTGTAGATCTATAACTTAAAACAAAATACATTGTATGTATTCATAAAATCGGTTGATTGTGATATAATTAAGTCAGTATAATCTTACTGGATTTGAGATGATTACGTCCAAAATTGCACATAAAATGTCATGACCCGCACCCAGTGTAGGGGCACGAGAAGTGGGTACGTCCAGCCTACGCCGTAGTGTCGGCGGTAGAACGCTGTCCTAGGTTACTATCTAATCAATAAATCACGCAATTATATAATATACTTGTCAAATCTCAACTCCGAATGGAGGACAAGTATAGATATAATGAATCTCAATCACAGTCTAAGAACGATAAGATATCACAGAAGTTTATAACTAAAGACTAAACAACAACAATTTATAAAGTACTAACAATAATATCTCAAACAAACTCAAATACAAACTCGTATCTCAAGTTATTACAATTCAAGTTCTAAAACATAAAAACTAAACCAAGGCTACTAGCTAGTCTCCCGATCACTCCTGAGTGTCGGGACCAAAGGTAGCTAAGCTATCTCCTGCTCCAAGGCAAGTGGGGCAAATGTCCTCAGGGCAAGCATCTGTAATATTTTCAACAGGTCCAGTCAGGACAGGAACGAGTACAATTCATCAAGAAATCCTAAGTAAATGACAGAGAACTATAAAGCAGTTATAGACAGTTGTATTGATGAACATGGCAGTTTATATTCAGGTGATGGTATAGAGAGACAGATAAGTACAAGGAAAGTAAGTAACTAAACAAGAGAAGAATCATGGCAATAAAGACTGTAAAATAGAAACTAGCTGAACTAGAGTAACATGGTATGAGTCCGGACAGTAAATGTAGACAAGTGTAACTCCAATGTAAGTCCAGTACAAGACGAATCTAATACAAGATGAATCCAGTACGAGACGATTCCAGTCATAGTGATCAATGATTCCAGGGTGAGTCCAGCCTATACTCTAACAGTTTGTTTTAAAATACCGAGATCGATATGTAAACGGTTGTAGGTAATACGGTACATCACACACCTGGCCGGGTGTGAGATGGCTATCATTCCAGTAGATTCCAGTTGGGAGATTCCAGATTGGGGGTATGTCTACATGTCTTACTCAAGTATTTCCCCTCCCAGCAAGTACAAGTGATTCCAGAATACGACACGAAAATTGAGATGAGTCCAGCCAAATATGATGATACCAGCAAGTGATTTCAGTAGATTCCAGTAAGTGATTCCAGTAGTGATTCCAGAAGTGATTCCAGTAGTGATTCCAGAAGGTGATGCCAGTAGTGATTCCAGAAATAGAGGCCCGACAAGATGGTATGTGTGTCGCATACATGAATCCAGAAATATCTATACGTGTTGTAAGAATCACATAAAACTAACTAGAACTGAAGTACAGTAATTGATAAGTAAATGAAAGAACTATCAGAGAATGTACTCGCCTGATACTCTGAAAAGAGTAGTATAATATCAGATGTCTGCACCAGAGTCACAATATCCTAAATAGAGTAGTACAGGTTATAATGTGTTTAAAATAAGGTAGATAAAGTTTATGATGCAATCTACATGATTTCTAGATCAATCTAGGTCAAAGTCAACTCTGGTCAACTATAAAGTCAAACTAGGTCAACTCTAGTCAACTGTGGTCATACTAGCTAGGGTTTGGTCAACAATTGTCAACTAGTCTAGGTTAGTCAATTCTAGGTCTAAACAAACTAAGTCTATGCAAATCAAGTATCCAAGATAGCTACTAACTCATAGCCTAAGTCACTTGCTAAACTAAGCACAAAACTAAACCATAACCTAACAAGGCACACAAACTAGTCATATAAAGTATATATATTATTCACATTCACTATTCATATAAATAGATATATAATATTAATATATATATATATATATATATTATATATATAATATAATATATATATATATATATATATATATATATATATTAAAATAGATATATATATATATAATATATAATATATATATATATAATATATATAATATATATATATATATATATATAAAAAATATATTTAGATATATTATATTATTATATTATATATATATATCATATATATATATAATATATATATATATATATATATATATATATATATAAAAAATATATATATATATATATAATTATATATAATATATATATATATATTATATATAAATAGATATTTATATATATATATATATATATATAATAAAGTATATATATGATATATATATAATATATATATATATATATATATATATATAATATATTATATTATATTATATATATATATATATATATATGCAAGCTATATATAGGCACATACATATATTTATATATAGAGAGAGAGGAATGAAGGTAAGAGTAAGTGAGTGTGTGTGGTGTGAAAGGATATGTGTTAATATTCTCAGATTTAGTGATAGGTAGGTGTATGTGACATGGAATACATGGTGTCAAAGGGTGTATGATGCATGTGTGTAAAAGTTATAGGTTAACGCAGTTTATAGAAATACATACACATACTATATTGCATACATGCATATATACATATCATATATGTATACTTGCATTCATTCATGCACCTATACATACATACATATATGCATACATATATATTTGAATTATTTATACTTGCATACATATATCATACATGCATACTCTATATTATATTACATTCATTCATATCCTATATACATGCATACTTCAGTTCATGCGTTATATTCATTCACATATCATTAAGTTGCATGCATATACTTATTTTCATTACATGCATGTCATTCATGCATATTACATACTTACATGCATCTATACATTATAAACATTGTATACAACATGTAAAAATAGAAGAGGGAAAAAAAGGAAAAACTAAAATGGAAAGGGAAGGGAAAATGTAAGGAAAAGAAAAAACAATGGACATATACGTACTTGCATCATATATTATACATTATCATACATGCTATCATTATATATTGTATTACATTATGTATACATTATGCATTCATATCAATCATTACATGTATACCTTGCATTCGTATCTAACATTCATTATATACTTTCATGCATACATTGTATATCATTCTTTCATTCATGCATTTATGCATTGCTTACATACATTACATTGATTTTATTCCTACATGCTTGCATTCAACCATATATATACACTAATGTAAAGAGAATACATATCATATATATATATCATTTCATTCATCTAACATATCATGCATTACATACTCTACATTCATTTAATATCCATACTACATAGGCTCATAGGTTACACAAAATGTCTACGTCGTATAGTCACTCTTCTATTTAAAAACCAATACTATACCAATTGGGCCTTCACTAAATTCTAGGATTAAATTATGTCGTAGCTCTTTGTGTTAGCTTTCCGAAACTTTAAACGGATCGTATTTTCGTGTCCGAAAGCTCCCGGAATCACAAAAATACCGAAACACGTTCGTCTTTCGTACAACTGACACTCAAATAATTTTACAGAAAGTTTTATAATGAATTTGGCTTATTAAAAAATATACTTAGAAAGATAACTTCGATACGGTTCTTTTAAAAAAAATAGGAGATAAATCGAAGTTCTAAGCTAAAAGTTATGACATTTCTAAGTTGCTCTGGCTACTAAAAACGTGGATAAAAATTATGACGAATTTGGGTTGGCCAAGATACTTGGATACCAACATAGGTATCCAAATGAAACTCATTCTAACCATCCTAACTAAGATCAATCCACTCTCTAACCATTCTAAAACTGAATTTAAATATCTATTTAAACTATTATCATACATACATACACATGGGGTGTCCTAATTTGGGATCTATCAAGTAGGACACAAGACACCTATAACATCCTCAAATGGACTCCAAATGGTCTCAAAATTGAATCTAAAGGGGACACATGCATGGGAGTGGATCCTTTGGATTCAAAACTAATTAATATACAAAGGAAATCAAGTTAGAGGATAGGTTTTACCTATTGGGAGTGGAATCCCAAAGAAAATCTTTAGGACACGGCTCCGATACGAAGATCTATCCAAAAGGACACCTCCCTTTGTACCTTGCCCAAATTCTTGGATAGAATCCTTCCTTGATGGTGTGGGATGGATTAGAAGAAGTTTGAATGGAGGAATGTGAGGGAAAGGAAATCAAATCAAAGAGGGAAGCTCTCTAATTTGGGGAAGAACACTTAGGGTTCTATGTAGAGGCAAAAAAGAGGCAAGGGTTTTCTTAAGGATTCTTTATAGGAAGGGAGGGGGCACTTGATGGCTGGTCATTAGATGAATTAGGGTTTGTTTTTTATGTAGATGAGTGGCTAGGAGTTGTCCACCTAATTCTAAGCCTTCCTATTAGTTCAACTAGTCATAAGGCTTTCTTTTCACAAATATCCTAAGGGGTAAATATCCTACCATGAAATATCTAGATATTGTTAATCTAACTTAACCATTAAGTCTCTAACCTTCTAACTAAACCTCTGTGAGCATCATTAACATCTAGGTTTAGTCAAAACTAGGTTAGTCCCTAACAATTCAATTAGCACAATATTTAATTAATCAAAATTCATTTTCATTAAAAGTCAAAATGACCAAAATACCCTTAGGCTAAAAATTGGTAATTTGAAATTCTAATCACGTGACTAGGCTCCCATGGTCATGGTTAGTCTCTAGGCTTAGCAAAACTAGGGTTTAACTAGTTAACCATCAAAATCGCAATTCAATATTTTAAATAGTTTTAAATTGATAAAAATCACCAAAATCACAATATGATTTAAATATCATTATTAAATGATTATAATTATAAAATTTCAAAATTACCCTCATTTGGAAAACTGGGTGTTACAAGTCTACCCCCCTTAGAAGAATTTTATCCTCGAAATTAAGATGATCGTACTCCTCCTAGGTCAAACCTCCAATCAAACAGGTCGAAGGATAATATGCAATCATAGTCCTACTGGTCGTGATTCCAAAGTCTCGATCAGGGTAACTATGCTATCTAACATATCACAAGCATATCCTGGCAGGTACTAATGGAATCACAAATGAAGGTGAAAAGAAGGACAGAAAAGATAGACCTGCTAACCCGTCACCCATAGCGTCGGTCTACTCGACTGTCAGCACAAAAGCCCTGCCCCTCTGGGGTATATCCCTCTGATGGTGCGGGGCACGGTGCTGCGCTATAGGTGGCCTAGCTCCCTCTATCTAATCCATGATACTCAAGTAACATCCACACTGATATTCCATTCTATCATACTAGGGCACCATCTATATGGTATCTATTCTAAAATCTGATAATCATACCCGTCTATCCAGAACCATGTTACCAGAATCCTCGTTACACCAGTAAGTACTACAGCGATAATCCATAGAGTCCGCGACTAAGGTACATACCTCTAGAATCATAGTATTTAAAAATTTTGTATTGCCGCTAGCTTGGCTGCGAAAACCATAAATTTCTACACCCGAGAAATACATCCAAAATTAGACTCTATCTCATTGCCAAACCAGCTAATATGGCTGTAAAAGACTCTATATTCTATGACTGAGGCAACCTAGCCTATAATGTTATCTTGGTAGAAAATCAAGTCAATAATGAATACCAAGAATCAAATTCAACGATGAACAAGGAAGTAGACAGAAACTGTCGGAATCGAATTTCGAGATAGTTTATAACGAGATTCTCAAGGGTCATCCCAGGAATCTTCTCAAGTAGTCCTAACTGTGATTGAGTACTCTTTCAACTAAAGCCTATCTCTCAAATCCTATCGCAGGCTGTAGTGATACTCTAGTTCGAATACCACTACATAAACTCGACCTGCATAGGCCACCACTAAAAACTTGTCACGACCCGCACTAGTGTAGGGACACGAGAAGTGGGTATGTCCAGCCTACGCTGCATTGTCGGCGGTAGAATGCTGTCCTAGGTTACTATCTAATCAATAAATCAGTAATTATATAATGTACTTGTCAAATCTCAACTTCGAACGGAGGACAAGTATAGATATAATGAATATCAATCACAGTCTAAGAACGATAAGATATCACAGAAGTTTATAACTAAAGACTAAACAACAACAATTTATAAACTACTAATAATAATATCTCAAACAAACTCAAATACAAACTCGTATCTCAAGTTATTACAATTCAAGTTCTAAAACATAAAAACTAAACCAAGTCTACTAGCTAGTCTCCCGATCACTCCTGAGTGTCGGGGCCAAAGGTAGCTAAGCCATCTCCTGCTCAAAGGCAAGTGGGTCAAATGTCCTCAGGACAAGCATCTGTAATATTTTTAACAGGTCCAGTCAGGACAGGAACGAGTACAATTCATCAAAAAATTCCAAGTAAATGACAGAGAACTATAAAGCAGTTAAAGACAGTTGTATTAATGAACATGGCATTTATATTCAGGTGATGGTATAGAGAGACAGATAAGTACAAAAAAAGTAAGTAACTAAACAAGAGAAGAATCATGGCAATAAAAACTGTAAAAAGAAACTAGCCGAACTAGAGTAACATGGTATGAGTCCGGACAGTAAATGTAGACAAGTGTAACTCCAATGTAAGTCCAGTACAAGACGAATCTAATACAAGATGAATCTAGTACGAGACGATTCCAGTCATAGTGATCAATAATTCCAGGGTGAGTCCAGTCTATACTCTAACAGTGTGTTTTAGAATACCGAGATCGACATATAAACGGCTGTAGGTAATACGGCACATCACACACCTGGCCGGGTGTGAGATGGCTATCATTCCAGTAGATTCCAGTTGGGAGATTCTAGATTGGGGGTATGTCTACATGTCTTACTCAAGTATTTCCCCTTCCAGCAAGTACAAGTGATTCCAGAATACGACACGAAAATCGAGATGAGTCCAGCCAAATATGATGATACCAGCAAGTAATTCCAGTAGATTCCAGTAAGTGATTCCAGTAGTGATTTCAGAAGGTGATTCCAGTAGTGATTCCAGAAGGTGATGCCAGTAGTGATTCCAGAAATAGAGGCCAGATAAGATGGTATGTGTGTCGCATACATGAATCCAGAAATATCTATACGTGTTGTAAGAATCACATAAAACTAACTAGAACTGAAGTACAGTAATTGACAAGTAAATGAAAGAACTATCAGAGAATGTACTCGCCTGATACTCTGAAAAGAGTAGTATAATATCAGATGTCTGCACCAGAGTCACAATGTCCTAAATAGAGTAGTACAGGTTATAATGTGTTTAAAATAAGGTAGATAAAGTTTACGATGCAATCTATATGATTTCTAGGTCAATCTAGGTCAAAGTCAACTCTAGTCAACTATAAAGTCAAACTAGGTCAACTCTAGTCAACTGTGGTCATACTAGCTAGGATTTAGTCAACAATCGTCAACTAGTCTAGGTTAGTCAATTCTAGGTCTAAACAAACTAAGTCTATGCAAATCAAGTATCAAAGATAGCTACTAACTCATAGCCTAAGTCACTTGCTAAACCAAGTACAAAACTAAATCATAAGCTAACAAGGCACACAAACTTAGTCATATAAAGTATATATTATTCAGATTCACTTATTCATATATATATATATATATATATATATATATATATATATATATATATATATATATATATATATATATATATATATATATATATATTTATATATATATATATATATATATATATATATATATATATATATATATATGAAAGCTATATATATAGGCACATACATATATTTATATATAGAGAGAGAGAGAAGGAGAGGTAAAAGAGTAAGTGAGTGTGTGTATGTGTGAAAGGATATGTGTTAATATTCTCAGATTTAGTGATAGGTAGGTGTATGTGACATGGGATACATGGTGTCAAAGGGTGTATGAATGCATGTGTCTAAAAGGTTATAGGTTAACTCAGTTTATAGAAATACATACATACATACTTATATTGCATACATGCATATATACATATCATATATGCATACTTGCATTCATTCATGCACCTATACATACATACATAGATGCATACATACATATTTGAATACATTATATACTTGCATACATTATATTCATACATGCATACTCTATATTATATTACATTCATTCATATCCTATATACATTCATACTTCAGTTCATGCGTTATATTCATTCACATATCATTAAGTTGCATGCATATACTTATTTTCATTACATGCATGGCATTCATACATATTACATACTTACATACATCTATACATTATATACATTACATACAACATGTAAAAATAGAAGAGGGAAAAAAAGGGAAAACTAAAATGGAAAGGGAAGGGAAAATGTAAGGAAAAGGAAAAACAATGGACATATACGTACTTGCATCATATATTATACATTACCATACATGCTATCATTATATATTACATTACATTATGCATTCATATCAATCATATTACATGTATACCTTGCATTCGTATCTAGCATTCATTATATACTTTCATGCATACATTGTATATCATTCTTTCATTCATGCATTTATGCATTGCTTACATACATTACATTGATTTCATTCGTACATGCTTGCATTCAACCATATATGTACATTAATGTGAAGAGAATACATATCATATATATATCATTTCATTCATCTAACATATCATGCATTACATACTCTACATTCATTTAATATCCATACTACATAGGCTCCTAGGTTACACAAAATGCCTATGTCGTATAGTCACTCTTCTATTTAAAAACCAATACTGTACCAATTGGGCCTTCACTAAATTCTAGGATTAAAGTGTGTCGTAGCTCTTTGTGTTAGCTTTCCGAAACTTTAAACGGATCGTATTTTCGTGTCCGAAAGCTTCCGGAATCACAAAAACACCGAAACACGTTCGTCTTTCGTACAGCTGACACTCAAATAATTTTACAGAAAGTTTCAGAATGAATTTGGCTTATTAAAATATATATTTAGAAATCTAACTTCGATACAGCTCTTTTAAAAAAATGGGAGATAAATCGGAGTTCTAAGCTAAAAGTTATGATATTTATAAGTTGCTCTGGCTACTAAAAACGTGGATAAAAATTATGACGAATTTGGGTTGACCAAGATACTTGGATACCAACATAAGTATCCAAATAAAACTCATTCTAACCATCCTAACTAAGATCAATCCACTCTCTAACCATTCTAAAACTAAATTTAAATATATATTTAAACTATTATCATACATACATACACATGGGGTGTCCTAATTTGGGATCTATCAAGTAGAACACAAGACACACGTATAACATCCTCAAATGGACTCCAAATGGTCTCAAAATTGAATCTAAAGGGGACACATGCATGGGGGTGGATCCTTTGGATTCAAAACTAATTAATATAAAAAGTAAATCAAGTTAGAGGATAGGTTTTACCTATTGGAAGTGAAATCCCAATGAAAATCTTTAGGACACGGCTCCAATACGAAGATCTATCCAAAAGGACACCTCCCTTTGTACCTTGTCCAAATTCTTGGATAGAATCCTTCCTTGATGGTGTGGGATGGATTAGAAGAAGTTTGGATGGAGGAATGTGAGGGAAAGGAAATCAAATCAAAGAGGGAAGCTCTCTAATTTGGGGAAGAACACTTAGGGTTCTATGTAGAGGCAAAAAAGAGGCAAGGGTTTTCTTAAGGATTCTTTATAGGAAGGGAGGGGGCACTTGATGGCTGGTCATTAGATGAATTAGGGTTAGTTTTTTATGTAGATGAGTGGCTAGGAGTTGTCCACCTAATTCTAAGCCTTTCTATTGGTTCAACTAGTCATAAGGCTTTCTTTTTCACAAATATCCTAAGGGGTAAATATCCTACCATGAAATATCTAGATATTATTAATCTAACTTAACCATTAAGTCTCTAACCTTCTAACTAAACCTCCGTGAGCATCATTAACATCTAGGTTTAGTCAAAACTAGGTTAGTCCCTAACAATTCAATTAGCACAATATTTAATTAATCAAAATTCATTTTCATTAAAAGTCAAAATAACCAAAATACCCTTAGGCTAAAAATTGGTAATTTGAAATTCTAATCATGTGACTAGGCTCCCATGGTCATGGTTAGTCTCTAGGCTTAGCAAAACTAGGGTTTAACTAGTTAACCATCAAAATCGCAATTCAATATTTTAAATAGTTTTAAATTGATAAAAAATTACCAAAAATCATAATATGATTTAAATATAATTATTAAATAATTATAATTATAAAATTTTAAAATTATCCTCATTTGGAAAATTGGGTGTTACATAAACTTTGTATATGTCAATATATTTTATATCGGATGATATTGGAAAATTTTGCCCATTAAATACATACATTGTTTAGCTTTTTTTGGTTATTATATACAAAGTGTGTATATTATCTAACGACTCAATATTGTTTAGTTCAATATATCGTTGAGATTTTGTCATATATATATATAAATGTTGTCTCTAAAATCTTGTATGATTGTACATTTTTCAGTTTCCAATACTATGGTAAAAGTTTGACTTGTAAGAGAACAAATGATAATTTTTTTTGCATCATTTTTATTAATATGCAAACTAACCTCTATTTCCTTAAAGACAAAAATCAATATAAATATTTTTAACTGTCTATGAAAGAGAAATTTATTAACGATGACATAATACAAAATTATTTTTGTACTCTTAACATGATCTTTGTAATGTTATCTCTTTAAGCCATAAGCATTAGAGATTGTGACTCATTAGAAAAGACTCAAACAAGCTAAGGATGAAGGTAAGCAATACAATTTTTCTGGGTCCATTATTATAAAATTGATATTTGTAAATCTTATTTTCTAAATTTTTCGATATTAATGAATGGTTTATCTCTAAATAATGTATAAAAAAATAACATATCTTTTATTTTGTTATTAATAAGTTCTGATCATTTGGAAATGATTATGGTATTAAATATTATTGTATTAAAGTCATATGATATTTTTCCTAGGTCGATTTGCATGTTTGAACTTTAGCTGATCATATTGTCACAATATTATAATTTCAAAGTCAGACAAAGAAATCACAATATTGTTCGGTGACAATATTATGCTTATGTTAGACAAACTTTGTTTTGCATATAATATATGACATTATAATTCTCTTGATTCGTTCAAAATAATTGAGTCAAAAAGAAAATAGTTTAATGATATTGCAAATCTATATAAATCTAAGTTTTTAAATTAGAGATTAGTTTGGGTACAAGCCGAAAGGGTCCTTTTGGCAACCGGGCATAAATAGCTCTAAGTAACACGGTACTTAAGCATCCCTTTATGGACCTCCACAAGCTGAAAACCGGCCTCTACAGCTAACCCAAGCTGATCAAAACTTGATAAACTAAAAATTTGTTAAGGTTAATTAGCATATTCATTCAAAATTACTGATCCAATACAATATTCTTGCAAAACTTTAGATTATCATATTTGTAAATATGATTGGTAAAGATGAATCATCTGTTACCAAGCCCAAAAGTTTACTTAATCTTCGTTTATGAGTTTTGGCTCACTATTCTAGGACTTATATCAGTAATTAGTGAAATTACACATATGTTGAATAAAATCTGATGACACAAGTATGATTTAGGAGTAACCAAACATCTGGCTTAGTCAAACCAAAACTCCTAAATAAATGGACTACTACTAGTTTCATAGAACTTTTAAGTGTTTCCTGCCTCATTATATGACATATTATTCGGATATAAAAATACTAAAGATTTCACTTGTTGAACAACTTAGATACTCATAATTTGATAGGTCGATGTGACAACTACCATAGCTAGGAGTATCAAAGAATTTGAAATCATATATTAAAACATAGGTTGTGCTGAAGCTGAATGGCTCTGATATCTTGCTATGTATATATCAAATAGATCCAGGCCTATTTTTTATTCACTCTTATTATGACTTCATGATTGAGTAGATTTTTTTTATGTTTTTATTTCTAGGAAAAGGATATATTTTATTCAAATCAAAAGGGAGCAGGAAGCTCAGTTGGCATTGGGGACTCCCCAAATGGCCTACAAAATGTGGGGCCACAACACCCACCCATAGCTAAAGCAACAGAATCTCCAAAGGGAGCACAAAAATACTTGGGAGCTAACCCAAGTGACCAAGTCAAAAACCAAGTGGTGGGGCACACATGCCCGCACAAAGTCAAAATAAAACACACAAGCTACATCTTGGACGTTGGAGCCAAACCAAACATCCCAAGAAATACTACAGCACCATGTGGGGAGAGAACACCCACCAAAATGAATAAGAGCCGCACGAAGCCTACGGGACAGTAGCGTCCACCAAGAGAGCGGATCGGATCTCTGCTGGGAGCTCTGAGGGGTGAGAGAAGATATGTCCTTCCTTCGTGGAGAAAGCCAAGGAAGCTAGAGCTTTTGCCACCCCATTAGCTCGGGAGGAGGCCGACAGTAGACCCGGGAGGGGAGCGAGGCGAGACTAGATTTTTCGGTATTTGTAAATGAGGGCCCAAGGAGGATGAGCTCTGGCCGACATGATGTTGATGAGGCGCTGGGAAGTAGTCTCATACTCATTGATCACCCAGTTCTTATCTCTACACCAAGTAGCAGCAAAGAGAAGGGCTTCTAATTCCGGGACGGAGATAGCAATGTTGTCCAAGAAGAACGAAAATGCGCCAATAAAGTTGTTGTTGACGTCTCGAATAATCCTCGCGCCGGCCGTGCAAGGGGGAGCACCGATGCGTCCATCAATGTTCAGTTTCAGGCCAAAGGTTGGGGCCTTCCAAGAGTCGTTGATGATAGCCGGCCGCCCACAGCTTTGGGTCACCCGAGTAGTACTATACTGTTTCGCGGCTGCAGCGCCCGCTTCCTGAGTGATGTTGTGCTGGGCAGCAGCAACAGCGCCCCCACATCTCTGAATTATGCTGAACCGGACAGCAGCATCAGCGCCCCCCTGAAGAAAGACGTTGCGCTGTGCAGCAGCAGCAGAACCCGCGTGAACACCCACCCGAGATTGAGTAGATCAAACATCTAATTATGTATATACATGATCTATATATTTCTGTACCTGTCATTTTTATAAATTATGTTGAAAGAAAGCTAAAGCATGATATTGTGTGATTCTAAAATGAACAAGTACATGCAGCTGCATTTTAAGACATTAAAAATGCCTAAAAGGCAAAAATATGGTTCTTGACTATAAAAGTCATAAAAGAACTTTTCAGATCTCTTGACGAAGAATCTGTTTACTTTTGACGAAGAGTTTGTTTAGGAAATTAATTCTAGAATCATCGAGGGGGTGGGGTTAAGCCTGTAAATTAGTCACCAGCAGTGGCAACCTAACCGAGTCTGACTGGAGATCCCAAGAAGCCAGTTCAATGGGTAGGAACAAGCTGGACTAGGTGACTATTATGGAACACTGACCCTGAGATTAAATTTCCTTAAAATAAATGTCCAAGAGGCTGTACATGTGTACATGGATACCACATCTCTATGATGACAGTGTTCCGGAGTGATATAGTTAGGGTGAGTTTTAACTCTTAATAAGTCCAAGCATAATATACAGGGTTGACTCCTATCACCAACCCTTGAGGACTTACCTATATGAGAGGTCGTGAAGGCCGCGACTATAGGACAGGGTGATTCCAGACAACTCTCATGAATATGGAAAAGTGTGCATGGCCAATCAAATGCGCCACCCGATAGACCTAAGAACCTCTAGCGTACTATGTGTGTTATTTTCTGAATCTGGTTCAAGAAGACTGATTCAAGGCGTAGTCCATCAAGCTCTTCTTCAGACAAAAGACAATAGTCACTACGTGAGATTTAAGGATGTAGTCCATCTCATCTATGCATAGTATATAACTGTCCAGAAATTATCTTATTCTTCTCTTATTTTCTTTCTTTCTATTACTTTAGAACTTGACCTTTTGGGAGGGGATTGTTAGCTATGTGTGCTTGTTCCCTCACACAAGATAAGCAAAAGCTCAAATTCCAATCCATTTATTCCCATATCGGCGTGCATTCATATGAATAGTATTTATATTACTTTTCTTCCTCTTGCTTCATTGAAGTCTTGTGTGGGTAGCCCATGGGCCACACGCGCGCCAACGCCGCCGTCCGACCCGGCTCGATTCGGTTCGGTTCGGTGCGTGCCCACATCTACGGGTGCCGAATGTCGATTCGATTTCTTCATTGGGTTCGGGTTGAGACCCTAAAAATCTTTTTGTAGCTCATTAATTTTTCTTTAATATTTTGAACGTCTAGGTTCAATGAACCACATTTTTTCTATTGTTTTTATTTCGTAACGTCTGCTTTTAGATCCATTGAATTTTGTCATTATTTCGTAATGTCTGCTTTTAAACCCATTGAATTCTGTCCGTTGGCAATAGGTTTGAACCCTCTATATATTGTGGCATTCTCAAACTTCTTAGATCACGGAAAATCTATAAAAAATACTTAAATTATATTCCAACTCGATCTCTCCAAAACTATCTCATTCTTTTCGTTTCCTTTATTTTGCAGAGCTAAGTTTAAAGTCACTCTTTCCAAGTTGTGTGCAACGAGAAGATACCAGTAGAGCGGGAGGTTTTACCACTAGAAGCATTCGGAAAAAAATATGCACATAGATCCAGATTAACTTTTAGGACAGTATTTCGTGCGCGACTTTTCCGGAGGCCGATAACTTTAATTTTGTTGTTTTTGTTTATAGATTTTAACGAAAAAAGGTCAAATATATCCAACATCATTTGCCGCTGGTGCAAAATTCTGACTTGAAATTAAAAACTAGTCTTAAAGAGCTATATATACATGATCATTACGTAGATGAAGAAGCATGATACTTTATTCAATAGCTCTGCATAACATAGTACAGCAGTTAACTAGTTATAATAGCATTGATCAGACATCTCCTCAACCCTTATTTGTACATGTATCATGCACCAAATATATAAAGCCATGATAGGCATATCTATTTGGCATAGGCAGCCGGGTTGGCGAGGAGATATGCTTCTGCAGCCTTGATCAACGCAGTCACGCTCTCCTTCGCCTCCGCTTGGTCCTTCTCGGCGGCAGCTCCGGGGACAGGTTTGCCTGTGGCCACCACCTTCACCACGGATCCGTCGCCCGCAGGCATGAACTTGAAGTGAATAGAGGCCGTCTCGAACTTCTTGCCCAGCTCACCACCTTCAACCAGAGTATACTTGCACTCTTTTTGTCCGTGGTCAATCAAATCCAATCGGTCCTTCATGTAGGTGTAGGGCATTGCTGCATGCATGTATATGAGTCAAAACAATTATGCTATTTGGTTTCCAAAATGTTTGAGTGATGTCATCTCTCATTATGTGGCATCTGACATGAAAGCTGACATAACAGCTGACATGGCAAATTTTAATCCAAAAAATTAATTATCCAATCTTTTTTAATGTTAATGTTAATGTTCATATAATGTTAATGTTAATTTTCATATTAGTATTAATGTTAATATTAATTTTAATTTTAATGTTAAGGCTAATTTTAATTTTATTGTTAAATTAATCTTAATGTTAATTTAATTTTAATTTAATGCTAATTTAATATTAATTTTAATTTTAGTATTAACTTTAAATTTGTCATATCAGCTGTCATGTCAGCAGCCATGTCATATACCATATAATGAGAGATGTTATCACTCAAATATTTTGGGAGCCAAATAGCATTTGGGAGCCAAATAGCATTTTTGGAGTCAAAACTAGAAACCAAAATAATAAAATTGCAACAGTACAAGCAGGGCCGGCTTTGGGGAGGCAAGCTAGGCAGTCGTCTCAGACATCCTCCCCTAGGGGTGCCTCCATTTTTTTTATTTTTGAAGCAACACTTTTTTGTCCATAACAAAAAAAAAAATATATGGACCTAGAGAAGTCCATGGCTGTCTGGAGAATCAAATAAAATCTAGAAAAAAAAAATAAAAGGTCATCGTATTTCTAATCCACATCTTCATATTCTCTTTCTCTAACTAGAAGTCTATCTCAATCTCTAATCTCTCTTTCTAATTTTTTTTTGCTTCATTGAGGTTGGACTTGAAGTGAGTTCACTAGTCACGACAAGGATGAGGGCCTGCATTTTAGATTTATTGAATTTTCTGGCTTTTAAATTTTAAAAAAATATTAGAGAGAGATGAAGGCCTTATTTTTATGATTTGTCTAGGACCTCAAAAATGTTGGAGCTCGCCATGGTTACAAGTGCTATGTGGTATGTGCAAGCTTAGCCTAATTATCGAGTTGCGCTCAAATTTGCTTGTAGGTTGTCTGTGCTTGAAAGCCTCATTCCTATACTACCCAAAATCTGAAATTGCTAGATTAATTGCCTTCTTCATACCAAAATAAGTTATTAATACCTAACTTTAAATTATATATCAAGAGAGAGTGGTTCTGCCACAATAATATCCTTGGTTTAGAGCCACAAGACTACTATATAATTTCTTGAGAATTATTATAGTTAAATCCACCTGAGGTGAAATTGATCTGCCTTATGCTTCCAGCACTGCCGTCTCCCGACACGTGTGCGGCACTGGCAATCATCTCAGGCATGACCTTGGGACCGAGGTTGTGCCAGTCGACCATCGATGCCTTGAACAGGCGAGAAGGCGCAACGGGGGACTGGATCTCGTGGCACAACATTGTCGTTCTCTTGATTATGAGTGGGCGCTAGCTATATGTGGATAACTGTGGATGTGCTGTGGAAATTAAGTTGTGAGCTACGGCTGGGTTTATATAGAGGGATAGGAATCGTTGATGTCGACAAAAGTGGCAAAAGTCGGAGAATTTATTCAGTGGGACGGTCACACGACTGAATAATTTCTCCAAAAGCCGTTGTTGATAATTCAAGAATGGACGGCCTTGTTCGATAGAATAATGACTCATCACACGTCATAGTTTTCCAACCAAGTAGTTTTCTGTTACACTATATATGAAGTTACGTAGCTCATGGCTGTAGAAAATTAAAAGTTTCTACAATTCTTTTCTTTAATAGTGGAAGCAAAAAGATAATTGAACTAATAGATTAAAATTCAACATTCAAAATTTCAATTATGTGAGACTCCCTAGATACTGTACTGTTGTTGTCTAATGTGCATATAACGCACCAAGAAAAAAAAAAGGGATTTCTGCATGTATGTCCTTACTGTTGGTGTTTTTGCCTTTGGACTAGAAAAGATAGTCCCACATCGGCTACACCAAATGGTGATTATCTCAATATAATGCATTGCTTGTGTTGAGGTGTGCACATGAGGTGTAGTGGGGCACAAGTTTGTGCCATGTGGAAGTATTTTCTAGAAGGAAAAAGGATTAAATCCAACAAGGATGAAAGTTAATTTTTGTTGTGCGGATGCGGACTCGGACTCGGACACGGACTCCAGGATGTCTCGTGCATGCACGGGAGTGTTCGGGGGGTAGGCGTGGACTGGCACACTTCTATGCTGATTGTGGGATGATCTAAAATATCAAACTCTATTTTTGAGTATTGGTATTTTAGTCCCACATCGGATAGGAGAAGAGGTGAAGTCTCAACTCCACTCTATAAATAGAGCCCCTTGGCCTCCTTTGAAAGATGCACCAAGAAGAGAGTAGAGGGAGTCTGTTAAGTCCAGGAAGCCCGTTCAAGTCTCAAATATTGACTTACGAGCGTTCCAGAAGTTCTCCTGAACTTGCTGGTTCCTGGGAGCTTATCCGTACTGCGGGTATAGCTTTGAGCGCCGGTGTTCTACACCCCAGCGAGATCCGTTCTTCTTCTTCCTCCCTCTTTCTGTTGCCTTCGAGAATCTGAGACTCAACTGTTGTTGATCATCTCTTGTTGCCTTCGAGAATACCGTCGCTTCTCTTTAGAAGTAATACGGTTCGGTTGCCTTCGAGAATACCGTCGCTTCTCTTTAGAAGTTATACGGTTCTGTTGCCTTCGAGAAATATTACGAAATAATCTTTTTAGATTCTCGTAAAACAACTTCACCTTCTTTAGGGTGTTGTTGCCAGAAACATTGTCTTTACAATTATTTCTGAACTCGTATTTTTTCCATCGATTGTTCGTCAAGGGACCAACAATCTCAAAGCTATACGATTCGATGGAAAACACTCGTGCTTCGCTTGTCGATACCGGCTTTAACAAGTTGGAGAAATTCGACGGTGAACACTTCCAGAACTGGAAGCGAAAGGTGACTCTGAACCTTCAACTCGTGGATGTTGATCACGTGTTGGATGAGGAAGAACCAATCGTTCCAGCAACAGGATCTGCTGCTGTTCTGGCCGCTGCTACGAGCAAGCAGACGAAGTGGAAAAAGGATAACAGCATATGCAGGCTGCTGATCCTGAATTCCATGGAAGACTCTCTGGCCGAGTCCTACACAAAGAAGACTTCTGCCAAAGAGATCTGGGAGTCCGTGGGGAAGCTGTATGACGACGACGAGGCCCGGTCGAAGATGTTCATGGTTGAAAAATACCACAAATGGGTCTTTGAAGACGAGAAGACCATGCTGCCCCAAGTGAAAGAGTTCCTGAAGCTGCGCCAGAAACTGGAGGATGATAGCATGCCCCTCGTCGACAAGTTCGTCGTTGGAGGGATCGTGGCAAAACTTCCTCCAGGATGGAGCAACATCTATGCAAGGATGCATAGGAAGAAGATGGAGATTAGCCTGGATAATCTCCTCAGTGAGATTCATGTTGAGGACGAAATACGCTCTCAACAGAAGTTGGACGCCCTATCTAAGCAACTAGCAACGGCAAATCTGGTTCAAGCCACCAGAGAGAACAAAGGGAAGCAGGCGGCTTCTCACCACAAGAAGAAGGACTTCTCGAATCTGAAAGTGAAGGGTCCAGGATTCAAGCAACAGAAGTCCAAGTCCCATGTGACTTGCTTCAACTGTGGCAAGAAGGGTCACTATAAAAGTGAATGCAAGTCCAAGCCCAAAGAGCAAGGTGAGCCTAACAAGGTTTCTTTGGTTACTAATCAGGTTGCCATGATAGCACAGGTTGCAACTGTGGGGGCAGACTTGGACTGGTGGATAGACACTGGTGCGACATGTCATGTCTGTTCAGACAAGGACTGGTTCGTCTCCTATGAGCCTACTTCCGAGAAAGTCATGATGGCGAACCAGGCACAAGCTGAAGTACTGGGGATCGGGACGGTGGAGCTGAAGCTTACATCGGAGAACATTCTGACGCTTCAAGGTGTGAAGCATGTTCCTGCAATCGCAAAGAACCTGATCTCTGGGAGCCTGCTCTGCAACGCAGGCTTGAGGATGGACATCAATGCTGGCCAAATGGTGATGTCCAAGAAGGGTACTTTCTTCGGGAAAGCTTTTCAGACTAAAGAAATGTACAAAATTTAGCTTGTTGTAACCCAGCATAATAATGTTAATGCTATCACTAGTTTGAATTACTCTCTTGAATTGTGGCATAATAGACTAGGACATGTTCATTGTAAGCGAATAAACAAAATGTCTAGTCTAGGACTTATCTCCAAGTGTGGGGGTAAGGTAGAGAAATGTGAGATATGTGCTCAGACGAAGATCACAAGGAAACCCTTTCACAGGGTCAATCGAAGCACAGATCTTCTGGAGTTGGTTCACTCAGATATCTGTGACTTCAAATAATTCTCTACAAAGGCCGGTATGAAGTATTTCATTACTTTCATAGACGACTTCTCCAAGTATGCCTTCGTCTATTTACTCAAATCTAAAGACGAAGCATTCGAGAAGTTCAAGGAGTTCAAGGCCGAGGCTGAACGGCAAACTGGACAACAACTCAAGAGGCTGAGGAGTGATCGAGGTGGGGAATATAGGTCTCACGAATTCTCATCATTCTGCAAAGAACATGGAATCATCAACGAGACGACGGCTCCGTATTCTCCACAATCCAACGGAGTAGCAGAAAGGAAGAACAGAACGTTGACAGAGAAGATGAACTCTATGCTGTTGACTGCGGGTCTCCCAAAGTGCTATTGGGGAGAAGCTGCATTAACGGCCACTTTCATTCTGAACAGAGTGCCATATGCAACTTGCGACATAACTCCTCATGAACTCTGGTTCAAAGTCAGACCCAACCTGAATATCATTCGAGTGTGGGGGTGCCTGGCTTATGTGAAGCTCCCGGATCTGAAGATTCAGAAGCTGGGGACAAGGACTACTAAGGCGATCTTCCTGGGGTATGCCGAGAAGAGTGATGCTCGGAGATTCCTTGATATCGAGTCAAATTATATCATCGAATCTCGCGATGCTGAATATTTTGAAGAAAAGTTTGCAAGGCACAAGAACATTGTTCTCGCGGATATTCTGGAGAATAATGAGGGTGCGAAGCAGACAGAGGTCTTTATCGAACCGGTAGTCCAAGATGGAGCTGTTGTCGAGGAGACATCAGCTGAACCAGAACTCGCTGAGCCGTCAACTAAGCGAGCGAGGAGGCCGAAAGACTTCGGAGATGACTTCGTCACCTATCATGTGGAAGCAGATCCGCTTACCTATGATGAGGCGATGAAGACCAGAGATGCTATATTCTGGAAGGAGGCGATTGACAACGAGATTGACTCAATCACCTCCAATAACACATGGGTATTGGTCGACCTACCAGAAGGAGCAAGACCCATCGGATGCAAATGGATCTTCAAGAAGAAGATGAAAGCAGATGGAACCATTGACAAGTTCAAGGCCAGGCTAGTGGCCAAGGGATTTGCTCAGAAGCAGGGGATCGACTACTTTGACACTTATGCTCCAGTAGCTTGGATGACAACTATCAGATTGTTAATTGCTTTAGCAGCAATACACAAGCTGGTGATACATCAGATGGATGTGAAAACGGCATTCCTTAATGGCGAGCTGACCGAAGAGATCTACATGCAACAACCAGAAGGTTTTGTCGTCAGAGGTCTGGAAGACAAAGTCTGCAAGTTGATGAAGTCTCTGTATGGTTTGAAGCAAGCTCCCAAAATGTGGCATGAGAAGTTTGACAAGGTGATAAGGTCAAATGGCTACAGGGTCAGTGAAACAGACAAGTGTGTCTATACGAAGTTTGCTGACGGAAGAGGAGTAATCGTTTGTCTATACGTGGATGACATGCTAATCCTAGGTACGGATTTAAGCTGCGTCACAGAGACAAAGAAATTCCTCTCGACCAAGTTCAGTATGAAGGACTTGGGGGATGCCGACGTAATCTTGGGGCTCAAGATCATCCGGACAGGCACTGGAATAGCGCTGTCACAGTCTCATTACATTGAGAAGATGCTCTCTCGCTACGGGTATCAAGATCTTCCTATTATTGATACACCGTACAGGAGTGATCTGAAATTGGAGCCAAATTCGAAGGAGAGCGTCAGGCAGTTGGAGTACGCTAGCGTCATCGGAAGTTTGATGTACGCTACTACTGCCACAAGGCCTGACATAGCCTTTGCAGTGGGAATGCTGAGTCGATTTACGAGCAATCCAGGCGTAAAGCATTGAAAAGCTGTGAAGCGTGTTATGAGATATCTCAAGAAGACTCAGACATATGCACTATACTACAGCGGAGATCCATCAGTAGTGGAAGGCTTCAGTGATGCTAGCTGGTGTTCAGAGGTAGAGAGCGAATATTCCACAGGTGGATATGTGTTCGCCATGGGTGGAGCTGCTATATCGTGGAAGTCGAAGAAGCAGACTATGTTATCTCGCTCCTCCATGGAATCTGAATTCTTTGCATTGGACGCTGCTGCAGATGAAGCAGAGTGGCTTCGGGAGCTCATATATGACCTTCCAATGGTTGGGGCTCAGATACCGGCGATTCCGATATACTGTGACAACCAGACGGCAGCAGCAGTGGCATCAAATGAACTCTTCAACGGGAAGAAGAGGACTGTGCGGTTGAAGCACAGAGCAGTGAACGATCTCATCAAAAGGGGCGTCATTGCAGTGATCGATGTTCGGAGTCAGAAAAACCTGGCGGATCCGTTCACGAAGGGTCTCAAGCGTCAGCTGGTCGAGAACACAGCAAGGAAGATGGGCTTGAAGACTTTCTGATATTGTGTTATTGTAATCCTACCATAAAATTTTATGTTATTGGTTCAAAGAGAAATCTACTAGACATTTAATTTTTGGTTCAAAGGAGGATCATTGACTAGAATAATATCAGTTAACAGTGGGTACTTGTTCTGCGGAACATGGAAGGGTTACGGACCCATAACCACTGTTGTCTACTATGTATTTTCTGCGGAAAATTGATCCTGTGGGAAGGATGGCTTAAACGCCTTAATGAGTTCTCAGGCAGAGTGAATGCCTGGTGTGCTTTACAGGAAGCACGGTAGAGCAGCACTACAAGGAGTGAAACTCCATGCTATAGTGGGGTGACTCCACCATGAAGTTCCTAGGTAGGGATAATGCCTCGGCTTTGCAAGCTAAGTCACAGCGGAGTAGCACCGCAAATAGGCAGGTAGCCTAATGCTGTATGATAATCGTAATAAAGAGAGGTAGACAGCACTACAAAGAGGACGATGTCCTCATGTTACAGTGGCATGACACCACGAAGAGGTACCGGGTAGGGTAAAGCCTCGGCTTCGCAAGCCATGTCATAGCGGCGTAACACCGCACGGAAGCGCAAGGCTTCATGCTGGGTAGTTTGGCACTACAAAGGGGCTTGTGACCTCATGCTACAGTAGTATGACACTACGATGAGGTACCCAGGTGGGGTAAAGCCTCGGCTTTAAGCCATGTCATAGCGGCGTAGCACCGCAAAGAAGCGCAATGCTTCATGCCATGACTCTTTATAAAGAACTCACCTATAGTGTATGGAAAGAGATATCAGGCCGTCTCTTGAGGGTAAGCTTGTAGACGCCCAAAATTATACACTGAAACCAGGCTGGCACAAGGCCTTCAATGTGCAGCCAGAAGCACAGTTGATGTCATTATGTGAGTAGGAAGAATTGCAGTTATGGTGCAGAATTCAAGGCTTAGTCCATTCTTGTATCATGCTGTTATTTAACCTATGCCGGAAGATTCAAGTCGTAGCGACATCTCTCCTAATGCATGATGGACAATCACTGTGGGGAACGCTCAACCCATATATTGAGATATGTGGGGGATTGTTGGTGTTTTTGCCTTTGGACTAGAAAAGATAGTCCCACATCGGCTACACCAAATGGTGATTATCTCAATATAATGCATTGCTTGTGTTGAGGTGTGCACATGAGGTGTAGTGGGGCACAAGTTTGTGCCATGTGGAAGTATTTTCTAGAAGGAAAAAGGATTAAATCCAACAAGGATGAAAGTTAATTTTTGTTGTGCGGATGCGGACTCGGACACGGACTCCAGGATGTCTCGTGCATGCACGGGAGTGTTCGGGGGGTAGGCGTGGACTGGCACACTTCTATGCTGATTGTGGGATGATCTAAAATATCAAACTCTATTTTTGAGTATTGGTATTTTAGTCCCACATCGGATAGGAGAAGAGGTGAAGTCTCAACTCCACTCTATAAATAGAGCCCCTTGGCCTCCTTTGAAAGATGCACCAAGAAGAGAGTAGAGGGAGTCTGTTAAGTCCAGGAAGCCCGTTCAAGTCTCAAATATTGACTTACGAGCGTTCCAGAAGTTCTTCTGAACTTGCTGGTTCCTGGGAGCTTATCCGTACTGCGGGTATAGCTTTGAGCGCCGGTGTTCTACACCCCAGCGAGATCCGTTCTTCTTCTTCCTCCCTCTTTCTGTTGCCTTCGAGAATCTGAGACTCAACTGTTGTTGATCATCTCTTGTTGCCTTCGAGAATACCGTCGCTTCTCTTTAGAAGTAATACGGTTCGGTTGCCTTCGAGAATACCGTCGCTTCTCTTTAGAAGTTATACGGTTCTGTTGCCTTCGAGAAATATTACGAAATAATCTTTTTAGATTCTCGTAAAACAACTTCACCTTCTTTAGGGTGTTGTTGCCAGAAACATTGTCTTTACAATTATTTCTGAACTCGTATTTTTTCCATCGATTGTTCGTCAAGGGACCAACACTTACTAATTTTTTTTCTTCTTCTTGTTGTATATCTCTACACTGTAATTGCATGTATACCATCAAATAATAACATTGACAGTAAAAGAATATATACAAAATGAGCTATCCAATGAACACACCTCCTAGATGAGCACACTTATCTATATCCCTAGGATCTTATTTCAATTTAAATCTGATCGTTGAAGTTCCATATCTTATTTAAGGAAAGTTAATAATAACATTGACAATAAAAGCATATATACTGTTGTGAAACCCTTACTATTCACCATTATGTCATGAGTTACACATGACCCTTGGGATCATGTAACTCATGACCCTTGGGTTGCCCCTTATCCCTATATATATGGCCCTTGCCATATGATGAAATAACAAGAAGAAAAATACTATTCTACGATATCTAATATCCCTTCAAACACGTTATCAGCACGATTGCTGAAGTAATGAGAATCGACGTCCAGATCTCGACGTCATTCTTCCTTTTTCCCTAGTCGATCCGACCAGAGGCTGGTAACACTTCTTAAAATTTTTTTTACAAATTAATTGTTTGAATGAAAATTAGCAATATATCTAACAATCTAAGAGTGATATTCTTTATATTGCTAACGTTCAAAACAAATTTGCTTCTTATTAAAACAAATATTGTTCACTGTACAACAAATTGACTTATTGTTAGACCAGCTTGTTGTTGAACAAATTGCCTTGCTGTTAAACCAATTGTTACTATTTTGTACAACAATTTTTGTTACTTGCTTGTGTACTCATTACTACTTACTGTTCTGTGTACATCTCATTGAAAAAAAAAATTACTTACTGTAATATTGACAGATTGCATATTAGCTTCTGGGCTGAACTGTTTTATTAAGCACCGTGGTATTTTTATTATGAGCTCTGTAACATTTATGATTATGCATAAATATTTAATTTTAATTTATGCATGTTTTTCACATGATAGATAAAATGGCCAAAATAGCGAGTGTCGATTTTGAAGTACTAGATGCTGCTGGAAAAAATTATTTGAGCTGGCACGTGGACCTGAAGTTCCACTTACGTGCCCAGGGCTTATTAGCCACAATTTCAACTCCTCTTTCATCGACTCCGGCCACTGGTACGGGAAATACAGCAGACACTACTGTGGTTGTTTCTACAGTGAACGTCTCTGATATAGATAAGGCGAAAGCCATTATCTACATCAGGAGACACATTGATCGGACCCTGAAGGCCGAATACCTCACTGTAGAAGACCCAAAGGAATTGTGGGCTGCACTGGAGGACCGCTATAAATATCAAAAAGATGTAATCCTCCTACGTGCAAGGTATGAGTGGAAAAACCTTCGACTTCAGGACTTTAAGTCTGTAGCTGAGTACAACTCAGCTCTCCATAATATCACCTCACGCCTGAAGTTGTGTGGTGAAGAAGTCTCGGAGTATCGCATGTTGGAAAAAACTTATACATCCTTCCACGAGAAGGATGCAATCCTCATGCAACAGTACCGTGAACGAAAGTTCAAAAAGTACTCTGAATTGCACTCCACCCTGATGATGGTAGAGCGAAACAGAGAACTTCTCTTGGCCACTCATAACCTACGCCCTGCAGGCTCAGCTCCTCTCCTAGAAGCTCATTTTTCTTCCAAGAAGCAGAAGAAAAATAAGGACTATCAAACATAATAGAAGGATCTGGTGAAGCAATTATATTGCTCCCAAATAAAATAAGACTAATAATAAAAGATGCACTATTCTCTCCTAAATCAAATAGGAACCTCATAAGTTTTAAGGACATTCGTTTAAACGGATATCACTTAGAAACAAATGAAATAATGAGGCAGAATATCTGTATGTTACTCGTCTAAAAGATGGTTCAAAAACTATCTTAGAACGATTCAAGGGACTCCCGTCGGGTCTCTATCATACTCAAATTCAATCAACAGAAGCTAACATGATTGTGCACCAGAAGTGTCATTCATCGCCAAAATTTAAACTTTGGCATAATAGACTGGGTCACCCAGGATCAGCTATGATGAAACGAATCATAAGCCAATCCACTAGACACAACCTGCAGAACCTGAAGATTCTTCAGAAGTATGATTACTCCTGTCTACCTTGTTTTTAAGGCAAAATTATAACGAGACCATCCCTTTTGAAAGTGGGACTAGAGTCTCCTAGCTTCTTAGAGAGAATTCATGGAGACATTTGTGGACCTATACACCCCGCAAGTGGTCCATTTAGGTACTCTATGGTACTTATCGATGCATCTACTAAATGGTCTTATGTGTGCCTTTTGTCCACCCGCAACTTAGCTTTTTCTAAGCTATTGGCACAAATAATTAAGTTGCGGGCTCATTTCCCCGATAACCATATCAAAAATTAAGACTTGATAATGCGGGTGAATTTACTTCACAGGTTTTTCAAGACTATTGCCAAGCAACTGGCATCGAAGTTGAACATCCTGTAGCTCATGTTCACACCCAGAACGGGTTAGCAGAATCTCTTATTAAGAGATTATAATGGATTGCTCGTCCATTGTTGATGCAGTCACAGTTGACTGTGGAAGCTTGGGGTCATGCTATATTGCATGCCGCATCACTTATTAGAATACGGCCTTCTGGAGGTAATATTCTATCTCCGATGTAGCTCGCTTATGGTTCACCTCCAAATATCTCTTATTTGAGAGTTTTTGGTTGTGCTGTTTACGTCCCCATTGCTCCCCCACAGAGGACCAAAATGGGTCCACAACGTCGATTAGGTATCTATGTTGGGTTTGACTCACCCTATATAATTAGATACCTAGAACCCCTGATGGGTGACATATTTAAGGCACGTCTTGATGACTGTGAGTTTGATGAAGGATTATTTCCTAAACTGGGCACACAGTCTAAGAAGCCAGAAGCTTCTAAGACAATTTCTTGGGACACAAAAACTTTGTCTCATTTTGATCCGCGTACAAGTCAATGTGAAGATAAGATCCTGAAGATATTACATCTTCAGAACACTGTACATCTACTTCCGGATACATTTACTGACAACCAGAAGATTGTCAGATCACACGTCCCTGCTGCCAACACGCCAGCTAGGATTGACATCCCGAAAGATGGATACAATCCGCCGGCAGCAGAAATGGCAATACCTCAATTAAAAAGAGGACGCCTACCAGGTTCGAGAGACAAAGTCCCGCGTAAAAGAAAAAACCTTGGAGAAATTAAGAAGATCCTAATACAGGATGCTGAGCTCAGATCAGCTACCTCTCCCCTCCTAGTTTCCCCTGAAGAGGAACAAACAAGAGAAATATCATTAAATTATGTACGTACTAGAGAGATACTGAACAGAAAAAGCACAGTCGTCGACGACGATTTTACGTTCAATATTGCTGTTCACGTCACTGAAAATGACGATGACATCGATCCACGATCTCTAGCGAAATGTAAACGCAGAGGCGATTGGCCAAAGTGGAACGAAGCAATAGGAGTAGAGCTGGACTCACTCTTGAAACGCGAAGTCTTTGGACCAGTAGTCCAAACACCTGAAGGTGTAAAACCTGTAGGATATAAATGGATCTTCACAAGAAAAAGAAATGAACGCAACATAGTCGTGTGCTACAAAGCACGCCTTGTAGCACAAGGTTTCTCCCAGAAATCGGGAATAGATTATGAAGAAACATATTCTCCGGTCATGGATGGGAATACCTTCAGATTCCTGATCAGCCTCTCTTCTCTGAAAAGCCTAGAAATGCAGCTCATGGATGTTGTGACTGCATATCTTTATGGCAATATAGATAAAGATATCTATATGAAACTCCCTGAAGGATATAAAATTTCACCAGAGAAAACAGGTAGACCTCGGGACACCTATTCTGTAAGGTTACAAAGATCATTGTACGGTCTTAAACAATCAGGAAAAATATGGTATAACAGACTAAGTGAGTTTCTTGCTATGCAAGGATTTACTAATGATAAAGTCTGCCCGTGTATCTTTATAAAAAGATCGGGAACAAGATTTGTTATAGTCGCCGTTTATGTCGACGACTTAAATCTCATTGGATCTCCTGCAGAGATCACTGAGATATCTGAAAGCCTTAAGACAACTTTTGAAATAAAAGACCTAGGGAAAATAAAGTATTGTCTTGGCTTACAGATCGAACACCTAAAGGGTGGTATCATGTTACACCAATCTACATATACACGAAGATTACTTAAACAATTCTACATGGATAAATCCCATCCCCTTAGTACACCAATGGTCGTTCGATCATTGGACGTAAAGAAGGACCCTTTCCGTCCACTGGAAGAGGGGGAGGAATCATTACGTCCTGAAGTACCTTACCTAAGTGCCATTGGGACACTACTCTATATAGCTAACTGTACGCGTCCTGATATAGCGTTTTCAGTTAACTTATTAGCCAGATACAGTGCAGCGCCCACAAAGCTCTACTGGAATGGAGTGAAGCATCTTCTGCACTACCTCCAAGGGTCTATAGACCTAGGACTATATTACCCGAATAGTGGGTCTTCCACTTTACTTGGTTATTCAGATGCAGGTTATAGATCAGATCCCCACACAAAGAAATCACAAACTGGATTTGTGTTTACTTTCGGTGGTACGACTATCTCCTGGAGGTCCGTCAAACAGACCAGTGTGGCTATCTCATCCAACCATTCTGAACTCCTGGCAATCCATGAAACAAGCAAGGAGTGTGTTTAGCTTCGCTCCGTCATTAGCACATTTTGGCATCTACTGGCCTGAAGACTGGTGAACTTGAGCCTACTACCCTTTTTGAAGATAATGCAGCATGCGTAGCTCAACTTCAGAAATGATACATAAAGAATGACAAGACGAAGCACATATCCCCCAAATTCTTCTGGACGCACGACCTTCAAGAGAAGGAACAAGTCAAAATACAATAAATTCAATCTTGTAATAACTTAGCAGATTTGTTTACCAAAATACTGTCACGATGTACTTTTGTAAAGCTTGTAAGAGGAATAGGGATGAGGCAACTAAAAGACCTGCAAGCCTGAAGCTTGTATAGATCAGGGGGAATAAAACTATAGGATTGTACTCTTTTTCCTTAGGACTGATGGTTTTTCCCACTGGGTTTTCCACAGCCAAGGTTTTAACGAGGCAAACCAAGTTTACTCTGGATCCAGCAGTATCCAACCCATTAGCTTATTGAATCCTGAAGTATTTTATAAGTAGATCCAAGGAAATGGATGAATAAGGGGGAGTGTTGTGAAACCCTTACTATTCACCATTATGTCATAAGTTACACATGACCCTTGGGTTGCCCCTTATCCCTATATATATGGCCCTTGCCATATGATAAAATAACAAGAAAAAAAATACTATTCTACGATATCTAGTATCCCTTCAAACATATACAAATATATTTAGATTTTAACAAATCTGAATATTAATTTTTGGATAACCTCTATTCTCTTCTTCCTCTCTCTGATGTCTCTTCCACATAAAAATTCAGATAGCCTCTGTTTCCTTCCCTCATTCGTCTCCTCCACGACTAGATTTGCATTCTCCTTCCCTCTTTCGTCTCCTCCAGGACCTCCATGACGAGATATACATTGGGAAATGACTGAATTTATTAGACAATTATATGCATCGACACTGGCAGTTATATCGGGCAATTGTATGTATCGACACTTTCCAATCTCCTTGATACGACCCCTTCCTGTTGGTACAGGATTTGCAGTGGATCGTGTCGTAATAGCCATGGTGAACTAGGGTTTCACTAACATCAAGAAGAGTTTGGGGAAGAAGAATAAGACTTTTATTGCAATCAAGAATAATCAGTTACAGTGGAAATTAGCACTACACCAAAATAGCTAATTAGGAACACTAGGCATTTTTTCATCTGGAACGCCTATTTACTGTGCCTAAATTTTGGAACGGAAAAAAACTATGCCAAAATAAAAAAAACGTTCCAAATATTTAATTTTTTATTTTCAATAAAAATTATTTATTCTGGAACACACACAAACTGTTCCAAATGAAAGTTTAAAAGGAATTGAAATCACGTGATTATGATCAAGTGTACCCACCAAACCGTGCCTAGATTTTGAATTAATATATCCTTCTTTTTGCAACATGGAGCCACAATAATTCCCAAACAACACGGGAACTGAAAACCCTATTCTCACCATGCAGGAACGAAAACCCCTCTTCTTACCACTAGGGATCATGACGGATCTGGCTGACTTCACGGCGGGATCATCTTAAACCCAAACATCATCCATGAGTCCATGAAGAAGTTTGTCTGTCGGTGCTTCCATGGTGATCAATGATTCTTCCGAGGACGTCGAGAATACCTCGGCCAAGGAGGCTCCATGCACATGTTCTGCTCCAAACGCGGCCTCCTCGGTGGCTTCGCGTTCAACGGAGAAGGGATCCCCGTGGTCGGACTCCTCGCGTAGGTACCAGAGATCGTCGTCCAGGTCGTCGACCTCAAGTCCATCGGCTTCAAAACCACTCGATTCATGTAATTGATCGGAAGGCCCTTCTTTTCTTTCAATTTGCCCCATAGATTTGTAGTTGTTTTTAATTTTGTGGATCTGATGAATATGTTCACCTTAGCAGTAAAAGAATGGTTTTTTTTAATTTGCTTGTTTGATGTACTGACTGTTTGTTGTGGAGCACACCAACTGTTTGTTAAATTTTTTGTATGGATTACTAGAGTTCTTGTATGCATAGGGCTCTAAGCCACACAAATACTACATAACCTAAACATTTACTTGTTCCCAATGCAGAGCTTAAACATAACTACGAGAATTGTGAGGTTTAATTTACTGCATTTTCATATAGATTCTGGTGAACTAGAATTTGTTGGACGAGACACCAAATCAAGGAGAGAGACTACAAGAATCAGACATCCATTGCACTAGTAGCATATAGTGCATCCTACTGTTTTAATAGCAAACGTGGGGCTTCAAATGTAATATGTTTTAATTGTCTCAAGCAGGCAATTGATGCTCTTAAAAGCAAATGCACAAAAAGTGTCCACTGCAAGTCAGTAAAAGTTTTATTATCCCTTCTTTGACCACATACACAAAAATCTTATGTTCCAGTCTTTCGAAACAAGTGAGTTTTTGAGTTGTATATACTATGTTGGTATTTTTTCCATTAGTAATTATCTATTATTTACGAGTTTATGACATTCCTTCCCACCAAATATTGGAATTTTCATCTGTGTCAAACACAACACACATGTCCATCTCTGTCCAACAAGCTACACACAAACTTCTCCACCTTTATATACTTGTAAAGTTTGCATAAGACAAAAATGTTATGCCATATATAGAGAATAATGTAATATGTCAAGTGTCAATTTATTTTTCCATTTTTAATCTTTACATTCAATCTCACAAAACCGTATGTCATGTTAAACTTTGTATATTTACTTAGATGTAATCTTGTGGCCATGTCAAAGTGTGAAATATGCATGGCTGTCTGCAACTGATAGTTTAATTATATAAAAATGCATAACTAACTCGTGACCCCTTAGTTTTGCATATTTATTTGAACGAACTGTTATGGAAATTATCCTATTTTTTGAGCTTAAGGTTATGGGGATGAGCCTTTGGGTACCTATCTTTCATAATAATTTACTTTTGAATGATATCATCTGTCGTACCTTGTCATTGTCCTTCATTTTTTGGCTAATTTTGAAACTCGTTTTGCTTAATCTCTGTTCACATTTTGCAGGAATCTGAAAAAAATAGGAAAGATTTGTGTGCATTCTGAGACAAGGTACCTTGTCCTAGTTTTCGATCATTATATTATCTTGCTACAATCGCATCTTAGCGTAGCTGACTGAACCAAATTAACTACATTCATTCTCAAGTGTATTTTTATAGTAAAAATTCATTCCAAGTTAATTGATATTTGTGATGATTCCAGCTTAAATTGCATTATATATATGGGACTCACACCTCAAATCTCAAACTTTTAGCTAGATCAGATTTTGTAACCCCCTTGTAGATGGCCATTTCTTCATTCTGACTTTTCTCTTCTATCAAACTTTCAGATATCTTGGGATGAGGTGAAAGCAATTTTGTTGATCAAAGATGTGACTGTGAAGGTAACAAGCCTCTATGTATTCTAAAACCTACTTGTATATCTTATTAGTGACTTCTTAACTCAAATTACTACCACCTATTGGTGAATATCATTTTCAATTGAAATTGCTTTTGTCCAGAATCAAATAATAGAAAAGCACCAGATAGAATACGCAACATGGAGAAGAAACTGATAACTGCCAGTTGTAATAACTACTTATCGTTGGTGGAACCTGTACGTTATCTACGGAGAAAATATACAAATGAGATTGTAGTGCATGCTTGGAAGAAAAAAAAATAACAACATCATATGCCCACCTTACCTCACCATCAGTACCAGGTCCAATTAAAAATCTACAATTTTGTCACAAAACTTCATTCCTAGAGAAACCTACAAAGAAAATTTAGTGTTTTGTTCAATAACAGTCCCCATCTTTTTGAAAGAAAAAACAAACAAACATATATATAACAAATTAAACTCGATAATTAGAAGTTCAATTAAATAATAGTCATACTCATAATTTGGTTTCAGGCAGTACCAGAAAGCAAAGAAGTAATTTCTATAAGGATAAAAAAACTTCATTATCTAAGAAGATGCCTCGTATGATTTCTACTTCAAATGCTAGATAAAAGTATGACAAGGAAAAGAAATAAATTCAAAAAAGATTAGACAAGATGGGAGCAAAAAGAGTTATCTGTTCAACTAAAGGTCATAACATAAGGCAACCAGTTGTATAGAAAACCTACTTCAGGAAGAAAAATAAGAAGACTTCCTTTTCTAATTCGTGCACATAATAAAGAGGGCCAAGTTAGATGAATTAAACCTTGGTTCAAAAACAAATTCCATATAGTTGTGGTCCCTCTGTGGTCAGATTCCTCTAGATATCTAGTGCATAATTAATTCACACCCTAAGGCAAATTCAAGATGAGCTCTGCCCTGTCTGCTAATAATGTTTTCCGCAAAATGATCTTTAAAATAAAAATGCTTTTACTTTGTAAGACTCACATCAAGCGATATATCTAGATACCAGCATGGCATTTATCAAGAGAGTAATTTATATGCTTGGAACCAATACATAAGGTATTTCTACTGTTATTTGCGTGGAAGTAAATACATCTAGATCAAAAATTCCCCCTGTGATTGCCATACACATGGCTCCTTAAAAAATTGCCCATGCGATTGATCCCTTCTACATAAGTAGCAATGATAAGTTGTCATAACAAATATCAGTTTTTTTAAGAAGCTTTTTTTTGCATCACAGCCAACCCCCATTCAAATGGAAAAAAAAAGGCTTGGATAATGACACTAATTTCGTCTCTTGACAATATTTAAAATTAATCTAATATTCCAATGTAAGATTACAAGTTACTCGGTTATCTCCACTACAAAATATACTTTTGTGCTTGTATTATGATGCTCATTTGTTATCTAATATCTTACCCTGTAGGGAAGGTAAACTAATTTGAACATTTTAAGGAATCATGCTATTATATCCTACAGGAATTCACGATTAAGATTTATTCCTATGTTGGAAAATTTCAAGGATATGGATTTTCCTTATTTAATAAGGTCCCTTCATCTTTACTTTTGGGGTGATTTAGGTTACAATATTTACAAATTATTTTACCAGTACTTCAGTAAGATAAGGAATAAGTTTCTGTTGGGGATACATGCATTGATTGACATAATGGGAGTGTATGAATACTCTTGTGGCAAACTGTACAATTTGCTTATAATAGATGACCACTATATGTATGTACAACTATATAAAGTCACTAACTTCTATACAATAGAGCAAAATAATGGAAACTATTATTCCAGGTAGCTTAGCCATGTGCATGGCTAGTAGAGTTAATCCACTACAACAAAAAGACCTATTAATGACGCTTGATAAGTGGATTTCATGATGGCTGATAAAGAAGCGTCATCAAAGTTCAGCAAGACTCCATTCTATGACGGTGTCCAATATAAACGTTATTGATAGTCTTTCAGTCATACGAGCGTCATGAAAAAAAACACCAAAATTTAAGTCAAAACCCCCACTCCCCCGCACTTCTCCCGCACTTAAGAAAAATTCTAAACCGAAGCTCCACAGGTGCTCCCCCAAGGCCTTCGAAGAAGCCCTAATTTTCCTGGCTCGCCTCCTCTCCGCCTCCCTCCTCTCCCCCTCCGTCGCCGACCTCTCCTCCCACCTCGACTCCTCCTCCGCTTCCCTCCTCGACGCCGCCAACTCCATCTCCGCCGCCCTCGACCGCCTCACCTCCCTCCGCCTCCACCTCCGCCTCTCCCTCCGCCACGGATCCGTCCCCCTCTGGGACCCGGAACCCGCATCGCCCCCCTCGCCTTCCCCCTCTCCGTCCCACCCCCGGAATGGTAAAATACGTGGCTGAGACTTGCTCTTTCAGAGCTGCTCTTTCTCATTATAACTCTGTACCATAATCTCTCCAGGCTTTGGTGATGGGGCTTCAGGCTTCTGCAGCAAGACTTCATTTTCTAGGTTCTGGTACTATGTATCTCTCAATTGGGGGAACATTGATGTAAGTACTTTGACTACCCTCTTAGTATTTTCTTTTGTGTCAACTTTCACATCTAGGCCTCGTTTGGTTCACGGAAAGGAAATCAATTCCCATGTATTTTCTATGGGGATGGGAAAGTAGAATTCCTATCAAATTTCCTTTCCTATTAGGAAAGGAAAGAAAAAATATATCATTGTTCCAACAATATCCAATGTCAACATAATTATAATGAAGAGTTAATTATGCTTTATCACGCATTAATTGGGATGCTATTGGGGTTGACTTATGCAACAATCGCATGATTCTCGAGCTTAGCTCTCTTGTTTCCTACTGAACTTGATCTGGAATGGGTTGAGGGGCAAGGTTTAGCTGCTTTATTATACCTCTAATTGGTATGACTCAACCAGAGCTTCATTTAGGAAATTTTCAGTTAACTAGCACAACTTCACAACAGTTGTGTAGTTATCATTCAAGTATCGTATTCTTTCTAAAAACAAGACCACCTTTGTTTATACTCTATATAGTGGTTATTGAGGCCTCCAGTGTACAAACATTCTGAAAAATCCAGTGCAGTTACTGTAATTAATTCTCACGTTTATCCTATTGCCATGAGTCTGCCACACTGGAGTGAAGGACCTCTGCTTGTTACTGATATCAACATAAAAGCTCAGAGAAGGTTGATGCCATCGATATTTTTATCCTGTGCAGTTACCCTCATTTAGTAAGTCTTAAAGAGAAGTAAAAGGAGATTTGTTTGTATGATCACTTGGTTTCTAGCTAAGTTGTGGTTTTGCAGGTTTGTTTTGGCATTTGCATTAGGAGCTGGTCCAGTCCCTGGCCTTCTTTTACCTGAGATATTTCCTAACAAGATCCGAGCAAAGGCTATGGATGTATGTATGTCTGTCCATTGGGTATGTATACTTCGTTTCAACATGGAAAATATTTTTAAAAATCCAGTGTAGATTTATTTACTTGTATTTAATCAGGACACCAAAGTACTCAGTTAAGGTTAGAATATGTCATCCAAATAATATATTCATGAATTTTTTGTTATAAAATTTAACCTGTTTGTATGCGCTCAAGTGTGGATTGGACTTGAAGCCAGTATTGAACTATTCATGTTAATTTTTGTGTTCTTAAACTTATCTGCAGTAGTATTCATACTAAAAGATGGTTTTGTCATTTCTCCACGTGGTCAATTTCTTTGTAGGTTTGTTGTTCTTGTGGTTATTGGAAACTCTAGGTGCTGGAGTTCTGTACACCATATTTGCAACCTTCTGCTTGATAGCAGCAACATTTGTGAAAAGAAATGTGGTGGAAACCAAAGGGAAGTCTCTCCAGGAAATTGAGATAGCACTGCTGCCACCTGAATAGAGGTATTCTGCTACTGTTGTCTGGCTTATCTTTTCTTCACTAAAAACTCGAATTTCACTTGGATTATTTGTCACTTTGGACGTATTGGTTTCATATAGTGATGTAGATGACACTCGATTCGTGATAGAATTAACTTCATATCAAAAATTAATGATATGGTAGTGAAGTAGCAGTTTAGGTTAAAGAGTGATCATATTATTAGTTTGATAGCCAATTTCTTATTTTGCAATTCTTTGGATTTCCAACTAGCATAGAACTCAGAAATACTTTAAACAAAAATGAGGTCTATTTCTCTTAGTTTACTTTTTAATTTCTTTCTCTTGAGTAAATAAATCATGAAGTTCCTACCATATAATATATAGCTTAGTTAGCTGATCTTAGTTGTAGCGTTTATGATTAATATTAATATTAGGATGCAAGTCTTTAAGGAGTGTCCTTTTCATTTGAAACTTTATGTTTATGGATGCACTCTATTGCTTTTGGGAGTGATTTTGTAGCCAATGGTAATTCTGCAGATAACCAGAGTGAAGCTCCAGAAATCGTCGATGTGGGAGGTAGTACTTCATGTGATGTTGTCATAGATAACACAAGTCAGGAATCCACTATTGATATCTGTTGTTATATATATATATATATATATATATATATATATATATATATATATATATATATATATATATCTTACATTCTGTTGTTATATATATCTCACATTTTGTTGTTATATTCTGAGTTTTGTTTAAATACTCCTATGCATGTATTCCAACAGGAATGTGTAAATGTTATCCTACCTGCTTCTGAATAAAGGCTTGATTGTAGTTCCTTCAACCACTAGGGCATTTACATTTAGCAGCAGGTTGAAGTTTCCCTATCTTCAAAATAGACGTTTGTTACATGGTTGATGAAACTACAATTAAGCCTTTTTTTAATGTGGACATGTGATGAATTTTAATTTAAACTATAATGATACTTGTAGTGTTGTTGATAATTTTTATTGCTCACAAAAGTAAATCTGCTCATTTGTGTTGTTGTCTATCATATGTGTTGTGCTTTTTCTTCAGTGTGAAATACAAGCAACCAATCTCCAATATGTGCTTTTTGCTTCAGTTTTTTTTTCTTTATGCGTCTCATTGAATGAATAAGTTTTTGTGGTCAAATTATTTTTTCATGGTTTTAAACGATTTTTTAAATGTATACAGGTCGTCACATGTTTTGCTTCCTCGGTTATCATCTTCCCAGGCGCTAACTAGAACGAAAGTGTCAGAAGAGATTAGTCTATGTTGCTCAAATTATTTTCGTAGCTCTCGGATATTTTTTCGGCATGATAGTTTAGTAAAGTTGTATTAAACATATATACAATGTTTATGTAAGACATTTGGACTTTATTAGTGTATGTAGTTTTAACATGCTTCACTTTCCATGTACTTGTGCTATGGAAGTTTGTTTATTTCAGTATATTTTAATGAATTTTACTTTCATAAAATCTCAAGATTTATACAAAATTGTCAAATGCCATTTTGTTACATACTTTCTTGGACTTCCTTGGAACCCTACATGTTTTGAAATTCATAGCATAACTACTTATGTTGTAATATATTATCTATATATCATTTCAAGCTATATATATATATATATATATATATATATATATATATATATATATTAAAAACTGGAAAAAAAATATTGAAAACTGGAACACTTTTTAGGTGTTCCAAAATTTGGCGCAAAAAGTATTCTGGGATGCTTTTCTTAGGAACGCGTTTCTAATGTTCCAAAATTGGAACTCTTTTTAGTCGTTCCAATAAGCAGGGGAAGAGTAAGTTGGAATATTTTGTTGGAACTCTTTTTTGGAACGCTTTATCGGTGTTCCAATATTGGAACACCATAAAAGCGTTCCAATAAATGTTTACTGGAACGCCTTTATTCCGTTCCAACAAATTTGGCAGCCCGTAAATAGGCACGGAATATAGGCGTTCCTAAAATTATTTGTAACGGAATTTTACCGTTCCAAAAGGACCTTTTTGGTGTAGTGTAGCATATCATCAATCATGTTCTCTTCCCTCTTAATTCCTGGTATTTGTACAATTCAAAAGATGAATACAATTGACAGAAATGCCCTTGCTAATACTCTCCTATCTAACTCTGGAACAGGTGGCAGGATGATTGGATGACTGGACTCCAACTGGCCTCTGTTGCTGACTGTATGTAACTACCAACTGTATTAGTGACTGTTGACTGCTACTTTGGCAGGAAACTGCTACCACTATAGCTACTGTACTACTGTTATGCTTAGGAGTGCATCAATACTCACCCCTTTAATTTGACCTTGCCTCAAGGTCAAAATAAGGAAACGTCCTACAGAACTCTTCATATGGCACCCAAGTTGCCTCTTCTGAGCTTTGATTATTCCAGTGTACTAGTAGATCTACTGCTGCTCTGTTATTTCTTTTGACCAGCTTTCTCTCTAAGATCCTCTCTGGTTCCTTCAATATTTCTTCTCCAGAATTAGGGATACCATCCTGCACTACCACTCTTTGACATAAGTGCTTCTTGAGCTGTGACATATGAAAGATAGGGTGTATGGTAGCCTCATCTGGCAAAGCAAGCCTATAAGCTACCTGCCCAACTCTTGCCACAACCTGGTATGGACCAAAGTACCTTGGTGACAACTTCTGAGACTTCCTCTGTGCCACAGTAATCTGCCTATAAGGCAGCAACTTGAGATAGACCCAATCTCCAATTGCAAACTCCCTCTCTGTCTTATGCAGATCAGCAAGTCTCTTCATTCTGTTTTGAGCTAACACCAAGTTGTGTTTAAGGATCTGAATAGAGTTATCCCTGGTAGCCAAAGCCTCAGCTACATTGTGATCTTGCACTAACTATGAAACATAGGTCAACAGATTAGGAGGTTCCCTACCATAAACAACTTCAAAGGGAGTAGTTTTGGTAGAAAAATGCCAACTAGTATTATACCAGTATTCAGCCCACAACAAATGCTTTACCCATTCCTTAGGTTGATGACTACAGAAACATCTTAGGTATCCCTCAATGCTCCTATTAGTGACCTCTGTCTGCCCATCTGTTTGAGGGTGGTAGGAAGTGTTGTAGTTCAACTGTGATCCTTGCAATTTGAAGAATTCTTTCCAAAAAGCACTAGTGAATATAGGGTCCCTGTCTGACACTATAGTCCTGGGCAGTCCGTGTAGCTTGAAAACCCCTTCCATGAAAACCTGAGCAACTTTGATAACAGTGTAAGGATGTGCAATTGGGCAAAGAGATGCACATATTTGGTGAGCCTATCAACCACCACCATTATCACAGATTTGTGATAACTGAGAGGTAAATCCTCTATGAAGTCCATAGATATGTCCTCCCAAATCATGTTTGGGATTGGTAGAGGTTGTAATAAACCTGCAAGTGAGGAGTTCTCACTCTTGTGAGCTTGACATACTTCACAAGTCTTGATATAAGTTTGGACATCTCTCTTTATACCTCTTCAATAGCAAACCTTCCTGAGCCTATGAAGTGTTTTCTGAAATCCAGAATAGCCTGATTATAGAGTTTTATGATGCTCTTTGAGCATAGCTAGTGCAAATTATGAACCAGGTTCAAACAGTAGCCTATTTTTGTAATACAAAAGTTTATTCCTAACGGAGAACTTATCAGTGTTGAGTAACCCATTATCCCATTTTTTTAGTTGTTCTTGGTAGTATTGAGAAGTCTTCATGGCTTCTTTATACTGTTGCAGCCATTGATTTTGGACTACACTTATAGCTTGTAACTGCATCTCTTCCCTCCTTGAAAGACTATCTGCAGCCCTGTTCTCTGTCCCATTTTTGTATTCTACTTTGTAGTTATACCCATGTAACTTCATTATCCATTTATATTGTGCATCAGTATAAACCCTTTGCTCCAACATATATTTAAGAGGCTTGTGGTCAATCTTAATGATAAACTGCCTACCCCGTAGGTATTAACTCCATTTCTTGACTGCTAGGAGGATGGCTAGCATCTCCTTCTCATAATTTGATAAGACAGTAGCCCTCCCCTTTAGATTCTGACTTAAGTAGGCTATGGGGTGCCCTCTCTCCATGTGCACAGCTCCAATGCCACTACTAGAAGCATCACACTCTAAAGTGAAAGTCTCATTAAAGTCAGGCATTGCCAGAATAGGAGGTTGGGTCAGGTGTAATTTCAAGTCTTTAAAAGCTTTCTGAGCTGTATCTGTCCAACTGAAAGTATTTTTCTTGAGGAGAGAAGTCAATGGCTATGCTATAACTCCATAATCCCTAACAAATCTCCTGTATTACCCTGTAAGCCCAAGGAAACCTCTGATCTCTTTGACAGTCTTGGGAGTAGGCCACTCCAGGACAGACTTAATCTTGTCTTGATCTACTGCCACCCCTGTTTCAGAGATGATGTGACCTAAATACCCTACTTGTTGTTGCCCAAAATAACATTTACTTCTCTTCACCTTCAATTGATGATCCTGCAGTCTCTGAAAAACCATCTCTAGATATGTACAATGGCTTTTAAGATTTGGGCTATATACTAGTATGTCATCAAAGAAGACAAGTATAAATTTTCTAAGAAAATCTTTAAAAACTGAGTTCATAAGACATTGGAATGTTGAAGGGGCATTAGTGAGCCCAAAGGGCATTACTAAGAACTCATACTGTGCCTCATGAGTCCTGAATGCAGTTTTATGGATATTTGCATGTGTCAATCTCACTTGATGGTATCCAGCTCTCAGATCAAGTTTGGAAAAATACCTGGAGTCATGTAACTCATCAAAAAGCTCTTCAATGAAAGGAATAGGGAACCTATCCTTAATTGTCTGCTGATTTAAGCTTCTATAATTAATGCACATTCTCCAAGTGCCATCATTCTTCTTCACAAGTATGACTGGGGATGCATATGAACTCTAGCTTGGTCTGATGATGCTTCTATCTAGCATCTCCTGCACTTGTCTCTCTATCTCATTTTTGTGTATATAGGGATGCCTGTAAGGCCTACTGTACACTGGCACAGATCTAAGTAACAAGGGAATTTTATGATCAAATGGTCTTGGGGGAGGTAAGCCTTTTGGTTCAACAAACAACTGATCATATTTGTGTATCAACTCTACTATGGTGGTTTCTTCTTTGCTACTTGACATTTTGTTTTCCTGCAGGCCCATGGAGCATAATTGGATGATGAAGAACTGTCCCTTCTGTCTGAGATCTTTCTCTTCAGGTTTCCTTAGTGTTAACTCTGTGTCTTGAACTCATGTGAATTGCTGCCACATCCCTGACTGCTCATACTTCATTGTTAATTCCTGAAAATTCTAGATTATGTCTCCAAGAGTACTAAGTCAGTTAGCGCCCAATACTATTTGGCACCCAGCAATGGGTAGAGGTAAAAGATCTGTAATTATCTTCTTCTGTTGGCACGCAATAACAATATTTTTATATATCCCCTGACTGATCACTTTCTCTCCATTAGCCACTTGGACTTCAAAGTGCTTGTTGTCAGAGATAGGTAAACCCAATCTCTTGCTAAAATTAGAATCAATAAAATTTTAGGTGGATCCAGAATCCACCAAGATCATGACAGGCTTATTTTGAACAACTCCCCTTAGTTTCATAGTAGAGTGACTAAAATTTCCTGATATAGCTTGCAGGGAGATTTCAAATAGGCTTTGGTTATTCCCTTCCATTTTTTCTGCTACTTCTGCCTCCTCTATCTCATTATCATGTTCCTCATCTCCTGCAACTATCATGAATAGTTTCTTCTCTTTAGACTTATGACCTCTAGTCTATTTTTCATCACAAATGTAACATAGCCCCAAATTTCTCCTTCTATTGATTTCTGCATGTGATATAGTGCTATGTGGTATAGTTGGGAATCTCTTGGGACTGTCTGCTAGGTACTACAGGAAGTGTGGTCATAGGAGGTCTGCTCTGGTAATTGCTACTTTTATAGGTCTTTTTAACAGCTGATGAGATCTTGGATTCATACAATCTAGCTACTTGCATTGCTGCAGAAAGACTAACCGGTCTAGCTACCAAGACTTCATATTCGATCTCATCCTTGAGACCCCTATATACTGGCTTATCAACGAAGTTTCAGGAAGCCTTACTTTCTTAGACAACTTCTAAAATTGCAAGGTATACTCTTGCACTGTGCCTTCTTCCCTTAGTAACTTGAGGTCAATGTGGTGGTCTATGAATTAAGAAGGGCCAAACTCTGTCCTTATAGCATTGTAAAAGTCTTTCCAATTCACAATCCCCCCTCTAATTTGGAGCAACCAATCAAACCAATATGCAGTTGTCCCCTTCAATTGGACTGAACAAGCCCTCATTCTGTCTCCTTCAGGTATGTAGTAGAAATTGAAGTAGTGGTTTACTCGCATTAACCACTCCTCAACATCCTTCTCCCCATCAAAGTCAGGAATATTCAGTCTCACTGTAGACTTCCCCCAACCTTGGCCTTCTGTAGGCAAATTTGGTTGTGCCCCAAAGAAAATTGGGGGTGTGGGCTGAATGTTTGGGAAAAAACTTGATTGTGGAGAAATTTCTCTAAACCTACTATTTACTCTAGAATCTTGGGGTTAGTACATGGGACTTGAAGGTTAGTCCCAAATTGGTGGAAATTAGGGTTCGTGGGTGGAACAGCATCCCCAAATTAGTGGAAATTAGGGTTCATGGAAGGAACAGCAGCCCTAAATTGAATAAAACTTGGATTCATGGGAGACATTGTCATCATACCTTGAGGGGTTTTTTTATTTTATTGTTGTTAAGGGTTTTGTTGTTGCTGAGGAGTTCTTGCAATAATAGCAAGGTTCCCACTGGTCGCCATGGCCGACACTCTTGAGCTCTCTCCTCCGATCCTTCGGTTTCTTGAAAATTCTTCCATAAACCGATCCAGCTTGCTATTGAGCTTAGTGACAGTTCCTTCCAAGGAACATAGGTGGAGACAATCCTCCTCGGTAGTCGTTTGAAGTCCTTCTGGCAATCCTGGCCGAGCTCCTCGACTGCTCGAACCCCGTTCTCGACTCGATTCCCCATGGTTTTCGATCTGCTCTGATACCAAATTGATACGACCCCTTCCTATTGGTACAGGATTTGCCGTAGATCGTGTTGTAACAGCCATGGTGAACTAGGGTTTCACTAACATTAAGAAGAGTTTAGGGAAGAAGAATAAGACTTTTATTGCAATCAAGAATATTCAGTTACAGTAGAAATTAGCATATCATCAATCATGGTCTCTTTTCTCTTAATTCCCGGTATTTGTACAATTCAAAAGATGAATACAATTGACAGAAATGCCCTTGCTAATACTCTCCTATCTAACTCTGGAACAGGTGGCAGGATGATTGGATGACTGGACTCCAACTGGCCTCTGTTGCTGACTGTATGTAACTACCAACTGTATGTATATAACTACCAACTGTATTAGTGACTGTTGATTGCTACTTTGGCAGGAAACTGCTACCACCCTAGCTACTGTACTACTGTTATACTTAGAAATGCATCACTCCTCATAACTTAGACACTTCCAAGCAATGGCAATTATATATATAGACACTTCCCATCCAAGAGAAATTGATATTAGTACACTTGACTAGTTGCATGTTTATATCACGCAATTATAAGCAACTTCCCTTTCTTTTGTTTCAGAAAAAAGATCAAACTTACAAAATATTGATAATATTCAAACAATAAAAGAAAGTTCAGATATAGTGATACACTTCATCTTCATAGATTAGACGATATGGGCATCATTTGTAGAATTGAAAACTAGATGTAACGTATATCTTTTTTACAGATACATAGTGGCTCTTTGTGCCGAGTTCCATGCCGATTTTCCTCTCCTTCAAGGATCTTGAAATCTTGCCGAACATTAGCACCAGAGGGTGCCTCCATAAACCTTTTTTGCTTCTCGATGTCATCTTCCTGTTTTTGGTATAGGTATAATTCTTAAGCATCCTACATTTTAATAGATAAAATAAAGTTAAAATGGCCAAAAATAAAAGAGGGAAAAAGTTGTACTAGCACTTCATCTCTAAGATGACGTCACTTAAATTTTTATGAACGTACAAAAACTGGTGCATCTGTCACGTAGTATGTGTATCGGACACAACATGGAACTACAAAATACAATAGGGCATGCCAACTTTGGTACACTAGAATCTTTGTGTCGGTTATATTACAAAAAACTATTATTGATATTGTCGATCGACTTCGGTATATTACAAAAACTAGTTAACTACACAGCAGGCCACTTAATGGCCATACTTGATACTTTCAGATGTTTTTTGTTCGTCATCATATATTTAAATTACAAAAAAAAATATACAAAGTATTCCAGAAGTAATATAAGACAATCTATGTACTGAGAATGCAAACTACCCAAGTCTGAATTTTAAGGTATGTTACTTGGCAATACATATTTTGAATTGTTTTGTGTCAGGAACTAAAGGAGAGGCTGACATAGTTGATGACATAGAACAAATAGTCATTACCTAATTCCTATATCTCGGTCAACAAAAAGAAGGAATGACAATATTGGCAGAGATGAACCAAAGTTTGTGAACAGTTATTGTAGGACCGACTGTAGGAACGAGTTGTAAAGCGCAATACTCTAGAGGGGGTGAAAAGAGTAGGCAGCGGAAATTAACTATTTAAAAATGTTAGTAACAAGATCACAGATAATATATCACAGATATGTAAATGAAAAGTAGAGAGTAGAGAGCAAACACAAACACAAGAATGTATACTGGTTTCCCTCTTGTGAGGACTAGTCCAGTCGGAAGAACTCTAGCTTCCAGTTGAATCCACTATAGAAAATCACCACAAGTTTTCATCTGAAGTTCTTGCAACTTCTACAACGCGAGCTTTGATCCGAAGTACTCGACCAACTTCAATTGTGAAGAGTCTTTCTTCAATCAAGCCTCTGATTACAATCACTCTGAAACTTCTAGACCGTACCGCACTGGCAAATCGACTAGAGGATTGTAACTGGCTTGGGATTTGAAAATGAATAGCTCAGAATACTTTGGAAGAAGTAGTAGGCTAGTAGAGAAGAGATATGAAAGTGAATTGGTGTATGAGTGAATTGAAATGATCGAAATCCTTCTCTATTTATAGTTTTTCCAAAGGCAGAATTCTGACAGAATTCGGGCAAAATTCGGGCAGAACTCTATGAGAAAATCTCGTTGGGATCCGTAACTGCAGGAAGACCAAGTTCAAAAAGCAACGTTCACTAACCGAACTCTGGCCGAACTCCGGCCGAATTCGCCTGGAGTTCTGTCAGGGTTTTTGTAAAATGGTTTTTGGGCTTTTTGAAAAGTCAAACAGTTAGGAAGTAGTTTGGGCTTTTGTAAGTGGGCTTACTTTCAAAATGAAAGGGTATTTTGAAAACGTTTTTTGGGTAGCCTATTTGCCAGTACGATACAGTGTACATCGTATTTCTAGACTCAATAAATATGAAAAATTATATTGATAAAAAAGGAAAGCCAAGAGCCCTTTGATGATGCCTTTCTTCAAATATTTGAGCAGACTTGAAGATGCCTTTTTTACTTGACGGCGGTGGTCCAAAGATAAACTGATCTGGAAATCTGAATACCTTTCGGGGGCTTCGCCCCCGAACCCCCATGGGGGGCGCTGCCCCCTCGATCCCTATCCGCTGACCGGGCAGCGGAACCTCTGAGGCGAGGCCCCGAATATATCGTTAGGCGGTTCAGATAAATTTTTTTGTATAATGTCGTCTTTGGCCCATCAATAATTCTCCTTTGCATATGTCCTGGTTTGGCAAAACTTGATCATGCTTATTGCATGTCTACAAGTTCATATTAGACAAACAAAACAATATGACATAAGCATAACAATATTGATATAGAGAACATTTTAGGACAATGCTAAGTTTAAGTAGCAACATGATAGTGATTATATGAATATTGGTGATGTTATTATGGTAAACTTAATTTATTAGCCATATTCAAAAATATGATATAATCATTGGGCTAACAGTTAGAAGATTATAGTAATAGAAATAAAAAATTGGTAATTTAAGATATGTCTGAATAAGGACGTATTAGTAGAATATAACGTGAGACAAATTCAGTCATCTCTGGATGCAAATCTCATCGTGGAGGAGACAAAAGAGGAAAGGAAAAGGAGGCTATACAAATATTTACGTAGAGGAGACATCAGAAAGAGGGAAGGAGAGAATGGAGGCTATCCAAAAATTAATATTTGTTGTAAAATAAGATAGAAAGAGAAGAAATAGGTAGCCAGAAAATCTGTATGTAGCTTTTCTCATCGATAACATATATAGAGAGAATAGGATAGGGGTTGTTGTGGGTATGGATAAGGGCAACCGGTTTATCCAAATCACAACACTCCCCCTTGGATGCACACTTAATTATTGCCTCATTAAAAAAATTCTAGGAAAGAATCCATCTTTTGGGAAAATATCTATAGAAAAGAATATAGTACAATAATACTCTTTCGGACTGATTATTCAGGATTTCAAGTGGGTGCAACTTACATTGACCCGTTAAAAATCTTTCGAAGACCTAGTGAGAAAAAACCTCAATGAAGTAAAAAAGAACAATGCTCAAAGACGTGCTTCAAGATGTCTCCATTTCGCATCTTCAGGATGCTTGCATCTACAGGATGCTCCCCTTCAAAAAAATATTACATTCTTGTTCTTACATCAATTCAAAATAAAAAAAATCAACTCCAATACAATTTAAATATTACATCTCACCCCCAACACATTATTTGTCTATACATTTATACTTATATCCTTATGAAATAGTTGCAGGCTATATTTGTGATTCCTAAAAGCTCGCAACTCCTCATGATATGTTGAAAACATAGCCCTGCACATTCTCTTATTTGTTCCATTAATTGTAAGAAAGATTTGAGGAGATTGTCGCAGTACTTTGCTTTATTTATCTTCAAAATACATGCAACATTGTTTAGAAAAGAAATACCTTGTTTGTGATATCCTCTTAAGGAGGATCAGATAAATGTCCTGCATTTGTATTCCTCATTATATCAAAACATGAATTAAATCAAGAATAATATATCATTCAAGTGTCCATGTGTAGATGCATATCAACATGTTTACATAAAATATTGTGTTGAGTGAATGACAATAAAGAATTTTATATTCTTTAAATATGGTAATTTAGGACCCAAATATGTTCTTTCATTCTTTCGATCATAACGAACCCCCTTGACCTGGCAATTACAGTTTATTGACCTGGCAATTATAGTTTATTGAAGAAATATAACTACTCATATTATATCTCTTCAAGAGATTTATCTCAACAGAAGATTCTCTCTTCGGAAGATGTCAGGACCAGCACCCAATGTAAGGGTACGAGGATGTGGGTACGTCCAGCCTACACTGCAACATCGATGATAGAACGTTGTCCAGGTGTACTATGCTAACTAATATATCTCATACATATGTATCATAACCTGTCAATGATATCTCAACTCCAAAATGAGGACAATGTAATGATAATACTCATACTCAATAACAATAAACTATAAGGAAGATAATGTCACGATAATGACATAAAAGCTATGATATGATAATCCAAGAGATGTCTATATCATAAATATAATCTGAAACCACGTCCAAAGTCTATGAGTCTAACTATCTCAACATAACATAGGTCTCAGAAATAATAATACCTCAATGTATCAGAAAATTGGAGACAAATTCAGTACTAATAGCTAAACTAGCTGAGTCGCTACTAGTGTCTCCTCTACTGGAACTAGTCCCTCCTATGCCAACGTCTCCTTGTCTACTCCTACTACATCCTGTGGTCCATAGTGGATAGGGCACCACTCCTCTAAATTATCTTAAAAATATATCCAGTCAGGATTGGAGCGAAGCACACCTCTAATAACAGTTACAGTAAATGATATAGATTATGTAACAGTAAATAGAGAGAATATACAAGATAATAGAACAGGTACATGAATATAACAAGATATAGAAATGTTGTAAGTAAATACAAGAATAAGAAATATTATGTACAAAAATCAAGAATAACTATCTAAGTGAGTGAGCACTAGTTTCATCAAATGATCGCCTTGGGAACTAGCACAAGGATTATGGCCTGGTTAATCATACTTGCGGTATATGATTAACACTATTCAAGAAACAAGACATGATAGAAGGAGGGTATGATCACATATCTACACTAATACTCTCTGCCCTCGACTGGTATAGTGGATCCAACCATGGTACGTTATGACACGGGATTCTATGAGAAGGTAGTTAATCCTCTCATGAATCAGTATCCATACAAGTACAAAATAACAAAAAGGCTAGCACAAGATACATCAAGATATACAAGGAATAACATCTTATGACGGAATTCGAAAATACCAATCCGTGTAACCACGTGTCAAAAAATCAAGGATATCTACACTATATACAATAAACATAAAAGATATCATAAAAGGAAAATTATCAGATAATGTACGCACCTAGAATCCAGGGTAAAGTATCAAACTGTATACGTAATAGTGCCTTGAAGCCCTAAATATGGAATATCAATTTCAATTGGTGTTTTGGAACGATAATCATTGATATCTAATTTGAAATATGATTTCTATGTCAATTCTAGGTCATGGAAGTTAAACTAGGTCAATAACGCGTTAAACTAGGTCAAGCTAGTTATTACTTAGGTTTCTAGGTCTATACCTTGCCATACCAAGGTATCCTAGCAAATACTAGGTAATACTAGCTAGTATTCTATGTATCTACCCTATAATTAATATACAAAAGCTCAATAATTCAATACCGTAACTATTTGCCTTTACCCTATGCATTACCCTTTGTCCTAGACATTACCTCATCCCATAACACATAGGTACCCATATGTTATTTTCTAGATGCACATCCCCAATACCCATATCAATGCTTGCCCCCTTTATACATATGCCACACCTATATGCAATTACCTATGATTTACCTACATACAACTTGCTAGTCTATATGAACAAAAGACACTATACTTGTACCTATACCATACATTACCTATAGACATACCCAGGTAATTTCATATACTCCTTGTAGCCATGTTTACTCCCATATTGCTGCTGCACCTCCCTAAGACAGAATGCTAGCTGCATCTTCCTCATTGCTGCCCTTGCTACACCTAATCCTGTTGTTGCTACTTCTCCTACTGTTGTTTCAACTGCTTCCTTCTGCTGTTGTTGGCACAGCAATACTGCTGTTGTTGGCACAGCAATACTGCTATTGTTGGCACAGTAATACTGCTGTTGTTGTTGTTATAATTTTGCCCATTGTTGCTGTTTCTATCTGCTACTGCTAGCTCTATTAGCCGTTGTTCCTAAGCCTATATAGCTTCTAATGCTCATTGTTGTTGTGCAGCTGCTATTTACTGCTTGGGAAAGCAGTGCACCAACAACTACTGTTGTAGCTACTTCACTAGTCCCCTACATTGCTGCTGCAAGACTATGCTGGCACTGCTACTGTCCCTATTGCCGCAGTTTGTTCTAACAAAATGTTGTCCCCTACTCTTCTCTTACTCCATACAAACTCATATACACATATATCTATATCCCTACGTATAGGCGCACACACACACACACATTCCTATCTATGCACATAAAGATACACACACATGTGTATCACAAGACTCACACACACTCATCTAATTGATACTCTAATAGCCTATTGCACACCACACATCTATATGACACCACATAAGTCTATTGGATCACACATAATACTACACACTCACCTATTCACCATACCAAACACTTGGTGTGCATCATCCTAGTATCGCACCAATCTACGATACTCTTGTGATACATCCAAGATACCTATATCAAACATTATCCGAACCTAACCAAATCACATGAGCATATCCAAAACATAATTTAGAGCCTAATTAGGACAATCTATAGCTATTACAATGTGTCATGAAGAATTGGATATGTGTACCACAAGTATGGGAGGGAAAAATCCTCCAAATGACTATGTGTCCTACCGTATCATGATACGACCTACTCGTATCCAATTGTGGACACGGATCTAGACACACAAAACTAAAATAAGTCTAAATAGACCAAATTACCAAATGACAAATACTTGGTGCACCAATCTCGGACACAAATCTCCATATAACTTTTACATAAAGGGTCATTAGAGCATAATTCCTCCTCCTATAGGTAGTTCTAGTCCATGGATAGATTTTTAATGGTCAAACTGAACAATTATAGTCTAATTAGAGAAAAAATTGAGATGTATACCTATTGGGAGATGGATTCCCAATGTAAAGCCCAATAGACACGATTCAGACACGAACTCCTAGCAATTAGCCTCCTCTTCTAGTGCTCCTAGCCACCAAGCTCTTAGGCTCCTCTAAGGAATGAGAATGAAGAGAATTAGGAAGGAAATTGAAGTAGAATTGAGAGGAATTAATGGAAGGATGGATCAATTTTGAGAAGAACACCAAATTGGAGTATAATAGTACAAATAAAAATGAAGAGAGAGAGTGCCACTCCCTCTCTATATGGCCAGCCAAGAGGGCTCCTCCATGCATTTGTAAGATGTCTAAAATGCCCTCCAAGTTTCATAAAGGCTAATTAATGGATGAAAGCTTCTAATCCTAATTTGGTAAATTTAGATTAATCTCTAGTTATTAAATAGAATGACTGATTGGGTCTAATTGGGCCTAGTCCAAAGTGTTGGTCCATGTGTCATTTTAATCTAATTATTGATCTCTAGTGTCATGTCATGTCAAGTCTAATTGGTCCATTAACACAAGTCTAACAAATAGGCCAGCCCACTAACCATAATAACTAACACCATAATAAATAGATAAATATTCACGAAATATATATAATATAAATTGATAGAATTATCCCTAATTGGAAAAGTGGTAGTGACAAGTCTACCCCGCTTAAAATAATTTCGTACTCAAAATTAAAAGACGAAACTAGCACAAGAACACAATTCAGAACAAAGAAGAACAATACCTCAAGGCTCGAAAAGAAGGGTATCGCTCGCTCATGTCGTCCTCCCTCTCCCAGGTAGACTAACCCGTAGAGTGATGCCTCCATGCGACATGAACCAAAATAATAAGCTGGTTCTGGAGCACCTTCTTCCGACGATCCAGAATCTCTACTGGCTGCTCTGGATAGCTGAAAGTCGGTCCCACCTCAATCTCGGAGTGATCCAATACATGATTAGGATCCACCACGTACCGTCTCAGCTATGATATATGGAACACGTTATGAACTCCCTCTAATATATGTGGCAAGTCTACTCGATAGGCTACTGTATCGACCCTCTCAAGGATACTGAAAAGCCTGATGAACTGCGGACTAAGCTTTCTATAACTGTCTATTTTCAAAAATGAGGGTAAATTTATCATTTTTTATATTCTAATATTTTTGTGAATATTTACTTATTAATATTATATTTTGGGGATTAGTTTAGTTGGGTTTGAGTTTCATCTAGTTTTGACTTGTGTTAGTGACCCAGGTAGTTTAGACACTAGTCGAGACCCGGAGATTAGTTAGGCATGGCCCACAAACTCATCTCATTAGACTAGTGCATTTAGACTAAACCCATATGACAAGTTTAGTTATCTAGAGTTAGAAACTTGACTCTTTTGACCACAAACCTTTGCATGACTTAGATTAACCAAAAGGGACCTATTAGGGGCATATTAGACATTTCCTATTGGCCCAAACCTAAACCTTATGGCAGCCAAGAGAGGGTTCCATCTCCTTTTCATTTGCAAAGTAGCCTCCATTCCCATTTTAGTGTTCTTCCCAATCTTGAGAGCAAATCTCATTGATTCATCTCTCAAATCTTTTTTTTTCTCCACCAAATTCTCTCATTCTTGCAAGGAGAGGAAACTACAAGGATTGTGGAGCCAAGAGTAAGGAGGGGTGTACATTTGCTAGAAGAGTCCGTGTCGAATTCGTGTCCTTTGGGTTGTTCATTGGAAATCAACTCCCAATAGGTATCTCTCTCTAAACCTTCTCTATTTCATCTTTCCCTTGTATATTTGTTAGTTTTGAACCCATAGGAACCACCCCCATGCGTAAACCACCATTAGGAATGGTTTAGAGGCTCTTTTGAGTCCTCTTTAGGAGTTTGGGATAGGTTTGGTGTCCCCCATGGAGAGATTCCAAAGGGGGCACACCATGTGATTGTGTTTTTGCCCCATAGGCTTATTTGTCTTCTAATTTCAGATTTTCATGTGTTAGAGAGTAGATTAACCATGGTTAGGATGTTTAGGTTTGTTCTCATTTGGACACCAATGTTTGAATCTATGTATTATGGCCTACAAGCCCTATTGTTTTGTAAAAATATCAAATATTATTATATTTATGGATGTGGACTGATTTGAGGGTTTTTGTATATATAAATATTGATATGTGTCTTGTGTGTATGTGATAGAGTGTGGGTGTGTTAGTGTTAAGTTAGTGAGTTAGATAATCTAGTTAATATCCTAGATAATATAGTTAGTATGTGTTTCTTTTGTCCAAAACAAACCAAATTTGTCATAATTTTCATCCACGTTTTTAGTAGCCAGAGCAACTTAGAAATACCATAACTCCTAGCTCAAGACTCCAATTAATCTTCCATTTTTTTTTAAAGAACCGTATCGAAGTTAGCTTTCCAAATATATATATTAATAGGCCAAAATCGTTCAATAACTTTCTATAGAACTGTTTGAGTGTCAGCTGTCCGAAAGACAAACGTGTTTCGGTGTTTTCGCGATTCCGGAAGCTTCCGGACACGAAAATACGATCCGTTTGAAGTTTTGGAAAGCTAATACAAAGGACTACGACATAGTTTAATCCTAGAATTTAGTGAATAGGTCTAATAGGTGCAGTATTGATTTTAAGTAGAAAACTGACTATATGACATGGACATTTTGTGTATCCTATGAGCCTATGTAGTATGGATATCAAGTGAATGTAGGTATCATAGGTTGTCAAGAAAATATGTATGATATAGTGTGTATATATATATATATATATATATATATATATATAAAATATATATATATATATATAAAATATATATATATATATATATATATATATATATATATATATATATATATTATTGTTGTTAAGCAATATATGTTAGTATAGTGTGTCTGTTTGAATGAGATAACGATGTATATATATATATATATATATATATATATATATATATATATATATATATATATATATATATATATATATATATAAATATATATATATATATATATATATATATATATATATTATATTATTAGGCAATATATGTTAGTATAGTGTGTGTGTTTGAATGAGATAAGGATATGTGTGGTTAGTAGAGAGAAGTGAGATTGATAGAGGATATGTGCTAGTGTGTGTTTGATGTTGTATAGATGGTAGTGTAGTGTGTGCGTTGTGAAGGTGAGAGAGTTGGAAGGATCATGCCATCTTATTTGACTTGAGGCTAGTGTGGTTTGTTGAGTGATTTTTGTTTTGGTTGAGTGGTAGTGTGTTTGTATATAGATGTGTGGGTGTGTTAAAAGAGAGGGGGTGGATTTGGTATATGTGTTTGTGTGTGTGTGTGTGTTGGAGTGGAGAGGGATCTGGATGTTGTATGTATGGATATGTTAGTATGTTAGTGGTTATGTTAGAATCTATGTAGAGGTTAGAGGTATCTTAGAAGTTAGATAGAGGTATCTTGTATAAGTTAAATAGTTAGTTGTGTTAGTCTATGTTATTGTTAGTTAGATATGACATATGTTAGTTGGTTAGAGTTAGAGATGGATATATATACATATATGTTATAGTTAGATATTAGTATAGAGGTTATCCATGGTCTGTGTGTGTGTGGTTGCAAGATGAGTTAGTATCCCAATAGTTAGATATCTTAGATAGTTAGATAAGTTGTATCTTATATAGATTAGAGTTAAGTTAGATAGTGGTTAGTTTGTAGATAGGTAGTATCTTAGGATACTAGATGTTGGTATCCTACGATATTATAATTTACCTTACTTTAAGGTAAAGGGGTTTACCTTATCACAAGGTAAGGTAGTGAGTTTACCTCCAAGATAAGGTAATAGGGGGTTTACCTTCGAGGTAAGGTATGGTTACCTAGATACTAGGGCTAGATAATAAGATATTTGTTATCTAATGGCTTGGGGTAGATGAATAGATGCTAGATAACTATAGTTTGGGTATTGGAAGACTAAGGTATTTATATCTAGACTAAGGTTTTGGACTTCCAACCAAGGTAAGGGTATTGGGATACCAATAGGGATAAAGTATATGGTATCTTGGTTAGTATCCTAGGATAGCTTAGATATAGAGTTAGTATCCTATATTAGAAATTAGTATCCTATGTTAGTGGATAGTAGTCTAGAGATGTAAGTTGGTATCTTGGTGTCATAGGTTAGTATGTCATATTACCTTGAGTAGGATACTACTAGTTAGTAACTTAGAATTTAGGATACTAGAAGTATATGTTTGATAGTTAGATGTATATAGCTAGTATCATAAATATATATTTTAGTATCTTAGAGATTAGGATACTAGTAAGTTAGATTGTTAGATACAAGTTAGTATCTTAGAGGGATAGTATCTTGGAGGGTAAATGAGAAGTCTAAGGTATTGACAAGGTAATGGGATTTACTTATAGTCTAAGGATAAGGTATTGGTAGGATGTTAAGATAGATGGGTAGATACTAGTGTAAAGAAATGGTAGGATCTATTAGCCTAGGATAGTGAGTTATCTACAAGTCTAAAGTAGATGGGGGTGTTAAGGTATTACCTATATATTTAAGGTATTGATATAAGATACCTATAGAGATAAGGTAAGTGGGTTATCTTGGTAGGTAATGACTAAGAATATGATGCTTGACTTAGATTTGACCATGTTTGACCAAGGTTGACTGTTTTGACTCAAAGTCAGATGCAAGTCAATATTGGACCTAGATTACACTAGGAGTTGACCAGAGTTGATCAGTTGACCAAAAGTCAACTGTGAGTCAACTATTGACCCAGTTTGACCTAGATTGGATTAAAAGTTGACCAGAGTTGACCAATTGACCAAAAGTCAACTGTAGGTCAACCCTTGACCTAGTATGATCTAGTTTGACTTGGTTTGACCTAGTTTAACTTTGTTTGACTTAGATGGACCTACTTTGACTTTGTTTGACTTACCTTGACTTAGATTGACTTAGCATGACCTAGCTTGATCTAGTTTGACTTGTTAGAACTAGTATGACCTAGTATGACTTAGTTTGACTGAGTTTGACCTAGATTTATATAGCATACACTAGAAATCATGTCTAACACGGTTAAACCCTATTTAACTCATGCATATCTCATCTTTAGGTCTGAGACTTCACTCGGAGCCTCGATATACTGTTTACATTTTTCTACCAGATCTCAGGCGAGTACATTCTCTGATAACTTTTCTAATTTACGATAATTGTTATAATTCATGTACTTAGTGTAGATATACTTGTTCTTGATACATTGGTCACACGGATTGGTATTCATGGATCCCGACATGAGATGTTATTCCTTGTTATCTTGGTATATCTTATTCAAGCCCCTTGTAGTTCTTGTGCAGTATATGGACACCGATTCTCGAGGAGACTTGCTTCATTCTCGTAGAATCCCATATTGTAACGTATCTTTATTTGGATCCACTCTACCAGTCGGGGACGAGGAGTATTAGTGTAGATGTATGGTCATTATCCGCCTTGTTTATTCTTGTAAACCTTATGAATACCAATCCTACACCTCACGTATGAATGGCTAGATCATTAGACCTTGTTCAGACCCAAGCCGGCCACATATCGAAGCTAGTACTCACACACCTAGATAGATGATTTTTGATTCTTATACATGTCATGATCAGTTTTACTTGTCCATGTTCTAGCTCTAGTTTACAGCTTACCTTGCCAGGATACTTACATGTACATTTCCATTACTCCTATATATACTCTCTATTTATAGTCTTGTAGTATTTATCCTATCTTCTGAACTGTTGTTAGTTGATTGTGCTCGTTCCATCCTGACTAGATATGTTGACAAAATATTACAGATGACGGTGAGGAGGATTGTTGTACCTACTATGGTTCTCACGATGTAGTGGGCATAGATTTGGAGACCCTGGTCCAACAGGGATTAGCCCCGGCCGATGAGGCATTGGAGTAGCTTAGCTAGATTAGTTTAGCACTGGACTTTGTCTCCATATTACACTTTGGCTTGTTATTATTTAGTATTTGTATTTGAGATTGTTGACTCTGAGACTTTGGACTTGTGTTATTCTGTGTTGGACTTTCAGGATGATATTTTCATATTTTGTTGTCTTTATCTTCCAGTGTCATCTTTTTTTCTTAGAATTTGTGGTTGAATATATTATATTGTCATTGATTGTCCTCCGTTCGGAGTTGACCATTCTCGACAGGTTTTGATATTTTAACTGTTGTTAGATAGTAGACCTAGACAGCGTTCTATGTCGTTTCTGCGGCGTAGGCTGGGGCGCTGTTACGCATTCGTACCCTTATCCTGGGTGCGGGTTGTGACACTTTTTGCCTCCACCAAATCAAATCGTGCCTCGTATCGAAGAAATTCTCAGGAACACCATATCGCCAACCTATCACAAAACAAAACCTTAAATCTTAATCTATAACAAACAACCACAATCAAACACAAATACCAAAATATAAACTATACCTCAAATTACAAGGGTCTCCGGTGTCAAGCCCGAATTACTCGTCCTCGCGTTGATTTCACCCGAATCAATCGTCCTCGCTTGGGGTATGATGCTGCACGAGTCTAGAGTTGTACTCGTGCAAGGCAAGATGACAGATTCTCAAAATGGTTGTCTCAATTCTAAAACATATGTAACGAGAAAAGGTGGAGATGCATCAGAGTATACAAAATAAATCTTTATTGATAATGAAGTAGACAAAGGCTTGAATAGCCCAACTGAATATGCTAATTGGCTTACAACACTCATGATCTCTCTTGCTCACAAAGGATTTTTTTTTCCATACATCATGTCTTCTATACCATATACAATCACCTACGGCTGAAACATCTTCATGTTGCATGCCGAGCTCTAGTGCGGTCGTACGCCTTGAAATGCTAAGGAACTCCATGCCTCAGTGCGTTCAAGCAAAGCTCCGCCACGAGCAGACTATTCCCTAAACCTACAAGCACTCTGGTCAGGGATCAGTACTTATCCTCTCACATACCGATCAAGACCCACTCGCCTAAACCAACACAAAGTAATTTAGTGAAACATGTGTCTTATTATGTGATCTTTCTATTATTGCCTTAAGATCAGTTTCATGGCAAGATCAAAACAGTAAAGCATGTATTCGATTCTCAATAACAATTGAAACATAAATGTGTCAAGTATCGTGTCCCTACAATAGACACTGTTAGCCATATAATGAACATAAGTATAGTGATCGTGCACATCTCTGCCACGAATTGCCAAGCCTGCAAACTAACAATAATGCACACAACCACCCAACTAACTCTTGTATAATCACAAGGGTGGTAGGATTTGCGCCTGCACCCAAGTCTAATCTCAGCCCATCGGCCTAATCTATATGAAAGTTATGATGCTCCGTGCCATAATGGACTGGTATCTCAACGTGTAAGACGATGATCGCTTCCCGTACGGGTTGCTAGCCATGTATTTGAAGATCCCAAACTTACTAATATTTTGGCTTATCAAATCAATGGCCGGTAGCAATCTGTCCTAATAAGTGTACCATAAATACCAATTTCAATTCCCTCCTTGACCGAACGGTCCCAGTGTCCTGGTCATAACTCGTTCAAGAGATACCAAAACCTTGCAGAGGTTATCCAAGTCCATTGACCATGCAATACGCGCAAAAGTTAAAAATCCATCACAATTCCATTCACCATCTTATGTCCAACTCAAAACCATATCAACTCGCGATAACATTATTCTATCTCAAGTTCCAACGACACTATGCCCCAATACATCCATATTGATGCACAATGCCCCAATATATAACATCTTCTAAACTAACTATTCTCAAGTTATTCGCATAATAACAGTCCCGCAACAATTGTGCCATGACTGCATACTTCAAGGGTGAAGCATACCCTTCAATATTCCGACAGTTTTATGGCATTACACTACAACTTGTCCAAGCGAAGCTCCACCACGAGCATACCATTTCCTGAACCTGCAAGAACTTTGGTGGAGGATCAGTACTTATCCTCTTGCATACCGATCAAGACACACTTGCCTAAACCAACACAAAGTAATATAGTGAAACATGTGTCTGATTATGTGATCTTTCAATTATTTCCTTAGGATCAGTTTCATGGCAAGATTAAAGCAGTAAAGCATGTACTCGATTCTCAATAGCAATTGAAACATAAATGTGTCAAGTATCGTATCCCTATAAAAGACACTGTTAGCTATATAATGAACATAAGCATAGTGATCGTGCACATCTCCGTCTTTAATCGCCAAGCCTGCAAACTGACAACAATGCACACAACCAACCAACTAACTCTTGCATAATTACAAGGGTGGTAGGATCTACACATGCACCCAAGTCTAATCTCAGCCTATCGGTCCTATCTATATGAAAGGTCATGACATTCTGTGCCATAATGGAATGGTATCTCAACGTGTAAGCCGACGATCGGTCCCTGCATGGGTTTCTTGCACTTATCTGAAGGATCCCGAACTTACTAGTATTATGGCTTTCATATCAGTGGCTAGTAGCAATCCATCCTAATGAAGTGTACCATAAATACCAATCTCAATTCACTTCTAAGCCGAACGGACCCGGTGCCCTGGTCGTAACTCGTTCGAAGGATACCAAAACCCATGCACAGGTTATCCAGGTCCATTGACCATGCAATATGCGCAAAAGTTAAGAAGCCATCACAATCCCAATCACCATCTCAAGTCCAACTCAAAACCATATCAACTCACGACAACATTATTTTATTTCAAGTTCCAACGAAACTATGCCCCAATACATTCATATTGATGCACAATGCCCAAATACGCAATATCTACTAAACCAACTATTCTCAAGTTATTCGTATAATAGAAGTTCTACGACAATTGTGCTACGACTGCATGCTTCACGGACGAAGCATACCCTACAATGTTCCGATAGTTCCGTGGTGTTGTACCACAACTTGTCCAATTTGCTTATTAAACCAAACGCATAGTTTACATGCACGGATGCACGCTCAACGCCATATTTTCAATGTTCTAGGCATAGTGTTCAATGTTCTTTGAGTCGTGCACTTGATGCATATCTCGATATTGTCTTTCAATATTCTACCATCAATTTGTCCTGTTGTGATTCGTGCACTTGATGCACGTCATCATAATTATTCAATGTTTTATCTTAATGTTCGACACATACTAAGACCTTTACTCATTCAAGCTACGCTCTCTAATTCGATAGCAACACTCGCGTATCAGGGTACATTTTATTAGACAAGAAAAAGTAGGGAGAAGGGTCTAAACCCGTCCACCTTAAGCCAATCTGCCCATCGCTTCACCGAGCCGATGCGTCCCGATATCTTAACTTTGTTACATGATCATCTCGTCTGAGCTAACCATTCGAGCACTTCGTGCTCCATCACACTCATCCACTGATTTGGTCTATCGCCTATACCTCGACTTGCTATAAGGGACTTCGTACGATATCTATACATGAAACCAACTCAACTAATACTTCTTTAATTAAAATCATACCTCCTCATATCAAACTCATACCTTATCGAACCAATTGGCTCAGCGTAATGCACCGTACGGTACGGGACATTACATAATATACCACTCAGAGTAAGGTTCATCCTTAAACTGAAGTCAACACTTAATCCATGTGTTTCTCTCGATCGGTCAAATTTTCGATCCATGTGATTTACTCATCATTGATTTGATTCACTATAGTGGTTTTATCTCTAGTGTTCGTACAATTTTTTTACAGTATCTCGATCCTTCCTGCAGTTTCAATGAATTCGGATACCATCGAGTTTGGATCGTACATATATTTAAGGCGTCCTCCAAATATATGCACTTTAGCCAAGCATAATGGTAGGGAATTCAAGTAAAGCTAACAGGTGCAATTTTTGAATCCTCGAATACTATCCATTCTATACTCTCGACTGATCTAATATTAGTGTCTATTCCCACAATTCGTTCTCATACTCAAGATTCTAAAATCCGTGATCGTCCATTCAACATTTATGCTCACATGACTTGAATCATAGCAACATCTCGATTCTCTATGTTTCACACTCACCATCAAAACTACGTATTACGTTAAGTCATTATGTATCTGATCGCAACGAGTTTCCGTAGCGCCATTGCATCTATTAATTGTCTATTATTTCACAATTCAAGTCTTCTCGTCCAACTATTTTCGAAGTCTCATTTCGACCTCGACTAATCCAATATAGGGGTGAGCATTCGGTTAATTCGGTTCCAACCGAACCGAATAATCGAAAATCGAATTCGACCGAAAACCGAATAAGCAAAACCGAAACTGAACCAAATTTGTCCATAACCGAATAAACCGAACGGAATTAAATCGGTTCGGTTTTTGTTTATTCGGTTTATTTGCTTTTTCGGTTTATTTGCACCTTTTTTTTGTTAATATATATAGTAACTAAATATACCTATATATATTTGGTATATATCTATAGTATATACATATATATATTTAGTACATACCTATAGTATATACCTATATATATTTAGTATACACCTATATATATAAATATATAATTTTTTTATTCGGTTTTTGATTTTGGACTGAAACCGTAACTGAAACCCAAAACTGAAACCCAAAACCGAAACCAAAATCGAATAAGAAATTTTAATATTTTCAAAATCGAAACCGAACCGAATTTTTTTAAACCGAACCGAATCTCATATTTGGTTCGGTTCGGTTCGGTCCGACTTTTGGTCCAAAACCGAATAATGCTCACCCATAATCCAATACCCCAAGATTCTTTGCCTATGACCATACTATACCTCATACGCAATTATCTCGATATGATTTACATTCTCAAAACTATCTATGCATCGCATCTAGGTCTACCCCTGCTAGGTAACTTATCCGAACACAGTACTTAAATCTTATGACACAAGAGGTCAACTTGAGTCGATGATGCTCAAAGGCAACAATCTCTTCAATGCAAGGTCTCTTACGTTACGTCTTATGCTATGTCCTTTATCAAGCATGAAAGTTCCAAATCAAACTCTCAATCCAATCCCAACTTTGTTCGCCTTGCGAATCTTCGATCGTGTGCACAACACACATAACCTAATCGTTACCCGAATCCAATCTATGACACAAATCCTAGGGTCATTCTCCTATTCCTCTTTCGTATGTAGCACGATTCTCACAATCGCCTATTCACATTGATGTGCTAAGTATGTTCCTCAATATCTATCCGATCATCGACCGATAAACTATTCGAGTAATTATTTAATCAATCATCAAAGCCCATCCATGTCAATATGGTCCAAGGTTATTCCATCAACTCTTGAAACACATATTCGATTGCCTAGACTTATCCTCAACATGCACCACATCATATTTATCCTCGACGCAATTCCTTATGCGACATCATTAGGTTATCCTATGGGACTTCATCATTCGTTTGATTTGGTGGTTAAGTTTTCTAGGGTCAGCTGTCCCGAAGCTACGCTCGATAATTAAAGATCATCAACGAGGGACAGTTACTACGAACCATGTTATATCCTATCTCGGAGCCAAATTACGTCCGACGAATTCTTATGGGATTTTACTCAATTAAATATTACACTTTCAAATCCAAATAAATCATCCTACCCACGAAATCCAACTGCAAGTACCAACTGAATCACTCATGCACTACCGTCAATGATTTCGCTAACAAACAATGTCTACTTGAGATTAATCTCCACGATATTCTACACTCATCGAGACCATCCTCGAATAACTTTAGCGTTCATGTATAGCATCTTTCGTAAAAACTTTCAACCGCACCATTCGACTTTTCGTATTGCTACCTATAAAATCTCGATATCTTGGGCTCGCACCATTTTTTCTCCTTATTCGAACTTAGGTTTTTCTGTGCCTTTGTCTCGACACGCTATGTTCAATTTTAATATTACGAGCGAAATCATCCTAATCTCAATATCAACTTGACTTGTATCTCATTCATCCAACAACAATGTTCAACACAATCTTTGTTCATTCAATCAGAGTATCCCTGAGTTATTGTATATCGTCTTCGATACGCCTCAATACCATCATCGATATGCATAACTTGAACATCTTCCTTTCTCATAAACTCCAATTCGTTGTAATCACTTTTATCATTTGAACTGACATCAACTCAACTTACATCTTATTCATCCAACAACAATATTCAACATAATTTTTGTTTTATTTGATCAGAGTATTCCCGAGTTATTGCATATCGTCTTTGATATGCCTCAAAACCATCGTCGATGTGCATAACCTGAAGATCTTCCTTTCTCATAAACTCCAATTCGTTGCAATCAATGTTATCATCCGAATTTGAATACGAATCAAGTCTCGAACGCATCAAGATCCTTCTCGTTGTAGCTAACTATCATCATCGAGCGACATGATTTTTAATTTCTTATATCTGTTATCGTATTCCCCAATCGAACTTCCAAATAGTGCTACCGATTTTGTACATCTACTAAAATTCGTTCGTACGATTTCTTCGTACCTAGTAAAATTAAAATCCTACCAAGTCAGTCATTCCTCTACACAAAATTCTCTCGCTATTCCCAATCTGTCGTTCAAATCATGACTAACGAGTCTTCTTTCGACTCATCATCCATTGATGCGAGTCCGCACCTGATCGTTCAAACCAATTCCATCGAAGCATACTCGCAATGACTCCTATCGAATCATTCCCACTCGAGTCTCGGCACTATCCTGTCTGTTTCGGACAAACTCATCATGATGCACACAATTGTCTTGATGCAATCTGTCGTAAGTCATCAAATGGTTTGACATAGCTATAGCTAAGTGGTATTGCATATACCACTCAGAAATCGAGCCTATCACCATCGACACAAACATTTTGACACACCGTTCGCATAAGCAGTATGGCATATACCACTCAGAAATCGAGTCATTTCTTTCGCAACATACTAAGCGTTGGTCTGACATCTATTCCGATCTAACAATGACTTGGTGATCATACCGATCACAAACGCAACATTCGCTTACTCAAAACCTACCTCAATATTTGACCAACATACACGTTTGCCTACTTCAAAGCTCGACACAACTCTGCCACTTATATATTCGTCTACTTAATTTTGACTTAGCAACCAACTCGACTCGCACTTATCGCGTCCACGATTTCTTAATTCCATTTGTTGCAACTCATGCAATGATTCCTTCTCGATACTTAAATCCATTACTCAAATTCGCTCAACGTATTCGATATCCATTCGCATAGCCATATAACACATATCATTCCATGTATCGACTTGTTGCACTGATGCAATAAACATCTTGTGACGTGCTACACCAATGCAACAAATATTGTACGATTCGTTGTACTTGATACAATCAATATTTTATAGCATTACTCGACAACATCATGTAAATTTCCAAAACATATGTAACCAAGGCACACGCAAGTATTAAGACTTATTGTATGGAATATCCAGTGTAGCATCGAGCAGATCCATGAGCCATGTGATTGCGAAAGCAACTTAGGCACAACTAATTTTGATAGCGAAAGTAACTCAGGATCTGTAAACCCCCTAAATTTCTACTTTTTTTAATAATAAATTTGGTACTGATTTTTTTTGTATTTGTACGTCGCGTAGTTGTATTGTACGTCGCGCACAAAATTTCGTTTTTCGTAATTGCTCGACGAGTGCGAATATGTGCGAGCATACATATTTTTAGAAGAACATTTTTTTTCAATTTTTATAGTTTCAAAATAATATATATAATAATTATTCTTGCTATCTTACCAAATTTTCTAAGTTTGTTATTTTCAATATAAAAGCCTTTCATTTTAATAATAAATAATATTCTTCGTGCATACATATATATTTTATAATATTTTATTAGTTTATTTTTAAATGATAATGTAATTTTCAAAATTATAAAATAATAGAAAATTTGAAAGCGTATCTAAGTTATTATTTATGAAATTTTAAATTAAGATTCAATTATTTAATTTAGCTAAATTTCCTATGTATATATGCTAATTGGATTTGGATTTAGATTGGATTTGGATTTGATTTATTTTAAAACAAATATGACAATTATCTATGGGAGAATTTAAATCCTTCCAATCCTTATCCTAATGGGATTCCCACCTCCTATAAAAGGAGAGGTACTTGTCCTCTTTTTTTAATGAATTTCCATAACCCACAGCCATTGTGCACCATGTCTGTGTCTCGTGTCCCTTTCTACTATCCACCCTTACAATTACAATTTTATGTTATGTTCGACATTCCCGGACACCCTCTCATCGTTGTGTCCGTGTCTCGTGTGTCCTGTCGCGCAGGACACGACACCCCGACACATACAATCAGGACACACAACCGACCATCATCGCCATTATCACAACCGGTCTCCACCGCCACCAACGGCAGGGCTTCTGCCGATCACAAATCGCCATCGCCACCATGACTGCCACCAAACCACCACTCTCGGCAGCCTCCCAAACCACCGACGTACCCAGCTAGAATCTGCACCATCGTCAACTCCTCCACAACCATCTCTGCGCCCGGTCGCAACTCCGACTATCACCCCGTCTACCGCCACCTGTGCCCGACCACAACCCCCCACTCTGACCAAATCGTCGAGGCACGACATCATCATGTCCGAACCACCATACTGCCCGACAACAATCGAAACATCGTCACCACCACTACCACTAAAGGAAGAAGGGGAAAGGAAAAAGTTCTAACCTCACTGAGACTGTCCTCCGCCGGCCGCCTCGCCTCCAAGACCACGTCGCGTGGATCCGACGACATCTTCGATCGGAGATCCACCGAGCCGACCACCGCGCGACTCCGTGCGCCCTCCGCCGAGCTTCCTCCGCGTCGCTGGAGCTTTCCGCCCCCATGCCGAGCCCCTCCGGTAACCCTCCATCTCTCACCCGTACTTCTTTCTTCCTCTTGTTCCATCTTTCTTTCTCTTCCTTTTGTGGTACAGACTACAGAGTGTAAAAAAAAAAAAAAAAAGAAAGAAAAAGAAAGGCAGCAGTAGCTGCTGGAAGCTTGGCCGAGCCTTATGGCTCTTATGTTTACTTTTTTTTTTCTTCTTATTTTTTCTTTTGGGCCATTTGAGCCAAATATTTTAGGAATGTTTTTTTGAGGAGGCCCATTTATATAGATGAAAATAAATGATATTAAAAATTTAGATTATATGTATTATAGATTTTTGGGCCTTGTACTTTAATACGTATTTGGGCTTATATATATTAGTAAATAGTTTTTGGAATAATATATTGAATTATATTTTGGGCTAACAATAGTTAATATGATTATAATTGGGTTTACATAATATATGTTTTTGGACTTTATAAATAAATATTATTTTAGGGCTTACGTATATATGAACTCCTTGGGGGACTTTTGCAAATAAATTTATTATAAGTAAACTAATTTGGCCTTAGTATATTTAGTATATTTTTGTGCTTCTTGGGTGTTTTTATTTGAACTTGCAATTCAGACTCCTAAATTGTTTTCCTTTATATATTAAATAAATATATTGTTATATTATATTATTTTGGGGTATGCTAAATATAGCTTTTTGGCCACCAGAAATATATATTAATTTCTTATCCTTAAAATAATTTTCTAGAATATCCATCAAATTATTTTTACTACCAAAATATATTTTTCAAGTAGTATAAATAATTTTCTATAATTAGTATATGTATCTATTTCCACAAAACACTCCACGATTATCACCATTAATCGTGTCTAATCATCCTTCCCTATTTTTCTTGTAATTTCAAATCATTACACCTCGATCATGGCTATGGGACAAACATGACTTGTCGGATCATCGCACCACTTCAGGCGTCATACCAGGCAAGATACCTTGCCATCACTGTTTATTTTCTTGCTCCTTATATTGCATGCATTAAGTTATTTAGTATTTATTTTTCTGCAAATATAACTTGTACTTCTCAATTATGCGTAGATGCAAATTTTACTGTTTAAATTTTGTTTTTCCTTATTTATTTTATTTGTATGCACACTTGACCTAGAAGGAAGAGACCTCCTGCATTCATTGGCCTTGACACTTATGTGCCACGATTCATGAGTCGCATATAGATCTCCGATGTGTGTACTGAGTGGCCAGTGGTACATATTGGACGAGCGTTAGGCCATGACTACTACTAGGATTGCATGATAAAAGACTAGTGGTCATTAGAGTTAGATCATTGGGTGGGGAGAATACAACTGGGTGTTGACCTCCTCCCTATCTATCGTAGACTCGCTCGCTACTGAGGAACGATTGGTAGACTTAATACTGTAGACTCGCTAGATACTGAGGAATGGTATATAGTATTGAGACTCGCTACTGAGGACATGCTTATTTTATCTTGACTTGACTTGGAGGTTATGCGACCATGCACTATTCTCGATTGCATTACACTTAGAGTGGTTAGGTGACCGTTATCCGGTAGGTATAGGTACTTTTGGTTTATGTACTTATGCCTGACTATGACTTGGAACTGTATCTAGTCACGGAGTAGTTGCCACACCTTGTCCTTGTTTGGTTGTAGGTGTGGTTATTTGCTTCGATGATAAGGTACTGAACCTTGTTATGGTTCGGGTTATTATTGAGCAACTTTATATTCAGTTTATGGCATGTTGTTTCTTGTATCTTGTTACGTCCCTCTGAGGACCTGGTGATTCCTCCAGGTGTGTCTTGTGATTTTTGCAGGTGCTCTAGCTAAGGCCATGACTTGCGCTCTATTCTTCGAGATGTTGCTCTTGGATCGTCATTCCCTTCGCTCTACCAAATTACTTTCCTTGTAGATTTCTTTCCTATTAAAATTTATTGGTAGTGGATTTGTCTCCGCCCAACGATTGTATACATGACAAATTCAAAGTTGCTTTTATATCATTATCTTCGTTGATGAGATTTAGTACGTTGGTTACTATATTTTACAGCTTATGTATACGTACGAGGGCTCCATATACTTCGTATGTATGCAGCTGGCATGACGACGTACTTAGTCCTACTTATTTTGGGACTGGAGCGTTACATATTTTTGTGGTGGCCCATGCAGGTCGAGTTTATCACTTCGATTACGTGACTGTACCGATGTGAACTGTATATAGGAATAGAGTTTAGGATCTCATCTACAAGCTTGACCTCCTTCCTTGTTCAAGTTTTGAACTCTCGTTACCATCCTTGATTTGCATCCTGCTTGTAATCTTTCTACCGTAAATTCTTATTTTTCGTGTTTAGTGATAGTTAGAAAGATGACTACACTATTATATGCTCATAGGTCAAACCCATGGCTAGAAAGATTACATTGACAATTAGTATGCATTGGAGTCTTATTTGAGTTATACAGACATTTTTCTAAAAATATGATCTTAAGGATTTAGCTAATTCCAAGTTGGGTAATAGCATATTACCGCCTTCAAAGGATAGTTGAAATTTATTTTGATATTACAAGGTGGTATACACAAGAGGATAGCTAGATCGAGAAAACAAATTGATTGGATTATGAAGGTCTCTGAAAATATTTATGAATTATTAAGTTATAGCTATACATCTTTGGATGGATATAAACTTGATTTGAAAAAGGATCTTAAGTTTTTAAATGTTGAAGTAGGATTTACGATTGACCAAACTTTGAGGACGATTGATAAATTTTGGTAAAATATTTTCTTGAATTAAATTGTGTCATATGATCTATGGATTATAAAGTTATTTGATTTCGAGTTTAAAGCCTTGATTATGGAAAAAAAAGATTTGACGATTGATAGGATTATTTGGATATCGAGTTTTATTATAAGTTTGGGAAAGGTTATTAATGATATGATAAAAATTTATTTTAGATTGATTAAAAGAATTTACATTTTTAGTTATGATTATGTTGGACGATTTAGAATGAATATAAATTATGGTAGATTTTTTCGAGAATTTTTGTGAAGGCTCGAGTTCAAGAAGTTAGACTTATAATGGTAGACAACCAAGATAGCCATAAGGAGATAGAGTAATCCACATTAGTGATATATCATCCATGGCCATGATAGTTGTAAATACTCAAGTATAGTTAGTCATCTACTAAACTATGTGATCATATCTTAACCTTGACCCACTCGACCTTCCCTCAAATCTAGATCTTTATTCGTGACCATCTAATTGTTTGAAACTTAGAAATGATTAGAATCATTCTCTTGACCATACCCTTATCTATGAGACTATTTTCTCTCTAGAAACTGTGTCTCTAACTTATCTTAACTTGATCTACGAGATTTCCTAAATTATCTTTATTTCGTGCTTTAACATTTTATTTTTGTGCACTAATTAGTACCTTATGAAAACCTACTTTCTATTTTGATCATTTGGCGTTCCCTATCGTGACCTTGATATTTGGAGCACAACACTAGACTGTTCCTTCCAACAAATTTCACATGCAAGACCTAGACGAGCTCACCTTCATGTAGGTATATCGTGTCCCACTAAAACACGACCCCTTGTACCCTATTTTTATGGTACGACTTTCGGGTCATAAAAACTAAACTATAAACCCTACCATGATAACATTGTCCTTTCTAACTTCAGATTGGGACTCAACTACGACTCAATCTTTCGACCCAATATATGATTGTAATCTACTAAATTTTCTAATGTGTAATTTGTGTTGATTGCTTAACCCTTGTCCTTTTTATTTCGTGCATTATCTTGATTTACTTAGACCCATACCCCCTTTTACTCTCCATGCAACATTTACAACCCTACTTTCTCCCTTCTGATTAAATTGCTTCAGCCGTATTTCGCTACGATTCATTCGTAGTTTATGCAATCTTGTTTCGTTTATGATTCTCTTATGTAAAGATGAACTTTGATCATGACATCCCTCGGTTAGTAGAGGTTGGATTAGAAAACCCACCGAGGAGAATAGTGGTATAGTTAATTAAGGTGATTGAACATGCATAAGTGGAATTATGTGGTAAATCCTATTAGGCGAAATTGAGAAATGTGATACCATTTTTTTTAAAAGGAGAGTAGACTTCTCGATTGACAAATCGGTTCTTCAAGGTAAACCCATTATTGAGAAATTTTATGAGATGATAAGTAGGATGGTTGATCTCGAAGCTATCAAATATTAAAAGGTGGAAATTCTTGATATCCTAAGGATAATCTTTATGATGATTACGAATATGAAGTTTCATGACTAAGATAGAGTTTGATTGCTCCGACTAATTGATTTATTAAATTTCAATTTTTATGAGGTCGAAATTTAGTTTGAACAAATATATATATAAATATGATGAAAGAAGAAGAAGATAGAATCCTTGAATTCAAAACTTTGATACTTATTGGAAATTATATTGCGAGATATAGGAATTGATAATATATTTTAAGGAATATAAATTTTGTGAGTTAATCTTAAGGAGAAACATCAAATGAAATAAAGAAGAAAAAGAAAGTGTCTTAAGAATTGAAATTGAAGTTTTATAGAATATGAATATTGAGAAGAAATCGAAGCTTTTGAAGATTTATTACTAATAAAAACCATAGTGATTACTCGGAGATCATGATGATATTTAACGCGACCCGAATATGGAATTAGTAGTCTTAAAATGAGATAGAGGAAGTTAATAAAAATCTTTGAGATTTTGGTGATTCTAGGATTGATGGCAGTATGACCAAATTAGACACAGAAGGATGTCATGTGCATGATCATTACAAAACTACACCATTGATTTATTCTTTTAAGTTATCAAATTGTCAATTTTTCGTTGAATGTCGTTTCTCCTCCTCGTCTAATGAATTAAATCGTGATTCATCATCCTTAAGCTCCTCTATCTCCTGAAGCCTACCTACCCAAATTTTTCCTAAATTTCGAGGACGAAATTCTTTTAAGTTGGGTAGGATGTAAACCCCCTAAATTTCTACTATTTTTTTAATAATTAATTTGGTACTAATTGTTTTGTATTTGTACGTCGCATAGTTGTATTGTACGTCGCGTAGTTGTATTGTACGTCGTGCGCAAAATTTTGTTTTTTGTATTTGCTCGACGAGTGCGAATATGTGCGAGCGTACATATTTTTATAAGAACATTTTTTTCTATTTTTATTGTTTCAAAATAATATATATAATAATTATTCTTGCTATCGTACCAAATTTTCTAAGTTTGTTATTTTTAATTATAAAAGCCTTTCATTTTAATAATAAATAATATTCTTCGTGCATACATATATATTTTATAATATTTTATTAGTTTATGTTTAAATGATAATGTAATTTTTGAAATTATAAAATAATAAAAAATTTGAAAGTGTATCTAAGTTATTATTTATGAAATTTTAAATTAAGATTCAATTATTTAATTTAGATAAATTTCCTATGTATAAATGCTAATTGGATTTGGATTTAGATTGGATTTGGATTTGATTTATTTTAAAACAAATATGACAATTATCTATGGGGGAATTTAAATCCTCCCAATCCTTATCCTAATGAGATTCCCACCTCCTATAAAAGGAGAGGTACTTGCCCTCTTTTTTTTCATGAATTTCCACAACCCACAGCCATTGTGCACCGTGTCTGTGTCCCGTGTCCCTTTCCACTATCCACCCTTACAATTACAATTTTGTGTTATGTCCGACATTCCCGGACACCCTCTCATCGTTGTGTCCGTGTCTCGTTTGTCCTGTCACGCAGGACACGACACCCCGACACATACAATCAGGACACACAACCGACCACCATCGCCATTATCACAACCGGTCTCCACCGCCACCAACGGCAGGGCTTCTGCCGATCACAAATTGCCACCGCCACCATGACTGCCACCAAACCACCACTCCCGGTAGCCTCCCAAACCACCGACGCACCCAGCCAGAATCTGCACCATCGTCAACTCCTCCACAACCATCTCCGCGCCCGGTCGCAACTCCGACCATCACCCCGTCTACCGCCACCAGTGCCCGACCACAACTCCCCACTCCGACCAAATCGCCGGGACACGACATCATCATGTCCGGACCACCATACTGCCCGGCAACAACCGAAACATCGTCACCACCACTACCACTAAAGGAAGAAGGGGAAAGGGGAAAGCCCTAACCTCACTGAGACTATCCTCCGCCGGCCGCCTCGCCTCCAAGACTACGCCGCGTGGATCCGACGCCGTCTTCGACCGGAGACCACCACGCCGGCCGCCGTGCGACTCCGCGCGCCCTTCACCGAGCTTCCTCCGCGTCGCTGGAGCTTTCCGCCCCCATGCCGAGCCCCTCCGGTAACCCTCCATCTCTCACCCGTACTTCCTTCTCCCTCTCGTTCTATCGCTCTCTCTCTTCCTTTTGTGGTACTGACTACAGAGTGTAAAAAAAAAAAAAAAAAAAAAAGAAAAAGAAAGGCAGCAGTAGCTGCTGGAAGCTTGGCCGAGCCTTTTGGCTCTTATGTTTACTTTTTTTTTCTTCTTATTTTTCTTTTGGGCCATTTGAGCCAAATATTTTAGGAATGTTTTTTTGAGGAGGCCCATTTATATAGATGAAAATAAATGATATTAAAAATTTAGATTATATGTATTATAGATTTTTGGGCTTTGTACTTTAATACGTATTTGGGCTTATATATATTAGTAAATAGTTTTTGGAATAATATATTAAATTATATTTTGGGCTAATAATAGTTAATAGGATTATAATTGGGTTTACATAATATATGTTTTTGGACTTTATAAATAAATATTATTTTAGGGCTTACGTATATATGAACTATAAGTAAACTAATTTGGCCTTAGTATATTTAGTATATTTTTGTGCTTCTTGGGTGTATTTTATTTGAACTTGTAATTCAGACTCCTAAATTGTTTTCCTTTATATATTAAATAAATATATTGTTATATTATATTATTTTGGGGTATGCTAAATATAGCTTTTTGACCACCAGAAATATATATTATTTTATTATCCTTAAGATGATTTTCTAGAATATCTATCAAATTATTATTACTACCAAAATATATTTTCAAGTAGTATAAATGTTTTTCTACAATTAGTATATGTATCTATTTCCACAAAACAATCCACGATTATCACCATTAATCGTGTCTAATCATCCTTCCCTATTTTTCTCGTAATTTCAAATCATTACACCTCGATCATGGCTATGGGACAAACAGGACTTGTCGGATCATCGTACCACTCCAGGCGTCACACCAGACAAGATACCTTGCCATCACTGTTTATTTCCTTGCTCCTTATATTGCATGCATTAAGTTATTTAGTATTTATTTTTCTGCAAATATAACTTGTACTTCTCAATTATGCATAGATGTAAATTTTACTGTTTAAATTTTGTTTTTCCTTATTTATTTTATTTGTATGCACACTTGACCTAGAAGGAAGAGACCTCCTGCATTCATTGGCCTTGACACTTGTATGCCACGATTCACGAGTCGCATATAGATCTCCGACGTGTGTACTGAGTGGCCAGCGGTACATATTGGACGAGCGTTAGGCCATGACTACTACTAGGATTGCATGATAAAAGACTAGTGGTCATTAGAGTTAGATCATTGGGTGGGGAGAATACAACTGAGGGTTGACCTCCTCCCTATCTATCGTAGACTCGCTCGCTACTGAGAAACGATAGGTAGACTATATACTGTAGACTCGCTCGATACTGAGGAATGGTATATAGTATTGAGACTCGCTACTGAGGCCATGCTTATTTTATCTTGACTTGACTTGGAGGTTATGCGACCATGCACTATTCTCGATTGCATTACACTTAGAGTGGTTAGGTGACCGTTATCCGGTAGGTATAGATACTTTTGGTTTATGTACTTATGCCTGACCATGACTTGGAACCGTATCTAGTCGCGGAGTAGTTGACACACCTTGTCCTTGTTTGGTTGTAGGTGTGGTTATCTGCTTCGATGATAAGGTGTCACGACCCGCACCCACTGTGAGGGTACGAGAACGTAACAACACCCAGCCTACGCCGCAGTGTCGGCGGTAGAACGCTGTCCTAGGTCAACATACATCTAGCAATATAATACTAAGCAGTAAATGAACTCAATCACAACTAAGGAAGAAGAGAGCACGATATGATATAGAACTCAAGGAAATACAGAAGATAGAAAAGTCTAAGATAATATCCCAGCAAATATCCAGAGTACATATCTTAGCTACTGAATAAGAAAGAATATATACAACTCAACATCTCTGAACAGAAGTAAAGTCTAGCTAAACAGTCTCAAGACAACAAGAAAATAAGATAAGGCCTAACTAAACTAGTCTAGGCAGTGGGAGTGATGTCCTCAGCTAGAGCTGTCCTGTAGAAGGTATCCTCCCAGCCTCCTCCTCGTCCTCTGTAATATTTTCAATAGGTCCAGTCAGGACAGGAGCGAGTACAGTACATCTCAACAGTTCATAGCAGGTTAGAAAATATAATCATGCAGTAAAGTAAGATACATGTGCTGAAGAATACAGTATGTAAACAGAGAGAGAAAACTGTAATAGAAATATCTACTATAAGTAAGGAACTAACAGTGGCTAGTGAGTCAGAGTACAGGATAGCACATGTGAACGGAACAGATTTGTACATGATCTACACTAAAGAGTTGTACATGATCTATACTAAAGAGTTGTACATGATCTACACTAAAGAGTTGTACATGATCTACACTACAGAGTTGTACATGATCTACACTAAAGAGTTGTACATGATCTATACTACAGAGTTGTACATGATCTACAATAAAGAGTTGTACATGATCTACACTAAAGAGTTGTACATGTATGGTGAAAGCACAGGAGTACAAGATCCGTATAGTACTAATCCGTGATAATGTCGTGACAGCACAAGTAAAGTAATTTAATACAGGAAATAATTCTAAGCAGGATATGAAATGATCAGAGAATGTACTCGCCTCGTATCTAAATGTCTGAAGTAAATGTACTGTCCGAGGAGAGGTGTCTGGCTTCTAATCAGAATAGTATAAGTCACAACAAGTCTAAAATGATAAAATGAAGCTCTACTATGCATTCTACATGATTCTAGGTCAATCTAGGCCAAAGTTAACTCTTGGTCAACTCTGGTCAACCCTAGAAGTCAAACTAGGTCAACTATGGTCGAACTAAGTCAAACTAGCCTATACTAGTCTATTCTAAGTCTAACCAGACTACACAATTCTAATCTAAACTCTACAGTGACACACAGATAGGCCATAGGCTAAGTGACTAGGCCATAGGCTAATTAGGCAATACCATGCCTAATGAACCAACCAAACCATAACATTTCACACATGACAATATATCTATATTTAAATTAATACACATAAAGATATATTATAATCTAACTTAAAATATACATAGCCTATAGGCTACTAAATACATATCACACATACCTATATAGCCATACCACACAATCTAATATAGAATACATATATATATACATGTAGAGAAAGGGAAAAAGGGAAAATGTTCAAGGGTGTCACATATATATGCTAAAGTGTGTATGTGTCATGAGACATGAGAGTTGTGTGTAGGCATGTGTGTGTGATGAGTGTTAGGCATAGACATGTGAGTGTGTATACCAGTGAGTCATGAGTGTTCAGTCACAAGGGAGTGTGAGGGGTGAGTAATACATGAGGGTGTGTGAAGGTTAAACCTGTGTACATGAGTGTAAATGCAAAACAGTGACATGTTCAGCCTGGAAACAGTGAAATGAAATAACAGCTTTTGAATGGATTAACAGTGACAGAAAACACAACTCAGATTTATGGAAATTCTTGCTCAGTTTATAGGGAGTAATCTCAGGTATATAGGGACTATTCTCAGTTAACATCTAATGACAGTTTGGAGGGAAAACAAAATCAGTTAATAACAAAACCAACTATTTCAGTTTATAGAAGAATTGAAAGTACTCAGGTAAACACAACAGTATCATAGGTGTGCAGGAATATATGTGTGTGTATGTAGACATACAAAATAGTAGGTTCCAGTGCATGTGTCACAGGAATGGTATACATGTGTGTATACTTGTGATCTCAGGTTTACAAGAGACATTAGAGTGCACAAGAGTGTGTGGATGCATCACATAGGTTTAGTTCTCAGGAGTAGGATTTAGTGTGTGTGTGTATTGTACATAGGAAAAATAGTGATAGGTTTCAGAGCAATGTGTCAATCTCAGCTATGTAACAGTTCAGTGCTAATTCGAATGAATCCTATATGTTAAAACACATTGCAAAACTCAGTTTACTCAATCCCAGGTTGCAAGGAAGGGGAAAAATAGTTCAAGTTCACTTCATGCATATACTTAGCATTGCAAAAAGGAAAGAAAATCAATCATGGAACCTGTACTAATACCAGGGTTTAGTTAACGACAGTGAAAGGGTGTATCTGTGTGTGTGTTTTGATGAATGTGTGTGTGTGCTAATGTAGAGTGTTTAAGGACATGTGTATATGTGTGATGAGAGACACTAGAAAACAGTGAGTGATAGAAAAAAGAAACAGTGTAGGCTATCATAGGAAATCAGTGAATGCAACATAGGCAAATCAGTGTACACATTTGAAACAGACATTCATTTCAGTGCAAGAAGGACATGCAACCAATCCTCAATTGGATTTCAATCATTCACCCAACCAATGCAAACAGGGAAACCTGGAAACAGTGCACAGGTTTAGGAAAATCAGTATAGGCTATCTTGTAACCTGGAATCAGTTTCAGTGATAGGGAATCCTGGAGAACAAATGAAAGCCAACTGAAATTATATTTCAGGAATAGGAAAAACAGTGGCAGTGTATATCTGTGTACAGGAACAGTGAGTAACATACATCCTAGAAATCAGTAGCTAAACATGAAATCAGTTCAGTTAGAGGGAAGAAAATTCAGGAAATAGGAAACCATTTCAGTCCACAGTGTGCTAATTATCAATATAAAATCTGGAAAATAATCTCAAGAATAGGAAAATCAGTGGCATGGTATAACCTGTATGTGTAATCCTGAAATCAGTAATTAATCATGAAATCTGGAAATCAGTAAACACACTAGGAAAACAGTGAAATATATCATTCAAGGGTCCAGTTTGAAACTGGAAATAACAGGAATATATTTTAAAGGGAATGAAATCAGTTCATGTATCATCCATCTCTTCTCAAACAACCAATTCGAATGTGAATGTTAACCATTCATTCAATCTTAGGTTTAATAGCAAATTCGAAAACCCAACCCAATGTCAAAATCTCATTTCTATGGGCAAAAATCAAATCCAACATATAAATCAAACTAACAGTAGTTAGTACACTTGTACATGAGTCAATAGGACAATAAGCACCACTTAAACAGTTTAAAAAAAATAGAATTAACATCAGAATGTAAGAAACTGAAACTATGTATCAGAGAATCGAAACAAACCCAAATCACATTAAAACTCAAACCAACATATAAAACTAATTAACCACAGATAATATATCATATTTAGAATCTAAACAACATTTAAAACACAATTAAAAGCATTCAAATCGAAATAAAACAGAAAACACGAACTGACTCACTGAACCGCACAGTGTACTGCACGTGCACGTGCACGTACGTGTCCGACACGACACGAGGACTCGTGAAACTCGAGGAACCTTGTGTCAGTCATGGACACGACACGTGTGTCAAGTTATACGTGTCTAGGTGGCGTGTACATGGAGAAAACAGCCCCGAGTAGCAGGGCATGTTTCCTGCCCCCGTGCGCGTGTACATGGCCGTGTGTCCGCGTGTCTGTGGGGACTCAACCCGACACTAATACATGCTCAGAACAAAAGAAATGCATAAGCGAGGTCTAATACTATTTTCCTATTCAAGCACAATCCAAAAATTAGGTCGAAATGCCCTTTGAGGCATTTCACCAAACACCTATAGAAAGGGACTGATACGTGTTCATTTAGGACACGAAGTGGACACGAAACCTAGGTCTAGGCATACCTACAGGACCAGGACACTTAGGGCTAGGTCTACATGCAAAGAAACGAGAATTTTAATGGTGTTTACATTGATTTACCTATTGGTATCAAAATACAAGAAAAGCCTCAAATGGGGGGGTTTCCTCTTGCTAGCAAACTTCTCCAAATTGCCCCAAAGCTGAGGTTGAACACCACAAACAGCAAGAGAACAACGATTAGATCCTAATGGAAGAAATTCCAAACAAAAAGGAGTCCTATTGATTAAACTAGGAAGGAATTAATGAAGGCTTACCTATTTCCTTAAGAAATGAAGAACTATTGAAGAAGGAGGCACAAATCCCCATAGAGACATTATATAGGCAAGGGGGGTCTCTTGGCTGGTCATAATAGTTAGGGTTAGGGTTTTTAGGTTTCATCCTATGGCTAGGATTGAATCAAGAGAAATTGGTGGCCTAGAACAAAGGGTTCTATCCTAGTTCCTTGCAAATCACTTAACCATAACTAAACTTGACTCAACCCCCTAACCAACCCATCTAATTCTCAAAGTGGCTCACTAAGTTATGACCCATCTAGGTTAGGTCCAATCTAGGTTAGGCTACCAAGGTCATTGCTAGTCAAGTCAACCTAGTCAACCCTCATCCAAACAATTCAAAAATAAATTCTAAAAATTTCTATAAATTCAAATAAATTATAATAAAATCAAATAATCCCAAAAATGTCTAAATACCCTAATCACATGGCTAGGCTCTAGGGTAGGCAGTCTCTACTGTTCACTTAGCAAAATACCATAATCACAAGTCATGAATTTAAATACTTTAAAAATAATTAAAAATCACTAATAATCATAATATGAAATAAATATCATTAAATAATAATTATAATTACAAAATTTTAAAATTACCCTCTTCTGGAAAACTGGGTGTTACATAAGGTACTGAACCTTGTTATGGTTCGAGTTATTATTGAGCAGCTTTATATTCAGTTTATGGCATGTTGTTTATTGTATCTTGTTACGTCCCTCTGAGGATCTAGTGATTCCTCCATGTGTGTCTTATGATTTCTGCAGGTGCTCTAGCTAAGGCCATGACTTGCGCTCTATTCTTCGAGATGTTGCTCTTGGATCGTCATCCCCTTCGCTCTACCAAATTACTTTCCTTGTACGTTTCTTTCCTAATAAAATTTGCTGGTAGTGGATTTGTCTCCGCCCAACGATTGTATATATGACAAATTCAAAGTTGCTTTTATATCATTATCTTCGTGGATGAGATTTAGTACCTTGGTAACTATAATTTACAGCTTATGTATACGTACGAGGGCTCCATATACTTCGTATGTATGCAGCTGGCATGACGATGTGCTTAGTCCTACTTATTTTGGGACTGGGTGTTACAGGATCAAGGGAGATTCATTCAATGATCAAAGTATAGAACCGCTCTGATACCAATTTTCAAGCCCATACCTGAAAAATTGCTCGTCCTCGTATCGATTTTACCCGAATCAATCGTCCTCGCTTGGGACGTGATACGGCACGAGTCTCGAGTCGTGCAAGACAAGATGGCAGATTCTCAAAATGGTTGTCTCAATTCTAAAACATAAGTAGCGAGAAGAGGTGAAGACACATCTGAGTATACAAAACAAATCTTTATTGATAATGAAGTAGATTACAAAGGCTTGAATAGCCCAACTGAATATGCTAATTGTCTTACAACACTCATGATCGATCTTGCTCATAAAAAAAAATTTGTTCCATACATCATGTCTTTTATAGCACATCCAATGACCAACAGGCAAAACATCTTCATGTTGCATACTGAGCTCTAGTGCGGTCGCACGTCTCGAAACGCTAAAGAACTCTATGCCTCAGCACGTCCAAGCTAATCTCCGCCACGAGTAGAACATTTCCTGAACCTGCAAGCACTCTGGTGGGGGATCAATACTTATCCTCTCGCATACCGATCAAGACCCGCTCGCCTAAACCAACACAATGTAATTTAGTAAAACATGTGTCTTATTATGTGATCTTTCTATTATTGCCTTAGGATCAATTTCATGGCAAGATCAAAGTAGTAAAGCATGTACTCGATTCTCAATAGCAATTGAAACATAAATGTGTCAAGTATCATGTCCCTGCAACAGACACTGTTAGACATATAATGAACATAAGCATAGTGATCGTGCACATCTCTACCTTAAATTGCCAATCCTGCAAACTGACAATAATGTACACAACTACCCAACTAACTCTTGCATAATCACAAGGGTGGCAGGATCTGCACCTGTACCCAAGTCTAATCTCAGCCCACCGGCCCTATCTATATAAAAGTCATGATGTTCTGTGCCATAATGGACTGGTATCACAATGTGTAAGGCGGAGATCTCTCCCCGTACAGGTTGCTAGCCATGTATCCGAAGGATCCCAAACTTACTAGTATTTTGGCTTATCATATCAATGGCCGGTAGAAATCTGTCCTAATGAAGTGCACCACGAATACCAATCTCAATTCCCTCCTAGGCTGAATAGTCCCGGTGTCCCAGTCATAACTCGTTCGAGGGATACCAAAACCCATTCACAGGTTATCCAAGTCTATTGACCATGTAATATGCGTAAAAGTTAAGAAGCCATCACAATCCCAATCACCATCTCAAGTCCAACTCAAAACTATATCAACTCGCGACAATATTATTCTATCTCATGAACCAACGGCACTATGCCCCAATACATCCATATTGATGCACAATGCTCCAATACGTAACATCTACTAAACCAACTATTCTTAAGTTATTCGCATAATAGCAGTTCCGTAATAATTGTATTACGACTACATGCTTATGGGGCGAAGCGTACCCTTCAATGTTCTGACAGTTTCATGGTATTGTACCATAACTTATCCAATTCGCTTATTAAACCAGACGCATAGTCTCCGTGCACAAATGCACGCTCCACGTCATATTTCAATATTCTAGCCCTAGTGTTCAATGTTCTTTGAGTCATGCACTTGATGCACATCTCAATATTGCCTTTCAATGTTCTACAATTAATTTGTCCTATCGCAACCCGTGCACTTGATGCAAGTTGCCTCAATTATTCAATATTCAATGTTCTATCTTAATGTTCGATACATACTAAGACCTTTACTCATTAGAGCCACGCTCGCTAACTCGATAGAAACACTCGCATATTAGGATAAATTATATTAGACATAAGGAGTAGGGGAGAAGGGTCTGAACCCGCCCATCTTAAGCCAATATACCCATCGCTTTGTCAAGTTGATGTGGCCTGGCACCTTGATTTTGTTGCACGATTATCTCGTCTGAGCTAAACATGCGAGCACTTCGTGCTCCATCGAATCCATCCACTGATTCGGTCTATCTCCTACGCTTCAGCTCGCTGCAAGGGACTTCGTACGATATATGCACATGAAACTAACTCAATTAATACTTTTTCAATTGAAATCATACCTCTTCGAATCAAACTCATACCTTATCGAACTAATTGACTTATTGTAACATATTGTGCGGTACGGGATAATACATCCGGTTACTATCGGCCCAATGTCATTGTCTGTCCTGTGCCACCCAAAATCTATCTCTAATCAGCTTGACGTTCTCCGCTGCATCCACAACCATCTCTGGACCTAGAAAAGTTGTCTCTCCAACATCGTCCCAAGATAAGGGAGTGTGACACCTCCGACCATATAGAGCCACAAATGGTGACATCTCTATACTGGCCTGGTAGCTGTTATTGTAAGCAAACTCTACCATAAGGAGATGGTCCTCCCAAGATCCCTAGAAATCTAGCACACAGGTGCAAAGCATATCTTCGAGAGTCTAAATAGTCCTATCTGACTGCCCATCCATTTAAAGGTGATATGCGGTACTGAACTTGAGTCGAGTGTCCAAGCTAGCCTGCAAACTCCTCCAAAAGTGAGAAGTGAAATAACTATCCCAATCAGAGACTATGCTCATAGAAACCCCGTGCAAACTAACGATCTACCTCACATACATCTCTGTCAGCTTCTCCATAGACAAACCCACCTTGAATGGTAAGAAGTGGGCCGATTTTGTCAACCTGTCAACGATGGCCCAATTTTTTTGCGTATTTTTCTCTTGGAGATCGTAGAAGTCCGAACACAAAATCCATAGTAATGTGTTTCCACTTTCACTCTAAAATGGGTAATGGCTGAAGCAATCCACATGGCCTCTACCTCTCTGCCTTTACCTGCTAACACACTAAGCATCTGGATACAAACTGTGCCACCTCCCGCTTCATGCCATAACACCATACGCTCTCTCTCAGATCTATATACATCTTGTTGGTACCAGGATACATGGAATACTGAGAATGATGCGCTTCTTAAAGAACCTCCTTAAGTAGCTCCCCACTCGGCACACACAATCTAGTACCGTTCCTGAACCATCCTCAGCAATAGTGAATTCATCCAACAATCCTGCATCAACCTGAACTCTGATGCTCCTCAGATTCATATCCTCGTACTGGGTCAACTTGATTCTGTCCATCAAATCTGACTATATCTGTAAGCCCCACATCTATATCTCAATCCCAGTAACCACTACCTCGATAACCAAGCTCTCCAGATCTACCAATAAGTGACGGTCTAATGCCAAGTACATAGCTACCGGATACCTGATCAAGGCATCAGTGACTACGTTGGCCTTCCCTGGTAAATACGTATTTCAAGCTCTTGTGGTCTGTAAATATCTCCACACGCTCTCCGTACAAATAGCTTTTCCACAACTTTAGAACAAAATTGACCGCCGCCAACTCCAAAGCATGGGTAGGGTAGTTCTTCTCATGCGGACATAATTGCTTAGATGCATAGGTAATCACCTTCCTATGCTGCTGAAGAACACAACCCAAACCTTTCCCAGAAGCATCACTATAGATAGTGAATCCACCTGTCCCTGATGGCAACGTTAAAATAGGAGCCATCGTCAACCTCTTCTTCAGCTTATCAAAGGCAGCCTGATACTTCTCGGACCAAATAAACTCTACATCCTTCCTGGTGAGCCTGGTCATCGGCTCTATAATCCTTGAAAAGTCATGTACGAACTTTCGATAGTAGCCTACCAGACCCAAAAAACTCTGAATCTCTGTAACTGAGCTCGGGGTAGTCCAAGACTCCACTGCTGTGATCTTCTTCGGATCAACTAAAATCCCATCACCAGACACAAATGTCCCAAGAACTCTACCTTGTCCAGGAAGAACTCATACTTTGACAACTTCCCATACAGCTTCTCCTTCCTGAGAGCCCCCAATACAATCCTCAGGTTCTCCTCATGCTCCTCTGACATCTTCGAATAGATAAAAATATCATCGATAAATACCACCACAAACTTGTCAAGTTACTGGTGAAAAACCTTGTTAATCAAGTTCATGAACACCGTCGGGGCATTAGTCGACCCAAACGACATCACAATGAACTAGTACTAGCCATACCGAGTCTGAAAAGTAGTCTTCGGAATGTCTTCCTTCTTCACCTTCACCTGGCTGTAGCCTGACCTCAGATCTATCTTAGAAAACACCTTTGTGCTACTCAACTGATCAAATAGATCATCAATCCTCGACAGCTGGTATTTATTCTTGATAGTGAGGTTATTCAATGCTATGTAATCAATGCGCATACGCATCGATCCATCCTTTTTTGGTACAAATAATACCGGAGCACCCCAAGGTGAAGAACTGGATATGATAAACCCCTTATCCCGCAACTCATCCACTTATTCAATTCAACTAGCTCATTGTTGTTGATCCTATAGCCGTGCAACAAAATAGGCTCTGGAACTGGCACCAAGTCTATAGAGAACTCAACATCCCTGTCAGAGGGCAACCTTGGAAATCCTTTAGAAGTACGCCCATAAACTCAGCTATCAATGGATGAGAAAACTCCTTTTCTGCCACAGCTCCACGGATAATACCATCACCCTGCTCTACTGCCCCTCTGGAAAACTCAAACTCTGGCTCTTCTGACGGGCTGAACAAAACTCTACCTCCTCTACAATCTATGCTAGTAAAGTGAATACTCAACCAATCTATTCTGAGCACAATGTCGTAGCTCGGAAGTAGAATTACAAGTAAATACGTACTCAATTCCCAGCCTCCCAAAAAAACTCTTCCCCTTCGAAATATCACTAACCAGGATAATGCTACCCCCGATTATGATCTTTCAAGTCCTACCCAAAGGTTCAGTAGGAATATAATGCTTGAGAGAAAATAAAAGAGATACAAAACTATGAGAAGCACCATTATCAAATAATATTGAAGCTGGAATGGAGTCAAGAAGAACAGAACCTGCGATGACATCTCCGGTGAGCTCGGTCTCCTTGACCGTCATAGCAAATGCCCTGCCCTAAGCACCCCTCTGCTGTTGGTGCTGAGCAAATCTCTACTGCTAGGCCTGGAGTGCAGGTCCCTACGGCTGTGCTGTAGTAGCCTTATCGGTGCTCTTTGAGTTGTAACTGCTCATGAGCTGAACGATGAGGGTTTGAAGGATAGTCCATCAGCTGATGCCCCTCGGCACCGCAATACAAGCATACTCCCAGCCATTTCCTGTAAACCTGTCAGAACCCGCACCCAGTGTAAGAGCACGAGAAGTGGGTACGTCCAGCCTATACTGCAGTGTCGACGGTAGAACGCTGTTCTATGTCACCATCATAACTAACACTATATGATATAATCTCCAAACGAAGGACAATCACAGGAGGATACAATCTCAATCACAAACTAGAGGTAGATAATCAGCACAATGAAATAGAAAAAAAAATCCACAAAAGGGATACAACCATAAGTGAAATAAGGCAATTGTTTAACAACACAAAATCTCAATAGCTAAAATAAAATACATCTCCAAGACAACAAGAAATAAGATAAACAAAACTCTAGACCTCTACTCCAAGCTCTACTAGTGTCCTCTAAGCTAGCTGTGATCCTCCAAGTTACCTGTAAAATTTTACCAACAAGTCCAATCAGGACAGGAACGAGCACAATACATCTCACACAGTTCATATCATGACAGAAAATGTAAAACATGCTATAGAATAAGATACATAAAACGCTGTAAGAAATAAACATGAAAAGAAAGAGAGAATCTGATAAACAAAAGATATCTACATATGGTAATAGAGCACTGTAAGTGACTATGTCATTTAGAGTATAAGATAGACATGTGAATGGTTTGATTTATATATGATTACACTACAGAGTTTATACATTATTACACTACTTTAGAATTGTTCACATGACTACTTCTACTCCCCTGTACCCCAATCAATACACAAGGATCTATACAGGTTATATTATTATACATGAAAGTTTTATACATAAAGCTCATGAGATCATGAGAGTACATGAGAGCACATGAGTGTACATTGTCACGACCCGCACCCGGATATACGGATACGAATACGTGGGCCACGCCCAGCCTACGCCGCAGTATCGGCAATAGAACGCTGTCTAGTACCCAAATAAATATACACTACATCTAGAAGGTCCATGAACTACAAATGTACTCAATCATAACCCAACATCTAAAGAAGATAAGACAGGAAAGATAAATAAGGCACAAGAACAACTAGAAACTACTAGAAGGAATCATAAGACAGGAAAATAAGGAAGAAAGAACAAGACAAACTAAGGGTAACTACCAGGCAACTCACATAGAATAATAGTGAGATCCACCTCTGCTAGCAACATCATGAAGTCCAATAATGGTATAACAACTCCTAAAATATTATCAACGGTATCCTGTCAGGAAAATGAGCAAGTATAAACACTAACAGCAGTTCCATGTGAATTGACAAATTCTATAAGAGACAGTATAATGAACTACAAGACAAAGATATATGAAGACTTGGAAACCGTTCAGAAGCTGAGTTACAACCCTTAAACCAAACAAGGACCGGGGTTGTAACCCTTCTTCCGAGCAGAACTTAGTCTCTAATCAAGGTACATCATAGAGGCATGTAGAACATGTGAGTAACTGTATATCATAGCATGGTGAGAAAGTACTGAATGTAGAACAGAGCAGGATATAAGATAAGATAAAGTAAATATAAAATGTGACTTGAATTATAAGAGCGATATGTGATCGGCTTGAGATAAGTGACAGGACAGGCTATCCACTTGGCCCGACAATCCGCGGTGACCTCAACGGAAAGTTATACCGGCCAACCTGGATAACGAGCACAAGGTAAATGGGATCTCGCTACACCCTACGTGAGGGGAGACTGGCACAAGCACAAGAATAGTGACAGGGTGGCTCTGATCACATAACCCCTAATAATTCCCCATCCCCGAATAGTATAATGGATCTGGACATGACACGTCATGACACGGGATTCCCTAAGAGGATAGCTACTCCCTCTCAGGAATCGGTGTCTATACAAGTACGGGGAACAAGACAGGAAATGTACATATATTCCAAAAAAATTCAGGAATAACATCTCATGTCATGATCCAACGTATACTAGTCCGTGAACTATCGTGACTGAAAATCAAGTAAGACACTACAACTGAATCGAATATAGCAGATATCATGACAATGAAAACTATCAGTGAATGTACTCGCCTGTGGTCCTGAGCTGTCAAATGGGGTCGATGCTCAGAGTGATGCCACAGACCTAAAGATAAGATATAAATAAGCTAATTAGGGTTCAACAGTGTTAGGCTTGATTAATCTAGGTCAATCTCAGTCCACTAAGTCAAACTAGGTCACACTGAGTCACACTAGGTCACAAGAAGTCAAACCAAGTCAAACTATGTCAAAATGGGTCAAAGGTTGACCTACAGTTGACTTTTGGTCAACTGGTCAACCCTAGTCAACTCTGGTCAACTCTAGGTTAAACTAGGTCGAATGTTGACTCGACTTCGACGTTCAGTCAAAGCAGTCAACCATGGCCAAACGGGGTCAAGGCTAGTCTCTATAAACATCTACAGGGTCAACACATTTAATTTCAGTGGTTGTAAAATCACTAAAATTAATGGATCTTAATTCCGATACAAGGATCTAAAATACGAATAAAAGAGAAAGATTATAATAATAGGGTGAAAACCTACAGATGTTGTCGGATGATGAAACAACCATCGCCAACGTGTCCAGAATGATCAAATTAGCTCGGATAGCCAATCCATAAGTCCAATTTGGACACAGGAGCAAAAAGGTAATTTCGGGCCAAAATAGTGTCCGTGTCGGACCCACTTTGCATCGAAAAATGTGTCGAAATAAAAGTGCACAAAACCTAACAAATTATATGTCCACGAATCCAGAATGACGATACGTACTTAACAGTATTGTTTCACTTAACAAAATGCCAGAAAAATTAGCTTTTGAAAATAAAACGAGAAAAAATACAAGAAGTACAAATTTGATTCTGGGAAAGTATTGCTACGGAAGTCTGATCTGTAAATGATCACTTTGTTCCTTGGACCATACGATGATGATGAAGATCGCTGCTTGAAGTTGAACAACAGGAAGAACTAAGTCACCAGAAAGGTATCGACGCACTTGGGCACTGATGGCGAGGCCGAATGCTTTTCTGCTTTGCTTCACTCTATTCTGAAAGAAAGGCTGAAGTAGAATGCTCTGGAGAATCAAAATCTCTGAGTTCTAGTCTCTCTGTTCTCTCCTCCTCTGTCTCTGTTACAAAATAAGTCTATTTATAGACTTGGGCTCTTGTGCGTAAAAACTCAACGAAAGTTCCGTCTTTACGCTGATAACCGCCACCCACGACCAAAGTCATCCTCTGTATATGTTGACACATGTCCCATCATTTCATTAAGAATAGGATGCACGTACACACGTTCTTCGGGATGTGTGGCATGAAAGCCATGTAGGCAAACCACGTTCCAAATTGATCAGAAAGAATATGGCGTAAAAATAGTCCCAATGTACTCTGAGCGTAAAGCAGTAGACTAGGCGTAAAATAGCCCTGACATAGACTTCCCGCGTAAAGTGGTTGTTAAATAACCTTGAGCGTAAAAGTAGCTCAAATAGACTTTACGCACACGTCAACTGTTGAGCGTAAAAGCTCGTATAGTCTTCATGCGTAAAAAAAGCCATAGTGTGAGCGTAAATTAGCTCAGTCCACATACTAAACGACAACATTGGTCTCTGTGTAAAAATAAATCCCTTTGAATTCTGTGGTATATGCCATCATTAATATCTTCATGTCAGACTTTTGTGTTAAATGCAAGACTTGACAGCTTTGTCCAGCGTAAAAGCGATTAGCCTTGTCTTGGGCGTAAAGTATTTAGCCTCTCTGCAGCGTAAAGTAGATAAATTTTGAGTGGAATGATCTACCACTTTGACTCTTTCTGTGAAGTACTTTTTACGCTCCTACAAGACCCTTTTCAAAGTTTTCAAATATCTCCAAAATTTGAAACACTTTGAACAGAAGCGTAAAAGTTGAAATTTGATCAGTCAGCGTAAAATTCGGGATACGCAACCGTCATCCGCATAAAAGCAGGGATATCCAACAGTCGGCATAATTTTCAAGAAAATAGTGTCGGTCAATACTTAACCGTCACAATGAATTTCTTTCTCGAAACTTTCGAATGCTTCCTCATCTTCCCGAGTTTGCATTAATAATGAGCAATTTTCCATAAGGAATATGAAGAGTTGATTTGATTTGTATAAATAAGAATAATTTCTTCATTCTTGCCATTCATCCTCGTATTGTCATGGCGCCAAAAAACGAGATTACCAACAAAGAGGCTTCGAGCTCCAGGCTTGATTTTGAGCGAGCATGCAAGCTTTTAGAGTGCTTTGGACTGACTCCAGCAGTCTTCAGTCGCATCGATGGCGGTCCTTCAACTGCGTATGAGGGAGCAGAAGATGCAGAGGCATTTCTTAATCTGATGCGTCGCTACGGGATTCGCAATATGCGCGAGTTAGGTGCCTCCCTTCGTCAGCCCAACGAAGGAGACGAAAAATAATGTTTTATGTATTGCGACTCTTTTATCTGTAGGGGCCACTCCCCCCCTTATAAATAAAATTTTGATGTTGATCTCATCTATTGATGTACCGAATTGTTTAGACACTTCTTTTGACTGCTTCTATGGTTGTTCATTCCCAAGAAACAAACCGACACGTGGCATCTGTCATGTGGTCACGAGAGCCTTTCAATAGGATCTTTTCCCGAAATAGACTCCCAACAGTTTTTTCAGTCTTTATAAATAGCCGAGAATGTTTCATATATTCTCATTCTCATTCCTCTGAAGATAACTTTTTGTAATGTCGTTCTCCAACAAATGACAATGGCGATGCTTTCCAATGGCGTTCCTTTGTACGCCCAATCACTAGACGTAGATTCATCTACTATTAGAGCCAAACCATTTGACCTAAGTGGTAAGTCCGATCGTAAGCAATTATCTGCCTTTGAACTTTCTGAAGCACTGGCGTAAAAAGCCTTGCTGAAGTACTAGCGTAAAAGCCTTGCTGAATAGTGGTACACCTGAAGCACTGGCATAATAGCCTTGCTGAATAGTGGTATACCTGAGACACTGGCGTAAAAAATGCCTTGTAGTCTGTTGAAGATAAAACAAGACGCATAAGCATCTTCTTTTTTTTTAGTTAGCGTCTAATACGCGTCTGACGATACTTCTGTTTAAAATACTTCTTCTTCGTTGTTTTCTGCAGAAGTTTGGCTGAAGAGCTTTTCCAGAACCGGTATTGGCGATTTTGATGCTGTGAGGAGCGTTCTTCTGACATCAACATCAGGGAGCTCATGCGCTTTTGACGCACAAATCAGACAACTCAGAACTCTTCGTGGGATAGAAGGGTCTTCCTCTATTGGTAGGAAGAGCCTTTATACACGGAGAGTTGGATGGTGGAGTAAACTCTAACCCAAGAAATCGGGTAGTAGAGTTCCTTTCGCGGCAGAACTAGGAATCGTATCCCAATGCTGGATACATTCCCATCTTCTCTGAAAGGCCGCTCCTACTCCACCAGTTGTATTGGCAGCAACACGCCTTCGGGCTGCCATACTCTGGGATTCTCCTCTCGTCTGAGAGAGAAGACCAAAGTTTGATTCCTACTGTTCTGGTCGCCACAGAGGCTCAGACAGCAAGAAATTGACACCAACAACGAATCCGACGAAGTAATAGATCTCTATTAGGCCATTGTTGTGTGTGGAGAATGAAAATTCAAGATGTAATAGATTTCCATTATGATTTGTAAGAAAGTCTAAAATGTAATAGACTTTTTTGATGATATGGGAATGGAAATGATAAGTCTGCTATGCTCAATGATTTATATCTATCTGGATGTGATATGGACATGATAGATAATAAAATCTTGTTTTCTGTTTTTAGAGTATACAATACTATCAGAGGTAATATGGAAATAATAGTATATAAGGACTCAAAAGAAAATTAGATTAATTTCTATGCAGAGGTCAAATAAAAAATGATAGATAAGAAAAGTAGATAGATTTAGTATTTATCCAGAGGTTATGAAAACATGATAAATAATGAATCCCACTTTTTAATCAATTGATAAAATAGAAGATTTAAAATCCCTCTCCCAGGAGACAAGAAATCAGCTTAACTAAACCTTGGTAGCTGGGGAATAAGGAGACAGATGTCATGAGCATATAGGTCCATATCAATGTATGAATGAATCAACATAACTTTCGAGAAAAGAAAACATTGATTCAATTCCATAATTAAATGAATGAACCTGATAGAACGAACGGACAGGCCTTTTCGGGAATGAAAGGTTGTTCTCAATTTCAAAGACCGGTTCATTTATAGTCCTCTTCTATAAATGTGAGAACTGCTTGTAACATTTCATTCTTATTTTCACTCATCTATTGGAAATGTCTTCCAAGGATGTACAGCAAAAGAATGAAGTCTCCAGGAAAATTGAGGACATCATTGAGATGTGTCCCGTTGAGCCCATAGTGACAGGCCCGACCGAAGTAGGCAAAATCTCTTCTACACCCAAGCCACCCCAGGATGTCCTTGCATTCTTAGTAGAGCCAGGAAAAACTCTTGAAGAAGAAGCGCTGAGGATGGCTGTCTGCAAATTTTTTACGAGCTCTGGCAACGATGCTTTCTATGCATTGGCCGACTATGTATTCAATAAAGAAGGCGAAGGCAGTGGCTCTCGTCCTTAATCTTTTGTCTTGAACAAAAACAATAATAAAAGGAACTTTATTTTTTTTTCTGTCCTTCCTTTTTTTTTATACATAGTATTTCTTAAGAAATTTGCCATTGATCGGCATCATGAGTAGATCTCCATTGGGCTTTGATAACCGATAGGCACCATTGGAAAACACGGTCTCAATTACATAAGGGCCTTCCCATTTTGCTTGGAATTTCCCCTTGCTTTTATGAGTCATCACCATCGGTCTTCGAACAGCTAATACCAGTTCGCCAATCTTGAATACCCTCTCTTTAACTTTACGATTGAAAGTTCGAGATATACGGGCTTGATATAGCTCAATGTGCTGTTGTGCTTGAAGACGCTTCTCGTCCAGTCCTTCAAGTTCTTAAAGTCGTAAGCGATCATTATTCTCTATAGTTAACTCATTAGCAATAGCTATTCGTAGAGATGGGATCGGGATTTCTAAGGGAAGAACAGCCTCACATCCATAAACCAATAAAAATGGTATAAATCCAGTAGGAGTTCGGACTGTTGTTCGATAAGTCCATAAACATTCTCCAAGTTTCTCATTCCAATCACGTTTATTAGAAAAGACAAACTTTTTGAGAAGTTTGATGATCGTCTTGTTGAAAGCTTCGGCTAAACCATTAGCAGCTGGATTATAAGCCGTAGAAGCCAAATTCTGAATTCGATTCTTATCACAGAACCGATAAAATGCCTGACTGGCAAATTGCGGACCATTGTCATGAATTATTTGTCGAGGAATCTCGAAGCGATAAATGACATGGTGCTTGATGAAGCTGGTCACATTAGATGTTTTCACTTCAGCAAGGGGAACTGCTTCTGCCCACTTAGAAAAGTAATCGGTTATAGCTAATATGAACCGATGTCCTTTAACAGAAGGAGGGTTGATAGGACCGATGACATACATACCCCAAGCTTCGAAGGGCCAAGAGGCTGATGTAGGATGTAGAAATTCAGACAGTTGATGAATAAAATCAGCATGAATCTGACACGCTTTACATCTTCTGGCATAGTCTACAGCATCTGCTATCATAGAAGGCCAATAATACCCCATTCTTCGAATGCGGTCTTGTAATTTAGGACCCGGTTGATGAGCACCACAAACGCCATCATGAGCTTCTCGTAGTGTTTGTTTGGCTTCACTTTCTGAGAGACAATGAAGCAAGAGTCCATCATATGAACGACGATATAGCATATGTAAAGACGAATCATAATAGAATCGAAATGATCGTCTTTTGATTGATGTAGCTTCTTTTGGGTCTTCAGGCAAAATCCCATGAACTGCATAATCAATGAATGGAGTTCTCCAATCCTTCTGCTGGGAACTTGACTCTGTGACATAACTTTGTTCAATATGCAGATTATTCTTCACACAGAACAAGTCTTGGTCCAACAAAGTAATTATATTTTACCTTCGGATTGGGACAGCCAAGTCTGCAGCTAAGCTAGCAAGAGCATCAGCCTCCACATTCTGAGAACGTAGTACAAATTCAATGAAGAATCCTTTGAATGAAAGGACCAACTCGACTACCACCAGATGATAAGGGATGAGATCAGGATTTCTGACTTCATAAGTCCCTCTAACTTGATTAACGATCAATTGAGAATCTCCATAAGCCTCTAGGAATTCAATATCCAATTGTTTTGTTACTTGGGGACCGATCAATAGAGCATTATATTCTGCTACATTGTTGGAGCATGGCTCGTTGAAAGAATAGGCACGGTATATGACCATTTTATCAGGACAAACCAAGACGATTTCTACCCCAGAGACAATATTGCCTTTAGGTCCTACTCGTGATGCTCCAACAAAATATAATTGCCATATGTCATTCTTCAAAGTCATGTTACAATCCACTACTTCATCTGGAATGTCTTCATATAACTTCGAAGTTTCAGGTATAGGATGAGCAGCTAAGAAATCAGCTAATGCTTGACCCTTCACTGATTTTTGAGGCACATAAACCATGTCATAAGGAGTGAGCAACATTGCCCAGGTAGCTAACCTGGAATTAAGAATGCTTGGTTTTTTCATCAATACCCGAATGGGATTTATTCTGGAGATGACATGAATAGTCTGTCCAGTGACATAATGCCTTGTCTTTTGGACTGCAAAAACCAAAGCTAGACATTCCTTTTCCACAGAAGTATACCTGTGTTCAGCTCCGACCATCATTCTGCTCAGATAATATATTGCTTGTTCATGACCCATATCACTTTTCTGTGCCAGAAGAGCGCCAAGTGAATGATCCAAGGCTCGAACATATAGCAAAAATGGCCTTTCTACCACCGGAGGTACCAGAACAGGTGGGTTTGTAAGGTATTGCTTAATGTCATTGAAGGCTTTCTGACACGCTTTATCCCAGACAAAAGATACACCTTTCTTTAATAGACAGGAGAAAGGTTGACATATCCTAGAAAGATTAGATATAAATCTTCTGATATAAGCAATACAACCCTGAAAGCCGCGGAGTTCTTTCAGATTACGAGGAGGACGCATTTCAAGAATTGCTTTAACCTTGTCAGGATCAATATGAATACCCTGAAAAGTAATGACAAATCCTAAAAATTTGCCACTGGAAACCCCTAAGAAAGACTTAGTAGGGTTCATTTTCAATTGATGCTGACGCATTAATTCAAATACTGTCTTCAAGTCCTGAATGTGATCATCCCTTGATCGACTCTTAACAACAATGTCATCTACGTAGCATTCAATTATCTTCCGTAGATGTTCTTGAAAGATGTTGCTCATAGCCCGTTGATACGTGGCACCGGCGTTTTTAAGACCAAACGGCATAACCGTATAGCAGTAAACCCCAAGGGGTGTACGAAAAGCAGTATGCTTCTCATCTTCTGGATGCATCTTAATCTGATTGTATCCTGAGAATCCGTCCATGAAAGACATGCGTTCAAAACCACATGTATTGTCTATCATAACATCAGTAATTGGAAGTGGAAATTCGTCTTTTGGACAAGCCGCATTAAGATCTCGATAATCTATGCAAACTCGGACTTTTTCGTTCTTCTTCATAACAGGAACAATATTGGCAACCCAATCCGGGTGTTGCTCTTCACGAACAAAGCCACATGTAATCAACTTTTTGACTTCTGCTTCAATTGCATCCATCATATCTGGTCTAAAGCGTCGTTGCTGTTGTTTTACAGGCTTGACATTGGGCAAAATATTGAGTTTATGAGTAGCAACTTTAGGATCTAGCCCTGGCATATCCTCATAACTCCATGCAAAAATGTCAATATATTCTTTGATAAATTTTATCAACTGTTTCTTTTCATCTTCGGAAAGATTCTTACTGATGAATATTGGTTTGGACGCAGTTCCATCTCCAACATCAATCTGGATAACCTCATCCTCTGTAGGTGGCTGTCGCTATTCAAAACAAAGTTCCCACTGAGTATCCATCTGTTGAGCCCAAGGATCATTCTCAAATAGTTCAGATTCATCATCAGTTTGAACCATGTAAGCTAAAAAAATTTGCTCAGATTCGTCATATGAGGAACGAGACATATCGGATCCCATGAATTGAACTTCTTCCGAATCTGATGATTGCGAAGAGCTAGAAGAGAACTCTTCTTGTATATCGTCATTAATCATGTGGGACGGATCATATTCCAACCCATGATGAGTTTTCTGGTAAAACGGGTCACCACATAATGGTAGTCGTCTACCCTTGCCTTGATTGAGACCTTGCATAGTCTTCAAATAATATTCCATATTCTGGATAATCTTGATAGATTGTTGACTGTATTTGTCAATTCGGATTTTTCCTTTATCTTTATCTTTCAGATCATCCGTCTGAGCAACAGAGATATTTCTAGCCAGGCCAAACACAATTTGGCGCTTGTTTTTCTTATTAGACGGAACCACGAAATAAGATTCTTCGTGACGTCTAAAAGTTACGCAAGCTTGTGATAAATCGACCACAGGTAGAAGATAGGGGGAAGATTTTAGGAACCTTTGAGCATAAGGACCGACATCAACCTGAAGAGGAAAAGAATTTTCCTTATAGTCGATGTATAAAGTTTCTTCTGGTTCTATGTCGCCTTTATATTGATGACTTTGATTATCAGAAGATAAAGTCATCCTTTCTATAAACTTGACAGCCATATACTCGAAAAGGAAATCTTTATTGATATCAAAAAGTACATAATGATCAATATTTACATCATTTACAATTTGACTGCTACGCTTCGGATTAATCATCAGTGGACCATTATCCGTCTTCTGCGTAGTTTTGCCAAGATTGACAATCAATGGTGGTTCTGGATCATTCGTACAAGAAGTACGCCCTTTGACCTTGATCATAAAAGGTTGAACTTGGTTTTTAGCAGGAATATTTATTAATTCCTCAGATGAAGCTTGAGTTCTTCCTTTAACCTTGATTACCAAAGGTTGATCATTGACATATTGGGATTGGATTCGTCCCTTGACTATGATCTTCAAAGGTTACTCTTCTGGCAGATCTTCATTAATAGACTGATCCTCAGTAGATGATTGATCTTCAGCTATGTCTGATATCTCTTTTATATGCTCTTGTTTATAAAGCCTTGAATCAGAAAAATAGGCTTCGATACCCTTGAAAGGATTGATATCAGCAAACTCAGTCTTCACAACTCCTTAGGAGTCCACATACTTGAAGCATTGGTGGAGAGTTGAAGGCACGATGTTATGCTCATATAACCATGGTCTTTCAAGAAGAATATTGTAGGATACATTTGAGTTGATAACATAGAAAGTTACCATAGTTCGAAGATCACCAATCTGAATCTGCAGACGAATCTTCCCCAGTGGTTTGCTCTTGCCAGAGTTAAAACCAACTATCGTAGTACTAGTGTAAGTCAGATCACTAGTAGGAATCCTCAGAGGTCTTAGCATACTTTGAAGAATTATGCTAATTGAGGACCCAGGATCAATATAGATCATGTCAATTTCAGTGGATCCAATATACCCAGTATAGCACAGAGGCCTGTCATGTTTGTTATGCTTCAACAGCATATCTTCTTGTGTAAAGGTGATATTGGGAATTGCTTCCATCACGCTATGACATTGCGGACATGACACTGGAATATTATCAGGACTCTTGAGTTGAGCCAAGCATGAATCTGCTTGAAGTAAAGCTTCACTCAAAGTCTCTCTGCTTTCTCTAGAAAGACGAAGCAGCTCAAATATAGATAGTCTAGCCGGAGTATTGGCCAACTGAGCTAGAATATCAAATTTGTAAGATTTCATCACCACCCCCTGACTGGAAGCAGACTTCAATGGGACGTCAAAGCGTACTGCTTTCTGTTTCCCCTTTTCAACCACAGATAGTTTAGCAGGAATAAGAGAAGGTTGAGCTGGTAGTGTCTCCACTGCGTCTTCTGCTTCTTTGGAGGATCCCTCATAATCTTTGTGGTACTCTTTCCCAGATCTTGTACCAGTGAAAGTTTTTTCTTCGGACTCAGGAGAAGGAAGTACCATATTACAGGATTTAGTCTTCCTTCCCTTAGCTTTTTTCTTGTAAGGAGCTTCAGAACCCAGTCCAACAGTGGAGTTTTGATTTTGAATTTGTAAAGGAAGTCGTATTCCTTTGTCATAATTTAAACATTCTACCTTTTGAAAGTCATAACCCATCTTCTTCATGAGAAGGACAGATTGTTGACTATACAAGTGAGTGGGCAGCGGACTTTTAACAAGTGGTTCATCAGAAGAAGAAAAAATCTCTGTAACTACAGAAGAATGAGGGATAGAAATCTCTGTAGCTATAGGAGAATGATTCGGGCTTCGAGGAGAAATCCCTGTAGGAGCTTTTTCATAAGCAGCAAAGACTTGTTGTGCCCGATATAAGGGAACACTATTCATGGCTAGCCACTGCTGATGAGTAAGTTTGAGCTTGGTAGGAGGAGCTAGACTTGGGGGACAGATGTTCAATCCTCTCAGTCTATCTTCTAAAGGAAGGCCATCCCATAGATGATCCAAGTCATCAGGATCTGGAATAACATGAGAAATCATGTTGCAGGTTTTGACTTTCTTACCTTTCTTGGATTTTGAGGTTTTACCTTCATTTTCCATTTCAGGTACCAAGTCAGGATGTACCCACATAATTTCACCATTCTTTAATGTGAGAGGCAATAATCCTTTACTTTCTTTCCTGCCAGGCGGGATATTCACGATCTTCATTGTCGCCTTTGGGATTGGGATAATTCCGTCTGGGACTTGCTGTGGAGGAAAATCTCTGAACTGAAGAGAAACCATATTGGTTGTAACCGTATGGTCATCATTAGTTAAAGCGATAGCACCACCATTTATCAGCTCTTGGATCTTCTTTTTCAAGACATAGCAAGCACTGGTAGGATAATTAATATATCTATGATAGATACAATATTTAGGATTGTCAGTCAGATTCACCTCATTAGGCCTCTTTGGCTCCGGAATCTGAAGTTTGCCACTCTTCACCAGACATTAGAATATCCCTGGGATATAACTTTCGTCAAAAGAGTATTCTTCCTTTGGCCTGGAAGATTCCTGATTATTCGGCGTCGTTTTGTTCTTGGAAAGATTAACCATAAGAGTATCTTTTCCTTTCACATTACGATTGCCAGAATTATTACCAGGATTACTTTTCTTTCCTCTATCTTCTGAGGCAAAAATCATCCCATGTTCACGAGCCAACCTAACATTGGTCTCGGCAGAAACTACTGCTATGATAAACGAAGCCCAATCTATGAATTGGGAACCCGTGAAGACAGCAATGGATGGACGCAGATTCATCTTGCATGTATCAATCAACGCTGAATCTGGCATACCAGGAGGCATCTTTAGAGTAGCCTGTCGAAAACGTTCGATGAACGTCCGAGTATCTTCTTTCTCCTTTTGTTTGATCTCTATCAAAGAGGACATGTTCATGTCCATACCTCCTTCATAGAAGCGGGAGAGAAACATTGCCTTGAATTCATCAAAAGACGAAATAGAATTATCAGGTAAACTACGATACCAATCGTAAGCTGAACCCGTCAGGCACCCGATGAACACTCGAGTGAGAAGAGCATCATTTTTCTGCAAATGTACAGTCATAATATCAAAGTAGTTGATATACTGACTGGGAGATGATTTTTCATCGAACAAAACCATAGATTGTGGCTTAAATTTCGGTGGAAAGGGTACATCATTCAAATGAGGAGGATAGGGTTGCTTAATCCCTAACCTTTGGAGCTGATCCTTGTGCTTCAAAACTTCAAACTGTGCTTTGAGCTCACGCACTGCTTGAATGGCTTCACTGGTTTGAGGAAGCACATTTGACTGAATAGTTGTTGGATGTATCGTAACCCCCACTGGAGGTGGTACATCTTCAGGAATGATGGAATCTGGAGATGCATAATTTTGGTTAACAGCAGGCTCTTGAATATTCAAAGGTATATCAGCCCCTTAACTATCTTGAGTTTGTGCTGCTACTGGTACTGGGGTTATTATCGTCGACGGAGCAGTTTGCTGATTCAATATTATCTGGTGCATGTTTTGCACCATGTTAAGCATGTCTTTCAGTGATTGCTCAACGGCAGTGAGACGTTTTTCTGTATTACCAGATGACGTCTCTGGTTCATCTCCAATAGCGTAGGATTCAATCTCTCTTGAAGATATAGAAGGATTAGTATAGAAGTATGAATCAACACTATCAGTTTCAGACTCAAAAGATTGAGTACCCCCAGCTTCTGAATCAGAAGTCTGCAATTGTCGCTGTCTTCTTGATCGAGTGTTCTGATATACTCCCTCAAAAGAATCAAGAAGTCTGTTGAACTGTTGTTGACCTGGAGTTTGGGACATATTCCGTCTCAGACGTCGTCCTCTGTTAGTATGAGATGCCATGTTGACTGACACATATGACAGCTCATGTTCTTGGTCTTCAGCTTGTTGTTGAGACACATTAAAACTCAATCGATCAAAAACTGACCATTTTGAAGCCGAACAACAACAGTTGATTACAACCTGGTGATATTCACAATGGTATTTTTCTTGTGGGAATGTCACCGGAGATTGTTTATTCTTACGCTTTTGCATTAGCAATTCACGTAAATCAGAAGGAGTAGAGGGAGTAATCTTCTTTATTACATTTGGGGTAGGAAAACGTTTAGTCCCTTGTGTATAGAGAAGATTACTAGCTGCATTCGCAGAACCAAACTATACATTTTTACGCGTTTGGAGTTGTGTGCGTAAATCTTAAGATTTTTGAGCACAAAGGACTCCATTTTCATTGCGTGTAATTTGTAAGTTTGGTACTTTGCGTAAAGCAGAATAAGAAGGTTGTTGGTGTAGAGCTGAAGTTTTACCAACAACCTTTTTACGTTGTACGCGTTTAGGTATATTCACATTAGATGTGAAAACATCGTTGCAAATTTTATCTACACTGTCAAAGACAGAAGACTTACCTTTACGCGTAGAGCGTAAAAATTGATTATCTACCGCGTCACAGACGGGAGATTTTCCTTTACACGAAGAGCGTAATTTATGTGTGTCTACCACGTCACAGACGGGAGACTTATTCTTACACTCAGAAGCATTAGAGTCTGCCACATTACAAATGGGAGACTCATTCTTATGCCTTGAGCGTAAAACTTGGTTTTTACCCAGTGGGCGTAAAACCTGATTATCTTTACCGTGACAGACGGGAGATAAATTGCCACACTTAGAGTGCAACGCTGAAGTAAGGACTGCCTCGTTACGAACGGGAGCCCCTACGACAGGAGTGGAAAGAATTCCCTTGCTATCAGAAGCAACAGAGAGATCAGAAGCTACTTTGGATTTAGGAATCCAAACTTTTCGTGCTTTGCGAGACTTTTGAACATTGGAGTAGCGAGAACCACCCCCAGTTCGGAGCATTTCTTCGTAGAAAGTCTGGTCGAAGTGCACAACCAGACTCTTCTTGGTCGAACCGACCGAAACATCATCATATTGAGCAATTGCCTCCTCGTCAGAAGAGAAGGTCGTCCCCAGCAGAGTCGCCATTTTGTTTCACTTAACAAAATGCCAAGAAAATTGGCTTTTGAAAATAAAACGAGAAAAAGTACAAGAAGTACAAATTTGATTCTTGGAAAGTATTGCTATGGAAGTCTGATCTGTAAATGATCACTTTGTTCCTTGGACCATACGATGATGATGAAGATCGATGCTTGAAGTTGAACAACCGGAAGAACTAAGTCACCAGAAAGGTATCGACGCACTTGGGCACTGATGGCGAGGCTGAATGCTTTCCTGCTTTGCTTCACTCTGTTCTGAAAGAACGGTTGAAGTAGAATGCTCTGGAGAATCAAAATCTCTGAGTTCTAGTCTCTCTGTTCTCTCCTCCTCTGTCTCTGTTACAAAATAAGTCTATTTATAGACTTGGGCTGTTGTGCGTAAAAACTCAACGAAAGTTCCGTCTTTACGCTGACAACCGCCACCCACGACCAAAGTCATCCTCTGTATACGTTGACACGTGTCCCATCATTTCATTAAGAATAGGATACACATACACACGTTCTTCGGAATGTGTGGCATGAAAGCCATGTAGGCAAACCACGTTCCAAATTGATCAGAAAGAATAGGGCGTAAAAATAGCCCCAATGTACTATGAGCGTAAAGCAGTAGACTAGGCGTAAAATAGCCCTGACATAGACTTCCCGCGTAAAGTGGTTGTTAAATAACCTTGAGCGTAAAAGTAGCTCAAATAGACTTTACGCACACGTCAACTGTTGAGCGTAAAAGCTCGTATAGTCTTCATGCGTAAAAGAAGCCATAGTGTGAGCGTAAAGTAGCTCAGTCCACATACTAAACGACAACATTGGTCTTTGTGTAAAAACAAATCCCTTTGAATTCTGTTGTATATGCCATCATTAATATCTTCATGTCAGACTTTTGCATTAAATGCAAGACTTGACAGCTTTGTCCAGCGTAAAAGCGATTAGCCTTGTCTTGGACGTAAAGTATTTAGCCTCTCTGCGGCGTAAAGTAGATAAATTTTGAGTGGAATGATCTACCACTTTGACTCTTTCTGTGAAGCACTTTTTACGCTCCTACAGGTATATCCGAAATTGGATTCCGATGACCCGATCTCAAATTGGTCCGTTGACCCGGATATTGGAAACCGATTTGCACGAAAAAGCGTGTCGAAGCCAATGTCCTCAAAACTCAGCAAATTATATGTCAACGAGTCCAGAATGACGATACGAACCCAACGGTATATCCGGAATTGGATTCCGATGAGCCGATCTCAAAATGACCCGTTGATTCGGAATGTGGGACCCGCTTTGCACCGAAATACGTGTCAGGGCCCACGTTCTCCAAATCAAGCAAATTTTATATGAAAACATGCCAACATGACACCACGAGTCTACTGGTGGTGTCAGAAATTGAATCCGAAGTCCCGGGTTCAAAAATAGAATTTAACAAGTTGGAAATTACGAATTCGGACGGCCAACTTTGGCGTCGAATTCAACCAATCAAACGTGCTCACAATGAATCAAAACTGGAGGGGTAGGAAGAGGGTTATACCAGCTCTGCACAGGAACTGGTAGCACGCCAAATGGAGCTGCGGTGGAGGAGGTACGAGCCGACAAAGTTGGCTCCACAAAACTGTCCAAAAATAACACAATTTAAAGTGTCAACTTGGTGGCCGGTTTTGATGTATCAAACGATAAAATTAACGGATGAAATTTGACAGGGATGAAGGGGTATATACCAAGATTGTGACGGAGTGAAGAAACTGCCGATCCAACGGTCGGATTGTCCAAAACATCTAAGCGAAGTCGCTGCCCCGAGACGCGAATTTTGAAATTCGAATGCGCGCGCGACGACGAATCCCGTACAAAACGCACGAATCGCCTTGGCGATGCGTCGTGGGAGACGATGCACGCCACGGGGGAGCTCGCCGGGGGCTCGTAGGCCAGGGAGGGGGCCGCCCATGGCGGCGCGTGGCCGACGGCGGCGCCGTGCGGCCATGGCAGCCTGCTGCTGCCGCTGGCACTGCTCGCTGCTGCAGCTGCTGCTGCTGCGCGCGGCTACGGCCACTGGCGGCGGCGGCACGGCGCGGCGGCGGCGGCCCAGCGGTGGTGGCTGGCCGGGGTGCACGCGCACGGCCGTCGTCGGTGCCGCGGGAAGGAGGAGGAGAGTGGAAGAGGCTGAGGAGAGGTGGTGTTTGCGGGTGGTGGTGATGAAGTGGTGAGAAGAGATGGTAATGGTGTTAATGGTGTTTGAATGGAGAAATAATGGAGTGAGGAAGATGAAAGGAATGGGGGGTATGGTTCGGCTGATGGAAGAGGGGAGTGGTGTGTGTGTGTTAATAAGAGAGAGAGAGAGAAGGAGTTGTATATTTGTGTGTGTGTATATATTTGTATATAAAGAGAGTGGGATATTTAGTTAGAGAAAGAGAGATAGATATAGATATTTAGAGAGAGAGGGGGGTGTTCGGCCACTGTTGGGGGGTGTGTGTTTGATGGGAGTGAGAGAGAGAGGTTTATATATATATTATATATGTATATATATTTATATATATAAGAGAGGAATAGAGATATTTTTAGGAGGAAAAATGAGAGATAATAATTCATTTTGAAAATTTAAAAATAAGTCCTGGAAATTTAGTGGACTTATATCCTACCCACCTTATAAAAATTTCGTCCTCGAAATTAAAGGTTGGTAGTGGGGTTAAAACATGATAGAAGATTTAGATAATATTTTAGGCACGATCCAAGAATGACGAGTTTTGTACGATCAAGATAATCAATTCAAAATTGTTCAGGCACGATGAGGGAATTTGGCACGATAGAATCATGATATGAACAAAACCATATGTGCATGATTTCAGAAATAAGTCAAGTCATTGGGGCACGATTTTAGAGACGATTAGGAGAATCGAAGATATACATGAAGTTCAAGTACGGGGTGATCCATAGGACTTAGGTTGATGGAAATCAACCTGAAAGTCGCACAGGCCCGATCACGATGAAAAGCTAACTATGACCAAAACAAGGTTTGGCATAGTTGAGATAAAATTTCAGACACAAACAAAAATCGAAGTCAAGGTCTTATAGGCCCGATCAAAGATTATGGAGTATGATTAATAAAATCATGAAATACGATCCAAGTTCGAACGTGATTAAAATTGGAAATAGTCTAAGTTCACTTGGCACGATAGAGGTACGACAACGAAATCAAAACTTGAGCTTCGTCCAATTATAATCAAGTCAAAAATTTGATTAACAGGATTTCAGCTCGATGAAATTAGATTTAGGGTTATACATAGGCACGAGTTTGAGGCAAGATAAAATATATAGTTATGATCGTTAAAATCACGGTCAAGGAAATCCCAAGTTGTCTTAGTCATGCCAAGTCATCTAGGCACGACTAATCACAAGGAATTTGGATGTAATCAGGAAATGAAATCAAGGTCGAAAAGAGTTTAAACACGAGTGTCCAAAATCCAAACATGATCAAAATTGGAAGTCAATGCACGAGGGTTAATAGCATTAAAATCCAACCACGATAAAGAAATTTGTCTCAACACGATCTAAGTTGATCAACTTTCGAGTAAATCAGAATTTGGGCAAGATGGAGAATAAATCAACGAAGGCTGGGCACGAGAATCCAAGGATGAAAATCCAAGTTAGAATTGAATTTAACTCAATTGAGTATGACCCAGGATACGGGTACGATAGAAGAGATGACCAAAGTCGTTCGGTCGCGATCAAGAAAATTATGATTTAACGATATTGAAAACTCAAGGGATGATTCAGAGATATGGCATAAGTCCAATTCCTCTTGGTAGAAAATCAAAAGATAAGGTTTCATAGGGAAGCCAAGTTAATCATCTCTATCTAATACTATCAAGTTTATCTGGTCATCATTGGCCGATCACACCTTAATCTCATAAGTCCCATATAAAACCAATCTTATATAGCTACTTCCAGAATTACCCTTCCGTCATGAAGATTGGACCTTGTCATGATACCATAGGCCAGATCCTAAATTCCAAAACCCTAATCAAGAAGTACACCCTTCACTAGAACTCCACACTAACCACTTAATCATTCTTAAATCCGAATTCTTCCACATTGTCCTAAATTGATCTGAAACCTCTAATTCAAGTTTATTATATCCTTGAACTTGTTCAAATCACTCTCATGGTGTTATTCAATCTAATACCACTAGGCTTTATAAAACTTATTCTTCCATTACCAAATCAACCTTCATATTTCCGTCATCATACACTTTCAATTTTCAACCATCTCAATTAATAAATTATATTCACAAAATCTCTTTTCCTTTTTTTTGACTCAAAAATCCTTGTGTTCTCTATCCTCTTACCAATGCCTTGTCCAGTTTCTAAACTATATCCACGAAATATAAATTTTTATACCATTAATGTATATCCTATTGTCCTTCTTATTTAAAATTCTTGAACTTGCTTTCCAAGTAATTCATCCTCGAAATACCCTAGTAACCCATTTCTAAATTGATTATATTGACCCCTTGATTTCAGTTCCAACCTCAATCATACTCCTATCTCAAATTTCTATACTAGATCCAACATCCCATATTCCTACCAAGATACCACTTGATAATAAATCTGCCTTCCGAACGAGATGATTTACGATACTTCCTTAACCTTTTCAAGGTGAAAAGAAACAAAATTTTAAATGACTTCACAGTGCAGTTGACAGGAATGGATAAATGACAGGTGATTGGTGAAATCAAGACATAATTAATCATAATGGTTGAAGTAATAACAAGATGAAGAAATCATCATATGATGAGAAGACAAATGACGGAACAAGAAATAATGGTAGGGATTGTCCTTGATCAATAGGTCAAAAGAAGTGAATTAATTTAAGGTATGACCTGATAACCATACACGTCTATCCAGAATCATGTTGCCAGAATTTTTGCCATGCCAGTAAACATAGCTACAATAAACGATAGAGTCCATAACTAGGGTATACACCCTAAAATTATGTCATCTAGATTCCTTATCACGCTAACCGGTATGGCTGCAAGAGAATCTAAATGCCATAATCAGGATAGTATATCCAAAATCAGGCTCTATGCCCTTGTCAGGCTAGCTAATATGACTGCGATAAATTCTAAACTCCATAAATAAAATAGACATTTATCGTTCTCATCGTCCTTATAAAATATATTTATCAGAATATCTTAACTCAATCCTTAAAAACTTATCTTCAAACGGAATCAAAATCGAAGTCAACAACGAACATCAAGATTCAAAATTTCAACAACGAATCAAGGATAAGTAGATGGAAACTAGCGGAAACAGATTTCGAGATAGGGTTTAGGAAAAGTTCTCAGGAGAAGTCCCAAAGGTACTATCTAGGTCAAGATAAAAGGGAATCATTAGAATATAATCTAAAATAATCTCAACCTGATATGAGACTGGCAAATCATATTCTCATCTCAACCTAGAAGATATATAAGTTCAACTTATACCTTCTTTCCGGGGTCCATAAACTCATTCCAAGAAGGAATGAAGTTGATAACGGACAATGTTTCAGAAATCAGGACGGACAAGAACAAATGGGAAAAGTTTCGAAAAGTTCGAAATAAGATTCCCAGGGGTCATCCCTGGAATCTAACAAGAGTTCCTAATATGTGACTGAGTACCAAAATTCTAAATATTCCATAACTCAACCTTAATCCTAGGGCAGGCTCGCAGTAGTACAGATAAGCTCAAGTACTACCACGACTTCGCATCAATTGCAAAGACTGACCTGCATGGGCCACCACTAAAAATGTGTCACGACCCGCACCCGGATATACGGATACGAATACGTGGGCCACGCCCAGCCTACGCCGCAATATCGACAGTAGAACGCTGTCTAGTACCCAAATAAATATATACTACATCTAGAAGGTCCATGAACTACAAATGTACTCAATCACAACCCAACATCTAAAGAAGATTAGACAGAAAAGATAACTAAGGCACAAGAACAACTAGAAACTACTAGAATGAATCATAAGACAGGAAAATAAGGAAGGAAGAACAAGACAAACTAAGGGTAGCTACCAGGCAACTCACATAGAATAATAGTGAGATCCACCTATGCTAGCAACATCATAAAGTCCAATAATGGTATAACAACTCCTAAAATATTATCAACGGTATCCTATCAGGAAAATGAGCAAGTACAAACACTAACAGCAGTTCCATGTGAATTGACAAATTCTATAAAAGACAGTATAATGAACTACAAGACAAAGATATATGAAGACTTGGGAACCGTTCGGAAGCTGAGTTACAACCCTTAAACCAAACAAGGACCGGGGTTGTAACCCTTCTCCCGAGCAGAACTTAGTCTCCAATCAAGGTACATCATGGAGGCATGTAGAACGTATGAGTAACTGTATATCATAGCATGGTGAGAAAGTACTGAATGTAGAACAGAGCAGGATATAAGATAAGATAAAGTAAATATAAAATATGACTTAAATTATTAGAGCGATATATGATCGGCTTAGGATAAGTGACAGGACAGGCTATCCACTTGGCCCGGCAATCCGCGGTGACCTCAACGGAAAGTCATGCCGGCCAACCTGGATAACGAGCACAAGGTAAATGGGATCTCGCTACACCCTACGTGAGGGGAGAGTGGCACGAGCACAAAAATAGTGACAGGGTGGCTTTGATCACATAACCCCTAATAATTCCCCTTCCCCGAATAGTACAATGGATCTGGACATGACACGTCATGACACGGGATTCCCTAAGAGGATAGCTACTTCCTCTCAGGAATCGGTGTCTATACAAGTACAGGAAACAAGACAGAAAATATACATATATACCAAGAAAATCCAGGAACAACATCTCATGTCATGATCCAACGTATACTAGTCTGTGAACTATCGTGACTGGAAATCAAGTAAGACACTACAACTGAATCGGATATAGCAGATATCAAGACAATAAAAACTATCAGTAAATGTACTCGCCTGTGGTCCTGAGCTGTCAAATGGGGTCGATGCTCAGAGTGATGCCACAGACCTAAAGATAAGATATAAATAAGCTAATTAGGGTTCAACAGTGTTAGGCTTGATTAATCTAGGTCAATCTCAGTCCACTAAGTCAAACTAGGTCACACTGAGTCACACTAGGTCACAAAAAGTCAAACCAAGTCAAACTATGTCAAAATGGGTCAAAGGTTGACTTACAGTTGACTTTTGGTCAAGTGGTCAACCCTAGTCAACTCTGGTCAACTCTAGGTTAAACTAGGTCGAATGTTGACTCGACTTCGACGTTCAGTCAAAGCAGTCAACCATGGTCAAACGGGGTCAAGGCCAGTCTCTATAAACATCTACATGGTCAACACATTCAATTTCAGTGGTTATAAAATCACTGGAATAGATGGATCTTAATTCTGATACAAGGATCTAAAATACGAATAAAAGAGAAGGATTATAATAATAGGGTGAAAACCTACAGATGTTGTCGGATGGTGAAAAAACCATCGCCAACGTGTCCAAAATGATCAAATTAGCTAGGATAGCCTATCCATAAGTCCAATTTGGACACAGGGGCAAAAAAGTAATTTTGGGCCAAAATGGTGTCCGTATCGGACCCACTTTGCACCAAAAAATGTGCCAAAATAAAAGTACACAAAACCTAACAAATTATATGTCCACGAATCTAGAATGACGATACGAACTCAACGGTATATCCGAAATTGGATTCCGATGACCCGATCTCAAATTGATCCGTTGACCCGGACATTGGAAACCGATTTGCACGGAAAAGCGTATCGGAGCCAATGTCCTCAAAACTCAGCAAATTATATGTCAACGAGTCTAGAATGACGATACGAACCCAACGGTATATCCAGAATTGGATTTCGATGAGCCGATCTCAAAATGACCCGTTGACTCGGAATGTGGGACCCGCTTTGCACCGAAATGCGTGCCAGGGCCCACGTTCTCCAAATCAAGCAAACTTTATATGAAAATATGCCAGCATGATGCCACGAGTCTACTGGTGGTGTCAAAAATTGAATCCGAAGTCCCGGATTCAAAAATAGAATTTAACAAGTTGGAAATTACGAATTCAGACGGCCAAGTTTGGCGTCGAATTCAACCAATCAAGCGTGCTCACAATGAATCGAAACTGGGGGGGTAGGAAGAGGGTTATACCAGCTCTGCACAGGAACTGGTAGCACGCCAAATGGAGCTACGGTGGAGGAGGTACGAGCCGACGAAGTTGGCTCCACAAAACTGTCCAAAAATAACCACTACCAAAATAAGTCATATTGGCGACGAATTTAGCGACGCAAGTCATATACGTCGGTAATATTTGTGAATTTAGCGACGTCATATAAAAACGTCGTTGAACGTCACTATCAGCGACGTTTACCGACCGTTAGCGACACACATTATGCTTTGGAAAGCTGATGTCGCAGTCTAGTCGCAGAACGTCGTTGTTTTCTTTAACTCAGCGACGTTTTACGACTCCACATTAGGGACATCGCCGAACGTCGGTAAACGTCGGTGCACGTCGGTTATCATCCCAGAAATTATCGATATTTACTGACATTTTAAACGACGGAAAACGTCGGTAAATTCCCAGGATTTTACCGACGTGTAGCGACTTTGAACACGTCGCTAAACCACCGACGACACGACGGTAATTGTCGGTAAATTTACCGACACGTAGCGACGTTAAACACGTCGCTAATCCACCGACGACACGACGGTAGACGTCGGTAATATACCGACGTATATATACGTCGGTACTTGCGACGTTTGGCGATGTTTTGAAGATCAGCGACTTACATTTCTGCGACAAGCCCAAAACGTCGGTAATTTCGTCGCTAAATATTTTTAGCGACGAAATTTGTCGTTTTAGCGACGTCTTTAGGCGTCCCTAAAATGACTTATTCTGGTAGTGAACACAATTTAAAGTGTCAACTTGGTGGCCGATTTTGATGTATCAAACGATAAAATTAACGGATAAATTTGACAGGGATGAAGGGGTATTGTCACCCCCATTTCCCATAATTCATATTCATGCTCGTAGTTGGATTTTGCCATATATTTTTATTTTTCTCGACTTGCAGAATTTTTGGGTTTTCTCGTATTTTGGGTTTCGGCTCGGCTCGGTTTCAGTTGGTTTGGTTTGATTTTAAACCCAATGGAACACTTTAACCTATACTCTACCCTTATTCCACCACAACCACCCTCATTAAATCCCCACCAACCATCCTCTCTCCTCATTACTTCCCCCATTAATTTCTAACTCCTTCTTCTTCTTCCTTCTTCCACACAACACCCCACCCATAGGCAAGTGCACCTTGCCACCAAATAAGCACCATATTTTATTTGTCCATTAGCTAGATTAGGCCATCACTACAACAAAAAGACCTATTAATGACGCTTGATAAGTGGATTTCATAACGGCTGATAAAGAAGCGTCATCAAAGTTCAAATACCTTTTTTCTATGACGGTTTAGGCTAATTCTGGACTTTTTATAACGTTTATAAAAAAAGCGTTATTAATAATTTAGAGCGGTGGCAAACTTGTAATATTTTTTAAGTTTTATTGTTGGCAAAATCCTTGTTATAGCCCGTCTCTCCCCCAAAACATTCTGGTCTTCTCCTTCTCCTCCTTTCTTCTCCCTCCTCTCCTCCAACTCCAAAACCCTAACCCTAGATCCAAAATCTTTGAGGAGGGCCTCACGCTCCTCGTTGCCCTCCAGGACAAGCTCGAGGCCGTCGCGTACGCGATCGACAAGAACGCGAAGGAGGAGCGTTAGGGTTCTGCTCGTCCTCTTCTCCGCGCTCTCCCTCTCCTTCCTCCGACGTCGTCGATGTCGTGGGTCTGCAACCTCCGCCGCTTCACCGGTTCCGGCGCCGACCTCGGATCTGAAGCCCTCATGGGTCAGTTCCTCTTCCTTACACCCTCCTCTCCTCTTCTTCTCCTTCCTTTCCCCCAACTCCAAAACCCTAACCCTAATTTTGAAGAAATTAAAAACTCTTTTATTCCCCATGCGACCCCGAAGGCCACCTCCGTCGCGACCGAAAGGAATCTGATTCTCTTTTTGGTCATTATTTTTGGGTTGAAACAGAAAAAGTTTCTTCCTTTAGGTTAATTTGGGCTAAAAGGGTGTTCTTGTTTTCCCGGAGTTTGTCTGCTCTGTTTCCGTTTGTTGTTTGGGTTTGTTTGTGGTTGGTTCTCCTGTTAAAGAGAACAAATTCAAGGTCCATTGTCTGTAGTGTCTTTTGTTGGTCCTCTTTCTTCCTCCCGGGGCTTCATGTTTTGTGTGAGTAGAGCCTTTGAGATCAAGAGAGAACCACTGTGTACAAAATAGTAGAAAATTTTAACAATTTCTTCAGTTCCAGGGAGATCGTTTCGTGTTCTTGATCCTTCCACTGCTATGGTTTGACACTAAAGATGTTTCTACTGTCAAAACAATGAGTTTTATTGGAGAAATTTAATTATGTCAACAAGAGAACTGTTTTTCAATCCTAAATATAACAAGATGATCAGGTTTATCCCTGCGATGAGTTCTTGCTCCTTCCACTTCTAGTAGAGATTGAGTTTTTATTGGGAGAAATTTAATTACGTCAACATTTCTCAAATAATGAACTGCTTTTCAATACTAGATCTAACAACATGAACGATGCTTTTAAGGGTGGAGAAAGGGTAGGAGATTAGATCATACGGTGTAGATAATTGGGATTTGTTCAGGCCTTACATGAGAATTCTTTTTTAAAGCATATGGACCTAGTCCAATATCGTACCTCATAGGCCAACTTTGATTTTGGTCACATCGCATTCCCAATACTATCATTAAGGGTTAAACTATGACCCTACATACATTATTTGATAGTGACCCTACTCTAATAGTTGAAGGAATAATATTTTAACGATCTTACTATAATACAGTATGCACAAAAATAAGTAAACTCATATATTATAATTATGATCACTCCAATTCATTTGTCTTGTTAATGCATGACCGGTTTCTTGTTCATCTGTTAGCATATTTTTTGTTCTGTTAACTTAGTTACGTGGTTAATAAGAATAAAAGAGAGTTACTTTTACAACTTATGTGGGAGAAGCTTCTGTCCTTTTCTATACCCTGGGAAGAAATAAAGGCCAGTGACCCTTAGGGGATTGCTGTTGATGGAGCAGTCCAGCCCCTCTTTTGCAAGGAGGAGAACAGAAGAGAGAGCGAGAGCGAGAAGGAGAGGAGAGAGGAAGAGGAAAACACAGGGAGGAGTAAGAGGTGAGCAAGCGGCTAGGATTAACAGCAGACTGGCTGTGATCTCCAGCTTAATGGTGGCTATCAACTTGGTATGGCTTGAATAGTTCACCATGGAAAAACACAAATTGTGATTGTTTTACATACGAGACTGGTACCAGAAGAACATTCATAAGGAATTGTCTGCATTAACGACAACCATCTTGCTTATTGCTTTCGTACAAATTCTATAACCTTAATGAATAATAATAAATTTTCTACTGCTGATTAAGTCGTAGAAATGTAATTAATTTTTTACTGCTAATAAAGCTTACTTCCTCTAGAATTCTGCTTTTATACAGAATGATCAACAACCTTTTGCTTGGAAGAGTGTAGCCTTAGCTGACAGATAGGATTAGGAGTATCAACATCACTTTTGGAAAAGTTTGGCACTAACAAGTTTTGGATGTTACTAATGTAAGCCACTCAAAGTAAATAGTAAAACTATTCTATTATGCCCATATCCATTTTTTAATTATTCATATAAGCTCCAGATTACTGAGATTCAGCTATGGCCTCGCTGTACCCAAGATATGGTGGCTGAAGCTGTGATATGCCCTAATTTAGTGGGCTTGCTATAAGTGACAATGTTCAGAGATGGGAATATTATGGCATTCATTGCTAGAGAAAAAGCTGTGTTAGAAACGTGGGTTACCATTCAGGCAAGCCTATTATATGCCCAGGAAAGAGTAAGAAATGACATAAATTATCATTTTACTTACTCATTTAGTGATATATTCATTGTATCTCCCTGTACAAAAAACTGAAAACATTCAAGGTTCAGTTTTGCATCTTAATAAGAAATTCCTGCTGGTCTGCCAAAATAGGGGAGGCGTTCAATGCATCAAGAGCCTGAATCCTCAAGAGGTTTTATGGATCGACATGCTATTTTAGGCCTTTGCTTTCTTATGATGTTATACAACTTTTTTACTTGTTTAGATGCTAACTGATGAACATGAACTTCCTCTCTTTGTATCCATTTCTCCGTATGTTACATCTTATGTGATTCTGTGATTTACATATGAAGTGTTAGATCATGTTATTTACATAATGGATGTAATTTGGCGTTTCTTACGCTTATGAACACTGTATGTAACTCTCATTTTTCTAGTATTCCTCTTTGATGGAATAGTTTACTAATTATATGTTGAGTTTCTTTGCAATATTGTGTTCTTTTGGCTAATTTGTTATGCAAAACCTAAATTTGTTATGCTATACACGTTATTTATTTTGTATTTGTGCAACGAGGGACCACCTAGATTAAAAGGCTGTCCACTTGGACGCCTAGCATTTATTTTGTATTTGTGCAACTCAGACACCATAGACCAAGGAATCATTACTGGAGCTCAGACACCATAGACCAAGGGTTCATGAGGTAAGCATTAAAATTAAGAGTTTTTTCTTCTAATTCTCTCATTTTGGACATGGATATATTTGTATTACGAAGTAAAAGAAGAAATTGCATATTATATTATAATTGGGTGAAGACTGGGACTTTTATGTGGTATCAATAGATAAAGCTTTTTCTGATATGATACAAGTGTTAGCAAGCATTTTGGCTTCTTCCAGATTGGTAAATAGTTTATGTCATAGTATCAAATAGTTTCTTGAATATGAATCATTTCACTCTTTGGCAATGAGTACATTGAAAAAGATGGCTCTACCGGTAAGTATTTTACTTCTCTCTAAGTATGTGTAGCTTGACTTCTGGAACAGTTAGTAAGTTTTCTCCTAAGCTAACATCTTTTCTGGAAAGAATTTAGCTATAGTGATTATTAATTCTTTTGTGGTCAAGTATCCAATAAATTTGATTGTTCAAACTTAAGAAAAAAATTAGTAGTTCTAATTCTACCTTTAGTTAAACTAAAATTTAACAAGATGAGGTTTAAAGCATGAACCATTGATATATCGTTTTTAATGCCTTAGTCATTGAAGTTTTTGAAGATTAGCTCATAGAGCTCTCTCTATTTTTAAATTTGTAAGTTGGTGTTATCTTAATGTGTTGATAATACTTGTTATAGATGCATGGTGGAATTGTAGCTAACTAGTATTAATTTTCTTTCTCAGGTGCACATGAAGATGCAACTATTATTGCAGTGGTGGAATTTGCTACACGTGATGTTGACAGTTTTGATGTACTCAAGTTGAAGCTAAAGTAGTTACTTGTTTTGAGGATTCATTTAAGTAGTAGTTGTAAATATATGTATTTGGATACACTATTTTGAGATAATGTAATGAAGATGGTGATATAATATTTCGATGTTTTCTTGTGAATATAGTTCAAAGTTGTTGTTTTAAAATTGAATTGAGAAGTTTTTGGAAAGTAATATATAACGTGCAGTATTGAGTGTTATAAATGTGATGAGTTCAGTAATATGAGTGTTATAAATGTGTTGCATTGAGCCTATACATATTATCTATTCATGACTTTTAAAATTATTCTGAATTGTGCACTATATATTAACTATTCATAACGCTTTTATAGAAACTATTCATGACAGTTATTTTATGACGCTTTTAAAAAAACATTTATAACACCCGTTTTCATAACGGTTGCTGTGGAAAGAAAAAAAACGTCATGGTTCGTTATTAATGACGTTTTTTAGCCGTCATTAAAAGGGTTTTTTGTTGTAGTGCATGGAGAACAACATTAGAACTTGGCATTTTGTGATTTGGAGTCTCCATTGTTCTAGACCTAAGTTTTAACTATTTTCAGATTTTCTTGATTTTGATCTATTAAACTTTGATTTTTGCTTGTTTTGAGGCTTCCATGTGGAAGGGAATTCAATTTTACACAAGTTAGAACCTTGAAAATCTAAATTTGGTTTTGATTTGGCCAAGATATGAAGATTTGAAGTTTTTGATGTTCTTGGTTCATCTTTTCAGCCTAGCTGGAGAAGAAGACCTCTCGGCCTGCACTCTTTAGCGCAAGGCTGAACGCGCAGCCTTCCTCGGCCTGCGCTCTTTAGCGCTGGCTGACCGGCGCAGCTTGTCCCTTGGCGAACCGCGTACCCCTCCAGCGCACTTGACTGCTGTACAGCTCGCTCTCAGCTCGGCTCGGCTCCAGTACTACTCATTCCCTACGCAAGTCGACCCTGCATGCTTGGATCCAGCGCAATCTGACCCTCGCGTAATCCATCCTCAGTGCAGCCCATTTCCTGCGCAACCCGACTTAGCGCAGCCCATTCCCTGCGCAACCCGACTTAGCGCAGCCCATTCCCTGTATAACCCGATTTAGCACAGCCCATTCCCTGCGCAACCCGACTTAGCGCAGCTCATTCCCTGCGCAACCCGACCCAGCGCAGCTCACCCTGCGCAAGCCGATCCAGCGCGCTTGGCTCTAGCACAACCCAACCCCTGCGCAACCTGACCCCCTTGCGCAATCTACTTGTTTATGATGAATTTGTTTATTCCTTAGACTTGGCTTCTCTTTTGTGGATTGGAGTTTTGATATCTTGCTCCATACAACACGACTGTCTCGACTCAACACGACCCGGCACGATTTTTGGTGTTTTGCTTATGACTAGTACAGTTTTTCATGATTTCTGTGATGTATGATTCTAGTACTTTCTGACCTTCTTGATAGTGACCCGATGGGGAGCGCCCTTAATTTTAACTTGTAATTCATGATTAATCTTGAGACTGGATGACTTGATAGTGGCCCGTGGCGGCGCACTCCTGACTTGTAACTTGTAACTTGTAACTTGACTTGACTTGATGCTATTTAGATGGCTAACTTGACTCGTATAATCAACTCTGACGCCGTAGGTGTTCATTCTTGCTGCCTTGTGCAATCTACTTATCCTGTCTTGCATCATGTCTAGGACGTGACTCCCTGGGCACCACGGCCAGGGACTCATACTAAATTAGATTAGGCTAATGATTAGATCAAACTAGAACATGGAGAATTTCTAGTCACAAGCAATCTCGTTATCTGGGCGCTTTAATCGACTTGTAGCTTGCCGACGAGTAGAGCACATTTCCAGCACACTGTCATGTGTTGCACCTCTAAGTCACCTAAGGGTATATCGTCTCCTAGGCGATGTACCCAACCATACTCTCAACCCGCGAAAGGATAACTAGATAGTCTGCAGGACTTGGGACTGAGAAATTCTCAATTACATTCTGTTAGTAATTAGGCTTGTGATAACCCTAGTTAGTTAAGGTAGTAAGCTGTGGTATTTGCTTGGCCGCTTGTGAATGGATGGTGTCCAGCCCTGTCTAAGTCTCGTCTAGTCCATGTACCTGGTACTCCTGTACATGATTGTTTACTTATCTTTAACAATAAATGGATAGAGACAAGTGCTATTCAGGCGAAAGGTTACAACCCCGGTCCTTATTTGGTTTACGGGTTGTAATCTGGCTTCAGGAATGGTTCCATGTCCCTAGTCGTTTATTGTGCTGTTGTACTTTTATTACTTATACTTTTCTTCCATTTTCTTTTGTTCTGATATGCTGGCTTTTGTTCTTATTTCGTGGCCTCATTTGTGGCACTTGCTCTTTTTAGGGTTTGACCCAGCTGGTTTTGTGTGGCCAGATTTTGGAGCAGCACCCGAGGATCTACCGAACTTTCAGCCCAATGGTGGCGACTACAAGGAACCCGGGCTACGAGTGGGTTTTCCATTTTGTTTCACTCACTCCATTGTAAATTATTCTTTTGAGGCGTTTAGCCGACGAGCACCTGTTAGCTCGATGCACATTTACTTACTGTCTGCCTACGGGCTGTAAACATGATTAACAAATCCTAGGGTTGATCATGTATGACTTAACTCTTGCTAGTCCTCGCATTTTGTATAACTAGCTTCATGATCAACTGAATATGTAATATTTGGGACGCCTTTTATTGTATGTTTGGTGATCTAACATCTTGTAACTATATTACTCGCTTGAGATTGAGAAAATAGGCTTGACCTTAAGAGACCGTTGGCTTGTAGTAAACCCTCATATCTAGACAGCCGTAACCGTATAGCGAGGTGGATTCCATTTCAATATACGTAGCTGGCTATGTACGCCCCCGCTCTCCAGTATTCTGGTTCTGGGGCGTCACATGGTTTAAGTGGTGGCCCATGCAGGTCTTGTCAATCAAGAAATGTGAGGGTTTACCAAAGAGATGTCTCAATCAGTACTCGTCCTTAATCTCCGTTTATATTCTCTGTATCTCTGGATTCTTATTCTGATCATGTGCTTGTATCATTGATCTGTCCTGGTCCTTCCTTATTGTTTTCCTGTGTCATCTTCTTCAGCGGTACTGTACCTGACCCCGCCAATCAGCAAGGTGGAGCACTTCTCGTGGACCAGCAGCAACCCGGAGATCAAGCCCAGTATTCCGGAGTAGCCTCCAGAGTTGTACCTACTGGAGGAGAGCCCCCAGTTCAGCCCGTTCAGCCTACCGAGCCTGATAATGGCACCTTGGTAGGTCTCATCAGGACCTTGATAGCTTCCCAGGATCGTAGAGGAGACGCCTTGCACCAGGCAGTGGCAGATGCTTTGACCAGAGGCGGTCATCTAGGGAACAGCACGGCCAACAGCTTCAAGCGCTTGAACCCTCCATTCTTCGACGGCAGCGAAGATGCGATTGCCGCGGACGCTTGGCTTCAGGATACCGAGGTGATTCTGGAAGCAGCTAGAACACCTGAGAATGAGAAGGTGGCCGTGGTACGGCTACAGTTGCTGGACTTAGCTCGTAGCTGGTGGGCGGCACAGGCCATGGGATTAGTAGTACCCATTGCTTGGGCAGTGTTTAGAGAAAGATTCCAAACGAAATATTTTGATGTTGTAGCTCGGTACGACCTGCAGACGAGGTTTACCAACTTGAAGCAAGGAGGCAGAACAGTCGACGGTTATGCATCTGAGTTTTCTAGACTCAGTAGGTTTGCCCCCACCTTGGTGGCGACCGAGTTTGATAGGGCCCAGCGGTTCCAGTAGGGACTGCATTTGGAGATCTTGTTGGCAGTCGAGCAGTTTGAGCACCAGACGTTTGATGCAGTATTAAGAGCAGCTAGGAGGCATGAGTACACCTCCCAGAGGATTGTGGATAGGACCGAAGGTAGGAAACGGTCCCACAATCAGATGCACCAATCATCAGCTCCAGCCCCAGCAGCTAGGGGTTTGACTATTGGAACTCCGAGGCGGGCGGCCTCAGTAACGTCGGATCAGCATTCGACCCCGACGTACCCGCAGCAGCAGAAGCAGACTTCCGCGATTGGATTTTTCCATTGCGGGAAGCCAGGCCATGTAGTGGCGGATTATCGTAGGGCGTAAGGATTGTGCCTGGCTTGTGGAGCGGCAGATCACAAGATAGGAGCCTGCCCGAATAGGGGTAGTTCGTCCTCTTCCAACCTAACCAGTCCATCGGTTAGGGGACCGGCACCTATGCAGCAGCAGCAGTACCCGAGGCCATTGTTGCCTCAGGCCCAGGCATTTCGTCAGCAGAACCAGCAGCAGTATACCCAGACTCAAGTACAGAGTAGGCAGAGAGGTTTCCAGTAGAGGGGACCCGCAGTTAGAGGACAAGGTCAGGCCATGATGATGACTATGGAAGAAGAAGTTGTACCAGGTGAGGTAGTGGCAGGTACTATTCTCGTCAACTCCTCTCCAGCATTGGTATTATTTGATTCTGGTGCATCGTATTCATTCATGTCTGCACGATTCGCGACACGGATAGGATTGGAGCCCGAGTCATTATCAGTGAGGCTCAATATACTTACTAGTAATGGTCTTGTGGGAGTAGATCGAGTGTTTTCCTCGTGTCGGATCGTAGTTAGCGATAGAGAGTTCCCCGCTAGATTTATAGAGTTTCCCATGGCAGTCTATGATGTAGTCTTAGGCATGGATCGGTTGAGAAACCAGTATGCTAGGATTGACTGCCATGTTGGTAGGGTTGTCTTTAGTATTCCAGGCGAGCCAGTGTTTTCATTTTCCAGAGGCGCAGTGGAGCCATCTTCCCCAGTATTACGGATGGTAGTAGCAGCAGTGCAGTTACCCCGGATAGTTGAAAAGTTTCCAGAGGTCTTCCCAGAAGAACTTCCAGGGATGCCGCCAGAGCGGAAGATTGAGTTCACTATATACTTGATCCCCGGGACAGCACCAGTATCAGAACGAGTCTACAGGATGGCGCCTTCAGAGTTAGAGATTTTGTACAAGATGATTGAAGAACTCAGGACCAAGGGATTTATTCGTGCAAGTGGATCGCCTTGGGGAGCCCCGATGCTTCTTGTAAAAAAGAAGGATGGTACGTCCAGGTTATGTGTAGATTATCGTACCTTGAACTCAGTGACAATCAAGAACAGATACCCTCTCCCGAGGATAGATGACTTGTTTGATCAACTCAAAGGGGCTTCAGTATTTTCGAAGATAGACTTGAGGTCAGGATACCACCAGATCAGAGTCAGAGAGCAGGATATCCCGAAGACAGCTTTTCGATCTAGGTATGGGCATTGGGAGTTTCTTATTATACCCTTTAGAGCAACCAATGTGCCAGCCGTATTCATGGACCTCAAGAATCGTATATTCATGCCTTACTTGGATTAGTTCGTGATCGTGTTCCTAGATGATATACTGGTCTACAGCAAGAGCAAAGCAAAGCACGAGCATCATCTCAGAGTTGTCCTTCAGACGCTTAGAGACACCAGTTGTACGCCAAGTTCAGCAAATACGAGTTTTGGCTCGATCGTATTTCGTACTTGGGTCACATCATTACCCGAGGAGGAGTAAAAGTAGATCCCCAGAATATTGTGGCTATCGAGACATGGCCAGTACCTAGCTCAGTGGCAGAGGTTCGCAGCTTCCTTGGATTGGCCGGCTACTACCGGCGATTCATTTCAAATTTTGCAAGGATTTTAGCGCTGATGACCCAGTTGACCTGCAAGGATGTGCAATTTGCTTGGACAGCAGAGTGCCAGGAATTATTTGAGAAGTTGAAGCGAGGTTTGATAACGGCTCCCATTCTCACACTTCCAGATGGTACCGGAGGATTTACAGTTTATTGTGACGCTTCAGGCAGAGGATTGGGGTGTGTCTTGATGCAGCATGGGAAGGTAATATCTTATGCATCACATCAACTTCGTGATCATGAGAAGAATTACCCGATCCACGACTTGGAACTGCTGGCGGCACTACTTGTATGGAGATTGAGTGGAGATATTTACTGATCACAAGAGCCTGAAGTATGTTTTTACCCAGAAGGACCTTAATATGCGATAGAGGAGATGGCTCGAGCTACTGTGGACTACGATGTAGATTTGCAGTATCATCCAGGAAAGGCCAACGTTGTAGCAGATGCGTTGAGCAGGAGAGCCAGAGTTTACTTCCTAACGGCACAGCCAGAATTATTGGCAGATCTTCAGAAGATGGGTATTGAAGTGGTTCTTCCTACCAACGTGGCATTGATGGCCAGTCTACAGGTTCAGTCCAGCATAGTTGAGAGGATTCGGATGGCGCAGTCTACAGATTCCAAGCTTCAGCGACTCAGAGCAGAGTGTGAGGCAGAAAGAAGGCCGGAGTTGTGCATCTATGAAGACGGTACACTTCGACACGGCACTCATCTTTGCATACCCAGTAGAGATATCAGACAGGAGGTCATGGCAGAAGCTCACAATTCACAGTATTCTATTCATCCCGGTGGCACGAAGATGTACCGTGATATTCGTCAGCATTTCTGGTAGAATGGCATGAAGAGGGAGATAGCCCGGTTTGTCTCTCGGTGTTTGGTTTGCCAGCGGGTTAAAGCTGAACATCAGAGGCCCGCTGGACTTCTTCAGCCCTTGCCGATTCTAGAATGGAAGTGGGAGCATGTGACCATAGATTTTGTGACTGGATTACCTAGATCCCCAGCTGGTCGAGATGCTATTTGGGTTATAGTTGACAGGCTCACGAAGGTGGCTCACTTCCTTCCGTTCAGAGTCGGTCAGTCGACGGCCCAGTTGGCAGAGATGTACCTCAGGCAGATTGTCAGGTTGCACGGAGTGCCAGTCAGTATCACCTAGGACCGAGATTCAAGGTTCACATCACACTTTTGGCGTAGCCTGCAAGAGAGTTTGGGAACTCGTCTCCAGTTCAGTTCAGCATACCATCCGCAGACAGATGGTCAGTCGGAGCATACAATCCAGACTCTTAAAGACATGTTGAGATATTGTACACTTGACTTCGGTGGTACGTAGAAAGATCACCTACACCTGGTGGAGTTCTCGTACAACAACAGTTTCCAGGCCAGTATTCAGATGACCCCGTTCGAGACACTGTATGGCAGGAAGTGCAGATCCCCGTTAGCCTGGGATGATGTTGGAGAGAGGCAGATGCTCGGTCCAGAAATGATTGCCCAGACAGTTGAAGTCATCAGAAAAGTCAGGGATCATCTTCGAGTTGCCCAAGATCGCCAGCGACATTGGGCTGATGTCCACCGGCGTCCCTTAGAGTTTGCTATCGGCGACCATGTATTCCTTAGGATCTTGCCTAACCGCGGCGTCATTCGCTTTGGCGTGCGGGGAAAGCTTAGTCCTAGTTATATAGGGCCGTTCGATATCCTGGAGCGAGTAGGAGATGTATCATATCGTCTCGCTCTTCCGCCGTCGCTAAGAAAGGTGCATAATGTATTCCATGTGTCCCAATTACGACTGTACATCCCGGACCCGAGCCATATCCTGGACCATTCAGAATTGGTTGTTGGTACCAACCTTTCGTATGAGGAGAGGCCCGTGTCTATATTGGACCGGAGAGAGAAGATACTCAAGAACAAGACTATTAGCTTAGTCCGTGTTGCTTGGGGTCATCACTCTCTAGGTGAGTCAATGTGGGAGCGTGAGGACGACATCCGATCGCGATATCCCGACTTGTTTGACTCGTAAGGTATAATGTCTTCCTTATGTCTTATGCTTTCCATCCCTTGCTTGCATGTATGATTGTATGATTGAACTGCTTAATGTAGTTGTTGGTGCTTAGTGTAGCTTGCCGTGGCAGTCTCTAGCTCCTTGATTAAATTCCGAGGACGGAATTTTTTTAAGGTGGGTAGAGTTGTCACCCCCGTTTCCCGTATTTCGTATTCATGCTCGTAATTGGATTTTGCCATGTATTTTTATTTTTCTCGACTTGCAGAATTTTTGGGTTTTCTCGTATTTTGGGTTTCGGCTCGGCTCAGTTTTAGTTGGTTTGGTTTGATTTTAAATCCAATGGAACACTTTAACCTATACTCCACCCTCATTCCACCACAACCACCCTCATTAAATCCCCACCAACCATTCTCTCTCCTCATTACTTCTTCCATTAATTTCTAACTCCTTCTTCTTCCTTCTTCCACATAACACCCCACCCATAGGCAAGTGCACCTTGCCACCAAATAAGCACCACATTTAATTTATCCATTAGCTAGATTAGCCCATGGAAAACAACATTAGAACTTGGCATTTTGTGATTTAGAGTCTCCATTGTTCTAGATCTAAGTTTTAACTATTTTCGGATTTTCTTGATTTTGATCTATTAAACTTTGATTTTTGCTTGTTTTGAGGCTTCCATGTGGAAGGGAATTCAATTTTACACAAGTTAGAACCTTGAAAATCTAAATTTGGTTTTAATTTGGCCAAGATATGAAGATTTAAAGTTTTTGATGTTCTTCGTTCATCTTCTCAGCCTAGCTGGAGAAGAAGACCTCTCGGCCTGCGCTCTTTAGCGCAAGGCTGAACGCGCAGCCTTCCTCGGCCTGCGCTCTTTAGTACTGGCTGACCGGCGCAGCTTGCCCCTTGGCGAACCGCGCACCCCTACAGCGCACTTGACTGCTGCGCAGCTCGCTCTCAGCTCGGCTCGGCACCAGCGCTACTCATTCCTTGCGCAAGCCGACCCTGCATGCTTGGATCCAGCGCAATCTGACCCTCGCGCAATCCATCCTCAGCGCAGCCCATTCCCTGCGCAACCCGACTTAGCGCAGCCCATTCCCTGCGCAACCCGACTTAGCGCAGCCCATTCCCTGCGCAACCCGACTTAGCGCAGCCCATTCCCTGTGCAACCCGACTTAGCGCAGCTCATTCCCTGCGCAACCCGACCCAGCACAGCTCACCCTGCGCAAGTCGACCCAGTGCGCTTGGCTCTAGCGCAACCCAACCCCTGTGCAACCTGACCCCCTTGCGCAATCTACTTGTTTATGATGAATTGGTTTATTCCTTGGACTTGGCTTCTCTTTTGTGGATTGGAGTTTTGATATCTTGCTCTACACAACACGACTGTCTCGACTCAACATGACCCGGCACGGTTTTTGGTGTTTTGCTTATGACTAGTACGGTTTTTCGTGATTTCTGTGAAGTATGATTCTAGTACTTTCTGACTTTCTTGATAGTGACCCGATGGGGTGCGTCCTTAATTTTAACTTGTAATTCATGATTAATCTTGATACTGGATGACTTGATAGTAGCCCGTGGCGGCGCACTCCTGACTTGTAACTTGTAACTTGTAACTTGACTTGACTTGATGCTATTTAGATGGCTAACTTGACTCGTATAATCAACTCTGACGTCGTGGGTGTTCATTCTTGCTGCCTTGTGCAATCTACTTGTCATGTCTTGCATCATGTCTAGGACGTGACTCCCTGGGCACCACGGCCAGGGACTCATACTAAATTGGATTAGGCTAATGATTAGATCAAACTAGAACATGGAGAATTTCCAGTCACAAGCAATCTCGTTATCTGGGCACTTTAATGGACTTGTAGCTTGCCGACGAGTAGAGCACATTTCCAGCACACTGTCATGTGTTGCACCTCTAAGTCACCTAAGGGTATATCGTCTCCTGGGCGATGTACCCAACCATACTCTCAACCCGCGAAAGGATAACTAGATAGTCTGCAGGGCTTGGGACTGGAAAATTCTCAATTGCATTCTGTTAGTAATTAGGCTTGTGATAACCCTAGTTAGTTAAGGTAGTAAGCCGTAGTATTTGCTTGGCCGCTTGTGAATGGATGGTGTCCAGCCCTGTCTAAGTCTCGTCTAGTCCCTGTACCTGGTACTCTTGTACATGATTGTTTTACTTATCTTTAACAATAAATGGATAGAGACAAGTGCTATTCAGGCGAAGGGTTACAACCCCGGTCCTTGTTTGGTTTACGGGTTGTAATCTGGCTTCCGGAATGGTTCCATGTCCCTAGTCGTTTATTGTCCTACTGTACTTTTATTACTTGTACTTTTCTTCCATTTTCTTATGTTCTGATATGCTTGCTTTTGTTCTTATTTTGTGGCCTCCTTTGTGGCACTTGCTCTTTCTGGGGTTTGACCCAGCTGGTTTTGTGTGGCCAGATTTCGGAGCAGCACCCGAGGATCTACCGAACTTCCAGCCCAATGGTGGTGACTAGAAGGAACCCGGGCAATGAGTGGGTTTTCCATTTTGTTTCACTCACTCCATTATAAATTATTCTTTTGAGGCGTTTAGCCGACGAGCACCTGTTAGCTCGATGCACATTTACTTACTGTCTGCCTACGGGCTGTAAACATGATTAACAAATCCTAGGGTTGATCATGTATGACTTAACTCTTGCTAGTCCTCGCATTTTGTATGACTAGCTTCATGATCAACTGAATATATAATATTTGGGACGCCTTTTATTATATGTTTGGTGATCTAACATCTTGTAACTATATTACTCGCTTGAGATTGAGACAATAGGCTTGACCTTAAGAGACCGTTGGCTTGTAGTAAACCCTCATATCTAGACAGTCGTGACCGTATAGCGAGGTGGATTCCATTTTAATATACGTAGCTGGCTATGTACGCCCCCGCTCTCCAGTATTCTGGTTCTGGGGCGTCATAGGTATATACCGAGATTGTGACGGAGCGAAGAAATCGCCGATCCAACGGTCGGATTGTCCAAAAAATCTGAGCGAAGTCGCTGCCCCGAGACACGAATTCTGAAATTCGAATGCGCGTGCGACGACGAATCCTGTGCAAAATGCACGAATTGCCTCGACGACGCGTCGTGGGAGACGACGCGCGCCTCGGAGGAGCTCGTCGGGGGCTCGTCGGCCAGGGAGGGGGCCGCCCACGGCGGCGCGCGGCCGACGGCGGCACCGTGCGGCCGTGGCAGCCAGCTGCTGCCGCTGGCACTGCTCGCTGCTGCTGCAGCTGCTGCTGCGCGCGGCTACGGCCACTGGTGGCGGCGGCGGCGGCGCGGTGCGGCGACGGCCCAGCGGTGGTGGCTGGCCGGGGTGCACGCGCACGGCCGTCGTCGGTGCCGCGGAAAGGAGGAGGAGAGTGGAAGAGGCTGAGGAGAGGTGGTGTTTGCGGGTGGTGGTGATGAAGTGGTGAGTAGAGATGGTAATGGTGTTAATGGTGTTTGAATGGAGAAATAATGGAGTGAGGAAGAAGAAAGGAATGGGGGTATGGTTCGGCAGATGGGAGAGGGGAGTGGTATGTGTGTGTTAATAAGAGAGAGAGAGAAGGAGTTGTATATTTGTGTGTGTGTGTGTGTGTATATATTTGTATATAAAGAGAGTGGGATATTTAGTTAGAGAGGAGAGATAGATATAGATATTTAGAGAGAGATAGAGGGGGGGTTCGGCCACTGTTGGGGGGGTGTGTGTTTGATGGGAGTGAGAGAAAGAGGTTTATATATATATTATATATGTATATATATATATATATATATATATATATATATATATATATATATATATATATATATATATATATATATATATATATAAGAGGAATAGAGATATTTTTAGGGGGAAAAATGAGAGATAATAATTCATTTTGAAAATTTAAAAATAAGTCCTGGAAATTTAGGGGACTTATATCTATCTACATATGGTAGTAGAGCACTGTAAGTGACTATGTCATTTAGAGTATAAGATAGACATGTGAATGGTTTGATTTATATATGATTACACTACAGAGTTTATACATTATTACACTACTTTGGAATTGTTCACATGACTACTTCTACTCCTCCGTACCCCAATCAATACACAAAGATCTATACAGGTTATGTTATTATACATGAAAGTTTTATACATAAAGCTCATGAGATCATGAGAGTACATGAGAGCACATGAGTGTACATGAATAATAAGAGTCCATAAATACATGATGTTCGTGAAAAGCACATGACATGATGTATTCGATGCACCCGAGGGAGATAACATCTCATGTAAAGATCCATATAGTACTAATCTGTGATAACATCGTGTCAGCATCAAGTAAATCAGTCTATAACAAGAATACAATTCCTACCAAGTATAAAACGGTCAGAGAATGTACTCGACTGATATCCCGAATGTCAGATGAGAATATGAGTCCGAACCGGAGTATTTGAGTCCTATTTAGAGCAACCACAGATTACAAAGTGTCTAAAATGAAATAAGAGTAATCTACATTGCATTCTAAATGATTCTAGGTCCTTCTAGGTCAAAGTCAACCCTTGGTAAACTCTGGTCAACCATCCTGGTCAACTAGGTCAACCCTAAGTCAACTAGTCCATTATTCCAAGTTTAGGTCAAACTTAAGTTATCTTGTCGTTTCAAGTCCGTTTGAGTCAATTTAGACCAAGTTTGACCCAAAGTTGACTTTTGTCGAGTTGGTCAACTTGCTAGTCAACTATGCCAAGTTAGGCTTATTTGGTCATTTCTATACTAACTCACTAATCCCTAGGTTATATCCTATAGTTAAAACCAATATATATATATAAATATATATATATATATATATATATATATATATATATATATATATATATATATATATATATATATATATATATATTTATATATATATAAATATATATATATATATATATATATATATATATATATATATATATATAAATAAAAAATATATATATATATAAAATATATATAAAAATATATAAATATATAAAAATATAAATAAAAAAATATATATAAATATAATATATATATATATATAATATTATATATATATATATATATATATATATATATATATATATATATATATATATATATTTATGTGTGTATATATATATATATATATATATATATATATATATATATATATATATATATATATATATATATATATATATATATATATATATATATATATATACACATAAAATATATAAAAATATATAAATATATATATATATATAAATATATATATATTTATATTTATATATATATATATATATAAAATATATATATATATATATATATATATATATATATATTTATATATATATATATATATATATATATATATATATATATATATATATATATATAAAGCGGATCAAAAGTCCCCCTTAGAAAATCCCCTAAAAACCCCCTCACTCTCAGCCGTCCATTTAATGTTATATTAATGTTAATATTAATGTTAATGTTAATATTAATGTTAATATTAACATTAAATACTAAAATTAACATTAAACTTAACATTAAAATTAATATTAACATTAACATTAACATTAATATTAACATTAACATTAATATAAAAATTAATATTAAAATTAATATTAACATTAACATTAATATCAACATTAATATTAACATTAATATTAACATTAACATTAATATTAACATTAAATGGACAGCTGAGAGTGAGGGCATTTTTAGGGATTTTCTAAGGGGGGCTTTTGATCCGCTCCCTATATATATATATATATATATATATATATATATATATATATATATATATATATATATATATATATATATATATATATATATGGGTCCTTCTACAATACATGGGATGTATCAATACATTCCAAACAATTGCATTAAAAATGCATTGGAAATTGTGAAAGGTGTTTACTTTGACTTTACCTGTTACTTTGACTTCGGCTTTAATCTGAACCATTGGATCAACATCCAATGACTCAGATTTGGGATGTATCGATACAAATTTTTACATGGGATGTATTGAAGAATTTATATATATATATATATATATATATATATATATATATATATATATATATATATATATATATATATATATATATATATATATATATATATATCAAGAAGTGAACTAGTGTGTTAGTGTGTGCTGTGGTAAGTAGGGGCTGTTGTGGGGGTTAAAACAGAGAAAAACATAACATACTATATATGCATATATCAAGAAGTGAACTAGTGTGTTAGTGTGTGCTGTGGTAAGTAGGGGCTGTTGTGGGGGTTAAAACAGAGAAAAACATAACATACCTTATATATATATATATATATATATATATATATATATATATATATATATATACAAAAAAAAAAAAAATATATATATATATATATATATATATATATAATATATATATATAAAATATATATATATATATATATATATATATATATATATATAAAAAAAGAAAAAAAAAATATATATATATATATATATATAAAATATATATATATATACAATATCTATTTGAATATAAGAGGGTATATATATAAAACTTATGTATATATAAGGAGAAGGAAAAGAGGGGTGTGTGTTGTATTGCCAAAGGGTTCAAACATTCCAGGTCTGAAATCTATCCCAAAATAGCCCAAATAATCCCAACTCACAACTCAAGTAATACATATATATAAAGCTACATATATACTAACTATATATGTAATATAGATATATACATATAAGAAACTATATATAACATATAAATTAAACACGATTGGATGTAAACATTAGATCTATATACAAAATCAAACTCAGCATCTACACTAAATCCTAACGTCAAACTCGGATTATGAGTTTAAACTCAAAATTTTGATATCAACCTAAAAATTAACTCACAAATAAACCCAACAAAATACCCAATCCAACTCTATACCCAAAATCCACAATATGCAACTAGAACTCGTGAAACTGGCAAAAATAAAGGTATACACGTGTGTGACGTGCTCGGGTACTCACAGGATCGAACCCATGTCCGTATCGTGTCCAGTCAGTGCGTATCGCATGGGTACGTGCACGCGTAAATAGAAACGTGCTCGTGGGCACTTGTCGCGCTCAATAGAATGCAACACGCAGCACGAAGAGCCTCGTGTTCGTGAACGTAGTTAGGCGGGTTCTAGGTCTAGGTGTATACTATACTGGCACACGTCCCCGTCGTGTCCACGTGTCGTACGATACACGTATCCGTGCGGTTGTGCGCGTGCGCGCCCGCGGCCTCGTGGGCGCGTGTCGACCCTCGTAGGTCACGACACGGGCCACGTCGTGCCACGTGGTAGAGTCCTTGGGTAGCCTAGGTCTAGGGCTTCGTGTCCATGCTCCTGGAATGCGTCCTCGTCGCGTCGTGTCCGCGAACGAAGGCCGTGTCAGCGGCAATTTCTCGCACGTGTGCACAGTTCAGCCGACCAGTACGGGTTGGATTTCTCTGCACACGCTCCACAAACCACCATAAAATTTTAGGAGCATGTGGGCAGAGGTTGCCCCCACGTGTCTATCAATTTTCAAGCGAAACGATGTCCTGTGCATCGAGTTATGATGCTCGAGCAGCAGGACACGCACGGGGATCCCGTGCACGCGTGTTCGTGTCCAATTTGGACACCAAAAATGTGCCAAAAGGAGATCCGTCTTCATGAAAGTTGTTTCAAATATATGCAGCAACAAATTCGTGAAAACAAAATCGAAAAATATAAACTTTCGATTCTAAGCATTTTGTCGAACACGTGTTCCAATACACCGACACGTGTCCGATACACCTATCAAACGAATACAAAATCCTACCAAACTACATGTATAGGTCTGGGGTACCTAGATGCATCTACGAAGAAAAATCAGAATTTACTGGTGTTTAGAGGGGTTTACCTATTGAGAGTCAATATCTCAATGAAACGAGCCTCCAAATGCGTAGACGCCGATTTCCTCCGGTCCAACGCCTCCGATTCCTTGCTATCAAGTCTCCAGAAAGTTCCTCTCCTTCCAAGGATCACAACGTACTTCGTTTGGATGGATTTGGATGAGAATTGAGAAAATTGGACTTTTGGAAGAGGAGGCTATTTCTAGAGTTTTGAAACTTGGTGGCTACGAAACTATACACCTAAAGAGGGGGGGCTGCTGTTATGGCTGGCCAGGGCATTGCTAGGGTTAGGTTAGGGTTTAGGATGGGCCATCATGCAACTAAAGTCCATATGAAACCCGTTAGCAAAAAGGCCAAAAAGCTACATGCTAAAATAGCCTAAAACTGAATTAATTTGTTTCCTAAAAAAGGCTAATACTCTAAATTGAAATCTAATTAGCTAAATAGGATTCTAATCACATGGTTAGTCTCTAATCAAGGTTATATATGGTTAAATCATATGTTACTACCAAAAGCACTACTCAAAATCAAAATACCAATCAATTTAATAATAAAATAATCAAAAATTCAAAATATCACACAATGACTAAAATACCCCAAATTAGAAAGTGGGAGTGACAAAACCTCCCAGATATGACTGAACTTCTTACAGTAATGGCAAGAAGGAACCTGCGGTGCATGTCTCTGCTGTTGTGGTGCCTGCTGAACTGGCACCCTAGTTGGAGACTAAAACTGTTGTGGTGACTTGAATGATCTCTGCTGAAGCTGGGAACGCTTAGCAGGCCCCACACTGTTATTATCCTCCGTAAAGTTATCATAGTCCCTCTTCGACTTTAAGCCTAACTCCCGCTTAACCTTGCATGCCTCTGCAAGAATCTCAGCATAAGTTTCATAAAGAGACTGAATAAGGATCTTCACTTCCCAGTTCAGACCCTCCCAGAAATGACTCGCCCGAATCTCTAGATCTCGCACCATGTACTCTGTGTGCCGACTGAGCCTGCTAAATTATGCGGCGTACTCCTCTACTGACATACCTCCCTGCTGGAGGTTCTAAAACTGTCAAGCCAGATCCAATCTATCAGTTGGAGAGAAAAACTTCTTCTTGAAAAGGTCCCTAAAAATCTTCCAAGTCTATCCCTGGTTTGCAAGAAGCGGCTCATTTCTGAACCAAGTATGAGTGATCCAACAACTGAATCCCTACTGCATCAACCTTCAAGTCCTCGGCGAGACGGGACACCCTCATAAGATGCTCGATATCCTCGAGTCAGTCATCAGTATAGATGATGCCCTCCGTCCCTCTGAAGTCTCGAGGTCCCAACTTCTTGAAGTCCTAGATATTACTCAGCCTAAGCTGGACAACCTGCTGCTGAGATGGAGCTCCCCTCTCTACTACAGCCAAAGCGAGCTGGTGGGTGCTCTCGATACCTTGCCATATCATGTCAGCCTATCTCTAATGTACCTCGGACTGAGCCCTTTGGGCCTAAAATACCTTCCTGAATAATGCAAATATCTGTGTTGTATCAGTTGACACAGGAACAGCTAGAACAGTTCCCTGGACCGGAGGAGAAGGAATACCCACAACAACCTCTGGAACTGTCACGACCCGTACCCTGATTAGGGGCACGAGAACGTGGGTACGTCCAGCCTACGCCACAGTGTCGACGGTAGGATGCTGTATAGGTCATCTAAAAAGTATAGTATCTAGACACAATATATATGTACCTGTTATCTCCACACGAAGGTATATAATCTCAACTCAATCACACGACATCTAAGGAAGATAGCACAAAATATGACAAGATGTGATAGAAGGAAATAAACTGGAAATAGATGCAAGATTGCAACACAAGTTCAGAGTCCAAAACATAACACAAGATCCTAAAATACAAGTATAACATAAGTCTCAAATACTAACTGGAACACAGTCCAGTCAAACCTATCTAACAGGTCTAAACAGGAGGTAAATCCTATACTGGCATCAAGGATAACTCTTGGTCAAAATCTTCGTCTGGGCCATACCCATAAAGGTCGAGCAGTCGGCCTCTAAATCCTCAGTAAACATCAACGGGGTTATCCTGTCAGAATAACGAGCAAGTACAAATACCAACAACAGTTTCATTGAATTGATAAATTCTATAAGAGACAATTATAATGAAATATAAGATGAAATATCATGACTAGAATATAAACAGGATATGTAAAACTGGATATCATGTCAGGGTATGAAATATAGGAATGTAGAACAGTTCAGGAATATCTGATGTATAATGTAAACATAAACAGTGCCTTGAGATATTAGTGCGTTATGTGATCGGCTTGGGTCAAGATCAGGCTGTTCCATTTGACCAGCTATGCACAAGAACACGCATAGGTAAACCTAGAGATCAGGCTGGCCAAAATAGAAAGCTATGCACAAGTAGTATCAGGTCAGGCTACACCCTACGTGTGGTGAGGGTGGAGCTATGCCCAAGTAGTAACAAGAATACAAGAGGAGTATTGATCACATAACCACTAATAACTAACCATCCCTGAGTAGTATAGTGGATCCGGACATGACATATCATGACAAAGATTCAAATGCAGGGGGCCAGCCCACTCTCAAATTGGTGTCTATACAAGTACAGGAAACAAGATCGACAATGTACCAATATACCAAAAAAGTCCAGGACTAACATCTCATGACAGGATCCGACGTATACTAGTCCGTGAACCATCGTGTCGGAAATCAAGTAAAACACTACAACTGAATCGAATATAGCATATATCAAGACAACAAAAACTATCAGTGAATGTACTCATCTGTGATCCTGAGCTGTCAGTGAGAATAGATGCTCAAAGTGATGTCACAGACCTAAAGATGAGATATCATGAGTTAAATTAGGGTTTGACAGTGTATGGCATGATATTCTAGTTTATGCTATACAAATCTAGGTCAAGATCAGTCAAATCATGTCACACTAGGTCACATTAAGTCAAACTAGGTCAAACTAGGCTAATAGTTGACTCACAGTTAACTTTTGGTCAACTGGTCAACTCTGGTCAAGTCCTAGTCAATTCTAGGTCCAATATTGACTTGCAGCTGACTTTCAGTCAAAATAGTCAACTTTGGTCAAATGGGGTCAATTCTAGGCTAAGTATCATATTTTTGACCATTACCTACCAAGATACCATATATCTTAGTCATATTGGTATCCCTATACCAATACCTTAGCCCCTAACCTTAGTTATCTAGACACCCTCAAGATACCACTTGGCATCTCAAATCCTAAGATATATAATATCTTAGGTATCTTGATATCCTAGGTAGCTAATATCTAAGATATCTAGATATCTAACTATCCAATATCCTAACTATTCTAACTCTAACATTCTAACATATCCTAGGATACTTAGATATCCTAAGATATCTACTCTAGTATCCTAAGATACCAATATCTTGATATCCTAGATATCTAAAATCTAAGGTATCTAGCTACCTATCTATCTAATATATCTAATATATATTCTAACTTATATATATACACTAACTTACTAACATATCTTAGATATCTAACATAGGTATTTAACTTATCTTACTTATCTAACTATCTAACTAACTCATCTCTAACTCTCTCTCACACTCACTCACAAACAAATAAACACACACACACAAACACACACACACATATTGGCAATGCAATGGGACGAATGGGGTGCCCCCGTTGCTTGTACTGCTGCTGCCACTACTAATGCGGTTGCTGCTGCAACTGCCTGCTGCTGCTGTAACTGCTACAACTGCTGCTACTGCTGCAGCTCCTTACTCCTTCCTCTTCTTATATATATATATATATATATATATATATATATATATATATATATATATATATATATATATATATATATATATATATACTAGTCATAACCCGTGCCCATAGGGCATAGTTCATTTAAGGTATTCCCCCTCAAAATCTTGGACCCCCAATTTTAAACGAACAATAATAATTTTGAGGCCCCCATCAAAATATTAAATCCCAACCACTGCTGGATGTGAATTTTATTTGAATTCCCCATAAAACCCCACTCTCAATAATGCTCATCCACAACCATTATGAGGCCCCCATCAAAATATTAAATCCCAACCATCAAAATATTAAATTCCCATCTTTGGATTCCCCATAAAACCCCACTCCCAATAATGCTCTTCTCCATAAAACCCCACTCCCAATAATGCTCTTCCCCATAAAACTTCACAACCGTTGATTCACCAAGATTAAATCCCAACCACTCTTTATCTTGGCACAGTCAGCCCTAGGATTCAAAAACCTTTGTGTTTTGTATAAGATATATATATATATATATATATATATATATATATATATATATATATATATATATATATAAATATAATTTTTTTTAAGAAAACAGCATTTTATTGAATGATAAGGGTGGCTCGTAACGAGCTATACAGGTGCCAGGGTCGAAAAACACAAAACGGGCCCTGGAATACTAAGTAGCAAATACAAAAGATTAAAGGGGGAAATAGCAAAAGTTCAAAAGAAATTCGAAATTTGAAATTGTGTGGGCCCTCGGCCCTAGGGAGGGATGGGCACGCAGCCCATGCACCCGGTTAGCTGCCCAAGGACACGCCACCCGGAGGGGTGCATGTGCGCGTGGCTGCTTGCCCGATGTGGTGCGCAACACGAGGGGGAGGATGGGTGGGCGCGCAGCACGAGGGCGCCTCGGGCCCCCCACCCAAGCACGGCGCCCGGAGCCGGCAGGGCTCTGGCGAAGGACCGTGCCGGAGAAGCATAGGCGGGAGGGGGGAGAGGGTGGGCGGGGGGAGGGATGCGGGGGGAGGGAGTGGGGGTTCGACCTCCGGGAGGCGGAGGGGTGGGGGATCCGGCGAGACTTCGACGAGAAGAGAGGCTTCGGCGGGGGAAGGAGGAGGAGGGGGGGCGCGACCGCAGGTCTACCGAGAGGAGGGAGGCGAAAAGGGGGGGCAGGTGGGGGGGCTGCGGCCCGAGGCTGGGCGCGCTCCCCCAGGCGACGCTCTGTACGAGGAAGGGCACTCTGCCCGAGGGGACAGAGCGGGCGGCCCGAGGCGACGGGCGCGTTGCCCGAGCAAGCGAGAGCGCGGCTCGAGACCGGCGGGGTGCGGCCGCCCGGAGGGGGCGGGTGGAGGGGGGGGCTCGACCTCCGGGGGAGGGAGCGGCTCCGGGCGCGACGGTTGGAGGCGCCTACCGCCGGCGAAGAGAACGTCGGAGAGAGGAGGGAGAGGGAAGAGTTGCGGTCGGGAGGGGCGACACCGGGGAGGGTAGGGAGCACGACGCTGCCACGGGAATGCGACACGCGGGGGCCACCGGCGAGGAGCCTGAGGCGGCCGGGAAAACAGAACCGCGCCGGCTTCGCAGCCACGACATCCCACGAGGGGGGCTCGCCGGGGGAGGCTGTCGCCGCCGAGAGAGGGGCGCGGGTGCCGTGGGGAGCGACAAGGGTGGGCCGAGGCAGGAGGGAGGGATGTCCCACGAGGCCGGCGGCGGAGGTTTGGGGGAGGGGGCACCGCCAGTGCCGCTGGAGGCCGGTGGGCCGAGGGTGGCCGGATCGCCGGAGGGGGCCAGAGCAGGGGAGGAGCAGGCCATTGCAGAGAGAGGAATCCGCTCGTCGCGGCGAAGGGGCCGGAGGCACGGCAGAAGGAGCGACGGGGGGCTCCTCGACGGAGGGCCTAGGTGGAGAGGCCGGAGAAGGGGGGAAGCAGGAGACTCCGGGGGCACTCGGCGGAGGGCCAAGGTGGGGGAGGACCGGAGAAGAAACAAGCTTGGATGAGGAGGAGGAGGAGGATCCGGCTACCCGCGCTGCGGCCTATGGCGTCGGGCTGACGATGGTGTCGACGGAGCCGAAGAGGTGGAGGGGGGAGGAGGTA